>OY720638.1:141255889-142455889 GCA_963169105.1 Ceriagrion tenellum
AGGCAGCCACAAGCACGTTTTATTCGCTAGTATCCTGGATGGACTCAATACATACACAACTGAGCCATAACGCAGCCACGAAAGTCATCAGATTTCAATGCTTTTACATAGGATCACCCAATGTTTTCATGATCACAACATGGCTAAATGCGCAAAATTCGGCTTCAATTCTCCACGCTGGAGAGAGCTTCAAGGCTACCCCTGTGGTTTATTTATAGGTATCTAGACAATATGGCGTCTGCGGTCACGTGACATTAACGCCATATCCGCCCAATGAGCTCTAGGTTCCAAGGGAAGATTGCTAGATTTGACAAGTTCGAAAACGACCTCTGCCGTATTAGGTGTAATAATTTTTACTGAAGAATTTATCCTTGCATTGTTTTTAACCGGGCAGTTATCTCGCATGTCCCTTACGGAAAACTTCAAAGCCTCGAAAACTGTTTTATTTTCAACGTTTCGTCGAACATGGCAGCTCGGTCTAAAATGACTTTAAATACGATGGCATATGCACGGAATTTGTTTCAAACGCGCAAATATGCTTCTCACAGGGATGAAATGAAATAGGGTGTAAAGGTTAAATAAAGGTTAACCGCCGAATAAAAACAATTATTAGCATGTGGACGACCTCTATATTTCTAGGACTTAGAAGTCTTGTACTTGGACAATGTTCATTCGTGGTGCCAGGAGTGGGGTTTAGATTAAAATATTAGTGAATGCACCAAAGTTCCCTTCCTAGAAAAGTCATCACACAAATGCCATACCAATACTGTGGGTGGAGTAAACATAAAATCTTCAGATACTGTAAAATATCTCGGAATTACCTAAACATCTGATATATCGTGGGGATTACAAATACAAAACATATCATTAGCAGCATTAAAGAAGCTAGGTTTTGTTAAACGTATAATAGGAAGGTTCTCGGATGAAATTATAAGAGAGAGATGCTATACTTCGCTCTGGTTAGGCCACACCTCGAACACGCCGCAGGCATTTGTGACCTCTTGGGGGGTTCATTCCGTATTTTGTCGTCGGTTCCGCACCGATCGGTATAAAGCCTACAGACGGCATGGATTCCGTGCCGACAGGGAGTCCCCGTCGGAGTTCCCTCACCGACGGAGCTTTCTCGGGCGATTCTGTAAGCAAGTCGAGCGCTGTTCCAGTCGGTTTGTTAACTCCTCCCTCTCGAGATACCCCTCCCTCCCGAGTGTTGCCGAAGCTGAGGGTCACATGGTCCGTTTCAACCGATGGAGACGATAGAACAAACAAATGACTAAATGAAACCGCCTAGTGCTCTCGTGGGTATCAACCAAAACGACATCCAGTGACAAATATTATAATACACAGACTCAGTAATGTCGAAATTAAAGTCATTCTCACGCACAGTAATGTCGAAAGGAGGAGGATAATAAAGTTCTGTGAATTGAGTGCGTGACAATGTATATTTGTGCAATAAAAAAGTGTTCCATATTTCAAGTACATTGCAATAAGTAGCTTGTTTATGAACATGAAGTTTCCCAAAGACAAGTTAGGTGCAACGAGAACTAATGTGTTATGATTGCATGCATGTAGAAATATGATTGGTCAAGTATACCAATTTATTCATTATATTTATGTGCACATTACCGCGCGTGATGGAAAGCAGACAGTTTATCGCGTTGTATATATTTGGTATTTCTGGCCGCAGAAGTGGCCTCTGTGTGGAGTACAAACCTTCGGACGATGGTTCGAATTAATAGTTGAATCTAATGGAACAGTATTATCATGAATATAGAATGGCCATGTAGTCCATATTTGTGGGGTGATTATGAAATATTCGCATTTATATGCTTTATTCGTGTGTATAGCAATGGTTATGCTGCGCGCTCGTGCCATGAAACATTCATTTAGCGTCTTCGTGGAACGAAGTTGAATGTAAAAATGACTTGAATGAGTAGTATTAAAAACTATGATGAGAGAAAATGAAGTGGAGGTACCGCTAAGTATGTCGTTGAACACTTCCTTGCTTTGCTGTTGTTGCATGTATGTCATTGTCAGTACACATATATGTTTATTAATGACAGGAGCCCTTAAGTTTCGCTGAAGCTTGCTTCCCTCCGTAACAACCTAACTCCTAGTTATTAGCATATTACGCCGAGCAGGAACGTTTCTCGTGGTTCAAGTGGAAAATTTGTCGTTCGAATGTGTTACACTATTGGCAGTATTTATGTATTAATCCGAATTAATTGAGGCACAGTTAGAGTAGTGAGGAGTTAATGCCTGCATGCAGGAGCTCACGGAGTTAGGTGGGAGACGAATAAAAAGTATATAAATTTAAATTATGTGCGGATTTCTAAGGAATTTGTTCCAGGAGAGGATTGTAATAAGGATGCGAGAAGCTGTGCGAATGGTAGACATAATAAGAGAAGGACGCCGATAATACCAGTTTGGATAATGGATTGTTAGCGACATGAAGTGGATGTGACAATCTAAACAAAAGCGCCACGATCATGCTTTTCTTTTGTCAAGATTGCATACATAATGTATTTATTAGCAAGAAAATAAGTCGGGGTATTCAAAATTAAACTTTACCGATAATATCACGTCATACAAGTTGAAATGGTACGCAGTTTAAACCTCATTCCTTATATATAACTCAATCTTCCGCTGTGAAAATTTGAAGCATGCGCCAATGTTTTATAATCTTATTTATATTCATTTGATATTAAAAAAAACCCACTGATATTATCGGCTTATTGTACTCCATTACAATTCATCGGTGAATTTCCAGAGTTAATATGAATATAGTCTTAGGTCAGAGGTGTTAGGTGCAGCCCTCGGAGGTAGGCGTGAGATTAATTACGAACTCATAAAAAATTTTTAACGAGCGCATTTATGCTTTTATTCTAGGTAAGGTTAATAATAATATGAAATAAAATCGAATAAAATTGTATTACCGTTGGAAGTGCGAGCCATCGAATAAAAATCCTCAATCGAGATGGACGAGCGAGACAAATACTAACCGAAAAGATGAGTAAGGGATCGACTGACTGAATATTGGGTCGAGGATCCAGTTTCCTTTCATACGCAGATTAAAGAGCTCTTTTTACTTCCTCATCCTCAAATGGGGATAGATTGAATCGAATGCTTTCAGGTTAAAATGCAGTCGCTCATAAAAGGCGTCCTACCTATTTTTAGTATTTTTTTATGTTTGGACTTTTGTAATCCTTGGAATATATATCGTACCATGGAAACTGGACGGTTTTAATTAAAAATTAAGGACTTGCGTGCTGGCAACGGTGGTTAAATGCACAAACGCGTATTTTCAAAATCGTCATTTGATAGTCGTGACGTATCAATGCCATTGTTCGCCATGGTCTTCAGAGATCTATTCTGAAGCCCAGGTGTTACCTTACCGTGGCTGGAAACACGAGACCTCTTCGTACTACGCCTTCGCCGGGACAGTACGTGAGCATTATAACGTGCCTAGCAATCACAATGATTACATAAATGCTCTGAAATACACTACATTTTATATTAAATTTCGATTAATGTGCAAATACTTGGATCGTAAATATTTTGAAAAGATATTCGCAAACTATCAAAACAATTGGTCTTAAATCTCCCCTCGGTTTTTTAAGCCACTTTGACAAATATAAATATTTTTCCTTAACATTTCCCTAAATAAACCTACTTGATAGCGCCAAATAATAAAATATTTTGAGGAGCCAAGCGATCAATACAATGCTACACATCGGAATCCCAGTTGTTTTCAGGTTTTTCTTTTAGGCCGTCACTTTCATTATCATCATTTCAACTTGTGCATTACATATTATATCTCCATTAATCCTGTCAATAAATTATATCGCTATTATAAGCCTCAAATAAACCTATTTCAGACATAAATCGAAATGCGTTGTCGATTTGTTACGGTGTCTCTCAAGCAAACCGACTGATTACCCTGGGTACCGACAGCTTTTACGTGCCGGTACGATCTCCCGACGGAAGCTCCTCGGCACACCGATCGGTTTCATACAGAACACCACGGTTGTCGGTGTGACGTGCCACACGACGAAAAGGCTCCCATGCCGATCGGTTCGGAGTTACAGAATGACCCCCCTGGTCAAATAGATCTAACCCAAAAAAATAAATAAAATACAAAGGAAAGCAGCGCGCTTCGCTAAAAACTGCAATACGAGCGAACACATAAAAGTGTCTCACAACTTTAAGAGGGGTTAAGGTGGGAATCCCTAGAGACTCGGAGGCTTCACGCTAGGCTTAGGTTGCTTGATAAATTCAGAACTGACATTTTTCAGAGCGACCTAGAGAATATTATTATGACTCCTCACTACATCTCTAGGTCTGACAAATGCGATAAAATAAGAGAGATACATTACCATATACAGATAAGCACAAGAACTCGTTCTTTCCGCGCACAATAAGCGACCACATTAAAAACTGAGCTCCACTAAACACACTCCCATAATACACGTCACCATTTCACCTTCAAAAACCAAATCCCGAACAGCTTTACACGGCTGTTAGATGTATGTAGATGAATACTACAAACGGTTGTCTCTCAGGATGTCACATTTCACACAAACTTGCTGTTCGGAAAGCATTTGACCTCAAACGTATTAATCTGAAATGTTCTATGAAATGATTTTAGCGTGATTATTGCCCATTTAAATTTTTTCACATTTCTGCCAAAATAGAGCGATTCAGGAATAAAGTTTTTTGGTCATATGACTACTCCTATTTATCGAAGAGCAAAAAATATATATTCAGCGATAGCCAAATCTTTCCTGTTGATTCTAAGGTAGCAGGAGCAATTACTACACGTTTCGCTTTTTTTTTGTTTTGGACCCATAATAATGATGTTATGAAGTGATATAATTTGTGTAAACCATTAATTATTTAGAAATACTTCCCTCCATGTGCGTTAAATGAACTATGATTCCTACGCTGCAATTACAGCGCTCATAAATCGCGCTTCTTTTCTTATACGCGAAAATCTTACGAAGATATACATTATTTTCAAGTAAAAATCCATTAAGGAATTTCGAGCTTAGAAATCAATGAATTTGGTCTAATTTTAAATAAAAACATCTCACCTATCCAATGACACCAAAAGTTCTACCCCTTACAACGTTACTATCCGAGACATTTGCCTGTGAATACCAGCCATTTTACATGGGAAATGGTACGTGCATGCACTCCAGAGAGACATTATCTACAAAATGAGGTATTTCTAACACTTAGTTGTCGTAAAAAAACTAACTGTGAAGTGTATATGTTTTCTCAACTACTTTTGAAAATTAATCATATTGTCACCGCTGTAAATTCTTCGGGATCACAAAACACCTTCCGTGTTCAAAGGAGTTTCAAACGCACCGCGCGAAAAAAAATGAGTCCAGTGAAAGACTAATTTAGATATTTCCATTTAATTACTAACAATTTCTGTCATATATTACTATTATGCCACCATTAATAATGCAATATTTAATTGTTGTGTCCTACAGCTGGTGAAATTAAAACGTATAATTCGAATATGGTTTCTATTATGATTAGGGAACTATCTCGGTCGGACTACCTTAACAAAATGCCTTTGGTCTCGGTCCGTCTAGTATTAGGTTCATCCACGATCGAAATTTAGGGAGTTTTCATTTAATGATCAAATTCTTTTTTCAAAGACGTATCCTGAATCCACGATATCCCGTTAACCATGCTGGAAACGCTAGAACTTTTTTATTAAGCATCCGCAGGGATATTTTCGGCAGCCTTAGGGCATAGTTACCAATTCCATTGATAAAATAAGAGCTCTGCACAACTCACTGCAAAATATATAAAATTTAAAATTGATTAGCGAATAACTGGAGAGTAAAAATATTTGGAAAAGAAGCACGAGAACGATCGAAATATTATAACCCCCTTCATTTTGTATTTAACTTTGACAATTAAAAATTTCATCCGAAATTTCAGTAAATGCCGACAATTACACCGTTATTGCATTCATTTCCTCAAATTATCATCAAGAGATGGTAAATACTTATTTATTCATGCATTCAACTCTAAGGATAAGGATGGGAGTCCCTAGAAACTCTGAAGCCACAGGCAAAAATAAGATTAATTTATGGCAGAGATGAATTCAATTTCGTTTATAATTTACGTTATTTTCATGTTAACTTTAACTTTTTGAAAGAAAAGATTCGGTACCTAATACTACGAAATTAGCCGCGATATGATTGGCTTCCTGGGCAATAATTCGTTTTCTTTTCTTGGTATTAATTATTCCGGAATCCTACGTAATATCTGTGTTCGGAAGGCGCGAACAAAGACCTCGGGGTCAATTTACCGGGTGTCGCGACTGACTTTGGCGTTCAAAGGCCAGTAATTAATGTGCCTATAACTCCCCCCTCCCATCCCGCGTGTACCTATTGGACCGCTTTCCCGCAGGAGAGCGGAGAACAGCCCTCTCTGCCCCAGCGTGTGAGAACCAAGGTCTCAGTTAGCTTGGCCACGCCACTGTTTGCGTTGGGCGATGTTCTGATTTTTGGTCCCCAGCCTGCCTAAGAGTGCAAAGGCAGTGCAATGGCTGGGGGTGTAAAATGGGGCCCTTAGCCAGGCCAACGAGTGCGTCGGGGGCGGCTAAGGGGTTCTTTGGTGTACCAGCCGTAGTCTTCTCGACTCCCGGTCTCCAAGACCGGAAGCCATTCTCTCCGGGCCGGAACCTCGGGCCTTAGATCCCCAGGCGGGGAGGCCCCTTCGGAAAGTGGTTACGTAAGATCGGTTACCGTTGGTCGGGCCTCTCAAACGTTCCAAATCCCTGTCCCTATCACGTCGCTGATGAACCTGTGAAAGGACGTCACGAGGATGGTATTCCATTCAACACGGCCCACGGGCTGTCTTCGCTGGCTGGTACTCCTTCGGGGATCGTCCTTTCATCAAGGACACCGACTCGTCGCAATGGCAATCGGACTCTTGCAGAAGATCCCATTCTCAAGCTCTCTCCTTTGTTATCCTTGGGTGGTCGACCTTCTTCTTTGTCTGGTGGTGATCACACGATGTTGTCCTGGCTGGAGCGTGAAGATTGAAGCAATGATGCCAGTCTTTAATAGGGGATTTCGATTCCGCCCTTCGTCGTGATTGGCCGATGACTCTTTGTTGATGATTCGGCCAATCCGAAATCAGCACGGTATGAATCCAAATCGGCATTCGTGCATAAAAACCAATCCGGTAATAAAACTGAATCCATTCTTTTTCTTTTCCCCACAACAAAAGTTGATTTTTAAAACTTCCTTCATCGCGGAGGATAACGAATGAAAGATGATCATTGGAGACAGATACATTTGTGATTATCCTATCAGTTGTTGCCCAATACAAAGTTGTTATAATATTATTTCAAACTTCTTTCAGTGATCTCATACTCTCCTGGCTCACGTAAAATCTTGTATTAACCATCATTTTTTATAATGGCAAATAATGTGGATATATTTTCTCATGTAATCGTTAGGGAAAAGAAGACATAACAGGGCCTTTTCAATGCTATCTAATATTTTTCATTTTTTTTGACGTCAGTGTCGATGCCATCCAGTCATTTCCATCGGTTTGACCTGGTGTAAATAAACACTACCTTCAGCATCTCTCGTTGCAGTTCACAAGCTATGAAGAGGGCATAGTCACATATATACTCCTTTGTCAAAATTCACTGTTGTCCATTCGTTTGCACATAGATACTTTCCGACGGCTCGTTGCGACGGCTTAATTCTCCGGAGCCAACGGCTGGGTGGCCAACTTACTCAATTGAATGGGGGGTGGAAGCTTCAGAATGATATATGCGAGGCAACTGAAGAGTTGTAATTTATTCCAACATTTGATATATATAATGACGCAGTTACTTTTCTCTTTGAAATAATGTGCTCATATCTCTGCCTTTCTCAGCCATGGAAAAGTTGTACTAAACACATAAAAACTTCAAAATTTAAACGAAGGTATTTACTTCTGGAATTTCCACGGCAAGGAAGTATTAATAAGGGTGAAAGTTGTTCAAATGTTATCGCGTTTTTTATATACGGCATCACGACCTCCAAATTTTCACAACATTGTGAAGCGCGTCAGTAAGACTTGAACATCCATTTCATCGGTTTCGCGTAGTGACAACAGACAAACGCTCTCTTTCCCATTGTTCAGAGCCATTCAACAGAAACGTCCCTTCAATAGTGATATTTCGAAATTTGGTTTTGCCCCACTTGACTTAAGGTAAGACTCTTGCAGGTCTAACTTTGGAAGGCCTCCGAGTTATTGCGTCATTCTTCAGAAGCACGCACCTCTTGTTTGTTTCTGCGATTGAGGGGAAACAAGGTGAATGATCTCATTGCAAGCGGTCGTATTATTATTCACAACAATATTTTCGAAAATGATCTTTACTTCTGCCGACGAAGAATTCCCGCATGCTATCCCTTTATATAAATCGGCCAACTTAAAAGTGATGATATTATTGGACCAATGTAATTGTCAGTCTTTACTCAACGTAAAAATATGACTTGAGAGAGAAATTGCTTTACTGACACGATGCCAAAATTATATCCTTCCTGTATGACACGAAGAAATACCGACCGAAGAGTCGGGCGACAGCGCGTAGTCCTCGTCGGTAATAATCAAGATGATTTTCGGAATTATTGTTGAAAATAGTAATACGGTCGATTACAATGAGATCATCCACAATGTTTCCAATCAACCGTAGAAACAAGTGAGAGAGTTTCCGAATAATGTCGCAACAACTCGGAGTTCTTCCGCGCTCTGAGCTATTGCAAACTTTTTGGAGTCAAGTGGGGCACTATTGAATCTGGAAAAAAATCAATACTGAAGAACAGTGAATGTGAATCACTTGAAATAATGAAAGAGAGAGTGTTTCTTGAAACTCCGCAAAATAAATGAAAAGGACGTTACAAGTCGTACTAACTTTCTTCACAATTTCGTGCGTTGGGGGCATGTCATAAATGAAAAACGATGATTTTCGAACAACATACACACTTATTAATCCATCCTTGTGGCGCAACTTTCAAGGGTAACAGACCATATAATAACATAATACTCTCGTGATATTCGATTTAAATTACAAAGTTTTAATAAATTCTAAGGAGTTAATTGTGATTTTACAATAGGTGAGAATGGTAGAGATAGTAACACAATATTTAAAAGAGAATGATAATAGCTTCGTTAATCACATAAAATAATAGAATATTTCTTAGCTCGTCGGTCTCATCGTATCCATTAGATTTCGTCGACAGAGGCTACAGCCATTCACGAGAAAAGGCTAAATGCAAATGATTAAATTGTCCTGGGAAAAAGACGTAGGATGACTGTTACTTATTCCGGGTCAAAAAAATGAAAAATATTAGATAGCATTGAAAAGGCCCTGTTATGTCTTCTTTTCCCTAACGATTACATGAGAAAATATATCCACATTATTTGCCATTATAAAAAATGATGGTTAATACAAGATTTTACGTGAGCCAGGAGAGTATGAGATCACTGAAAGAAGTTTGAAATAATATTATAACAACTTTGTATTGGGCAACAACTGATAGGATAATCACAAATGTATCTGTCTCCAATGATCATCTTTCATTCGTTATCCTCCGCGATGAAGGAAGTTTTAAAAATCAACTTTTGTTGTGGGGAAAAGAAAAAGAATGGATTCAGTTTTATTACCGGATTGGTTTTTATGCACGAATGCCGATTTGGATTCATACCGTGCTGATTTCGGATTGGCCGAATCATCAACAAAGAGTCATCGGCCAATCACGACGAAGGGCGGAATCGAAATCCCCTATTAAAGACTGGCATCATTGCTTCAATCTTCACGCTCCAGCCAGGACAACATCGTGTGATCACCACCAGACAAAGAAGAAGGTCGACCACCCAAGGATAACAAAGGAGAGAGCTTGAGAATGGGATCTTCTGCAAGAGTCCGATTGCCATTGCGACGAGTCGGTGTCCTTGATGAAAGGACGATCCCCGAAGGAGTACCAGCCAGCGAAGACAGCCCGTGGGCCGTGTTGAATGGAATACCATCCTCGTGACGTCCTTTCACAGGTTCATCAGCGACGTGATAGGGACAGGGATTTGGAACGTTTGAGAGGCCCGACCAACGGTAACCGATCTTACGTAACCACTTTCCGAAGGGGCCTCCCCGCCTGGGGATCTAAGGCCCGAGGTTCCGGCCCGGAGAGAATGGCTTCCGGTCTTGGAGACCGGGAGTCGAGAAGACTACGGCTGGTACACCAAAGAACCCCTTAGCCGCCCCCGACGCACTCGTTGGCCTGGCTAAGGGCCCCATTTTACACCCCCAGCCATTGCACTGCCTTTGCACTCTTAGGCAGGCTGGGGACCAAAAATCAGAACATCGCCCAACGCAAACAGTGGCGTGGCCAAGCTAACTGAGACCTTGGTTCTCACACGCTGGGGCAGAGAGGGCTGTTCTCCGCTCTCCTGCGGGAAAGCGGTCCAATAGGTACACGCGGGATGGGAGGGGGGAGTTATAGGCACATTAATTACTGGCCTTTGAACGCCAAAGTCAGTCGCGACACCCGGTAAATTGACCCCGAGGTCTTTGTTCGCGCCTTCCGAACACAGATATTACGTAGGATTCCGGAATAATTAATACCAAGAAAAGAAAACGAATTATTGCCCAGGAAGCCAATCATATCGCGGCTAATTTCGTAGTATTAGGTACCGAATCTTTTCTTTCAAAAAGTTAAAGTTAACATGAAAATAACGTAAATTATAAACGAAATTGAATTCATCTCTGCCATAAATTAATCTTATTTTTGCCTGTGGCTTCAGAGTTTCTAGGGACTCCCATCCTTATCCTTAGAGTTGAATGCATGAATAAATAAGTATTTACCATCTCTTGATGATAATTTGAGGAAATGAATGCAATAACGGTGTAATTGTCGGCATTTACTGAAATTTCGGATGAAATTTTTAATTGTCAAAGTTAAATACAAAATGAAGGGGGTTATAATATTTCGATCGTTCTCGTGCTTCTTTTCCAAATATTTTTACTCTCCAGTTATTCGCTAATCAATTTTAAATTTTATATATTTTGCAGTGAGTTGTGCAGAGCTCTTATTTTATCAATGGAATTGGTAACTATGCCCTAAGGCTGCCGAAAATATCCCTGCGGATGCTTAATAAAAAAGTTCTAGCGTTTCCAGCATGGTTAACGGGATATCGTGGATTCAGGATACGTCTTTGAAAAAAGAATTTGATCATTAAATGAAAACTCCCTAAATTTCGATCGTGGATGAACCTAATACTAGACGGACCGAGACCAAAGGCATTTTGTTAAGGTAGTCCGACCGAGATAGTTCCCTAATCATAATAGAAACCATATTCGAATTATACGTTTTAATTTCACCAGCTGTAGGACACAACAATTAAATATTGCATTATTAATGGTGGCATAATAGTAATATATGACAGAAATTGTTAGTAATTAAATGGAAATATCTAAATTAGTCTTTCACTGGACTCATTTTTTTTCGCGCGGTGCGTTTGAAACTCCTTTGAACACGGAAGGTGTTTTGTGATCCCGAAGAATTTACAGCGGTGACAATATGATTAATTTTCAAAAGTAGTTGAGAAAACATATACACTTCACAGTTAGTTTTTTTACGACAACTAAGTGTTAGAAATACCTCATTTTGTAGATAATGTCTCTCTGGAGTGCATGCACGTACCATTTCCCATGTAAAATGGCTGGTATTCACAGGCAAATGTCTCGGATAGTAACGTTGTAAGGGGTAGAACTTTTGGTGTCATTGGATAGGTGAGATGTTTTTATTTAAAATTAGACCAAATTCATTGATTTCTAAGCTCGAAATTCCTTAATGGATTTTTACTTGAAAATAATGTATATCTTCGTAAGATTTTCGCGTATAAGAAAAGAAGCGCGATTTATGAGCGCTGTAATTGCAGCGTAGGAATCATAGTTCATTTAACGCACATGGAGGGAAGTATTTCTAAATAATTAATGGTTTACACAAATTATATCACTTCATAACATCATTATTATGGGTCCAAAACAAAAAAAAAGCGAAACGTGTAGTAATTGCTCCTGCTACCTTAGAATCAACAGGAAAGATTTGGCTATCGCTGAATATATATTTTTTGCTCTTCGATAAATAGGAGTAGTCATATGACCAAAAAACTTTATTCCTGAATCGCTCTATTTTGGCAGAAATGTGAAAAAATTTAAATGGGCAATAATCACGCTAAAATCATTTCATAGAACATTTCAGATTAATACGTTTGAGGTCAAATGCTTTCCGAACAGCAAGTTTGTGTGAAATGTGACATCCTGAGAGACAACCGTTTGTAGTATTCATCTACATACATCTAACAGCCGTGTAAAGCTGTTCGGGATTTGGTTTTTGAAGGTGAAATGGTGACGTGTATTATGGGAGTGTGTTTAGTGGAGCTCAGTTTTTAATGTGGTCGCTTATTGTGCGCGGAAAGAACGAGTTCTTGTGCTTATCTGTATATGGTAATGTATCTCTCTTATTTTATCGCATTTGTCAGACCTAGAGATGTAGTGAGGAGTCATAATAATATTCTCTAGGTCGCTCTGAAAAATGTCAGTTCTGAATTTATCAAGCAACCTAAGCCTAGCGTGAAGCCTCCGAGTCTCTAGGGATTCCCACCTTAACCCCTCTTAAAGTTGTGAGACACTTTTATGTGTTCGCTCGTATTGCAGTTTTTAGCGAAGCGCGCTGCTTTCCTTTGTATTTTATTTATTTTTTTGGGTTAGATCTATTTGACCAGGGGGGTCATTCTGTAACTCCGAACCGATCGGCATGGGAGCCTTTTCGTCGTGTGGCACGTCACACCGACAACCGTGGTGTTCTGTATGAAACCGATCGGTGTGCCGAGGAGCTTCCGTCGGGAGATCGTACCGGCACGTAAAAGCTGTCGGTACCCAGGGTAATCAGTCGGTTTGCTTGAGAGACACCGTAACAAATCGACAACGCATTTAGATTTATGTCTGAAATAGGTTTATTTGAGGCTTATAATAGCGATATAATTTATTGACAGGATTAATGGAGATATAATATGTAATGCACAAGTTGAAATGATGATAATGAAAGTGACGGCCTAAAAGAAAAACCTGAAAACAACTGGGATTCCGATGTGTAGCATTGTATTGATCGCTTGGCTCCTCAAAATATTTTACTATTTGGCGCTATCAAGTAGGTTTATTTAGGGAAATGTTAAGGAAAAATATTTATATTTGTCAAAGTGGCTTAAAAAACCGAGGGGAGATTTAAGACCAATTGTTTTGATAGTTTGCGAATATCTTTTCAAAATATTTACGATCCAAGTATTTGCACATTAATCGAAATTTAATATAAAATGTAGTGTATTTCAGAGCATTTATGTAATCATTGTGATTGCTAGGCACGTTATAATGCTCACGTACTGTCCCGGCGAAGGCGTAGTACGAAGAGGTCTCGTGTTTCCAGCCACGGTAAGGTAACACCTGGGCTTCAGAATAGATCTCTGAAGACCATGGCGAACAATGGCATTGATACGTCACGACTATCAAATGACGATTTTGAAAATACGCGTTTGTGCATTTAACCACCGTTGCCAGCACGCAAGTCCTTAATTTTTAATTAAAACCGTCCAGTTTCCATGGTACGATATATATTCCAAGGATTACAAAAGTCCAAACATAAAAAAATACTAAAAATAGGTAGGACGCCTTTTATGAGCGACTGCATTTTAACCTGAAAGCATTCGATTCAATCTATCCCCATTTGAGGATGAGGAAGTAAAAAGAGCTCTTTAATCTGCGTATGAAAGGAAACTGGATCCTCGACCCAATATTCAGTCAGTCGATCCCTTACTCATCTTTTCGGTTAGTATTTGTCTCGCTCGTCCATCTCGATTGAGGATTTTTATTCGATGGCTCGCACTTCCAACGGTAATACAATTTTATTCGATTTTATTTCATATTATTATTAACCTTACCTAGAATAAAAGCATAAATGCGCTCGTTAAAAATTTTTTATGAGTTCGTAATTAATCTCACGCCTACCTCCGAGGGCTGCACCTAACACCTCTGACCTAAGACTATATTCATATTAACTCTGGAAATTCACCGATGAATTGTAATGGAGTACAATAAGCCGATAATATCAGTGGGTTTTTTTTAATATCAAATGAATATAAATAAGATTATAAAACATTGGCGCATGCTTCAAATTTTCACAGCGGAAGATTGAGTTATATATAAGGAATGAGGTTTAAACTGCGTACCATTTCAACTTGTATGACGTGATATTATCGGTAAAGTTTAATTTTGAATACCCCGACTTATTTTCTTGCTAATAAATACATTATGTATGCAATCTTGACAAAAGAAAAGCATGATCGTGGCGCTTTTGTTTAGATTGTCACATCCACTTCATGTCGCTAACAATCCATTATCCAAACTGGTATTATCGGCGTCCTTCTCTTATTATGTCTACCATTCGCACAGCTTCTCGCATCCTTATTACAATCCTCTCCTGGAACAAATTCCTTAGAAATCCGCACATAATTTAAATTTATATACTTTTTATTCGTCTCCCACCTAACTCCGTGAGCTCCTGCATGCAGGCATTAACTCCTCACTACTCTAACTGTGCCTCAATTAATTCGGATTAATACATAAATACTGCCAATAGTGTAACACATTCGAACGACAAATTTTCCACTTGAACCACGAGAAACGTTCCTGCTCGGCGTAATATGCTAATAACTAGGAGTTAGGTTGTTACGGAGGGAAGCAAGCTTCAGCGAAACTTAAGGGCTCCTGTCATTAATAAACATATATGTGTACTGACAATGACATACATGCAACAACAGCAAAGCAAGGAAGTGTTCAACGACATACTTAGCGGTACCTCCACTTCATTTTCTCTCATCATAGTTTTTAATACTACTCATTCAAGTCATTTTTACATTCAACTTCGTTCCACGAAGACGCTAAATGAATGTTTCATGGCACGAGCGCGCAGCATAACCATTGCTATACACACGAATAAAGCATATAAATGCGAATATTTCATAATCACCCCACAAATATGGACTACATGGCCATTCTATATTCATGATAATACTGTTCCATTAGATTCAACTATTAATTCGAACCATCGTCCGAAGGTTTGTACTCCACACAGAGGCCACTTCTGCGGCCAGAAATACCAAATATATACAACGCGATAAACTGTCTGCTTTCCATCACGCGCGGTAATGTGCACATAAATATAATGAATAAATTGGTATACTTGACCAATCATATTTCTACATGCATGCAATCATAACACATTAGTTCTCGTTGCACCTAACTTGTCTTTGGGAAACTTCATGTTCATAAACAAGCTACTTATTGCAATGTACTTGAAATATGGAACACTTTTTTATTGCACAAATATACATTGTCACGCACTCAATTCACAGAACTTTATTATCCTCCTCCTTTCGACATTACTGTGCGTGAGAATGACTTTAATTTCGACATTACTGAGTCTGTGTATTATAATATTTGTCACTGGATGTCGTTTTGGTTGATACCCACGAGAGCACTAGGCGGTTTCATTTAGTCATTTGTTTGTTCTATCGTCTCCATCGGTTGAAACGGACCATGTGACCCTCAGCTTCGGCAACACTCGGGAGGGAGGGGTATCTCGAGAGGGAGGAGTTAACAAACCGACTGGAACAGCGCTCGACTTGCTTACAGAATCGCCCGAGAAAGCTCCGTCGGTGAGGGAACTCCGACGGGGACTCCCTGTCGGCACGGAATCCATGCCGTCTGTAGGCTTTATACCGATCGGTGCGGAACCGACGACAAAATACGGAATGAACCCCCCAAGAGGTCACAAATGCCTGCGGCGTGTTCGAGGTGTGGCCTAACCAGAGCGAAGTATAGCATCTCTCTCTTATAATTTCATCCGAGAACCTTCCTATTATACGTTTAACAAAACCTAGCTTCTTTAATGCTGCTAATGATATGTTTTGTATTTGTAATCCCCACGATATATCAGATGTTTAGGTAATTCCGAGATATTTTACAGTATCTGAAGATTTTATGTTTACTCCACCCACAGTATTGGTATGGCATTTGTGTGATGACTTTTCTAGGAAGGGAACTTTGGTGCATTCACTAATATTTTAATCTAAACCCCACTCCTGGCACCACGAATGAACATTGTCCAAGTACAAGACTTCTAAGTCCTAGAAATATAGAGGTCGTCCACATGCTAATAATTGTTTTTATTCGGCGGTTAACCTTTATTTAACCTTTACACCCTATTTCATTTCATCCCTGTGAGAAGCATATTTGCGCGTTTGAAACAAATTCCGTGCATATGCCATCGTATTTAAAGTCATTTTAGACCGAGCTGCCATGTTCGACGAAACGTTGAAAATAAAACAGTTTTCGAGGCTTTGAAGTTTTCCGTAAGGGACATGCGAGATAACTGCCCGGTTAAAAACAATGCAAGGATAAATTCTTCAGTAAAAATTATTACACCTAATACGGCAGAGGTCGTTTTCGAACTTGTCAAATCTAGCAATCTTCCCTTGGAACCTAGAGCTCATTGGGCGGATATGGCGTTAATGTCACGTGACCGCAGACGCCATATTGTCTAGATACCTATAAATAAACCACAGGGGTAGCCTTGAAGCTCTCTCCAGCGTGGAGAATTGAAGCCGAATTTTGCGCATTTAGCCATGTTGTGATCATGAAAACATTGGGTGATCCTATGTAAAAGCATTGAAATCTGATGACTTTCGTGGCTGCGTTATGGCTCAGTTGTGTATGTATTGAGTCCATCCAGGATACTAGCGAATAAAACGTGCTTGTGGCTGCCTCCATAATCAACACAAGTGCTGTAGTCTCGCGTTTTATATCGTAAATTGGTGAAATTAGGCGAGTGCCGCGAGCGACCATCTGTGCGTGAAAAATGGCATCGTGCTCTGCGTTGGTCTCCCAAAACAGAATTAATAAGACATCTAAACAGCTACCAATATTATTGTCTTTCCCAAAGTTCCTTGGTCTTGAAGGTGTGATAATAAAAAAATGTCGCCCATTTGCCGTGGATTTCTTTTCGCAGGGAGTGCACTACATGTTTTGGGCAGCTCTTGCATTTCATTATTACATTTATCATCCGTAATGCACAGGTACGAACTTGTGATAAAATATGATCCAATGTGATGGCTAACTAGTTGCCACCCTTGTCCTCGGCCTCTTTTCGTCAGACTTTGCTCACAATTAATATTGGAGAAGACGAAATTGGATGCATTTCTGATATCAATTTTTTCGTGCATGTGTAATTGATTGAGGAATAGTGAAGAAAAAGAAAAAAACATTTGCTCCCAGAAAATTCTATGACGACGTTTGAAACTACTTGGAATGCGAAATGGACATATGATCAGTGGGTATTCGGTTTTATTCGACATCGTAGCAGACGATATCTAAGGCATTCCTGACATATACGTCATTACGTCCATGTGTAATAAACGAAGACAAACATAAGCTTTGGAACTGTCATTTATACACAGGAGTTTCCCCAACGATACTTGCATGTAGTATTGTTTGGAAATGGGAGGTTTTCTGTAAGTATTAGGTTTCCAATGGAATCGTAGCAGACGATGATGTAGGCATATGTTATTTTCTCTATTGCTACGAACTGTCGCGAATTGAAGAATCAAAGCAATTATTATTTCTAGGTACAAAGGTTAATATAAATATATAAATACATTTCCCGTGTTATATTAGCTCCTGGGTGCCGTATTCGATTATAAGTGCACCGCTAAAATACACGGAGTTAAAGGGAAGAAGGCAATGTTTTCATAGTCAGAACATGGCCAAAGCGCAAGACTGGTGGCTTCATTTTTCTCGCGTAAGGTAACCCCTGTGAAATAAACAGAGTAAATGAAATGTTTCACAGTAGGACCGACTATTGATAATCCTGACTCATGACGTCGTGAGGTCAATCCTGGGGGCCGATTTTATAACTTGGCTTACGTCCGAACGTTAGGGATCCGTTCAACTTCGATCGAGCTCACTAAATTCGAGTGAAGTGTTTCGAGCTATTTTATATGGGCGATCGCACATCAGACCGTCGAACGTTACTCTATTGTCAGATGTATAGCATTTTTCTCACTTGTTACTCTTGAACGCATGCGCAATAAGCCTACTGTGAAATGCCCAAATTTCAGAAATAAAAGAAACCAGCGTAGTAATATTAGGCAATTGGACAGGTACTATTCAGGTGGAGAGCAGTAACTTTACGCGACGAAAGAAAAATATTGGAGGCAATACCATGCTCTGTTAGCATTTGGACTTTGATGACTCCGCAGCAGAACCATTTTTGAATGATCGCGCTTGTTTTGAATATTTTTGAATAACCATTTAGACGAATTTTAAAGTTTTCAATGCATACGAACTCGAATTATAAGCACAATACCTGTCACAACACACGAACTCAATAGATGAAGCATAACTCTTATAAACCTTAATATGTTAGTACATCACCACGAGCACACACAAAATCCATCACAGCGCATAAGTAACATTTGTAAGCACTGGTATGGCACAATAAACACTGCCGCTTAATCACACGATAAACTTTTTCACTATCCTCAGCCATTATGACATCCACGTCCTTGCAGAAATGAGATTTAAAACTTCCAACTGCAATTAAAAGTGAAAACAAATCGCTACAATAGGATAGGTTGCGACAATTGGATACTATAATTAATCAAAGGAATACGCGTTATTGAAATACTATTCCAATACATTAATGAACTGCAATCTAGGCCTCCAATTATCTTTGCAAGAACTATATATATATATATATATATATATATATACACATCTCTTTCTCTGTCCCCACACATGCTGCCTCCCACAATGTAAAATTTGATGACTGCTACAATGCTGCCATTCTGGCATCCCTCCCGCCCACAGCCACTATAATCAGTCTGAAGACATTAGAACAATGTTGGATCCGATTTTTTAACGCCCTCTGTCCACCTGGCCTCAACCGTTCCCATTAATTTTCCCCCACTTTTCGCAACATTGTTTCCTTCTCCCGAATAGGTCTTTGGCTCCTTCCCTCCCCGCCCTTCCCCACCCCTTTTACCCGCTCCTTCCCCTCACCGCCCCTCTTATACGATTCTTCCTCCTCAATCCTCATTCTATCACTGATGGAGGTGCGGGCGACCCACCGAAAATTTAAACTCGTGAGTATGCTTTTTATATGTTTTTATGTTTAGTGGCACCCTGTGACGAAGTTTTATATTGTTTGCCACGTTCGTGGAATCTTCACAAGAAATTTATGTATATTAATATATATATTTATATATATATATATATATATATATATATATATATATATATATATATATATATATATATATATATATATATATACATATATATATATATATATATATATATATATATATATATATATAAATAATCTTTTCTTATAAAAAGAGGAAAGAAAAGATATATATATATATATATGTGTGTGTGTGTGTGTGTGTGAGGCCGAATAACCGATCGAACCGGATACTCCTGAGGGAGTGGAGTGGAGGTCTCTTTAAGGATGGCGGGAGGGACTGGGGTTCACCGACTAATATCGAATGACACACTCACGCACAACGGTAAAGCTCCGCACTTTTATTAATCGAACACTTACACCCGCGAGCCCCTTGCTCGCCCGGTCTCTCAGACCGACACACCCCACAATCACCGTCTATCACTTTTGTCGCACCCCTCTGACCCATCCCAACTCACTGACTGTCTTCGACTCACTCCTCGTCACGACGCCTGCCCTCGATGACGTCGACGTTCCCTGGCTATCCGCCAGGGGGCACCACCTCCTGGGGGCACCCGTTCGGCCGTAAGCTAACAGTCGGCCCTTCCTGACTTTAGGGCCGTCCTCGGCCCGATCCGATGGTTGGCTGCCCTCTTCTTCCTCAGCATCGGGGTCCTCTTCGGTCTGTTCTTGGAGTTGGCTGCCCTCCGGTGGGTTGTCCTCCGGTGGGTTGTCCTCTTCTTCTTCCGCTACAGGGTCATAGTCTTGGGGGGACTGGCACCATGGTTTCATCCGATCAGCACAAAATACAGAATGAAACCTCCTCTGGGTCCTGCCTGCCCCTGGGATATCTGTCAACAAATACCTGTGTCTGGGGAATACCTCTCCCACCCTGTATGGTCCCTTATATTTGGGTGCTAGCTTTCGAGATGTTCCCGTCGCCTGGGCTTCTCGCTCAACTAACACTAAATCTCCTCGCGCGTATCTATTTGGCTCCTTATGGGCTTCGTCGAACCTTTTCTTCTGTTTCTCCTGAGATGTCACCATCCTGCCTAAAGCTTCCTTCCTAGCCTCATCAACTACCTCTTTGCTAACTCCAGGTTCATTTTCCGGCAATGTCATTATAACACGGTTTCTTAACGCGTTCCGCGGGCGATACGCGAACAACAGTTCATGAGCACTGGCTCTTACCGTTTTGTTCTCCATCGAGTTCATGGCAAACTGAATGTCTTTCAAGCGCCCATCCCAATCACTTCCATCCTCCGATGAGTTCATCGTAGTGATAGCTCGAGTAATTACGGAGTTGGATCTCTCTACTTGTCCATTTGCCCTGGGCGTTGCAGTAGCGTTCTTGATGTGTTTGATTTGATGTTCCTCGCAAAATTTCTCGAACTCTCTTGAAGTGTACGCCGTTCCTCTATCTGATATGACCCGGTCCGGACAACCAAACAAGCTAACAATCTCACTCAGGACCTCACAGACTGGTTTTGACCTCGTGTTTTTCACCGCTCGTAGTACTATGAACTTCGTAAAAGCGTCCTGGTATGCAAGTACGTATACATTGCCTCTCTTGCTACGAGGGAACGGTCCTAGGTGGTCCACGTTCACGGTATGAAAGGGCTTACCCTCTCGCTTAGTTGGATACAGTACTCCCTCCCTTTTTCCGCCTGGTACCTTGTGGTATGCACACTCAACACAAGCTGCGATGTATCTCTTTACCTTGCGTCTCATTTTCGGGAACCAGAAATACCTCCTCAGGTGTTCCAAAGTCTTCTCTTCT
Organism: Ceriagrion tenellum; assembly: GCA_963169105.1. Classification (NCBI taxonomy): domain Eukaryota; kingdom Metazoa; phylum Arthropoda; class Insecta; order Odonata; family Coenagrionidae; genus Ceriagrion; species Ceriagrion tenellum. Next base: position 141,277,028 of record OY720638.1, read on the forward strand.
CCATAATGTCCCATATCATCATGGCTTCCTTTTATGATACTCCAAACCGCATCTCCTGGGACAACCCAGCGACTTCCTCCTCCTACCTTACGACATATTCGATGGTCTCTTATTACGTAGTCAGTATGCACTTGCTTACTCTCGTTTGTAGTCACGGTTTTCTTCAACGCCCCATAAATTTTCTGGAGACTCGGATCTTGTAGTTGCATGGTCAACAGCCAATCTTCCTGCTGAATTCTTGTGGTAAATATTCTTGCGTCCACCGTCTCAGGTTCTTCCGCATTCTCTACCGGGTTTCTGCTAAGAGCATCTACGTGACCCATGCTCCTGCCTGGTCGGTATTCGATTGTAAAGTCATACTCCTGTAGCCTCAACCACCACCTGGAAATTCTCGGCAACAGCTCTCTCTTGGTCATCGCCGTCTTTAACGCATTGCAGTCCGTTACCACCTTGAACTTTCGATCCAACAAGTACATCCTGAATTTGTCGACTGCCTCTACCACCGCTAATGCCTCAAGCTCGTAGCTGTGGTACGACTTTTCTGCATCCGTCGTTTGCCTGCTGTAGTAAGCCACAGGTCTCAATGGTTCTTCATCTCGCGATTGCAAAAGAATTCCTGCTAATCCATGTTTGCTGGCGTCTGTGTGGACCTCGTGCCCCGCCCCCACGTCAAACAATGCCAACATAGGTCTTTCGACTAATCTCTTCTTGAGTTCTTGGAATGCTACCTCTTGTTCCTCCTTCCACTCGAACGCCACTCCGTTTTTCGTTAATCTCGTCAATGGTTGACCAATCGCAGCAAATCTTGACACGAACCTTCTGAAGAAACCGGCCAATCCAACGAATTGCCTGATTTCATGGACATTTTCCGGTCGCCTGAAATCTCTCACTGCCCGAATTTTCCGTTCACCAGGTTTTATTCCTTCTGCATTTATCTCGAACCCTAGATAATCTACTCGCTCCTTGAAAAATTCACATTTCGCCAACTTCAATGTCAGTCCTGTTTCCTTGAGAATTCCTAAGAATCTCTCTATCTTCTCTAATCCTTCTTTCACGGTCCTACTCGGGATCAGTACATCATCCATGTACACCACAACATCCCCTGGTTTCGTCTTCCTGATGACCTGTCTCATCATTCGATTAAACACGGCTGGTGCGTTTACCAAACCAAATGGCATACTGTTAAACTCGTACAGACCTTCCGGCGTCACAAACGCGGTAAGATGTCTAGATTGAGGCGCCACAGGAATTTGATAGTACCCAGAAGCAAAGTCTAAGGTGGAAAAATATCGGTTTCCCGCAAGACTGTCTAACATTTCATCAATAGCCGGCATTGGGAACTTCTCCTTCCTGGTCTTCTGGTTCAGCAATCTGTAGTCGACGCACAATCTATCCTCTCCGTTTGCCTTTTTCACTAACAGAGCTGGGCTAGCATATTCTGACATTGACTCTTGGACTATTCCCATTTTCATCAGCTCTTCCACCGCTCTCTGCATGTTCTCTCATATGGCGTAAGGTAGGTGATATGGACGCGTCGTCACAGGTCTGTCGTCGTTCAAGTCAATGCTGAAACTGGTGAAGTTCGCCTCGCCTAGCTCGCCTAGATTTTTAGCAAAACACCCCCTGAATCTATTTACTAGATCGCAGACTGCTCCTTTCTCTTGCATTGACAGGTTCTCATTCACGTCTATCTCGTCCTTCCGGATCCGTGACCCCTCTTCCACCTTCCGCACTTGAGAGTTCTCTTCCTTCCTTAGGTCAACATTTTCCTTGGATATAGAGAGTCTCCCGAAATCCTTTTCGACTCGAATTCCCGGCTGGTCTAATGCACTCCGCCCTAGGATGATAGCATCCTCCTGCGAATATTCAGGGACGATTAAAACCTCTACTTCCAAGTTCACATCGTCCACCTTCAAGTTCATCTGTTTCGAGCCGATTGCTTTACAACCTCCGGACCCAAAGCCTACTAAACACTTTCGGCTCGCTTCATACTCGACTCCTAGTTCTTCAGCGACGTCTCTTCTCAAAGTGACAACATCGCTTCCCAAATCAACGAATCCAACGACCCGATCGCCATTTACATCTATCCACTTGTGGTACTCATCAGGTATGTTGCAGTTAGGTCGCTTGATTTTTTTTACGTTCCATTTTTTCTCACTCGAGGTTGCTCTCGACGTTCCCTGCGGACAATCTTTCTGCAAATGACCCACCTGCTTGCACCGGTAACAAAGTCTTTCACGGGTTGGTTTCTGGCACTCCCTAGCAAGGTGGCCTCCTTCACCGCAATTGAAGCATCCGCCCTTGCCTAGCTTCCTTTCAACCCTCACACCTTTTCCTTCGATCTTATGGCCACTGTCTGCAGAAAGTCGATTATGATAGGTTGCCTTCTCCCCCATTTTCGCCCTATCATTGACGCTCTCGTACCGCTTTATCTTGCGTAAAAGTCCTTCCACACCTTCAAAATCACACATAGTCAAAAGTTTCACTAGTTCTCTATCCCACTTCTGAAACTGTGAGGCCGAATAACCGATCGAACCGGATACTCCTGAGGGAGTGGAGTGGAGGTCTCTTTAAGGATGGCGGGAGGGACTGGGGTTCACCGACTAATATCGAATGACACACTCACGCACAACGGTAAAGCTCCGCACTTTTATTAATCGAACACTTACACCCGCGAGCCCCTTGCTCGCCCGGTCTCTCAGACCGACACACCCCACAATCACCGTCTATCACTTTTGTCGCACCCCTCTGACCCATCCCAACTCACTGACTGTCGTCCACTCACTCCTCGTCACGACGCCTGCCCTCGATGACGGCGACGTTCCCTGGCTATCCGCCAGGGGGCACCACCTCCTGGGGGCACCCGTTCGGCCGTAAGCTAACATATATAGTATAGTAGCAGAGAACGTTGTCACAACGTTGTAGCAACGTTACAATGGGAAAACCAAAACGTTGTCACAACGTTACAGTAACATTGCATGCACGTTGTCACAACATTGCATTGTAACGTTTGAAAAAAAAAGTTCTCCAGCAGGATAATGGCACACATATTTGTCTTCACTTAAAATTATTGGAGATAAAACTGTAACTACTATTTCCCTCTGGTAAATGGAATACGTCCATATATATATATATATATATATATATATATATATATATATATATATATATGTATATATAGCTACTTACAACATGAATTGATATTTCACTTATCCTCTGTTAAGGGAAATAAAAGATACTGAAAATCAATGTAACCATAAAACTTCTTAGCAATAAAAAATCTTTCTTCTTTAAGTTTTCATGGCAAACCACAGCAGAGAAACACCACCATGAAAGACAAAAATGTGAATCATATGCCATCTTCAACTATTTATGCATCAAAAGTGATGTTACTTCTAAAATCCTATCGAGTATCACACAGCAGTTAAAGGCCTCTCTGAATATGCAATTATTAATCTAAGAAAACATGTCAATTTTATAATTTTGCTCTCTGTGCAGTTAGTCATAGTGAGGCAATAAAGCTCGTCTTATTTAGGCTACATCTCCTGGGTCATTTATTAAACAGGAAAATTGAAGGAAGGATTAAATGATGATCATCCATCCAGTTAAAGAAAAGAATTATCATAAATAATATTTTATTCGCCCAAGTTTTGCTTTTTTTTGACAAAGAATATTTTTCTTCTGCCTCCTCTCACTCCGGAATTTTCCATGTTTCAGCCAGTCCTGGACATAGACTGCAATATTGGCTTGAGTCTCCATTCCCCATTTTGAAGTCCTCACAGCACCTATTTTGAAAAACAACGAAGAAATTGCTAATTGTATAAAGTATTAATACTTAAGATAGTTCTGGACATATCATGGGGGTCATTCTGTATCTTTCACTTTCTGTACCGATCAGTCATGGTTACACCCACCGATCGGTGGACTTTCCATACTGATTGATACTACCCCACCACTTCCAACACATTCCTTATGTCATTTAGTCACTGAGGGCATTATTCAGTCGGTACGTTAGGACCGCCCCGAGCCCTCCTACTGTCTAGTGATGATTCTAAGCTCTTTCATGGAACATTTCATATACTTTTTTGTACCTATAATAGCAACATAATGTTCAAGGGTCTCCCATGTTTGACAGAGCAAACATACAAAATTGATGGCTCTATCCAGTCAGTATGATCCACCGACTGGTGCCCGTCTGCAAACAGAATAGCACAGCTGCCCCCTAACTTCCAGTTTACCTTATCAATCAACTGAGAAGCCACCGTATCGATCGGTTGGCAGTTACAGAATAACCTCCCATGCCTTTTAACTTTGCAACTTAAAAAAACGCAAATTTCACTAATTCTGGAATCCCTACAACAAAAGGTCAGTCTTCAGTCATGAGTTTGTTTTTGACTCAAATTGACTAAGATTGACAAAAAATTGACCATCGAAAATTTACTGCCAGAAAATCATAAATAGTCAATATCAGTTAAGAAACATGATTTCTCATCACTCTGACAGTTTCACTTGAGAAAATATGAAGTTAGGTTTGTGGCGTCACTGTGATGTTACATTGACGTCACCATGACGTCTACAATTAACTTCCAAAATACCTTGCTTTCTGCCCCTATCGACAATCTGATCACACATATCGCTTTACCTTTATAACTTAATGCCTTTTGAGTCGAATGATGCAAATCGGAAAGCGATAAATGGCATTTTAAATTTGGCGCAATAATTACTCGTAGTTAAAATATGAACTGTCGCGCCGAACGAAATGCTGGTCTTGCAAGCTTTTTATGAGCACATTTTGCCCTTTTAAATTCAGTAATGTCTATTCTCTTGAGGATTGAAAAGGGCAAACTGTGCTCGAAAATTAGTATTAAACTAGCAAAATTCAATATACTTAATAGAAAAAGATACATAAAAAATAAAAATGATTTCTCTTACAGCACAAAAATAAATTCCAAATCTAATTATTAACTGCTCTTACTGTTGCCAGCAGTTGCTTTCCCATTCCCTTCCACCTTTCCCTGGCATTACACCAGTGCGAAAAATAAAGTCAAACTATCACAAGAGTCAAAAAAATAATTTTGATGTCAACTTGATAGAGGTCATTTCAAGTCAAACTGATGTCAAAGTGAGTCACAAAGGACATCATTTTGAAGTCAACATGACAGAGGTCATTTCAAGTCAAAGCGAGTCACGAAGGACATCATTTTGTGGGACCATTTTGATGTCAAGATGACTTTTGCACTGTGACCCTGAGGTGACATCATGATGACGTCGATGTGACTTTTCATTCCTCCTTGGGTTTTCTTGTCCCGTGCAGTAATTTCATGTGGACCCAAATAGGGTGGCTGCAAAGATTTACGAATAGGACCCTCACGTAGAAATGAATGGCTGTAACTCGACAAATCTTTGAAAATAAATTCCTCCGATTTTGAGTGTCTATAAGCAGGAGCGGGACGCAACTGAGACATTATCTTTTTAAGTAGGGATAGGAAGCTACTTGAATCATCTATTATGGCAGAAGTAGAACTAATTAAATCACCAGGAAGTCGGAGGTGTTCGTCATAAACCAATTCTGCTGGAGAAGTTTTGATATCTTCTCTGAACGAGCAATGGATTCCTAGTAAAACGAGCGGAAGGGCTTCTACCTAGTTTATTCCGTGAGCCATAAACGCGGCTTTTAACTGGCGGTGAAATCTCTCCACCATACCGTTTGCCTGAGGATGAAGACTAGTCATATGCGAAATCTCGATGCCGAATTGTCTTACCAAATTACTAAAAAGATACGAAGTGAATTGCGTCCCCCGGATCAGCAGTGGTCTTTTGTGGGCACTCAAATCGAGAAATCCAACATGTTGACAAAGCCGCGGTAGCTGCCTCCGCAGTGAAGCATTGCATGGGATGAACTTCACTCCAACGAGTGTACCGATCGATCACGGTCAGGCAGTAGCGGTATGAATTGGCAGTTCATTTATATCAACGTGTATGTGAGAAAACCTACTGGAAGGAGGCAAGAAATTTCCGAACGGCGATTTGACATGTCGGTCAACTTCTGAGCGCTGACAAGGCACACACGTTCGACACCAAATCCTTGCGAACAGATGGCCAAACAAAACGATCAGTAACCAGTTTTGTCGTGACTCTTGAACTCGGATGACTTAAAGAGTGAATGTGATCGAAAATACGACGACGAAATGGAGGTGACACATAAGGTCGAAGTTTTCCCGCAGATTCGTTGCAGTATATCGATACCTCAATTCCAGGGACTAAAACCTTCTTTAACCGAAGGGGGACCTGCTTGCAATTAGATCCGAAAGCTCTTCGTCGCCATTCTGAGACTCTGCGAGGGCGTAGTAGTCGGGAATCGAAGAGATTGATTCAATGTGCGAAAGAGCGTTGGCAACAATGTTATCAGCGCCCTTTATGTGCTGAATTTCAGTCGAAAACTGTGAAATAAACGTAATTTGATTAAGTTGGATGGGGGTAATTTTTCTCTGCTTCTATGAAAGGTATAACTAAATCAGAGGTGTATGATCTGTGTAAATGGTAAACTGGCAACCATCTAATATATGTCGAAAATGCTGCGCTGACATGTATATTGCAAGAAGCTCTCTGTAGAATGCTGGCCATTTTCTCTCCTTCTCTGACATTTTTTTTCGAAAATAAAGCTAACGGTTGCCAAGAATGGTCTACATACTGCTGTAAAAATGCGCCAAATGACTGACTGGAGGTATCAGTGAAGAGTCCTAGAGGTACATCGTTGCGTGGACGAACTAGTAACGTGACAGAAGAGAATCTTTACAAGCTTTAAATGCATCCTTTAATTCCGGAGTCCACGGAACTGACTGAGAACCTTTGAATTTTGGAGCGCTAATTGTTTCATGCAGAGTGGCCGTAAACTCTGAATCGTGAGGCAAGAGTCGGCGATAAAAATCATTCATACCGACAAAGCGACGCAAACCCTGAGCTATCTCTGGTAAGGGGTATTCTCTAATTTCATTTACCCTTTCTTCAGGTGGCCGAATGCCAGAAGCACTGACTACATAGCCCAAAAATCTAACGTCTGATTGACCGAAGACACATTTAGATGGATTGAGAACCATTCCATAAGCAGACAATCGGCGAAATAAAAGGCGCGAAGGTGTTGAATATGTTCCTCGTGGGATCGAGAAAATATCAAAATGTCGTCTATATAAGCGTAACAAAATTTAAATCCCTGGGTACCTCGTCGATGAATCGCTGGAACGTTTGGCCTGCATTCCTGAGGCCAATAGTCATGAAAGGAAATTCAAAAAGGCCAAATGGAGTTGATATAGCTGTCTTGCAAATATCATCTGGGTGAACCGGTATTTGCTGGTAAACCTTCATGAGGTCGATCGTTGAGGACACTGAACAGCCGTGTAGACTGACCGAGAAATCGTGAATGTGACGGACAGGATACCGGTCAGGGATGTTTCGTGCATTCAAAGCAGTAAACTCTCCGCAGGGACGCCAGCCATTATTTCCTTTCTTGGCCAAGTGAAGGGGAGATGCCCAAGGTCTCTCAGAAGGACGGCAAGTGCCAACCTCAAGCATCTCAGCGAATTCTTTCTTAGCGACCGCTAAATTCTTGCGGTTAAGCCGACGAGGGTTGCTGAAGACTGGAGGGCAAGGCGTTGTCCTGATATGATGAACGGTCTCGTACTTCACGGCCCTCGGGAAAATTAGTGGCCGGGTAATTTCTGGAAACTCAGCGAAAAGAGAACCGAATGGGGAAGATGAACTGACGGTTTTCATACAGGACCCCTGACAGTTCAAAATATTTCCAGCCGTATGAAGACCTGTTTTCATGTCCAAAAGCCACTTAGAGTGACAGTCTGGTAAGAGATGGTAATGGGCGAGGAAGTCGGAACCGAAGATGGGTAAGTCGACGTCGGCGATGATGAACTTCCAGAAGAAACTTCGCCTGAGTCCTAAATTCAAGGTTAAATTCAGAAATCCATAGGTCTTGATCGTACTATTATTGGTGGCGCTAAGATCGAACGTCGTTGCGACATGGCGACCTTTCAGCAAACGCCGCAGAAAGCAGGAGAGGTCGGACCCGGTATCGACGAGAAATCGATAATTAGAAGACAATTCGGAGACGAAAAGACAGAAAAACGATCAGTCGCCGTCGCCACTGATCGCTGTTCTCGTTTTCCCTATAGCTGCAAGGTGGATTACACTTCCTTGGCTCTATCTTGAAACTTAGAATGGTACCAACACCATCTACCACCTCGAGAGGGCGACGGGCTTTTCGATTTTGACCACCAACGATCGCGCGACCGGGAACGATGACCTTGTGAAACCGATAGCTCCGCGACTTGTCTTGACAAGCCCTCAATGGCTAGGTACAGCTTATCATCCGTCGATATGCTGTTGGGAGAAACGGCATGGGCGGCCATATGAGGAGTCGACACCTCGATGGTCGTGTCAGCGAGCTCCGACAGCTTGCCTAGGGGTAACTCCACCTGGGCAGTTAGGATTCCTTGGACGTGCGGGGGCAATTACCTCAGCCACAGTTGCCGGAAGAGGTTATCCGGAAGAGCGGTCGTTCCGGCGAGGGAGCGAAGATGCCGCAAGAATTGGGAAGGCTTGCGATCGCTGAGGCCATCGTCCGACAGTAACTGGCGAACGCGCTGCTCCTCAGAGGCTGACAAACGTTCTATAAGCTTCGATCGTAGAGTCGAATAAGGATCTGAGATGGAGTATTCGTGATTATGTCCTCAACCTCACAGGCCACGCGAGAATCTAATAGTGAGGCAACGCAATGGAACTTCGTTACCTCGCTTGTGATCTCCGACAGCACGAACTGAGATTCCGTCTGTGAAAACCGAGGACTCGGTTTCTCGGGCCAAAATGGTGGTAGTTTTAAGGCGACGGTATGAACTGCAGGCGGGTTCTGCTCGGTGTCTATGTGGCTGCGTCTTGAATCAGAATAATTTAGTTGCTGATGGAGCTGGGCGTTTTCTTCACGTAAGCCTTGAAGCTCTTCGTCGCGCGGCAAAAACATTTTCACCAAATGTTGACTATTTATTCTCCTTGTCGGGGTCACCAATGTAGAGATTGGTAAGTGAGGAAGTCTCCACGTTTATCAAATCAATTTATTAGAGCCTTTATCAATGCCCACTATAATCTTAGTCCCCTGACTTAGTTACAAAAACATCAACAAATCAGCAAGGCCTCCTTGGCAACAATATAAAAGATGATGGCATCATTTACGGTCGCCACGTATATTACTTCGTAATCAAACTTTTCTAATTTATTTCGCCATCGATTCAACCGCGAACAAGGGTCCTTGACATTCATTAGCCAATTTTAAGGGCTTGTGGTTGCTAACCACCATGGATTTTCGGCCATACAAATACGGTCGGAAATACCGCGTCCCCCACACAACGGCTAATAACTCCTTCTCATTGGTGGAATAATTTGACTCGGCATTATTGAGGAGGCACGGCTTGCATAAGCAATTGGTAAATGTTTTCCTATCACCCCTTGTGATAAGACTGCTCCAAGAGCCTTATTACTGGCATCCGTTGAAAGGATGAAAGGACGCATGAAATCAGGGTATTGGAGAATTGGCTTCTTCATTAAACAGAGTTACTCTCCTAAAGGATGTCCTGCACTTTTGCCGGAACATGAGATGGCGAGTTTTCTGGGACTCTTAAACACAACCCCAGTCACTTCCAAAGCCCATTCTTAGCGCTTTGCTGAAGTTCCGACCTCCCTCTACCCATGAACCCAAATGTCTTGCTGCCAACCATCCGGTCGAAGTTTTTATTAACCTCCTTTTGTCCAAAATCTCCAGCTCCTCCTTTTTAAATTCCCTTAATCCAAAATCTAACCTCTCGCAACCTGAATCCTTGGCGTTCAAAAAGTTAATCCGCAACCCGGATATAGTCATCACCTCAGCTGACAAAGGTGCCACTGTCGTTGTCCTGAACGCGTCCCACTACATTTCAGAAGCCAATCGGCAGCTCTCAGATACGTCCTCCTATTCCGTAGTCCCCATTGACCCCAATCCTGGTTTTCAAGTTGAAATTATCTCCTTCCTCCAAGAAAAAGGGCCTTCGGACGGTCTATCTTCCGCGGACATATCCTTGCTCTCCCCGCTTATCCGGAAACTCCTCATTGTTATATTCTACCAAAAATCCACAAACCAAACAATCCTGGCCGACCAGTTGTTTCCTCCCCCGATTCCCCCACGGAAAGAATTTCGGCATTCGTCGACTATTACCTCCAACCGCTGGTGTGCGCTTTACCGTCTTATGTGAAAGACACCTACCATTTCCTTCAAATCCTAAAGTCAACCCCCATCCCTCCGGATACTCAAATCATTACGGCCACAATAGATGTCATCTCACTTTATACTAGTGTAAGGATGCCGGGGTAACAAACACGCCACAAAACTCTCTTTCAAAATCACTCCTTTATTACACTCTCTTTGTCTACATCCATGCACTCCGCTCGCTCGTCACCCACTGCCCCGTCTTTTCCCTCCCTCCGTTCCCTAGCTTACCTTCCCCTCCGCCGTGTCGCTTAGTGGACAGTTGTGCCATGCTCCTCGTCACTCGTCGTCCTAACACTAGTGTTCCTCACCCTGAAGGTCTGTCTTCCCTGCGATTTGTCCTCTCCGAACTCCCGCATCCTCAAATTCCTAGTACGGAATTCCTCTTAGAATTGACGGAGATCATCCTCACTCACAATCCCTTCCCTTCAATAAAAAATTATATCTTCAAACGAAGGGCTGTGCCATGGGTTTTAGGTTCAGCCCCTCTTATACTAACCTCTACCTTGGGCGGCTGGAGCAATCTTTTCTGTCTGGATATCCTTTAAAACCCCTGCTGTGGCTCCGCTACATTGACATTTGTCTTCTTTGGCCTCATGGCACCGATTCCCTAAACACTTTCCTTTCCGATCTCAATAATTCTCACTCCGTCTCTTTCAACTCAACTATCTCTAATTCCAATATCACCTTCCTTGATGTTGACATTAAATTATCGGACTTGAATTTCCAGACCTCCGTTCACATCAAACCCACGAATAAACAGCAATATCTTCCCTATAGTAGCTGCCACCCCTCCCATACCAAACGCTCCCTTCCTTCTCACTGTCCATCCGAGGCCATCGTTTTTGTAATAATCCAGATTCCCTCAAAAAATTTCTTACTAACCTTCACCAATCGCTTATCAAGCGTGGCTACCCAGAATCCCTTCTCGTTAAAAAAATCAGGAAAAATTCTCCCTCCACCAAACCTACTCCCACTAAAGACTCCCGCATTCTATCTATTTGCACAATGTATTTCCCGGGTGTACAGTCTATCAATTTTATTCTTCAAGATCTCTATCCCATTCTGAAAAACCACTCCTCCACTGCAAAAACTTTCTCCCAGCCACCCTCAATCACATACAAGCGACCTCCTAACCTGTCCGATGTATTCAAATCCACGAAGCCTCTTTCCTAAATCCCTGTTGCATCGAAACCCACCTCCTCCCCTTGTAATCGTCCCAGATGCTAATTATGTCCGATCTTCAGTTCCTCCCCTCCTCCCATCCCCTCCATCGCCTCCCTCCCCAACCCTCTTCTCCTCCTCTTGCGTCACCAGCAATGTCGTTTACCACTTACTATGTAAACTATGCCCAAGTTTCTACGTCGGAAAGAGCTCTAGCCGCTTAACATACGTATCAATAATCACCGAGCCAATTGTAAAAACCCATCTCAATCTGCTTCCCTACCCGTAGCGATCCACGCCTCTCAACATAAGAACTCTTTCGACAATTGCTACAATGTTTCAGTTCTGTACTCCATTCTACCATCTGCTTCCAGTCTTAATCTTAATTCCGTAGAGGTCTCATTAATTTGGCTTTATCGCGCGTTCCTCCCCCCGGCATCAATGTCTTTCATTAATCTCACTCTCCTTTCCTTCCCCTTCCATCCTCCCACCTCTCCGTCACTTCTATCCTTTACCCGTCACTACCTACTAATATTCTGACGAAGGCGGTTGTGTCCGCCGAAATATGCAAAGAAGTCTCGTGAGTTTTCCTTTTTTATGTTCACAGAGTGTCTGCCAGTCACGCCTGTGACACACACACACCGCTGAGCTGAACGGACGTGCATTTTTGACGCTCCCGATTCAACAGTGATTTCTGTGTTTCTCGTGTTGTTAGTGCACGCTAATATAGTGCTATTTTTCGTGTGAAGTCTTGCATTACCCAGTGCATCTATCTAGTGATCACTAAGTTTACCACTCAACGAGCAATTAGTGTTTCTGTGTGTTCTCGTCTGCGTTACTCCCTCCAAGCAGGCTGAGGTAGTCGGCCTCGCTTGGGTTGCTCCCCCGTTCACCGGGGTGAGGGCCGATCGGAGTCGGAGGCAATGGAGTCCGAACGAGATAATCTCAGCGTACCAGCAAGGCAGTTCCCTCCTTCTACACTTACTGTGGCTCCTGAATTCAAGAACATGAACGCATCGCAAGATTTGTTCGGTGACTCCACTCCCTTAGCTGTGTCTCAAATCACTGCCTCCCAAGTTCTTCCTAGTGTTACTTCTACCGTTTGTGAAGATTCTTTGCGGCCAAAAGTGTTATCCCATAAGCCCTATCCCTGTAGCGCGGGAAGGCCAAGTCCACTAGTGCCGTATTCTACTTCCTCAACGTCCCCTTCTCAAGCTTCCGAATTGCAACGCCCAGAATCGCGTAGCTTCTCCTCCCTTGGTGACACTCATCTCTCGCCGAGCATTCTACGTCGAGAACGAGGGTCTCTTAAGAACTGCTCATCTTCCGACATATCGACCTCACCAGCTAGTGCGCCATTTGCACGTGAAAACAATCCATGGAAAAATTTACTCCAATACAATGCTTTGCCAAAACGTGCTTTCTCATTTTCGGATTTCAGCAGCTTTTCCGTTTCTCCCCCAACCACTAATTCTTCGCGGCGGCTCTCCGGAACTTCCGTCTCCCCAGCGTAAAATGGGCCTCCCTCTCGAACGCCGCCCACCTTAACTCCCACCTTTGACTCGTTTGGCCGGCCGACATCTTCCGTCCTCCTCTCCTCCTCCCCCTCCCAACCCTCGTCCCCCGGCGATCCTACCGATCGCCGCCACCCCTCCTCCCCTAAACCCGAAACCGCTGCAACCCGCCCTCCCTCTCCTTCCCCTCCTCGCCTCACTCATGTCCATCCGCCTCAACCGAAAGCAACCGAAGTCCCTACCTTCGCGAGTGTTGTCGTAGGAGATCAAGCGATTCCACTCCGTGATGGAGCTCAATCTAACGCCCCCGGAACATTTGTTTTCCGCACAAAGAAAGTGCTATTCAAAACTGCAGGGTCTACGCGGAATAGGGGCAATCTTCTCCACGCTCTTCCAATCACTCACGCTACGAGGCTACCACAAGAGAGAATATGCATTTACCTGAAGACGGATGACTTGGTGGAAACTTTCATGCAAGACCATGCTGGAGTGACCATCAGAAATATGTACTCTGCAGCCCGTCGCATGGAATCCAAAGTCGAAAAATTGATAATATCGCATATTCCCCCTGTATTCCCTGACAGTGATCTTATCGATATTCTTAGCCAAGCCATGAGGCTCGTAGGTCCCATTCGCAATCTTTCCCTTGGGATACATCAGGATGGTTTTTCCCATATCGATAGTTGGAGGAGACAAGTGCTCGTTGTCCTAAGAGAAGGAGTCACTCTTCCCGATTCTATCCTAATTGACACAGACAACAATTCCGCAATCCGTATATACCTCGCAATCGATGATATGCGATGTTTTAAATGTGGAAAGGAGGGCCACATGGCCTCCAACTTCAACGCCAGGATACCTCAAGGAAATTCAGCCACTACCCAGAACATCGCCACCCCGGAGCAGAGTCAAGTGCATCCCAACGATTCCATCTAGATGAACGCCTCTTCCTCACACAGTCCTTCTCACCCTCCACCCCCCCCCCCCATCCCTCACCTCTTTTCCTCCACCTTCTCCCGCTTCTTCCCCTCCCCACTCCTTACCCCCTCCTTCCCTCCTTTCACAACCCTCTCCCGCTCCCTCCAGTAGTGCACCTATAACCCCCTCTCCCCCCCCCAACTTCCTACTGTCGTTACGTTGCCTCCAGATGCTCTCCAACTAAAGCATCCACCCACGGCCGTATCTAGCTCTTCACCTGTCGTCATCACTACTGACGACGATGGAAAAATCCAAGCCACCTTAGCCAAAACGCCATCGGATTGTGTGTCTTCCCCTGATGGAAGAACTACAGGTGGTTTTAAACGCAAGAACCCTGAAGATGGCCCCTCGAGAAGGACATCCTCCCCTTCTTCTCCTACGCGGAAAAAGGGTAGTTCAGACAGTAGTTCTGTTCAGAGACATGTTCCATCGCCGTATTCGAATTCGTTCCTCGAGCAAGTACACAATATCCTTGCTAAAGACTCACAATCAATTATACCGGGAAATATCGTTACGGATTTCCTAGTCAAGGCCTATTGTCATAATGACCAATTATCCGTGGCAAAAGGCCTCACATCCGACATTCCTAACCTTGTGTTGGCTCTACGGGACATCCTTACCGCTACAACCAACAGAACATATCGAGTGAGACTGCAACGGCTCATTTCCACTTTAACGGGAAAATAACTCATTAGTCATATTTCAACATATGTTCATCCTTCCTTTGGCACTCAATTGCTCACACGTTCGCTACCTTATTTATGTCTGAATTATTTATAGAATGACAGGTCTTACCTTCATGACGTTAAATACGCGCTCTGTCCGCAGCCAAGATAAATGGGCGCAGCTCAAACTTTATGCCCGACGCCATCTCCCTGATATTTTATTTCTTCAAGAGACCAATACGATTTTACCGCCCATGGACTCACTCACGAATTATGTGGTTCACTTCTGTGCACCTACCACCCCGAATACGGGTACCGCTATTGCATATAAAAGGAACCTTGGAGTGAATGTATTGATGTCGGATGTCATCGTCCCAGGATATGCATCCGCCGTTACTGCATGCCTCTCACACCCCAACTCTGCAATATTTCTCTGGATTTCTTTCTACGGGCCGCATGATCAAGATCATGCAATCTTCGTCATACATCAAGTGCATAATTATATTGAATTGGCATTCAGGTTTTATGCTCATTCAGGATTCACAGTTGTGATAGGCGGTGATTTTAACACCACATTAACACCGGAAGACGATAGAGACACAGGGACTGAGCGCTACAATAGATATGCAGCCACTCTCCGAAGACTATTATTGGATAACGCCATTGAAGGCTCTTGGTCTAGTCACGATGAAAACAAGCCCGGTTTTACTTATTTTAGTCCTAGAGGTGGCCGTACGCGTGTTGATCACATATATATTTCAGATCACAAAATCGCCAACATTATCGATGTATAATGTGTATCCTCCTTCTCCGACCATTTAGCGGTGATAGTACGTCTACGTGCAGACAATTGTAGGAATAAAGCTTTGACAACTATCTTCTTTCAAGCCATGCCTACTGTGAACATGATAAAACTATGCTACTTGATCTGCTACGAGACGAAGATAAGAAAGACCCCGTTCACCTCTGGGAGAGAATTAAAGGAGAAATTCGACAGCATGAAACGATGTATCAAAGGTTACTGCGCCGCTCCTGCCAAAACTCCGTTATTGATGGACAATTCAAGAGAGATGCCAGATCTATGGTTCCTAAAGTTGGCTGGGAAACGTTACTCTCTCATGACGCTCCCGCGGCCGCACATCTGTCAAAGTGGGTCTCTAAGGTTTGTCCTAAGTCTTTATTGTACCATAATATTCAAGGAAAACGCATTGAGACCTTGCTATCCACGTAGGAAGACATTTTTCTGACATATATAACCCTCCTCAGGGTGTTATAGCTGATCAACATGAACTCGAAAATCTCCTTTCCACCTTGGATCAGTTGACTCCAGAAGACGGTGCCCAAATGGACGACACCATTGACGCAAATAAAATTTCCGAGCTCTGAAAGGCATTAATAGAAACAAGGCTCCCGGGATGGATGGCATTACGGTAGAGTTTTACCTGAAATTCTGGGACTTTCTCAGACAACCCTTTCATCAAATGCTTATGGCTAGTTTTCAACGTGGTTTTTTGCCAAGAACAACGTCCACAGTCATCACATCGTTAATGCCAAAGTCCAATAACACAGATTCCCTTGGTAACTGGAGGCCCCTGTCGATTACCAATACAGACTACAAAATCGCCTCGAAAATTTGAGCTACTCGATTGGCAAGAACAATGGCCACCGTTGTGTCATCTGAGCAGAGTTACTGTGTACCTGGGCGGACTATATTTGACACTATTTCTATCATTCGTGACCTTGTTCACTATCATAATGAGAATAATCTTCCCCTTGCAGTAGTGTTCCTTGATAAAAGCAAAGCTTTTGATCTGATCAATCATCATTTTCTCTTCAGTGTTCTGGAAAAAATGGGTTTTGGCGACACCTTTCGTGGCATGGTTCGAACCTTATACTCGAATTCCGTCGGTCATGTCAGAGTGGCCTCTTCACTCACTGGTCCAATACCATTTAACCGTGGAATACGTCAAGGATGTCCTAATTACGGTCTACTATACAGCATTTCCTTTGAACCAATGCTTCGCAGATTGAAATCAATCATTACAGAAGTAAATTTATGCAGTGATCGTTTTTCAAACCTCACGTTTAAAACCAGTATATATGCAGACGATATCAACATTTTCATTTACTCCGATGCTGATTTTGCTCCACTATTTCCAACTTTTGAAGCCTACTCTAATTGCACGGGTGCCAAGCTAAATCAGAATAAAAGCTGTGACCTTTGTGTGGGTGCTTGGAGAGCGCGCAATGACTCACCACTCCCCATTCAGTGGACTGCATCAGGACACAAATACCTTGGAGTCTGGATAGACAATGATAAAAGAACTGAAAAAGAAACCTTAGACTACATGCTGATGGAAAAAAATAACCAAGGCCATCGAGGGTTGGAAACCTCAGCTAGCAGCAATGTCCATTCGAGGTAGAGTTCTCGCAATAAATCAATTTATTGCGCCCCAAATCTAGCATGCCTTGCAAGTGCAAACGCCCAGTTCTCCTATCATTAAGTGTATACAGTCCTTTCTTGTGCATTTCACGAGGAATCACAGGAAGCACTGGGTTGATGCAGTTACTATGAAGGCCCCTGTGAGAGATGGAGGCATGGGACTAGACGATATTCAATCGGAAATATGGACCTTTCGTTTTCTCACTACCCAGAGACTACTGTTTCAGCTCCCTGTTTGTCTATAGCAATCCCTTGCAGCACTACGGTTAATGCAACTCTATCTCAAAGACCGTGTATATGCAATATTCATCACAGAAAGGCGTATATTTGTGAATGATGACCATTATTACTCATCTCTACTCCAGTCATGGAAAAAGATGAGTGTGAGACCCTCCCCCCTCCAGTAATGACGACCCCAATGTTCAAACGCCACAGTTCTCCCCCACGGTAGCTCAAATACCAATATTATTTTTTAGAAGTACAAGGACAGGAGTAACTTACCAGCTTCCTCTACCAAAACAAAAAGCCTACCAAGAGCTGTTGTATACAATCAAAAACATCAATTGGCCTCTGAAAGGGAGGCAGGATGAGAAAATGCGATGGTTAAACCTGCGTGCCTCACCTACCCTTGGACATGACGCTGACATAGCCTGGGGACTCGCCCACGGCGCGGTCGCGGCGGTCGCGGCGGACAGGATTTTTCTGCTTCATGCCCATCTCCGATTGACGGCTGACTGTCCATGGTGCCCACAGACAGAAGCTACAACGTGGCACCTATTTTTTCTATGCCCCAAAACTAGTGAGATATGGCGGAAAGTAATCTCCACCATAAAAGCTTTAACGGGCATGATTAAAATCTACAGGGCGCACTTGTTTGGAGGGATTTCCGCAGGAGGTGCTTATGACACACAAGGGCACAAACTTGCTAATTTCCTCCTAACCCTCACCATAGCAGCTATTTACAAAGACCTAACGCTATTTCAACGTGGAAAGAAGGCAGAAATTAACTACCTCCTTTATTTTTGAACTATGTTGAAGAAGCGCCTGAAAAATGAGGCTGATTATCACCGAGCAAGTGACTCTCTGGACATTTTTTTAGCATGCTGGGCATTCAAGGATTACTTTGTCATCAAGAAAACTAAGGAAATTAATAATGAGTGCCCTTTACTTAAATAATGTACTACCTAATAATAAATATGTGGTAAATCAGGGAAAAAACGAATGTGTCGTGGTCATCTGCTGAACTGAGTGGCTACATACGGGAGGTTTAGGAGACCAAGGTTGTGGTAACCAGCCCCTTCGGCGGTCTCTTCCAACCGTGAGTAACTCGGTAAAGCGTCAACAAGGAATGTTTAAAATTTATGATCTTGTTTTAAAATAAATGAGGTGAAGGAGAGAGCACTTCTTCCCCTTACCGTGATATTAATAATAATAATAATAATAAGGGTACGTAAGCGGACCACCAGCCTCCTCGTGGCGTACCTGGCAACGGCTTTGCCGGCTAATGGTGGACGTCTATGTGTCGGGCTAACCACCCGCCATACAGTATAATCTGGTTCCAAGAAAGAACTCAGATAAGGCCACCCACGACCTCACCCACGACGACACACTCTCGGATGGGGGCCCCAGTAGAGTTGGGCGTGGCCAAGGAAAAAGATGTACTCCGATGGGAGCTCGTATGGAGTGGACGGAAGCCTTAAGGGGCGACCTCCTCGCCTGCTACGCTTCCAGCGAGCCGGAACGCAGGGGTTACATGGCCAGGATGCACTCTTTGTGGTGTGAGATGCATCCGGAACACGACCACCTGTCGCATCAGAACTTGCGCGACCAGGCCAACCACCTGCGGAAAAAGGAAAATATTCACCAACCGCAGGTTCAGAGTAATACACCAGCAGCCGATCCACCCTCTCCGTCACAGGCAGCACCTCCACCTGCTGACGTGAGTACCGCACGTTTGGCGGTATCTCCTACAAAGAGGGAGGATGTAGGTCAGACTGACTCTGAACTATTACGATCGCGGTTAAGAAGCACAATTAACTATGACGAAGGACACACTAGGCAGAGAAACATCCATCGAAAGATATCTCTACAAGGTACCCACCTGCCCCAAATGAATGGACTCATCGGCGAGATCCTGACAGAGACGTCAGATCTCTGGGCGGTGAATTGCGTGGTCTTCGTAGCGGCCAAGGTTTTGGCAAACTCCCGAAAGGACTCCTCTCGGGAGGATAAGGCAGCAACAAGGCTGAAAAAGCTGGATGACAAGATCACGCTGGCGCGACAGCAGGCGTCGAGGATTCAGTGTGTGATTGAGTACATCACTACCGGGCGAACCTTTACATCTAAAGTTCGGTGCATTGCGCGCAGCCTCAGGATCAACCATCACACACTGAATATAAACTGCCCGACATAAGCGAAACCTATCAATGGCCTGAGTGGAATATCGCAAGGCTTTCGACACCACTTCGCATGAGCTTATCATCGCCCTGCTGAAGTTGATGAAAGTCCACCCAGAGTTTGTGTCCTGCCTCCAACGCCTGTTAGCACTCTGGAGAATGCGCTTCGTCTTGACGTCGGGCAAACAGACCGTCTCCACATACCACCGTGGCGTTTTTCAAGGTCGATAGTGTACGGGCGCTTACCACGGCCAAGAAAAAACTCATGAAAAGGAGTATAGGCGTAATGGGGAATTCCACCTTTCTCCTTCAGCCGTCCTGTCTCTTTCGGCCTCCTCCGCCTGTTGTTGAAGCCCCGCCACCCTTTCATGAGGTCGAGCGTTTCTGGAAGGATATCTACGAAACGTTGAAGCCATTCAATGGAGACACTCCGGCCATCGCACTCTTTAAAGAGTTCTGCGACCTCCACCCACACAATGTGGATGGACTCCTTTCAGTCATGGAAAGGGACGTGAAGCACGCTTTCTCTGGCAAGAAGAATTTCGCGGCTCCAGGTATGGATGCCGTGAATAGCTTCTGGTGGAAGAAGTTCACTTCTACCCACAAATATCTGGCCAGAATTTTCACGTCCCTCATCACAGGTAGAGAACCATTTCCACCTTGGCTGACTGAGGGACGCACGGTTCTCATTCCGAAAAAGGGAGACTTGGAGAGTTGGAGTCGCGGGATGCAAAGACAACCTGCTCATTGACAGGTGCATATGTCAGGATGCCGCCCGACATAAGCGAACCCTATCAATGGCCTGGGTGGACTATCGCAAGGCTTTCGACACCACTTCGCATGAGCTTCTCATCGCCCTGCTGAGGCAAGCGAACCGTCTCCACAGAGTTGGTAACATACCACCATGACGTTTTTCAAGGCGACAGCTTGAGCCCCCTCCTGTTCTGTATTTCCCTCCTCCCCCTCTCCTTAAATCTGAGACGAGGACGAGGATACATGTGCGGCGTTCCTGGTGACAGGAAGCACAAGGTCACTCATTTGTTTTACATGGATGACCTTAAACTGTATGCTTCCAACGCCAAAGAACTGCGCGTTGCACTGGACACCGTACATCAATACAGTGAGGATATAGGGATGGAATTCGGATTGGACAAGTGTGCATCCATCCACCTGGCGAAAGGAAGAATATCGGAGGACAAGGAAGACTTGCAACTCGTTGACGGGAACGTCGTTCGTCATATGCAAGATTACGAATACTACGAATACCTCGGCGTCCCCCAGCGTCGAATGCAGGAGGTAGCAGCAGTGAAGGAAAGACTCACCGCCAAGTACAGACAGACTCTCAGAAAAATCTGGAGTTCTGAGCTGTCTAGCAAGAACAAGGTTCTTGCCACGAACATGTTCGCGGTTCCGACACTGCTGTACACCTTTGGATGCATGAAATGGAATGTCAACGAGTTGCAAAACCTCGACCGGGGAACGAGGAAGATGCTGACCATCTATAGAAGTCTTCATCCGAAATCTTCCGTCGCCAGATTGTATCTCCCTCGCAGTGTAGGCGGTAGAGGTCTGTTGAGCCTGGAGTGTCTACATAACAGAGTTGTTTTGGGTACAGTTTGCCGTGTGTTCAACAGCACGGACCCCCTGCTCACTCTCGTAAGGGAGCACGAAGGTGCCGGGGTGCCGTTCCTCTTCCAGACGGCGAAGAGGGCAGCGGACGAAATCGGTCTGGACTTTGACCTGTCATCCGATGGTAACGACAGTGGCACGTCAATCGTGTCACTGAGGGCAGACGTCTTAAAGCTCGAGGTCAAAAAGGCTGAGCAGAAGACCTTGCTCAAGACGCACACCGATAAGCCCATGCATGGAGGTTTCTACCGAAACATGGAAAAACATGGGCTATCGAAGGAGCTGACGTTTGCCTTCCTTCGCTCCGCGGGTCTCAGTTCGGAAACAGAGGGTTTCGTTGTCGCGTGCCAGGATGGTGTCAACAACACTCTCGTGTACCGCCGAATTATATTCAAGGCGGAGGTGGCGGACACGAGATGGAGAGCGTGCCGAGCCAAGCCGGAGACTTTGAGTCACCTTCTCTCCGGCTGCAGTTATTACGCGCAGTCAGCGTATTTAGCTCGGCACAACGCAGCTCTGAGGGTGTTGTATTTCCACCTCCGACATCATTACGGCATCGACGAAGTACATGTGCTGCCCTATGCCCCTGGAGATATTGAGTCCGTCGTGGAGAACGGCAAAATAAAAATCTGGTGGAATTACTCATTCCTCACCACCTTGTGAACACCACCTTGTTAATACCACCTTGCCAAGTTGGAGGCAAACAAGCCTGACATCGTTCTCCTCGACCGCCTATCGCGTTCCGTGTTCGTAATTGAGTTTTTGGCTCCGGCCGATACGAACTTGGACGCGAAAGAGGCGGAAAAACGGACGAAATATCAAGACCTGCTGTTCAAACTTCGGCAGATGTACCCGGGACACTCTGTAAAAGGAGAATTCCTAGTCATAGGTGTGCTCGGTGGAATTAAGGGCTCGCTGATACAGAGCATCAAGTGTATTCCTGCTTGCGTGGCACAGGCGGAATGACTTGCAGCCCGCATGTAGAAGGCCGTCCTGTTGGGGTCGCTCCGTCTGCTTCGTGCGCACGACCCGAACGCAGCGTAGCCACTTATCCGATGGGTTTCGGAAGTGGCTACGAACTCTGCACCGCCCCTCTCGAGTTTCCTGCCATTATGACGGCAACGAAACCCGGTGTTAGCCGGGGACTCGGAGGGGAAAGTTACAGCAGCAACAAGAAAAAATAATAATAAAAAAACACACACACGAGCCTTCGAAGAGTGCGGACGTCTCCTGACTGCGCTCCTCCATTACCGGCCTTTTCTGTGTGAAATTCGAGGGATCCACACCGACTCTTGGTGAGATTTTTCCTTTTGTAAAACTTTTTTCTTGCTATATTAGCAACTATAGGCTTTTCTCTGCCTGTTGTTTTACACTAAAGCTTACTCTGAATAACTCTACGTGAAAGTAGACATTTACTAGTGCGGGAGCCCTTTTTCCATCGTTTTACTTGGCGGCATTTTCTCAGACAACCAGGCCATCGCTGCGTTGACAGCGATGGCCTTGACACAGGGCAGGGAGGGATTTCTTTCCCCCTGCCCCTCCGCTCCGCCTTCCCCTTCCCGGAAACAAGCGGAGCATAAAACTTCTCGATCTTCTTCTATTGAAAAGTTGAACAAGTTAGACGCTACGACTGAAAATTCATCTCTATTGACCAGAACTATTTTAAAGAGGGTTAGTGGTGCTTTACACCTACTACCCGCTGCTAATCGACTCACCGATAAAAACCAAGTAGAACCCGATGCCGTAATCGACTCGCGACTGAAGGAAGATTTTCGTAGCTATGCCAACGTCACAAATGGGCAGACCTTCGTAAAACACACTAACTCCAGCCCGTCGAATTCATTATAAACCTTCTACTCGGCTAAATATAGTAGAACTCCGAAGCCTAGCCTTACCATCCCACATTGGAAGATCTCTCCGAAGCCAAAAGGGGCTTCAAAAAAAACCGAAATACTATTTCAATGCATTGAGAATACCGCTCTCCACGACTATGTATACGCCGTTGGAGATGCGTTAGGCGGCGGCGAGAATATAACGCATGCATCTAAAATACCTGGCGACAGAATAGCCATTTACCTTAAAAATGAAGAATTAGTCCATCATTTTATGGATGACTTCGGGGGAGTTACGATAAAAGATCAGTTTGTTGAAGCTCGCACTATGGCTACAAGGGTAGAAAAGCTAATTCTCTCCAATGTCCAACCAGAAGTGTCGGATACCGATTTGATTGACATCATACAGCAGGCAGTGACCGTATGCGGCCCATTCAAGCCCTTCACTATAGGAGCAAAAAGAGAAGGTTTCGACCACATTCTATCTTACCGAAGATCAGTGCCAGTTTTGAGGCGGTCAAATACGGAGCTTCCAGACTCTGTTCTGCTGGATATTGATAATGTGCTCACGAGACTATATGTCACCTTTGAAGAGCCAAGGTGTTATAAGAGCAAAGCTCAAGGCCATGCCGCGAGGCTATGCCTAGCAGCAATGCAGGATCAAGACTCCTCCCCCTCTTCCTCACACCTGGATGTCCCTGCGCAGAAAGACCCCCAGATGATGTCTAATGCCTCTCAAACACCCGACACATCCGCAGGATATTCGGCACAAGTTGACCAGAGCACGACTTCTCCGGAAAATTCGCATGCCCCGGACGACGCCTCTGAAAAAACGCCGACTAATGACGAAAGGAATCCAAAATCAACTGATTTTGCCTCACTTCCACTCACACCAACTCCCATAGCCCATGAAGCCAATAGCTTACCTCCACCAATATTAAGTGCATCCCATCCTGAAGACATCACAGTCCTAGAACCAAAGTCAACCTCCGCCAGCACATTAGATGCTAGCCCCGTTTAACCCAATTCCATATCCATGAATCCTCAGCTTTCCAATCCTTTGCCGATACCCCCCCAAACCCTCCCGCCACCTTCTCCTCTTCCCCTACCGTTCCCTCTCTCTCAACCGTCAACCTTCACTCACCCCCCTCCACTCTCGACCCTAACCTTACCTCGACCCTAACCTTACCTATCCACCTTACCCTCCAGTCCACAACAAATGTACCTCTCACTTGACTCTCTGTATGACTCAGCAAATGACATGGCTGCAGATGAACAATCAAGTAAGACCGCTCGCTCCATCAAACGTCCACCACACAGTGAAGAGGAATCAACTGAATTTTCTACTCAAAGGAAAAGGATTTCCCGAGAGGAGAAAGGAGGGAAAGTTTCATCACATCGCCTCGACGATTCAGACAATTATTAACGTCATTCAATTATTAATTCAGTATCAATCAAGATCAATCAAGCCGGGAGGATACAGGATCCAAGATTGCGGTAACCAGCCCCTTTGGCGTACCCTCCTCCCCCGGGGCGAAAAGATGATTCAATGAATGAATGAATGAATAAATAGAAAAAATACCGCCCTGTAAATAATAATAATAATAAAAAACACATGCACACGCACACGCGCACGCGCAAGGACACGCACACGGCTTACGGACGCTCTCTCCTGAGCTCCCGAATTTTAGTTTCTTTGTATGTTTTTTCCCGTGCATTGCTTGGACTACTATATCCACGTGTGCATAAACATTCCCTGCATCGTTTAAGACAACAACTATATCGGTGAGACGCATAGTTTTTTTTTAACTTGTGATTTTGTGGTTGCCGTCACCTTGGTTTGTCGTCCGGCGAGGAAACGTCCGCCGGCCCGGTGCATGCCCGGTCAGATTCGGAGTCGGCGGAAGGCGAGTCAGGAAACGGCGTGACTTCTAGCAATCCTATCATCAACGCTCCTGTAACAACCTCTACAATGGCCACAACACATACTTCACCTAAGAAAACTACCAATGGATCACCGATTCGAAATATTGGACGGCTCAACTCCTTAGATATCGAAGAGACTTCAACGATCAGCACTCGTCTGCGACGGGAACACGGCATTTCAGTCTCAACAGCATGTACAGTGGCACCAGTGTATTCGCAAAGCTTAATTACAAGTGTTTTTATTAATGAGACGAAAGTCACCGCGAGTGACTCCGTCACTGGCCCCATTAAGGTCGGGACACACATAACGGCACCGAGCCCGCGCCAACACACGGCCGAGCAGAGTCCGCGACACGGACGACTGTTGGTGACGGTGGTAGGAGAACACACTGCCCCGTCACTGCTCCGAGCGACAGCCGTCAGTATTGTCTCATTTCTGTTCTCAGCGTGGTGTGTTTTTCTGATCTCGATCATGTTTTCAAAATTTCGGAACAGTGATCTAGCGATGATTGCCTTGGCTCTAGAAGAAGAAGAAAAATAGAAAACTTTGAGGAGGCGAAGAAAGAGAACTTGGGTGGACAGTGCATGGAAATCAAGACCCATTGAGGGAGAATTTAATATCCTGTTTCATCGTCTCATGGATGATGAAATCAAGTTCTACGGATATTTTCGAATGGCGCAAAATACCTTCCATCTTCTCCTCAACAAGTTGCAAGAACACCTGAAGAAGAACGATACTTTCTGGAGGAGATGTATTTCACCAAGAGAACGTCTGGCTCTGTGCTTAAGGTATGTGCCCATATTTTTTTGCGTTTTTAAGGAGGTCACTAAATACACATTTTCAAAAGGAGATGATCACTATTTTTACTCAGGTTTCTCATTCTCAAGCCCCATGCTTTACTGGTGAAACCCATAATTTCAGACATAAAAAGATTTTTTTAATTATAGCACTACTTGTGACCTCGTTAGATTCGATTTCAATCACGTTTTTTCGTTATTTATTATATATATATTTTTTTACCAAATATTCTTCTGTTCTATTTTCTGTATTTTTGTATAATTATATAAGAGAGTTACCAGTGGTAATAGAAACACAATGTCAAAAAATCAATACTTTAATTGCAAAATTTTTTATAGTAAACATTATTATTATTATTTTTACAATTTAAAAAACGAGGCGTGGTTCATCGTATCCAAACAAAGCGGGTTTGTTATTTGTTGGTGACTTTCGTTAGGGGAATTGTATTGAGGTGATTCATTGGTGAATGATGAATGTGAGGAGTCATTGTTGCCTGTGACGCTTGAAAATGAGGCGTGGTTCATCGTATCCAAACAAAGCGGGTTTATTATTTGTTGGTGGCTTTCGTTCTTTGATATCTGCTTCAACTCAAACTCTTGCACAGTGGTGAAAATTACAGTTTTTGCCTGGTTCAACCATACGGGGTCCAAAGATTTTAGAATAGGAGCCAAGCCAGCAAGAAAAATATCAACAGGGTACTGTTTAGGATTGGTTGCATTGACTTTGTTTTTTTCTGCCTCTTTTTCGGCTAATATGAACGCCATAAGTTGGCTCGAAGGAGACTCCTGAGCAGGTTTTTCATGATTGGGTCCTCTTCGTTTAACGTTCAATGGCCTAGCAAAGTGGTTCTTTTTCCCAGGAATGGCTTGCGTGGACTCAGCTGGAGGAACTGGAGAGGTAGGCTGAACTGTAGTCTGAGAACTGGTACCAGGATATTGCAAAACCTCGTTTTGGCTTTCAAGCTTACTTTCAGGATCATGTTCAGGCTCTTCTACTCTTGGGTCAAATTCAGAATCGTCCCTTTGGTCTTCCATTGATGGCACATTTGAGAGGGTTTCTCTTTCCACAATATGAGGGAGCAAAAATTCCAAAATTTCTTCGTACTTGTACTTTTGTTTTTTGGCTGCAGCTTGTCCTGATTTTGTCTTCCTCTTCTGTAGAGTTCGACGAAACTGGTCTCGAATTGAAGCCCACCTTTTCCTGCACTCTTCCGGCCCTCCTAAAAACAAAAAATATTCTTTCAGAATAATAATTGTATGTTACAAACTATCAAAATATCTTTGTTTTCAGGTTACTTGCAACTGGGGATACTTTCAAGACAATTTCATTCAGCTAGAGGCTGGGCAGATCGACTGTAGCTTCTATCATTCACAGTACATGTAAAGCAATTGTGGACGTTATTCAAAACGAGGTCATGCCTGTGCCAGATGAAGCAAAATGGAACACTGTGGCATCTGAGTTTTGGGAAAAGTGGCAGTTCCCCAACTGTATTGGAGCCTTGGATGGAAAGCATGTTACAATTCAAGCTCCGAAGTTATCAGGCAGTTTGTACTGGAACTACAAACACTCATACTCCATTGTACTTCTTGCCTTAGTTGACCCATGCTACAACTTCATTGTAGTAGACGTCGGAGCTTACGGGAAAAACTCGGATGGAGGTATTTTTTTAAACTCGAATTTTGGAAGAGCTCTGGAGCATGGCCAGCTCAATGTTCCCAGGAGTAGAGCACTACCTGGAACAAATTCGAACTGCCAATGGTCATTGTAGGTGATTAAGGCTTTCCTCTCAAAAGTTATATGCTGAGACCTTATCCTGGAAAAGGTTTGACAGATGACAAGAGAATATTTAACTACCGTCTAAGCCGAGCCAGGAGGATTTCTGAAAATGCGTTTGGAATTTTAGTACAGAAGTTTAGCATATTCTCCCGACGGTTGCAAGGAAATCCTGAAAACATTACGACTTTAATACTAGCTGCTTGCGTCCTCCACAATGTCATAAGACAAAATGAAGGAAGTAACATGGCAGCATTAAATGAAAGCAACGATGGTACTGAGAGCACCAGACTCCCTGGCAGGGCCTGCAATCTTCAAGACCTACCCCGTCTACGAGGAGGGTCAACAGGAGAAGCGTTTGCTGTTCGAGAAAAACTCAAGGATTTCTTCAACTCTCCAGTTGGAAGTGTAGAGTGGCAAGCGAGGGCTGCACTGGGAATATAATGCACCCAAGATTTAACGCCAACTAACTTTGGATTTTAACCTACAAGTAGCGGTAATATTTTGAACTTTAACTTTCAACTGTGGAAAATTCAACTGTGTTAGTGCGTTAATTGTGTAAATTCAATTGACAAACACCTGTATATGCACTATACGCGGTAAATAAACACCCTGTATAAAAAAATGAAAGAGTATAAAAATGTAACATATCCGGTGCTTTCAGTGTCTCGGAAATCATTTTCCACACCCTTTCCTTGTATTCGGCATTCCGATATTTCCCATCACTTTGATCGTACAGAACAGGGAATTTCCGCACTTCTTCAATAAGTTTTTCGCTCTCCATGTTGCACGAGCCCGCACCGTCACCGTCAAAAAGTAAACTGAACTAGTCTGTGACGGTGCGGCCTCGGCGCGGTCTCCAAGCACCACGACGGTGCTGGCGCGGTGCGGTGGTATGTGTCCCTACACGTTTGAATGCCTTGTTTTTCTTTCTCGCCGTAGCACGTCCAACACTCGGCCGTGTGTTGGCGCGGACTCCGTGCGGTTATGTGTGTCCCGACCTTTACTCATGTTGCTAGCATAGACCGCATCAACAACCCCTCCCCGACCGAGTCTGCGGCCCAGCTGCTGACCTTGGAACCATCGGCGGCCACTTGCAGTCAAATCGCATCGAGGGATGTCAGTACTCCCACACCACCGCCTTCCAGCCCCTCCTCCTCCGTCGCCGAGGCAGCAGCAACAAGGGCCTGCCTGGCCTCGCGCGCGAACTTATGCTCGCGCGGCACGGAATACGGGTGGCGCTGAATACAGCGGGAGCCGACCGGACGACCGTCTTACAGCGGAAGGCAAAACGGTCTTTGCTTTCCAGACCAAAAAGATCACGCCTATCTCTACAGGTCGAAACAAAGAAAGGAATAATTCTCCCTGCTCTACCTGACACGCCATTTCACATTTATGTAATTAAAATAGCAGAATTGATTGGAGGTGGCAAAGCAATATCTCATGCTTCCAGATTATTGCATCAGCATATTTGTATTTATTTAAAATCTGAGGAGCTAGTTGATAAGTTCCTGGTTGAACATGGTGGGATATCAATAAATGATAAATGGATCGAGGTCAGGAGAATGGTTACGAAAACTGAAAAGCTCATTCTGAACAATGTCCCCCCGGAAGTAGCCGGCGGCACCTTGATCGAGATATTGAGTCAAGCCTTGCGGGTTATTTCCCCTATTTACCATCTTTCCTTCGGCATGAAAAATGCGGGCTATGAGCACATCAATTCATGGAAGAGGATGGCTTACGTCTTGAAATGCGACGGAGTCATCCTTCCAGACTCATTCTTGGTAGAGATTGCGGACAACCCGCACCGCATATACATCGAAAGCAACGATCAAAAATGCAATTTATGCTAAAGACACGGCCATACCTCCAGGGATTGCACTCGCTCTCTTCCTCCTCAAGAGAGACGGGACGAGTTGCTCCCTGAGCCCACTCAGTTAGACCGGGTTCATGACCAGACGACTCCCCCACCCTCCGCCCCCTCCCGTACCAGTGCCCTCTGTGTTGGATGTGGTGCCCCTGACCACTCCGCCTGAGGCAGCCACAGAAGAAAGGCAACCCACTGCCTCTGCACAGACAAGTACCACCATGACGGCGGATGAAACAATCCTGCTTCTTGGCCCCTCTCAAACTTCCTCGACCTCACATGTGCTTATCACTGACTCTCTCTCTGAGTCTCTGAATGGAGACTCTGAGGTACAATCTCCTACGCTTGACTTAATTCTGTCATACACTGATGACACGTACGAAAATCCCACAGCCGGGCCGTTCACGGGGGATAGACAGGGCAAACGAAAGAAGCCCGTCGACGAGCCCAATCTTAGTCATGCTCAATCGCCGGAGAGAAAAAAGGGGTTAAAAAAATGGCTTCAGATTTGGAAGGGATCCACCAAATCAAAGATTTTTACGCTGAGAACACTGATTTCAGCTCGATACCATATTCAAACCTCAATTCTTACTTATCCGGCGTGAAAAGAATGGACCCTCGAAAAAAAGCCAAAGAACTTTTGTTAGACGTGGATGAGCTGACTGCTACTCTTTCTGAATTGCATGAGAGAGAGGTAGTGAAAGAACGGGCCTTGGGAATCAGAATACAGAGGCTCGTAAATGCGCTTCAATCGTGAAGTGCGGTATCAGTCTCTGCTATTGATGGCCGACTTAGAAAATACGAAGAAAAACCTTATTGTGCGTGCGGGGCCGTGTGCCCCAGGTTATGATAAATAAAAGGCGAGGACACCTTCAAGCGAATGCGAGTTTATTGCCCGCGTGACTTCCGACGAAGCGCTCGACAATGTGCGCGTCCACACGAGCGCTCGACAATGTCCGCGTCCACACGCTCCCGCCTTTCGACAACACTGGTCAAAAAACCAAACGCGACACTCGCCACCAGAGCCGACAGGGGGGAGGAAAACGACCCAACATTCCGCCCGCCTTGAAAGCCGTGATTTTCCATGAATACTTGGAGCGTGTGGAAGAGCGCAAAATTAAATAAATACATGGAATACAAGAAAAACATACGATAGAGACAAATACCAAACATAGCTATAAACTTTAGGGAAAAAGTCTGTATGTCCTTGGCGAAGATATACTTTCAATTACACATGCAATATTCCACACTAACAGCAACAAAAAAAAATCACTCAAAATTTGACACAAGCCGACACTTGACGAAATGCTCCTATAATCAGTCACACAAATAATTCACCTGAACAAAAATTGTCAACTCTTCAAACTGATAACTAATATTAAGTCAATTAAATGATGAAAATTTAAGATACAACAAGTTCGTCTCTTTCTGCAAATAAAAAACAAATGCGAATGGCATTTACAGTCATGTAATTAAATTTTTAGATATTAAATGTCTTCTTTAGGTAGTGGACAGAGCTTGTTGACCGTCCGCCGTGTAAAACTGCCAGTTGTTTTCATTATGGCCACTCTAGAAACTCCATCTTGACCTGGGTGGAGATGCACAATGCGACCGAGGCTCCACCTGAGAGGGGGTAGATTGTCCTCTTTAATAAGGACCAGGTCGCCTTGCTGCATGCTGGGTGCCCCTCTGGTCCACTTGGGTCTCACCTGGAGGCTGGACAGGTACCCCTTGTGCCAACGGGACCAGAAATGCTGTTGCATCCTAGTCACGGGCTGCCATCTGGATAGACGATTGACGGGGATATCAATCAAGTTTGGATCTGGGATGGCAGTGAGTGCGTCGCCAATTAAGAAATGGCCGTGAGTTAAGGGATTGAGGTCATTAGGATCTGACGACATTTGGGTTATTGGTTTGGAGTTAAGGCACGCCTCTATCATTGTCAAATAGATGTACGTCTCCTCATAGGTAAAGGATGCGTTCCCAGCAATTCTCCTGAGATGATACTTGAGTGAACGGACAGCCGCTTCCCAGAGGCCCCCAAAGTGGGGTGAGCGAGGAGGGATGAAATGCCAATTGATTCCCTCGGATGACGAATAATGATGAAGGCTTTCCTGTTGTGATTTGGATGAGAAGACTTTCTGGAGATCCTTCAATTCCCGATTTGCTCCTACAAAATTTGTGCCATTGTCTGAGTAAATATCGCTGCACTTTCCTCGTCGAGACGTAAAGTGTCTTAGTGCTCCCAAAAATGCTTTCGTTGTCAAATCACCCACTAACTCAAGATGTACCGCCTTGGTGAAGAAGCAGACAAAGGCAAATATGTAAGCCTTGATTGGCTGAGACCCACGACGACGACTTGCTTTTATGTAAATAGGACCGCAATAATCAACCCCGCAACGTAAAAACGGGCGAGTTGGCTCAAGTCTTTGTTTTGGTAAATTACCCATTAATTGTTGGATTGCCTTGGGATTGCTCCGGAAGCATCTCGTGCATTGATGTACAATCTGACGGCAGAGATTTCTTCCACTTAAAGGCCAAAAACGCTGCGTTAATGATGAAAGCAGCAGTTGTGGTCCAGTGTGAAGCTGCTTGATGTGTTCTTGCTTCGCAATCAACTTGGTTAGATGATGTTTCGGAGGCAAGACGATTGGATGCTTCTGGCCGTAGGGAACGTTAGAAGACCTTATTCTGCCTCCCACCCGGATTACGTTATTTTCGTCAAGAAATGCATGCAGCATTTTCAAGTTTGATTTGCTGCTAACTTGATGTTTCTGCTGAAGGTCATGAAGCTCATTAACAAACACTTCGCCTTCAACTGCTTTAATCAGCTGCGTAAGAGCCGCCTCGATTTCTCGCGCCGTGAGTTCTTCCGTTTTCCTCTCAATGCGTGATTTTGAGGCGTTGTGTATGAATCGCAGGCAATAAGCCGTTACCCTCTGCAATTTGGATAATGACGTATAGCGTTGGATTAACTGATTCGCCTCCACTGCAATCAAAGCGGTGGCCATCGGTCGTTTCTCTGGGGACTCTAGCGTCTCAATGAATGATTCTGGCGGCCATTCGTTTCTTGTCCATTCATCCAAGGCGGTCCTTGCCACCATGATACCGTCTCGAGCAATTGTTGCGGCGTAAGTCCCCTGGAAATATGATCCGCTGGATTGTCCACTCCTCTGATGTGCCTCCATTTGAATTTACTTGTCAGCTCGTGGATCTCGGCAACCCTGTTGGCGACGAAAGTCTTCCAATTGGATGATGGTGCCTTCAGCCATGCGAGCACCACAGTGGAGTCTGACCACAGAGTAGGGCTTCCCGAAAACGAGAAGGATGATGAGACCTTAT
Source organism: Ceriagrion tenellum (assembly GCA_963169105.1). Lineage (NCBI taxonomy): Eukaryota > Metazoa > Arthropoda > Insecta > Odonata > Coenagrionidae > Ceriagrion > Ceriagrion tenellum. The sequence continues at coordinate 141,309,653 of OY720638.1, forward strand.
GAATAAGGTGAGCAAGGAGCACTGCTGCGCACAGTTCCAGTCTGGGAAGAGTTGTTTTCTTTAGCGGCGCTACTCGCGACTTGGAGCATAGAAGGTTCATCATGTACTTCCCATCTGATTTGACGGACCTGACGTATACACATGCTCCGTAACCGGATTCTGAGGCATCACAAAAGCCGTGAATCTCACACATATTGCAATGCTGCGCAATAACGCGCCGGGGAGGTCGCAAATCATTTAAGCATTTGAATGATTCACGGAAATCAAGCCATTTTGAATGGAGCTCCAAAGGAAGTGATTCATCCCATTCCAATCTGAGTTCCCACAGACGTTGAAGGAATACTTTCGCCTTGAGAATGATTGGTCCGATAAGACCTAGGGGATCAAATATTCTCGCCAGATCGGAAAGAACTGAACATTTAGTCACTCGGGCTTCACAACTGACGTTCTTCGAGTCAAAGTGGAAGACGTCCGTATTTGGGTCCCAAATAATTCCCAGGCTCCTGATGGTGTTGTCTCCTTCCGGGTGAATCTGATAAGAGGCCTCCCTATGGTTTAGTGGAATTCTCTTCAGCAAATCGGGATGATTAGAGCACTATTTTCGAAGCCGAAAACCTCCTCTGCCAAGCAATGCAATCATTTCTTCTTGGATTTTCTCAGCCTCCTCGATCGAGTTGCTGCCAGTGAGGAGATCATCAACGTAGAAATCTTTCATCACTACTGCCGCTGCGCGGGGAGCACGATGCGATTCCTCTTGGGCCAATTGCTGAAGACATCTTGTCGTCAAAAACGTTGCTGAGACCGTACCGTATGTCACTGTAGTTAACCTTTAAGTTTCAATTGGCGCACCTTCTTCGTCTCTCCATAATACTCGTTGCAAATTGGTGTCAGATGGATGGACCTTGATTTGGCGATACATTTTTTCAATATCAGCCGTCATTGCATATTCGTGTGTCCTAAATCTAATAATGATGTTGAGCAGATCATCTTGAATCATGGGCCCTACCATTAACATGAGTATCATCTAATGATACTCCTGTTGAGCTTGAGGTTGAGCTGTCGGCTTGCGGGATATTAAATCCAGGGTCAGAAAGTGGAAGGTTAGACGGTGGACTCCAATTTGAAATATCAACAGGAATCGCAGGTATTTCGGAAGTAATTTTTGACAGCACCAAGCAATTAATATGAGCCTTGTACGCTGTTATTCTCGATTTAATCGTCGTCTGCACCATCTGAGCGCTTCTAGCGGCCGATTCTCCTATACCTGTGATACCTATTACGCCTGTTTTCCTTTTGAGTCTCAGAAGCTGCGCCATTCTTTCCGTTATGAAGTTTGCTTGAGAGCCTGAATCGAGCAACTCTCGGCAGAGATGAGGGGAGCCTCGCGAATCTTGCACCCAGACGACCGCAGTGGAGAGAAGAACTGTTGTTGATACCTCCCCCTGGTATGGAAGACGTGCTGTAGTGGACTGTATTTGCGTCGAAGACGGACTGAATGGTGCCGAGTTTACTGATAGATTGGTTTGAGAATTTGCGGATAGATTGGTCGCTGAGGCGTGACTTGAGAGGTGAAGCAAGCTGTTGTGCCCTTCACCGCAAAGCTTGCAATTACCTGAGGTGCAGCTACCTTTTAAATGCTCTCCCTTGAGGCAGTTAAAACATTCTCCAAGTTTTTTCACGTCGCTAATTCTCTCAGGAATGGATTTCTTCAAAAAGATGCTGCATTGATATAGTTGGTGGAACCCTTTGCACAGCTTGCATTTTGACTCAATGGCTACGTTTCCCACCATTGACCTGCTGGTTTTTATGAGTGGTCTTTTCCCTTGATCGCGCGATGTGAAAGCGGTGCGAACGGCGCGATGAGCGTCTACCGTCTCCATCACTTGGGACCTTTGCTGAAGGAAGCTAAGAAGACCTCCAACACTTGGCGTCCCCTCCCGCGGTAACGACGCCTCCCATTCCTTATGAAGCCTCAGGTCTATCTTGCTGGTGATTAGGTGGACAAGGAGCGCGTCCCAGGAGTCAGTAGGCTGCCCCATGGCTTGAAGAGCCCTCAAATGTTTATTGAAGTGATCCACGAGGTTTCTGATACCCGTGGACGACTCCTTCTCTAATTGATTGAATTCAAACATTGCCTTGACGTGCATGCTGATTATAAAACGTTTTTTTTCGAAGCGCTGCATTAGCAGTCCCCACGAGATGTCGTATTTTTGTTCCGAGGTGGCGAGAGAGGCTATGACTTGCAACGCTTCTCCGCGCAGCGTTGATCTTAAATAATGGAATTTTTGGATTCCTGATAAAGACACATTGTCATGAATGAGGCTCTTAAACGTGTCAAAGAATGTCACCCATTCATCATAAGCCCCGTGAAAAATAGGTGAATTTATGACTGGGAGCTTCACGGGATCAACGTCGTGACCATTTTCCTGCGATTCACTGGCCCTAGGCTGGGACGATTGAATTATTCCGTCGGCCCTTGCGACGGCATCAAAGTACGCATCCTCAAATTCATCGCGTTCTCCGTCGCCTTCCACGTCCAATAATTCAATCTCGGATTGAATATCTTCAAAGGCCTGCCAGCAATCCTTAAACTTCTCCAGGCGGAGACCCAATTGAGGTATTCCATCAGGAATCCTTACGGTATCGACGAAATTCTTAAATCTCGTGACCCTGGCCGCGTTTTGCGGTCAACTCCTTAGTTTTCTCTGCCATTGTTCTGAGACACGTGCCTTAAAGGTTAGGATAATTTACAGTGAGGGATATGGAGTGATATGGAAGGGAATTGCACTCACTGCCTACCTTATACTGCGATGGCTACGTTATGCTGCGTTGCTGGTACACCGATGCCGCTGCTGTGACTGATGTGTCCTCGGCTGATTGGATGACACCTTCCTGGATATGCTGCTCGCTGAAGAGTGCCGATGGTCCGCTGCTTTGAAGACCCCGATTCGAGTGCTTGCCGGGAGATGCCTCGTGTTGATGTAATCTTGCGCTTATGTACGAAGATTTCGAATATGCCTTGCCGATCACTGGTGCGATCCGGCCCGAAGGACCAAAAATGTTCGTGCGGGGCCGTATGCCCCAGGTTATGATAAATAAAAGGCGAGGACACCTCCAAGCGAATGTGTTTATTGCCCGCGCGACTTCCGACTATGCGCTCGATAATGTGCGCGTCCACACGAGCGCTCGACAATGTCCGCGTGTACTCGAGCGCTCGACAATGTCCGGCACGCTCCCGGCTTTCAAGGCGGGCGGAATGTTGGGTCGTTTTCCTCCCCCCTGTCGGCTCTGGTGGCGAGTGTCGCGTTTGGTTTTTTGACCAGTGTTGTCGAAAGCCGGGAGCGTGCCGGACATTGTCGAGCGCTCGAGTAGACGCGGACATTGTCGAGCGCTCGTGTGGACGCGCACATTATCGAGCGCTTAGTCGGAAGTCGCGCGGGCAATAAACACATTCGCTTGGAGGTGTCCTCGCCTTTTATTTATGATAACCTGGGGCACACGGCCCCGCACGAACACTTATTAAGGTTTATTGTGCACTTTTAACTATTCGTACTTCGATTTTTAGCCCTTGAAATTTTGATCATTTATTTGATTATTCAATTATTTATCTTTTATTTATCGAAAAGTCTTACAATGACTACTTTTACGCATATTTTTACTCGTTGGGGAACAATTTTTACTATTTATTTATTTATTCAAACAGGATCATTTGTTAGGAGACTCGTCTTAGCAAGTGTAGGGCGGAAAATATGTGCGATATAAAAATATTAACGCTGAACGTATGCTCCGTTCGAAGCCAGCTAAAGTGGGCAAATCTCTCCCTGTTCGTTGAAAAGCACGGCCCTGACGTTCTCCTTTTGCAGGAGACGAACACGAGTTCCCCAATTATGCGATCACTTAATAGTTATGAATTTTATTTTACATCGCCATCTACTCATAATGCGGAAGTTGCGATTGCGATTAAAAATAATCTTCATGTACACACGGTCTCTAGCGAGGTCATGTCGTAGGACTACACTCTTGGGCTAAAAATGACTTTTAACCATCCAGTACGTGAAAGCCTATTGCTTGTATCTGTGTATGACCCACATGATCAAGACAGTGCAGTTGAGTTGGTTAGGCAAGTGAACCGTTACATAGGCGATGCTACTTCCAGTTCGATAAACCGGAACATGTGGGTCATCATTGGAGGAGACTTCAATTGCACGTTTGTACCAGCAATAGATCGCTCAAATGGCCTTGAAAGGTACCCAAGATACGCTGCTGCTTTAAGGTCCATGGTGAACTCTCATCGCTTACTTGATGTTTGGAGGCGGCTTCACCCAACTGATCCATGCTATACACACCTACACCGCCGGAAAGTGGATACGGCCTCTAGAATTGATAGATTCTACGTATCGCAAGAACGAATACAAAACGTCAAGCGGATGGAAACGGTCTCCAGTTTCTCAGACCGCAGAGTCGCAATAATGACTAGAAATTTCAAAAAAAGAAAGGCTCAACCCCTATTGGCGTTTTGATAGTATACTTCTTTCGAACGAGGAATATTGTAGCCATGTTCGAGAACTCGTCACCTCTCTCTCCTGCCTTCCATCAAGGTTGGGGTCAAGTGCAGATTGGGAACACTTAAAACAGGAAATCAAAGAGCACGCCGTTATGTATAAAAGGGGACTACGTATGACGCTATTAGTCGGGTGGGATGATGGTCAGAATGCCAGAGAGGCTAGGGAAATGGTCGCTAGAGCTAGATGGCAGGACTTAGTAGCCAACGACGCGCCAGCCGCTAGTCATTTAGCCTTTTGGGCTACCAGAGTGATGCCAAAACCACTTACGAAACTAAAAGTAAACGGGGAGTGGGTATATGACCCAGATATTTTAATCTCGGAAGTAAAAACGCAACTTGAGAAAATGTTTTCTGAACTGTTTAAACCGAGCCTCTCTTTAAATGACTCCATATATCCCACATTAGATAAGCTCCCGGAAGACCTTGCTCGAATAATGGATGCTCCGGTATGTGACAGCGAAGTTCTCACCGCCTTAAAGAGCCTTAGAAAAAATAAGTCCCCTGGAGTAGATGGCTTGACTCCAGAATTATATATGAAGTTCTGGGATACGCTGAGGGCACCTTTCATGAGAATGATGAGAGAGAGCTTCTCAAAATGTAAGCTCCCGAGGTCAACAAATACAGCGATCATATCGATGATTCCTAAATCTTCAAATACTGAGTCCGTTAATGATCTGAGACCACTATCACTGACCAATACCGACTACAAAATCATCGCAAAAACACTTGCTAACCGTCTCTCTGGAGTCATCGACTCCATTGTATCAGACAAGCAGTCCTACTGTGTTCCGGGTAGGACTATATACGACGCCATATCATTCGTCCGTGACCTCATTAGGAGGTACACTGAGACTGATGAGCCACTGGCCGTACTATTGCTGGACCAGAGAAAGGCCTTTGACTACGTTAGCCATGACTACTTATTCTCTGTACTAACTCACATGGGCTTTGGACCAGACTATTATAACATGATCAAAACCCTCTATTTTAACGCCAAATGTATGGCCAGAGTAGGTCCATGTTTGTCAGCTCCTTTTTCCTTCAGTCAGGGAATACGGCAAGGGTGCCCGTTATCTGGACAATTATACACACTGGCCTTTGAGCCTTTCGTGAGACTACTCAAGTCAAAATTAACAGCAGTCAATATTACCGGCATCATTAATACTAGCACCGTCGTGAGTGTTTATGCTGATGATATCAACATCTCCATCACCGACGAGACTGATCTACAATCAGTTACGGAAATGTTCGATACTTACTACACAGCGGAGCCAAGCTCAATATTGGAAAGTGCCACGACTTTTCGGTTGGTCGCTGGAGAGCTAGAACGGACAAGCCCCTAGGTATCAGGCGGTCGACAGATGGTTTTAAATGCCTTGGAATTTGGATGGACGCCGACCAGCGCTCCGAGGATGCGGTCATTGAGAAATAGATATTCAACAGAATTAGTCAAGCCATCTCACGGTTGAAGTTAAGGGTTGGATCAATGTCCCTCAGAGGTAGAGTCATGGCGTGTAATCAATATATTGCACCCAAAATATGGCATCTATTGCGATCGTATACAACTGAGGAACCTACAGTGCGCAAACTACAAGCCAAGCTGGTAGACTTTATCTGGGGCCAGAGAAAATATTGGGTCTCTGCCAATACACTGATGACACCAGTCAAGGAGGGAGGCCTAAGACTGGTGGATGTGTCGACCAAACTATTAAGTTTCCGATTCCAGTTTGCCCAAAGAATACTGTACTCAAAGCAAAGTATTACATGGCGAGTACTCGCCTTGGACCAGATCGGAGCTGAATGGCTTATTAATTACACATATCATGTTTTTAAACCCAGAAACCATCACAGCTGGACCTGTGCGAGATCGTTTCCATCGATCATTCATGGAAGCTTGGAAAGCTTTTCAAGACATTCCCATGATACCACCGACTGCCCGGGGAGCTGAAAGGCCTTTTCCCACCGCCTGGCCACCACCTAACGCTCTACCTACCGTCAACTATTGCAGTACAATGACAGAAAGAGTTATAACTCTTCCGCTCCCAAAACAAATTATATATCGGGAGTCGATATACTTACATCATAGAGATCAATGGCCCCTTCAACCTAAACACGCCGATTACAAAGTAGAGTGGACTCCTTTGAGAATGTGGCCGACTCTCGGCGCGGATGCAGACATTGTGTGGAGGCTCTGTGATGGGGCATGGGCCGATGGCGTCTACCTGCATCGCGTGGGAGTTGTACCCACACCCATTTGCCCATAGTGCTCCAACATAGAGGCAACATATTGGCACCTGGCATTCATGTGTACAAAGGTCAAACCCTTCTGGAAGGCAATAGTGAGGGGCGTCAAACACCTAACTGGACGTGATCAAGTCCTCCTTATAGATTTTTACATGGGGATGACAAAGAAAAGCAGCTTCGATCTCAGAACCACAGCGCTATTCAATTATATTATCACCACTTCAAAGGCTGCCATATATCAATACTTAACATTGTTTTTTAAAAAGAAAAAAGAGGATTTTTACTACTCAATGGCGCTGAAAAGAAAAATTAGAAAAAGACTCAAGGTTGAAGAGGGATATCACCGGGACAACGGTACAACTACTACATTCCAAAATGTCTGGCGAGTTAAAGATTTCCTGGTAAACAGTGCTACAGGAGAAATGAATGAGTGCCCGATATTCACGTAATATGTAAAAAATAACGTGATATCCACGTGAGAACTTGATATCGGCTGATTAGAAACTCCTTTGTCTTGAGTTCAAATAATAATAATTATTATTTTTATGAATTCATTATGCATCAACAAATTGGCAAACCAGAACAACTAATAGATAAGAACTGTCCTCCATATTATAATTATAATAATCCTGAGTCCGTACTTGATAACAAAAACTTCAAACTATATTTTGACCGTGCTATCATTACCGACAGAAGAATAAGGCACAATAGACCAGACATCACATTAGTAGACAAATTAAATAAATCTGTGTACTTCATAGATATAGCAATTCCTCTGACAGAAAATATGGAAAGGACTATACTGGAGAAAAAAGCAAGTACCAGGATTTAGCAGCTGAGGTTTTAAGCTTATGGAAAATGAACATGGTCGAGAGAGTACCCATAGTAGTTTCAGCCACCGGAATAATACCGAAATAACTTAGAAAAAGTCTGGAAAAACTAAATTTACATTACAGCATATGCATCCAAATCCAGAAAGCTGTCATTATAGCAACATGCCATACAGTCAGAAAATTCTTAAATTTTAGTAAAACAACTGAATAATGTATTTCTGGGAGTACTTGGTATACTACCCTTACCCTACAATAACCCAGCACGACTGAGGAATGAAAAGGAGAAAAAATAATAATGTTACGAAAGCGGACCACCAGCCTCCTCGTGGAGTACCTGGTAACGGCTCTGCCGGCCAATTGTGGACGTATGCATGTGGGGCTAACCACCTCACATTCAGTTTCATCTGGTTCCGCGAATGACGACCAGAAGTACCACCCTCAACCGGCCCCTCTCGGATGGGGGCCCTGGTGGAGTTGGGTGTGGCAATGATAAAAAAACCACCAAGATGGGAGCTCGTATGGAGTGGAAGGAAACTCTAAGGGGCGACCTCCTTGAATGCTATGCTGCCAGCGAGCCCAATCGCACGAGGTATATGGTAATGATGCACTCTTTGTGGTGTGAGATGCAACACAACCACCTGTCGCATCAGAATCTGCGCGAGTATGCCAACTACCTGCGTAAAAAGAAAACTCCCCAACAACCACGTGTTCAGAGGAATACACCAGCGGCCAGACCACCCTCCCTGACACAAGCAGTCTCTCCACAGGCTGTTTTGACAGCCATTTCACCGTCGGTACCGCCGACATGTAGGGAGGAAGTAGATCTGGCCGACACTGAACTCCGAACGCGGTTGTTTAACGAAATCAATTATGATGTAGAACAAACCAGGCAGAGAGATATCCATCGGAAGATCTCTCTGCGGACTAACATCCTGACCAGGATGAATCGATTTATCTACCAAATCCTAACGTAGACGTCGGACCTCTGGACGGTCAACTGCGTGGTCTACGCTGCGGCCAAAATAATGGCCAACTCCCAAATGCCCACCTCTTGGGAGGACAAAGCGGCAAAACGGCTGGAACATTGGAGGTCAAGATCACGCTAGCGAGAGGGCCGACTTCGAGGATTCAGTGTGTGATAGAGTACATGACATCTGGGCTGGCTTTCACACCCTAAGTCCGGCGCATAGAACGCAGCCTCAGATTTAACCATCACACACTGAACAAGAACGTGCTGCTCACCTTGAAGCAGCACGCGGTTGATAGAGTCCGGGAACTCACCACGGCCCGGAGAAAGCTCCTCAAGAGGAGTAAGGCCGTGAGGGAGAACTCAACCTTCCTCCTTCTCCCGTCCCGTCTCTTTCGACGACCTCAGTCTGTCGTCGAATCTCCGCCACCGGTCCAAGGGGTAGAACGTTTCTGGAAAGATACCTATGAAACATCGAAGCTATTTAACGGAGACACTCCGGCCATAGGCCTCTTTAAATAGTTTTGCGACTGCCACCTACATGAAGTGGATGGACCTCTTTCAGTCACAGAGAGTGACGTGAAGAAGGCCTTCTCTGGAAAGAAGAATTTTAAATATTGGCGTTAAAATAGAGGGTTTTGATCATGTTATAATAGTCTGGTCCAAAGCCCATGTGAGTTAGTACAGAGAATAAGTAGTCATGGCTAACGTAGTCAAAGGCCTTTCTCTGGTCCAGCAATAGTACGGCCAGTGGCTCATCAGTCTCAGTGTACCTCCTAATGAGGTCACGGACGAATGATATGGCGTCGTATATAGTCCTACCCGGAACACAGTAGGACTGCTTGTCTGATACAATGGAGTCGATGACTCCAGAGAGACGGTTAGCAAGTGTTTTTGCGATGATTTTGTAGTCGGTATTGGTCAGTGATAGTGGTCTCAGATCATTAACGGACTCAGTATTTGAAGATTTAGGAATCATCGATATGATCGCTGTATTTGTTGACCTCGGGAGCTTACATTTTGAGAAGCTCTCTCTCATCATTCTCATGAAAGGTGCCCTCAGCGTATCCCAGAACTTCATATATAATTCTGGAGTCAAGCCATCTACTCCAGGGGACTTATTTTTTCTAAGGCTCTTTAAGGCGGTGAGAATTTACCTGCCATTTCCGGGGCATCCATTATTCGAGCAAGGTAGCATGCATTCGAGCAAGGAGTAACCCAAACATGCCGGAGATGCACTCCTCTGCGTCAAAGTTGAGGGAACTTCTCTCTCCGTGTCTCCTGATGGACCTCCTCTCTTCCTTCTCTTCTATTTGGCTGGAACTACAGGAATAATTTAGGAAAATTAAGTATTAATTATAGTTCTTTTCATTAAAGACGTAACACACATCAAATATTTACATCAAAAATAAACTTACCCAAACTTGCCGGAGATGCAGTCGTCTGTATTGAACTTGAGGAATCACGAGTGGAGCGCTTCATTCTAAATAAAAAATAAATGAATATCACATCCCACAGAAAAGGATACATTATTATTTACTATTCAAAATACAGGATAAAAGTTAGTTTTATTTCTAAATAAATAAATGTAACATTTCCTTGTAATAAATATGAGTATGACTAGAGAACAAATATAATAGAAACCCAAACTAATGGAACTTATTTCTATATAGCAATTTCTCATGGCCCTATCAAGCCCAAGATATCGGTCATCCTCTTGAAAATTACAACAAAAAATGGCTCGTAAAAACAAAAGGATGCCACTGGACATATCCATTTGGAATTCAAATGGAGATCTAAAAAACAAGTCTGAACTCTACATGTTCCAGAACTCTAAATGTTCTTGAAGAAATATGATGTTGACGTGTGCCTCATATCAGAAACGCATTTTAAACCAGAAACGACATGGGATGTCCCAGAATATACAATTAAAAGGAAAGAAAAAAACGCCTCGCTGTCCATTGGTGGAGTAGCCATTTTAATAAAGGACTTGATACATTACAACAACCTCCCAGAAACAGATGTGACATATCTGAAGGCTGTCGGTGTCACAGTGGAAACCGAACAAGGTGACATTAATATGTAGTTTTGCTACTTACTCCCATCAAATAGTTTTGACCACGAGGAAGTTTCCCCAATCTTACACCCAATAAGCGACCCAACAATCCTGAGAGGAGATTTGAACTGTAAGCACCCGTATTGGAACTGCCCGAAATAAAACAAAAATGGAAAATCTCTTCTAAATTGGACTCATGACAATGGCGTAAAAATAATTGCTCCCACGGAACCCACCAGAATATATGGTAATAGTGTGATAGACCTGGCGCTTCAAAAGAATGTAGGGAGAAACATTAAAACTATCACAATAAACGCACTAACAAGTGACCACTATCTAGTCCTAGTGTATATATGAGCCATGCCTGTATAAACTCAGGACAAGGAAAAGCGATTGTGCTTTGGACTAGCCGATTGGGATCTTTTCCAAAAGAAGATCAGCGACTCCCTTCCAAATATAAACATATCAGATTCCATAACACACAAATAATTTGACAATTCGGCAGAAGCACTCGAAAAATCTATTCTAGGGCAATAACTAAATGCATCCAAAAAAGGGGGAAAAATCTAAAACCACAAGACCTCAGGCCCTTATCGCTCCTCTCGAACCTGGGATAACTGTTAGATAGTCCCAAAAATACGAAGCATTGTCGACGAACCAGGCATAATCCCCGATGAACAGTTTGGGTTCCGACAACACCACTCGACGGCCCAACAGATTTGCCGGGTGATTGATTTTATCAATGACTGTTTAAATAAAAAGCAAATGACGATTGGAATTTTCCTTGATATTTCGAAAGCCTTTGACAAAGTCTGGCCCGACGGACTTCTTTATAAATTGGTGGAACTTGAATTCCCAAAATGGACTTTAACATGGACACACATTTTATGTAAGAGAAAGATTTTAAAGTAAAATGGGGACATGAGGTCTGAAACTCAGAGAGATGACAGCTGGTGTACCTCAAGGGTCTATATACGGGCCGTTATTATTTAACATGTTTACCTCTGACTTTCCAAAACACAACAGTGACTGGCGCATGAAAATAGCCCTATATGCAGATACCGCAGCCATATTAGCAAAGAGCAAAAATGCAGAACTTGGTGCCAAAAAGGCGCAGAAAGCACTGGACGAAGCCATAAAGTGGTATGAAAAATGGCTAATTAAAATTAATCCAGGGAAGACGCAGGCTATTTTATTTACCAGGCCCAAAATTGAAACGCCTCGGTGCCGCTGCCTGGCCGTGAAGAACCAAAATATAGACTGGACTGACGGGGCCAAATACCTTGGAGTCACCATTGACAACAAATTAACATTTTAAGCACAAACGAAAAACATTATAAAAAAACAAGCAATTGGAGTCAGAGCAGGTCTCTCGCCCATATTAAAAAGAATCTCTGTACCAGACACTATCAAAAAACCATAAACGAGACGTATATCAGACCCATTATCCAGTATGCAACACCGGCATGGGCAGGATTACTGACTAAAGCAAACATCAAGAAGATCGAAGTAATGAAGAGAAATTCCATTAGTTCGATTTTTAAGATAAAATACTCCACAAACCACGACATATACAGGACAACAAATTAAGAAGATATACGGTAAGTAATCAAAGAACAAGCCAATAAATAGTCAACAACTTAAAAAATAGTGAAACAAAATTGATAAGAGACCTGGCGAGTAATAAAATAAGGCCGTGGGATGAATTTGCGAGAACAGTGAATGTTCTAACCATATAACTGGCAGGGTGAGCCAAAGATAAAGCCACAGAGCATAAGTCCCCTTCTTTAGGGACATCCTTTGAAAATCAAGCTGCTTAGGTCACTCTCACGTTTGAGATATGGCTATTGAGAAGAATAAGAGAACGTGCAGTGGGTAGTAAGGAGGACAAACGAGGAAGTGCTTGGCTGGAGAGAAAAAATTCCAGGAGGAACTAGGGAGGAGGTAATGAAGGGCCAAGGGGTTCTGAATGCCTTGATAGTGGGGAGAATATATTTAGTTAGATGGAAAGGAAAAGAAAGAGAACAGGGTTTACAGACGGTATGATATTATTTAATAGATATTCGATCGATATTCGATGGAGATAACATTCATGCACAAAGATAGAGCCAGCGCTTGTAAAAATTTGGAGGGTGGTAACAATGTTTCACCTTAACCCAACTTATCGGGTAGATTACAATAATAATTGGATTTAGTTCATAGGTTTCAAATAAATAAAACAATTACATCCGATGGTTGGCAGGGAGAGATATTTTGAGACCACGTTTTTGATAGAAAAAGTAATAACAACTGATTATAATAACTTGTCTTTGGAGCGAATGTAGAGTCCTCCCTTACAATTGACTCATTAGACAAACAAAAACAACCATGTTCTACCCTGGCGGGATCCGAACCCTCGACCCTCTTGTTATCAGTCAAGGACTTTACCCCACTGCCACCGACAAATATTTCGCACATGGTGAAGAGCGGAGATGTAATTTAAAGATGATACCTTCATAACTTATAATGTCGTTCTGTAGTGAATCACGCGTTTCTTAAAGATTTATGAAAAAAATTATATTGTTTCAGTGGTGAGTTTTCACTATTGGAATTTGATGAAACCTGGAAAAATTCTAACGACTAGGCAAAGTCTTTCTCACTCTCAGAAACAGTCTACTGACAGCAATATTTGAAAAAACCATCGCCGATCAGAGGGTGTCACTGGAATGGAAACGATGCATACGCCTTACTGGAAAAGGCGAAAGAAAGATTTGCCAATTACAACTGAATAACTTTGTTTAATTTAGTCATAAGAATATTCACATCCCTAGCAGCCTCGGAAATTAGTGCAGTCACGTCATTCGGACAGGAATAGCGAGGCTTCCAAAAAATCTTCCCAAGCACTGATGCAAACTGCCCGACCACCTGTCTCAGAAGAAACGAGACATACTGGCACACTTTTCGTATACACTGATTTAATAAAACGACAATATATTGGAGACAAGTTGATCAAATGCTTGAGAGTCATCAATACGGGAGGCGGAAGGCAAAAAATCTCTCAAAATCCATATTATTATCCTATCAAACGAAAGGAATTTGATATTATTGAGATATTTCTCTCAGATAAAATGGGTAAACCGTTTCCATTTAGCGTTGGATTTGATACAGCGGCGGTGATTTTGCACTTTAAAAAGAAGAAGTAGCATTAGTATGATTAGTATGCTTCAAGATGTGGATCGATATATAAGCTTCTTTGTTTCAAATCAGAGGGGTGGGGATATTGGTTCCTTCTATCAAGCGAGTCATTTTAAACAAAGAGGACACGGATTAGGATCTTTTTTCAGTGGAGTGTGGAGATATGTAAAACCTTTAGTCAGTTCTGGACTGAAGGCAGTTGGAGAAGAAGCGGCATTGGAGCGCGCTCCGATATCGGTACGAAATCGGGAAAGGTAATATTACAAACGCGTTTCGGAGAGGCAAGGGCTAATTTAAAGCGAAGAGCACAAGACAAGTTGCAAAGAAGGGTGGGTGCGGGCTTGCGTACAGCAAAGGGACGACGCAAAACTGTGACTGTGATGCAGATTAATAAGCGAGATCCTCAACCTGATCCTGAGAAGATGAAGAAGAAACGACGGAGAAAAGGACAAGGGGAAAAGATAATTAAGAAGAGAGGGAAGAAGAGGGTAAGGAAGAAGAGGGTGGGGAAGAAGAAGAAACAAAGCGGCGGTGGATGGAGGGATATATTTTCTTGAATAAGAAAATTGTGTCAGTCTTTCTCGAGTGTTGGTGGAGCATACATCAAACGAGATGGAGGAAGTAGTTCCTTCGTGATTGTACTTGTTCAAACACCTACCCATCCAAACTAGCATTCTCGAACGCAGGACCCATCAATATTATCCAATCAATGCAATCGACACAAACTCTGAATTGAAATTTTCCATAAAGGGAAATGATGATCGATACCTCGGTCTAAACGATATTAGGCTCAAAGTTAAAGTTAGTGAAAAAGGGGGGAACTCTTTACACGAATGCGGACCCCAAACAGCCGGGTGTTGTGCACAACATCCTGCATTCTGTTTGAAAATTGCAACGTGTATTTTAACGCGAAAAAGGTGACGTCCTCAGAATATTATGGATACGGAAGTTATTTGGAAAAACTTCTTGATTACGGCTCCGACGCAGCTCGCACGCAAACGGTTTGATGTGTGTGGGAGCTCGATGAAGGAACGGATTTAGACAGCATGGTATCATCGAACGCAGGTTTTCTGGAAAGGCAAAGGTGCTTGAAAGATAGCGCTTTGTAAGAAGTGGTGGGTAAACTGCACGTGGATGCTTTTAATGAGCCGAGGCTGTTGGTTAATAATGTTGACGTCACTATAGAGTTATCATTTGCTAAGCCGGAATTCTTCTTAATGGAAGAAGGGGAGGATGCCATTTAAAAATTGAAGAAGCGACACACTATGCTACACAATCCGAACTCGATCCTTCCATTCTGGTGGCTCACGCGAAACTTTTGTCCGATGGTACGCCGATGGTTTTACCCTACAAGCGAGTAGAAATCAAAGCATTTACGATTCCCGCATATAGCACAATGTTCAACAATGATAACTTAATATTAGGCAGGATTCCAAATTCGTTCATCGTCGTGATTGTAGAGAGTAATTAATTTCTAGGTAAAATAAATAAAAATCCATTTAATTTTCATCATTACAGCATGTACGAATGCTCAGTCTTTGTGGAAGATCATGAATATCCTTGCGGAGGATACAAGAGTGATTTTCATACTCCTTCCAAACAATTCTGCATGAACGCGTATCACCAACTATATGAAGCCTAGAGATTGCTTCATGGAGATGTCAAAAACCAAATAACCAAGAAAATGTTTGAGCATGGATATTTCGTCCTGGCATGGGATCTGACTCGTGACGGGTAGGGACACGAGGACCATGTTAGCCTCACTCGCACGGGAAATTTACGCCTTCAAGGAAAGTTTCAACAAAAACTACAAAATGCAGTAACCGTACTCGTTTATGCCGAATATGATGCGGAGATTTTGATAAATAAACATAGGGAGATTACTTTAATTTAGTCGTGAGGAAACTCCGAAAGAGAGAGATGCAAACTCACAAGATCGAGCGGGTCCTCAGACGTAATCCACTCACACGTGACTCTTTTCGTGGTGTCTTTCCCTCCGATGCCCTACCGAAATATCAAAAACCAGGCACGCATGTAAATTATTTCGACCCATCCGACAGCCCCGGAACGCATTGGGTTGCTATTCACATCATCAACTCGCAGCGTACTGAATATTTTGATTCTTATGCGATCGAGCCTTTCGTGATCGGTATACTCAACTCTCTCTCAGAATTTAAGCTGATTAGAAGGAATTCCAAACGGATACAAAATTTTGAATCTGATTATGCGGAGAGTATTGCTGCCTGTACGCTCTCTTTAAATCCACCGAACGTTCACTTCAACAATTCGTGAAAATCTTCCCCCAACCACACAAAAACGATTGCAAAGTTGTTACATAGTTTACGAAATTTTTTGGCTCGGGAGTAAGAAATAATCGTCGATGTCATCCAAATTCTCAAGTTTGCTGCGCGTTAGCGGAAACTGCTATTTGGAAGCCGAGACTGCTGAGGAAAAACAGGAAATGACGCGAATAAAAAACGCTTGTAATCGGATAAACAAGATGCTGGCTTCCATCGGAGGAGACGTGCACAAGAGATGATACCTCATTCTTTTGCGTATGCTACATTTTTGCGACAACAGTATTCCAAATGCAGAGGATCGACTGGGGAAAATACGTGGGGTGGTTGATATTCTTCGCAAGTCCTTCAAAGACTCCTTTACCCCCTACGAAAACTTGTACATCGATGAGAGCATCCTGTTCTTAAAGGGAAGGCTGTTTTACAAGCGGTACATTCCCTCAAAAAGGAGTAGGTTTGGCATCAAAACTTTCGTTTTGTGCGACTGCAAGACTGGATATGAACTAGATTTTATAGTGTGTTCTGGATCATCTAGTGGCATAGAAGAGGTACAAAACTTGTACATCGATGAGAGCATCCTGTTCTTAAAGGGAAGGCTGTTTTACAAGCGGTACATTCCCTCAAAAAGGAGTAGGTTTGGCATCAAAACTTTCGTTTTGTGCAACTGCAAGACTGGATATGAACTAGATTTTATAGTGTGTTCTGGATCATCTAGTGGCATAGAAGAGGTACAAGATGGGTTGGAAAAATTGGGGGATACTGTAATGTCACTGATACGCCCTTATCTAGAGAAAGGGCATACCTTGTTTGTGGACAACTGGTACACAAATCCAGTCTTATTCTGCTGGCTTCATGATAAAACCACTAATGCATGTGGCACAGTGAGAAAAAACAGAAGGCATGTGCCAAGCATGGAGAAGAAGCTGAAAAAGAATGAAATACAATTCAAGTCTTTGGGTTTTGTCCTGGCCTTGAAGCGGTGCGACAAGAGGGAGGTTTGGATGCTCTCAACCTGCCATTCAGGAAAAATGGTACCAACGGGGAAAGTAGATCGACGCACGGGAGAAATGGGCACGAAACCAGAATGTATCGTAGACTACAACGAAAATATGGGGGCTGTCAACAAAACGGACATGATTCTAAGTTCCATTGAGTCGGTAAGGAAGAGTGTGAAATGGTATAAAAAAATATGTTTTCACCTCCTGGATCTCTGCGTGCTCAATTCAAAAATACTACATCGGGTAGAAACCGGGCAAAAACTGAGCATGGCAAAATATCATTTAGCCCTGGTTAGGGAACTTCTAGAGACCTACTACCCCGAGAGAAAAAAAGCCGGTGGAGGAAGAAGATCAAGTGAGGAATTCCCCATGCGATTGAAAGAGCGAAACTTTTCAGACCTCGTGACTTCCGCATCGACATCTAAGCGGTCTCCAATGAGAAAATGCGTGGTATACCGCAATCATGGAACCAGGAGGGAGTCCAGATATTTCTGTGGGCCTTGCGATGTGGGACTATGCGTAGTCCCATGTTTTAAAATATTCCATACTCAAAAAATTATTTAAAATGAACAAAAATGAATACATATTTATTTAAAAAAATATTTTTGAAAAATAAAAATAAAAAAATAATTTTTTTTCAACTCCGCCGGTGCCGTTCCAAAGCCCGGATCAAAAAGACGGATGGAAAATTGAAAGAATCAAGCAAAGGAAGTTCAAAAGATTCGTTAAAAGTATTCAGCACAGGAGGCAAAAATAGGAGCGAAGCATTCAGCAAGGGGGGCTGAACTTTGATGAAAAGTATTCAGCAGCGAAAGGGCTAGGAGATTTCAATGCACATGACCCTCTATGGGGTAGCACAAGGGGCCAGCAAAACAGGAGAGGAAGGATTTTATCTGATTTTATACTTGATTCGAATCATATTTTATTGAACAACGGGGAGAAGACACGTTTTAATAGTTTTAATAGTTTTAATGGCGAGTATTCCTCCATAGACCTTTGTTTTTTATCAAGCAGTCTAATAACAAAAATGAGGATGTCCGTGCACAACGACCTGCGTGGGAGCGATCACTTCCCTATTTTTATTGAGAAGGACCAGTATATTAATGAAAATTTTATGCGACCGGTGACCTGGCTCACCCGCAAAGCCGACTGGGCAATTTTTAAGGAACAGTTTAACTACGTTCATGACAATAATCGCGACGCGAAACGTAATATTGAGCTTTTAACCTCGGTCATCATTGAAGCTGCAAATGCAAGCGTACCGCGTTCTAGAGGTACGGCAAAGCGACCACGGCTACCTTGGTGGAACAACGAATGTGCCAGAGCTATTACGCTTCGTAAGAAGGCACTTCGTATTTTTAATAAATATCCCACGGCGACAAACTCGGCCTCTTTCCGTCGCCTTCGAGCTAGAGCACGTCGGGTGGTGAAGGAGGCTGAGAGGGTCTCCTGGATGGAATTTGTCTCCAGTGTTAACCACAAGACACCACTTGCAGAGGTATGGCGCGAGGTAAAATCCATTTCGTCATCGGGACAGCCCAGCGTGTCCTACTTGAAAGTTGGAGGCAACCTGATGACAGCAGCGCCCGCCATTACCGAAGCTTTCGGTCAGGTCCTAGCCAACACCAGCAGTGACAACAATTTCGACGGCGCCTGTCTAACGCTTAAAGCTCGGCACGAAGCTACTCGGCTTTCTTTTCGAGAAGGAGGTACAGCTGCAGAATACAATGACCCGTTCTCCCTGTGGGAACTCACTTCTGCCATTGGAGACTCCCGAAACACCTCCCCAGGATTGGACCAAGTGCACAATGCCTTCCTCCGGAATCTTCCGGAGAAGGCGTTGATCGAAGTGCTCCAAACATTGAATCAACTTTGGGTTGATAGGTATTTTCCATCGTCCTGGCGGGAGTCCGCAGTCGTGCCTATCTCAAAGCAGGGAAAAGACAGAACTGACCCGATTAATTACAGGCCCATTTCCCTTACTAGCTGCCTGTGTAAAGTCATGGAGAGAATGGTCAATCGGAGACTCATTTGGTGGCTGGAAAGACGAAAACTCCTCTCCAACATTCAGTGTGGTTTCCGCCGTGGTAGATCAACGTCAGATCACCTCGTCCGTGTGGAAAATTTCATCCAGGAGGCCTTCCTCCTTCGGCAGCATGTCGTCGGAGTCTTTTTTGACCTAGAAAAGGCGTACGACAGAGTCTGGCGGCGGAGAATTTTGGGCAGGCTTCACGCGTGGGGTTTTATGGGGAACCTACCCATCTTCATTCAAATTTTTTAACCGACCGAGTTTTTAAAGTACGGATTGGGAGGCATCTCTCTCAATCTTATTCTCTCGACAATGGCATTCCCTAGGGCTCAGTGTTAAGTGTGACTCTCTTCGCCATTGCAATTGACGACGTAGTCGAATGTATTAAGGAACCGGTAATGGGATCATTATTTGTAGATGATCTGGCGATATTTTGCCGATCGTCTAAAGTCGCGACAGCAGGAAGGCAATTGCAAATGACCCTAAACACGCTTAACGTATGAATAAATAATTCTCGGGCTTCTAGCCGAGTAAGAATTTTTGTGGCTGACGTTTCGATGGATAACAATTCCATCGTCCTCAGAGCAGTAAGTGTACATTAAAAATTTACGTTGCGTAGCTAGGGGTGGCTCTCCAGTATCCGACGGTCGAATATCATCCATAAGAAGCGGAGTGATTCCACAAAATGGAGTTCCACGTTGTTCAAGCGCAGGGTTGGCGGGACGTGTACCCCCCGCAACCGGTAAAAGTGGATGCACTTGCTTGGTTGGTGTCGATGCATCGTCCTCAGAGCAGTTACGATGGAAGTGTTATCCATCGAAACGTCAGCCACAAAAATTCTTACTCGGCTAGAAGCCCGATAATTATTTATTCGTATAATTCGCCGAGAAAGGACAAGATCGTACATGCTTAACGTATGGTCTCGGCGAAACGGTTTTCGATTTTCAGCCGAGAAAACCAAGTGCATCCACTTTTACCGGTTGCGGGGGGTACACGTCCCGCCAACCCTGCGCTTGAACAACGTGGAACTCCATTTTGTGGAATCACTCCGCTTCTTAGGGATGATATTCGACCGTCGGCTTAACTGGCGGGATCACATAAGCCACCAACGAGAGAGATGCCTCCAGATTTTAAATATTTTACGGTTTTTAACAAAAACGACCTGGGGAGCAGATCGCTCCTCAATGATTTTATTGTACCGCGCTCTAGTACGCTCACGATTAGATTACGGGTCCATAGTCTATTCGTCGGCACGCGAATCATACCTGAAACCGTTGTCGACCGTGCACCATTTAGGACCATTAGTCCAAAAGTACACATAACACTTTATTTCAATGTTGAACATAAAATGTCTAGAAAAGCAACAGTACTTCAAACACATTATGATACATGACTGTTCCTTTTTTCGGGATTCATTCCGCGATGTATGTTTTAAGAAAACAACAATATTTTGCTGGTCCTTCTGCCAGCTCCATCAGGGTAACAGGGGCTAATTATATTGTAAAATAACTTTACTGAGGAGCCTCTTGCTAATCCCATACGTGATCGTGTATTTACTAGATAAACTTCTTACGAACAATATTTTAGTTCTTGAAATTCAGAATTTTAATTTGATACATCTGAGTACCTACTAAGTCATTGAACTCTTGACTTACAAGCTGGTCCTATTATTTTGCGTACTTACATGCTGGCTGTTGAGATCCTACACTGAATGCATCTTGGTATATCCTGCGCTGAATGTTTCAAGTTTAGGCCTTTTGGTGAATTCAATCCAGGATAGGGATGGTTTTCCATTGCAGTATGAAGCTGTTTCTTTATTGCTTTCGTATAGTCTTTGAAAATAATATCAATCTGATATTATTAGAGTACAGAGGAAATAAATGTCATAAAGCACTTCATTGTTGCAAAGTCATCGGTTTAAATTAATACCATGAATGAAAATTTATACTTTAAATAGTAAAAATTCCTAATATTTTTGTTTCATTTATCGATTCCTTAAAATCAATTAGATTTCAGTATTTTTTCAATTCAATTTCAAAAGGTCTATAACTTAAATTGAGAGATGTTAGCATACATTCTTGTAAGGCGATTATAAAAATATGAAAATATACTTGGAGAATATGAAGAAGAAATTGAGGTTCAATTGGAGCAACTGACTGTCGTTGGCTGGTTTTGTATTTAATAAGTGCTTTAATTAAAAGATTAATCCCCGGCTGTTCGCAGCAAGACTGTCAGCCTAGGCGAGGAATGAGAATTATTTCCTCCGTACTGAATGGAAGATGCATTGGTGCATTTTATTTACGAAAGGGGACAGGCAAGAGAGCCGAGTTACCAGGTTGCGAGAAAACAAAAGAAACTGAAACTCACTCTATGTAAAAACTAAACTCAAACCCCTATGTAATCGGGTATTTGCCAGGAAAACGAAGGTTTCGAGTGATAGGTAAATTCTGCATTGACATGGTACATTTTTCAGTACTTGATATTCAGGATTCTAGTTTTCATTTAGAAGTATTGGAGCATCTACTATGACATTTCTTTTGTTTTCTCACCGGAAGCTCCTAAACTTTTCTGTACCTATATTTTCATTTGACAAAAGACGAACGAGATGCCAATGCTTTATGAAAATTGAAGACTATATGTGACAGGGCCAAAGATCGTGGAGGAGAGTTAAGGGTAAACAGTAAAGCGCCGTATATTTTTCATTTATTACTATAATAATGTAAGCTAGGGTCTTGGTCGTAGCATTATCATTTCCCTTAACGAGAGTCACAGGTTCGAGACATAGTCACGGAAAAAGAAATTCCTATCTGACCTATGAAAACATTGGTAAAACTAGTCGAATTCACGCGATTCCTTAGAGGCATGTGTGAATTATATGAACATTTCTATGAATGGCATTTCGACATTGTTTATTAATTTTAATATTTATAAAAACATGTGTCCCTCCCAAAATATTGTCCGGTGTATTCCCGAGGTATCGCGCTCATCTCCCGTTGCGAGGGTCCCACGTTCACGAGGCAAAAAAAATATTTGACATTTCTAACATATCGATTTTTACAGTCTAGCGATACCCTAGTTGCAGTAAAATCTTCCTCCATTCTTTTAATTTAATATCCCTATGGATTTTAATTATACTTTTGCCAAAATTTCCTTGATTTCTGACTATTATGGTCCAAACGGTAGTCCGGGGTAGACCTGCGGCAGCGTTTTCCTCTCTCTTTACGAGGGTTGAAGGTTGCGGACAAAGTCATGGAAAATGTAATTCCCATCTGGCCTATGAAGAACACTAGCCGAATTTAAGCGAATCCTTAGATGCAGGTGTGCTTCATGTGAACATTTCCATGAATAGCATTTCGATATTAGCTATAAATACTTATAGCAACGTTTCCAGGGCAATGGGTGCGTTCGGTTTAGACTTGAGGTATCGTGCTCATCTCCCGTTGCGAGAGTAATAGATTCTAAACCAAATCAATCAAAAACTATCTACATTTTAATTTTTCACAGTCAGTGATTTCTCTACTTGACTAGAAATCTCCCGCTTTTCCTTTTATTTAATATCCCTATAGATGGTATTTCGACTCATGCCAGATTTTTTTTTCATTTCTGATTATTATAATCCAAACGTGGATACGAGTTAGACATATGGTGGCGCACTCTCTCATTTTATGAAGGTCGAATGTAAGAGACCAAGAAACGAAATTGGTGGTATTTTTTTAACACATTAAAATTATAACCGATGTTCGTGCGCACCAGCGTGAGCCCCTTTGTTATTTTTTGTTCCTTTAAACCTCCCGCCATCTCCTTTCCCTCGTTCTCCTTATTTCGTCCCTGTTTTGTTTGACAAAGAAGAGGGCGCTCAAGAAGGTAGCGCCCAGTGGTGTTATATGCTCCGGAAGAGAGAGACGAGATCGCACCGGCGGCAGTGAGTGTGCAGTGCGCGTGCATCAAGGAAACGGGTTCTCTCCGGCGATGGTCTGTCGGAGGTGCAGCGGCGGAATTAAGGTGAGCGTCCTCTTATTCCCCATTCTTTTTCTTTCCCCTGTTTTTCATTCCGTATACCCTTCCTTCCCTTTATCACGCGGTGCATACGATCCTCGTGGTCCCGTATGCGTGAGCGTTCAACCGTGTTTAATTATAATCCAATACATAAAACAATTTTATACCATAGCTTGTTGAAAATTAAATGTGAAATAAAAATCATACTTTAGCAATGTTTCAATATTGACTCTGCGATAAAACTTCATCATGATAAAATATTAAATTGTATAAAAATGTTGTGTATGATTAATTATAAACATGTTGAATTTTACTCATGATTAAAATTATAACATGTCAAAATATTGACGATGATTAAATTATTATAATAATGAGTATATTTTTATCAATGTACACGGGCAGTTTGGGCCGGATAGCTGCAAGTTTAACAACAGAAAAATGTAATAGAATCTTAGGTTTGAGTCCAACTCGATTAAAATCTTTATTGTTCGGAAAATATTTTTTTCTTTCTATATACCTGAGTCATTCCACGTCAGATCAGCAGTGAGTCGACCCTTGGTGTCTTCGATTCGAACCAAACTTTTTGTGTGGGTTCCGTCTATCATTATGTGAAAAAATATAGAGGCCTTTTTGTAAAAAAATTTGTTGGCAGATCTAGAGACGATCAAAGTTTCGACCATTTTTCGCCTTGACCTTTTTTCTTTTTGCTTTATCTCCTAAAAGAAAATAGCTAGAGAAACAATTGACGTCTCATTATTTTGCAAAATAATGCACAGCAACAGTATGTGATCAGTTGTGTAAATATACTTAATTTTGTAGACTTTGTTTAACATGTAAATGTTTGCATTTAACAACAAAATACAGACATTTTAAAATTTGAATATATTTTTTTTGATACGTTAGTCTTTTGTCTTACCTCAGAAATACGTTTGGTCGTGGGCAGTGCATAAACAACCGAGATATTTAACTTTAAACTCTGGACTGCGCCACTGGATCCAATGTCAATAGAAGTTTACGCTGGTTTTGACGCAATTCATAGTTTAGTTTATGTAAAAATTGGAACGGGATTTACACACTAATACTTGTGAAGTGTTTATGGATCAATCTTACATATATTTTTATTCAAGAAATGACATAGAGGAAAGTGCAACATAAGTTTTTAAGTTTAAAACATATTCTAAAAAACATTAAGTTGTTAAATTCTGTCTCATAAATACAATTCAACGATGCACGAGCAAGGTGGACTTTTAAAATGAAACTTCTATCCTAAAACTGATAACTGCATCATAGATCTCGCTCTAAAACTGGAATCTTTCTTTTTTGTCTTACCTCAGGAACAAATTTGGTCATGGGCAGTGCACTAACTACCGAGATACGTATTTAACTTCTAATATTGAATTATACCCTCACTATTCAACCAGGGACTTTCGGGCAATTCCCCCTTATCTTTAATCGCTGAAGTGCATTCCGATGTATCCCACCCACCTCCCACCTCCCCCTACCCCCCCGCCCCCTAGGATCTTAGCTTAGTTTTGACTCCTTTGAATCCACGCACTTATCTAAAAGTGCGTGGATTTTTAACAGTGACTTGTCTGAGCATGTCATCTGTCAATCATTAGACGTCGGCTGGGGTCCCCCGCTCTTGGCGCCCTTGCCATTACCCAAGGAATGGGGTGTGTCTTAGTCAGTGACCCAGCTGTTTTTAGAGGTTCTTTCCGATATAGACGCCGCTAAAATGAAGACGTGGGCCGATTGGAGATGACGTAACCATGGAGACCAGTTAAAACCCGCCTTCTCCCCATGTGCATTATATCCTTTTTAATTTCGATAATGACGCGCTTCCGTCTTAAGTGCATCCGTTCGCCGTCAGCAAGTCAGCGGCTAAGATCTTTATCCCTCTGTCTTAGTGACCCAGCTGTTTTTTAGAGGTTCTTTCCGATATAGACGCCGCTAAAATGAAGACGTGGGCCGAATGGAGATGATGTAACCACGGCACGATCCCTATAAAATCCCGTATTTCCGACGTGAACGACACTTGGACATTGTTTCTTGCAAGCAGAGATTCATATTCGCCCTTCATCGCACTCGGTGCTTAACGTGAGAGAAGTCGTCGATTGGCAGTGCTACCATCGCCTACCAACAGCGTTCCCACCAGCGAGATACACCGAAGAACGGCGAAAGAGTCTATCGACGAGCACCGTCCACCAGTTTTCACTAAGAAGTAAGTCTGAATTCTACTAATTTCTTCCCAATTAGGGCTTAAGTTTGATTTCCCATTCATTGAGAAAACTCGATTTATTTCGGACACCTACGAAGAGTCACTTGTCTCATTCTCTGATAATTAATTTGTCGACAATTGATCTAAAATTTGTTTTCCTGCTCTTTTGCAGGAAAAAGTGGATTTAATCTTTAAATACGTACCGGCTGGCGAAATAATTCGCGCCCACCGTGCTGAAACATTGGAAAATGCAACGCTCTTAAAAGCGGCGCTGGATGGGCTTGTGCACCGCATGACGGTTATTGGCGAGTATGTGGAAATCGGTGATCTCACCAGATTAATGCATGACGTTAGGGCGATGGAAAGCGCTTCAGCTTCCGGCCCGCTTGGATTTGACAATGAGGTTGATGCGAGTTTCACTAGAGAGCTGGAACGCGGCGTGGAGCAGTCGCTTGTGAGTGATGTCCACGAATCAGGGAGTGTGGACCTGATGGAGTCCCAAATTCCCTCTTTTTTAAGCCCGTCCTTGTTTCCTACAGGTGATTCCCCCTTGCCAGTGATCAAGGGACAATTTTTTACGCCGGCATCGAATGTTGAGGAACAGATGGATTTTACCGCGGATGAAGATAAAAGTGGTTCCCTGCAAGGAAGTGCTTGAGGGTCTTGAAGACGTTTTTCTTCCGCCAGGTTATGCGTGCCTGCCTGAGTTGACGGGTGATTTATTTGGCGAGCATTCCCAAGAGGAAAACGCGGGAGAAATTGGAGATTTAATGAGTTTTGAGGAGGGCCAGCTCGCTCCAACGTATGAGGAACGGGAAGCCCTACCATCGCTCCTTGATGCAAAAATCGGCTGCGGTTAATTGCCGGATCCGTTGCTGAGATGGGTGCAGGGCGTTCAAATGGGAGGTGGGGGCGAGGAGAATTATTTAACCGTCCTGGGGGAAAACCGGAGTTACCTTAAAAATTACCGACTCTGGGGACGTGAAATGACAATCGCTTCCCGTCTCGTACCGGACGGTGAACACCCCCTCCGGTGGTTCGAGAGATGTCTTCACAACCTGATTGAGATGATGAAGAGAGATCTACCGCCGCACTACATGGCGGGATTGACACTGCAGAGCAGAAGCAACCCAGACAGACCGGTCCATATTTCATACCGGAGGCTGGATCAGTTCGATGGCGAAGTCATTCTGCAGAGGATCGAGAAAATCATCCAGTCTAATGAAAATTTTATTTTGGACGGGATGTTAAACGTTTCGTTCCCCTATGTCGAGCAACCGGAAGGAGGACGGGGTGGTGGAGATCGTCTCTCGTCATTTCACGATTTTTGCCGGACCAAAAAGTCAATTGTCGTGGTTGAAAACGATGATAAAATCTGTTTAGCAAGAGCCATCTGCATTGCTATTTCAAAGCACGAGGACCCGGAGGATGTTTACTCTGATATTCGGCACGGGCGCAGAATTCAGACCACGAGGGCCTTTGCGCTATGCGCAGAAGCGAAGGTAACCCTCGAAAACGGTGGTGGTATGAACAACGTGAGGGAATTTCAGATTCACTTGAACTCTTACAGGATAACGGTCTTTGCGGATCGTAAATGTCGCGAAGTGCTCCACGAAGAACCATCCACCCCTGCACCAAACGGAAACCCGAGGAAAGAAATCAAGCTCATCTATGGCGAGAATCACTTTAATGCTATAATGTCGCTCACCGGAGCTTTTAACTGTGACTACTATTGCCGGCAATGCAGAAAACCGTTCAGCCACGTTTATGAACACAAATGTCCAAGCGAGTGCCCATGGTGTTTGAGTTCTCCGCCTAGTGAGCAGCGTGGCGGGCCTGTTTCCTGCGACGTTTGCAAAAGAAATATTTATGGCCCCGAATGTTTTCAAAAACACCTGGTGAAAAAGGGCAGGGGTAAGAGGTTGTGTGAAACCATAAAGTACTGAGAGTTATGTCACCGTGTTTACAACATGAGTGTCCTCAGAAAGGCGGATGTCTGTGGCGAGATTTGCTGCCAAGTATGTAAGAGCCGGCATAGCGGTGAGAAAAAGTGCTTCATGAAGCGCGTTCAGGAAAAGAAGACCGCTTCCGGGAAATACGTCTTTGTCTTTTACGACATCGAATCGCGGCAAGATGAGCCAATGCCTGGGAAAATTGACACTTTCCTCCACACGCCAAATTTGTTGGTTTCACAGAGGTGCTGTGCGGCGTGTCTGTCACGTAATTCCCTTGAAGAATGCGATCAGTGTGGCGAGAGGCAGATGGTGTTTGAGGGGCATGATCCCATACACTCGTTTGTAAAATCGCTGGTCCATCTCCGACGGAGGGGCTTTAAAGATATAATCTACATCGCTCACAATTCAAAAGGGTACGACTGCCACTTTGTGCTCAAAGTGCTTCTTGAGAAGATGAAATGGTCGCCAAAGCTCCTGTTAACCGTTGCTAAATTAATGTGTGTCGAATTTGACGGAATGAAGTTTATAGACTCTCTCACCTTTCTTCCGATGCCCCTCGCCAAACTACCATCAGCGCTTGGACTCGATACTTTACTTGCCAAAGGTTATTTTCCCCACTTTTTTAATACTCGAGAAAACAGTGATTATGACGGACCTCTACCGCCGGTGGAGAGTTACGGAGCGGGAGAAATGACATCAAGTGAACTCGTCAAATTCAAGAAATGGCATGCGGAGCTCAGACGGGAAAATTATAGATTTATAATGAAAAACGAGATTCTCAAGTACTGCGTGCAAGACGTGAACATTCTACGCCTAGCATGCCTAAAATTCCGAGAAGAGTTTCTCTCGCTCAACAAAATCTACCCCTTCAGAGAATCTCCGACGATTGCTAGCGCGTGCATGCGTGTTTTCAGGAAGAAATACCTGGAAGAGGAGACGATTGCATTAATACCGTCCGGGGGTTACCGCTTGGGGGACGCGCAATCGCAGAAGGCCATCGAGTGGTTGTCGGGGGAAGAAAAGAAGGGGAATAAAAATTCGTCACGCCGCTAATGGGCGAGAAGTGAAAGTTTTGGGGAGAAAAGTGGACGGTTACGCGAAAACACGGGAGGGAGAAACCGTTTTTGAATTTGACGGTTGTTTTTTTCACGGCTGTCCAAAGTGTCTCCCCCGGAGGCATGTATCTATCTCAAAGAGCAAGAGTGAGACAATGCAGACGCGGTTTGAGAGCACCGAAACCAAGGCGAAGATACTGGTCGAGGGTGGATATAAATCAGTGGAGAAATGGGAATGTGAATTTCAGAGGAAAATTGAGCGTAACTCTGCTCTATCTGCCTTCCTGAGATACTATCCCACTTGCAAGGAACCCTCGCGATGCTTTCTACGGCGGGAGGACCAATGCCTTGCGGTGATATCATAAAGCTCGCTTGGACGAGGGGAAATAAATTAAATACCAGGATATATGCTCACTGTACCCCTACGTGAACAAAAATTCTCCATACCCCATAGGCCACCCAACCATCTACGTAGGCTCGGAATGCCCCCCGCTGAATGATTTAGAGGGACTCGTAAATGTGACGTGCTCCCGCCTTCCTAACTCTACCTGCCTGTGCTACCCGTGAAAGGAAACGGGAAACTTCTCTTCCCCCTTTGTAGAGCATGTGCGGCAGAGGAAAATCAGGAGGAATGCGTTCACGACGAGGACGAGAGGATTCTTAACGGAACGAGGGTGACGAGTAAGCTAAAGAAAGCCGTTTCCCTCGGTTACATAATTAAAAAAAAATGCACGAATCCTGCTACTACCGGATGATGCAGTATTCCCGGGAGACCGGTACTGACGGTCTATTCGGTGGATAAATCAACGCCTTTCTCAAGATCAATCAGGAGGCAAGCGGTTGGCCTGCTTGGTGTACCACTGAAGAAGAGAAAAGCCGATACCTGCGAGCATTCAAGGAGAGAGGAGTGGAGTTAGATAGGAATTCCATCTTCTACAACCCGGGCAGGAGATCGCTCGCAAAACTATGTTTGAATTCGTTTTGGGGAAAATTTGGCCAGCGGGAAAATTTAACGAGGACGACCATCATTAACAACTCGGACGAGTTGAATTCCCTGCTCAACGATCCAAACGTCGAAGTTCAGCGTATAGTGCAGGTGAACGAGGAAACTCTATACGCGCATTGGGCGGAAACCGAAGGGGCCGTCTCACCGACTCCTACAAACAGCATCGTTTTGGCCTGTTTCACCACGATCCATGCCCGTTTGGAACTCTACACGTACCTAGAAATGCTGCAGAGACGGTGTCTTTACCATGATATCGATTCCGTCATTTTCACTCAATAACTCGGCGAGTGTGCACCGCCAATCGGTGACTACCTTGATGACATGACCAATGAGATAGCATCCCTAGGCGAGGGATGTTACATAGACGAATTTGTATCCGGTGGGCCAAAATCTACGGCTATGTAATAAAATCCACTTGTGATCCGGCGTTCGCGAAGACGGTGTGTAAGGCACGCGGTATCACTATCAATTCCTCCAATGATAAAGTGGTAAGCTTTGGAACGCTGAAATCAATGGTGCTGGACGCTAATGAACCGGGAAGAACGATAGAGTACGCTCATAAAATTCGGCGCATGAAAAATCATGACGTCGTGTCACGGGCTGAAACTAAGCTTTTTCGAGTGGTGTACACGAATAGAAAACGTCTCGATTACTTTGAGACGCTGCCGTACGGGTTCAAAAGATAGAGAACCCAGTAGGAGAAGCCCGTTCATTTTTCCAATTCAATTATTTCTTTTATTTTAAATTATACATTTAAATTTTATATTTTTATCTTGGTTCTTAATATTTTCTATTCCAATTTAATATTAATTCATTTTTCTTTATTTTCCATTTCAATTAATATTATCATTTCGCTTTTCTTTATTTTTCACTCCAAATTTTCCCTCCTCAGAACCGCCATCTTGCCGTGGTGGAGGGCTTACGGGTTCACTTAGTACATTATGCAGAGAGACATTATAACTAGGCCTCGTACGGGTTTATTTTATTTTTTAAATTAATTTTTACTGATTGGGAATTCAACCAAGAGCGGTTCAATAATCGATCAATAAATTCCAGAATTTATTGATGGGTAACCCTAGTTGAGCTAAATATTTCGTGCTAACAGTTACGTCTATAGGAGGTTAGTTTAGCTTCCGCGGGCAACGTGTAGAACCAATTGAATTTATACTCATTTTTCTCCCTATCACGTATAGATGGACTCCGGAGAACTGCAAACTGTGTCGTGGAAGGAGCTGGGAGAGTTCAGCGTGGTTAGCAGCATAACATTAATGGACGACGTGGTGGCATCCACGTTGTTTGGCGACACGGGGGAAAGAAGTGTGTTCTTCCCGAGGGAGATTTTAAAGTTGGCGCCCGAGAAAGTTGAGAGTCAACGCAAGAGAGGAAATATTTTTTCTTGTTAGAATCGGAAATAAAATAAAACTATTTTAAAATGATAGTTTAATTGTTCATTTTTTATTTTCCTTCGAATGTTCCAAATTGTTTAACGTTTCAATAAATTCCTTGTATTTTGCTGAGCATTGGCAACTTTTAAGCGAAATTCTAGCTCTAATACAAACGGAGTTGTCTTTTTTTCGCTGGATCGCGAGTTTTCATAATGTTTTCTCAGTAATTTTATCCTAAAGATTAAATGATTTGTAATGACTTTATGACTTAAGTTAGAGGTGGTTTCTACTTATTGGAAATTCATTTTTAAAAGTTAACACACCCAATGTATTCTTTCACAGTTTCTATTTTTACGGCTTGAGGAAATTCAGAATATTTCCCGGTCACATTATTTAATTAGATAAATATCCTAAAATCGTTAATATTACCGCTAGAAATTCGTTCAAAACTTTAAAATTATCGCGAAAACAAGAACAATTCATTTCAGATATCCATGATATCAAGTTTGCAAAGAGTGATTGTTAAAAAATCCACTTTAATGCAATAAGTCGACCGTAATCACGCGCTGTAAAAGGGTTTGCTAATGAGACGGAAGGGATGGAAGACCCCCTGAGAAGGGACGACAGGTTGGGAACGACGTGGGTACCCGAAGGGAGGGCTTTGTGTCCCGCTGAGTGTTTGACCCTCTCTTCTTATCTGCTCCCCCCGAGCCCCTTCTTATCTGCTTATGGCCCAAACTCTTTATTCCTTCCTTGAGGGGGACAATTGGCAATCCTCATTTCCTACCCGAACGAGTCCCTCCCTCGCTCGTCAGCGGTCTCATTAAATTGTCATGATCTACTAATCATTTTCCTCTAAATGCGCTCTGGTAGTCTTAGCAGAGCGCAATGTTGGTAAAAATCAACGGAGATCCTTGGTGTTTGGCACAGAATTAAACAATAAATTGCAAAAAAACTTCATGTTAAACTTATTTTGCTGATTTTTGCCGATTAAAAAATTTGGCAAAATTAACTGATGTTCCACTAATCCGTCCCCTATCGGGTGTGGTTCTTTCCGCGGAACTTCGGGAAAAAGGTCGGGAGGGGATTGCAAGGGTCTTCTACCTGCTCTGTCCCTCGCGGCGGGCTGGAATTCCAAGGGTGGAAGTGTTGCCGATGCCGCCTGAAGCAAAACTGGGAGATCGAATCATCTGCGTGAAGAAGACTAGAGATGGAAAACATGACATCTCGCTGCCCACCGAGTGTGAGGGGACCGACTTCTGTCTTAATTTATATGTGCTCGAAAAATACATTTGCGACTTTCGCGTCGGGGATTGGAAGGCATCTATGATTGGGACATTTGTCCGTTTTTCCGGATTGAAAAATTCGGAAGGCACGTACGAGAGATTCAACATCGTTCCAGTGGAATCTTTAACAGATCCTGATGAACTCGCCAAAGCAGAGGACCTGTTGCCCGTCATCATCGTCGACGTTTTCAAGGTCAAAAAGGGATTGGCGAACGTGATGGTAGACAGTGGTAGGGATTGGCGAACTTAGGGATTAGGGATGGTGGAAGGGATTGGCGAACGTGATGGTAGATGGTAGACAGTTCCCATCATATCAAAAGGAGCAGCAAGTTCATCGAAACCCGTGCTGTACAGTGACAACGTGAAATCTCGCTACGATTACGCACCCGTGTCTGGCGAGAAGGAATCTCTCGTGAAGACATTAGTGTTCACTTTCAAAATATGTAAAAAATAAATTTTTTGACCTAATAAAGTTATTTAGCAAATGAAAAAATAAATGTAAATAAGAAATATCCATTAAAGGATTTATGACTGTTTATTTGAAATAAAAACTTATCCTTTGGTGGGAAGAAGGGGGAAAAATAAGAAGGAAAACATTTTTTGAGGCTCCTCAATTGGTTACAATGAGAGCAGACTATTGTATGGGATTTCAGAGCGATAGCGGTCGAAGTCATCGCAGAGCCGTTGCACTTTTGGAGGCCGTGAGTAGTCGACGACGGTATTTAAAACACGTGTGTCCGTTTTGTTCATCACGGAATTGACTGTCAGAACTTGTTCCTGTGCTCGAGCGCGTTGGTGAAATGAGTAGAGGTCCGAGATATCTTCCAGAAGTTATGAGGAAAAGGTTGGTATTGCTCACGACGCAGGATAGTGCTTATTAATACTGCAAAGAAAATCCAAAAAGCTATCATTGTTTATGAAGAGTAAGAATTATACTTGTCTTGAAAAGATCGGGAGTGTTTAAAATGGAAGCTAAGATCCTTAGAAATGTGTGCATTAAATTCAGTAAGAAAAATTCAAAAGAAAAGTTGAATGGAAATATTTAGATGCTAGAATACATTCATCAGCAAGTAATATACGGACTTTATTCATTTCAAACAATTCAAATGTCACCCTGCAATTCAATTTTCCTGAAAAAAAATAGCTTCATAAGAAAATCTACAGATTCAAACTGCAGAATTAACATTATCAAATTCAAATTCGAGAGACTAATTTACAGTGTTAAATGTATTTTAGCTTATCGGATATCACACATATGCTTTCATAAATTACAGTATCGAGAAAACGAGTCCTTTTCATAAAACGCTTTTAGACACGACAATAATTGCAGAAATTAAAAATGACCTAAGAAAGCATTTTTTACGTTGTGATAGTTTCGGCATGTCATCGAGGTTGAAGAATATTTTCCTTAAATTTGTTTGTACCATGAATGTAAAGGCAGCATTTCAACAGAACATAAAGTTGGGAATTACATTTGGTATTTCAAACAATTCGATGTCAAGAAAATGAGTGCTCTTGATTAAACAGTTTTTTACGTCAGAGTCTACCACGTGCGGTAATTACGCATCTTTCCCCGGAAAGCATAGGGAAACCGCAAACTGATATTACTATGTGTATTACAATAAAATAAACGTGTTGCATGTACTTGTGGGTTTCACTTGATACCCGCCTCCGCAACCTTTTAATTTGATGATTAATTTGTTATACTCCGGTCTGATACTTCCGGATTTTACGAGGAATTTTTTATTTAATTAGAAATTGGAGACTGTTTTTTAAGGCCATTAGTATCAAATGTTGACACAGAATAAAGGCCAATAATATAAAATATTGGAGGAATTTTTTAATTTAATAAGAAATTGGAGTGTGTTTTTAAACAGCATTAATATCAAATGTTGAATCATAACAGAGGCCAATAATATAAAATGATGAATCAGAAATATAATGTTCGGTAACTTTGTTGCTTTCGTCACTGCACCGCCCGGACAGAGGGATAAAGTTCTTAGCCGCTGACTTGCTGACGGCGAACGGATGCACTTAAGACGGAAGCGCGTCATTATCGAAATTAAAAAGGATATAATGCACATGGGGAGAAGGCGGGTTTTCACTGGTCACCATGGTTACGTCATCTCCAATCGGCCCACGTCTTCATTTTAGCGGCGTCTATATCGGAAAGAACCTCTAAAAAACAGCTGGGTCACTGACCAAGACACACCCCATTCCTTGGGTAATGGCAAGGGCGCCAAGAGCGGGGGACCCCAGCCGACAACTAATGATTGACAGATGACATGCTCAGACAAGTCACTGTTAAAAATCCACGCACTCATAGATAAGGGGTGCCTAAGATCCTAGGGGGCGGCGAGGAAGGGGGAGGTTGGAGGTGGGTGGGACACAACGGAATGCACTTAATCCATTCACTGCGGCTCCTATTTTTTGTGGTTTGCTGTGGAGCGGAGTAATTTTTTCAGTTAGAGTAGTTCTCTTTAGTGGGTTTTTTGGCAGGAAAATTATTTTTATTTCAATTCGGGCTTCGCTTTGATTTTTAATTAATTTTTAAAAATTGACGCCAAATGGCATACCCCCGCTCTACGCCAAAAGTTTATGTATGCAACCCGCAGCACACTTTTTTTTTTTTTTTTTTTTTTTTTTTTTTTTTTTTTTAAATTTCGAATTGGAGAACTGAAATTTTATGTGTGTGTGTGTGTGTGTGTGTGTGTTTTTATTATTATTATTATTTCTTTTTTACTTCTGTAACTTTCCCCTCCGAGTCCCCGGCTAACATCGGGTTTCGTTGCCGTCATAATGGCCGAGAACTCGAGAGGGGAGGTGCAGAGTTCGTAGCCGCTTCCGATTAACCCATCGGATCAGTGGCTACGCTGCGTTCGGGTCGTGCGCACGGAGCAGACGGAGCGACCCCAAGAGGACGGCCTTCTGCATGCGGGCTGCAAGTGATTCCGCCTGTGACACCTAAGCAGGAATACACTTGATGCTCTGTATCAGCGAGCCCTTGATTCCACCGAGCACACCTATGACTAGGACTACTAGTTTTACAGAGTGTCCCGGGTACATCTGCCGAAGTTTGAACAGCAGGTCTTGATATTTCGTCCGTTTTTCCGCCTCTTTCGCGTCCTAGTTCGTATCGGCCGGAGCCGAAAACTCGATTACGAACATGGAACGAGATTGGCGGTCGAGGAGAACGATGTCAGGCTTGTTCGCCTCCAGCTGCCTGGTGGTGGGGAATGAGTAATTCCACCAGATTTTTATTTTGTCGTTCTCCACGACGGACTCAATATCTCCAGGGGCATAGGGCAGCACATAAACTTCGTCGATGCCGTAATGATGTCGAAGGTGGAAATACAACACTCGCAGAGCTGCATTGTGCCTAGTTAAATACGCTGATTGCGCGTAATAACTGCAGCCGGAGAGAAGGTGACTCAAAGTCTCCGGCTTGGCTCGGCACGCTCTGCATCTCGTGTCCGTCACCTCCGCCTTGAATATCATTCGGCGGTACACGAGAGTGTTGATGACACCATCCTGGCACGCGAGAACGAAACCCTCTGTTTCGGACCTGAGACCCGCGGAACGAAGGAAGGCAAACGTCAGCTCCTTCGATAGCCCATGTTTTTCCATGTTTCGGTAGAAACCTCCATGCATGGGCTTATCGGTGTGCGTCTTGAGCAAGGTCTTCTGCTCAGCCTTTTTGACCTCGAGCTTTGAGACGTCTGCCCTCAGTGACACGATTGACGTGCCACTGTCGTTACCGTCGGATGACAGGTCAAAGTCCAGACCGATTTCGTCCGCTGCCCTCTTCGCCGCCTGGAAGAGGAACGCCCCCACCCCGGCACCTTCGTGCTCCCTTACGAGAGTGAGCAGGGGGTCCGTGCTGTTGAACACACGGCAAACTGTACCCAAAACAACTCTGTTATGTAGACACTCCAGGCTCAACAGACCTCTACCGCCTACACTGCGAGGGAGATACAATCTGGCGACGGAAGATTTCGGATGAAGACTTCTATAGATGGTCAGCATCTTCCTCGTTCCCCGGTCGAGGTTTTGCAACTCGTTGACATTCCATTTCATGCATCCAAAGGTGTACAGCAGTGTCGGAACCGCGAACATGTTCGTGGCAAGAACCTTGTTCTTGCTAGACAGCTCAGAACTCCAGATTTTTCTGAGAGTCTGTCTGTACTTGGCGGTGAGTCTTTCCTTCACTGCTGCTACCTCCTGCATTCGACGCTGGGGGACGCCGAGGTATTCGTAGCATTCGTAATCTTGCATATGACGAACGACGTTCCCGTCAACGAGTTGCAAGTCTTCCTTGTCCTCCGATATTCTTCCTTTCGCCAGGTGGATGGATGCACACTTGTCCAATCCGAATTCCATCCCTATATCCTCACTGTATTGATGTACGGTGTCCAGTGCAACGCGCAGTTCTTTGGCGTTGGAAGCATACAGTTTAAGGTCATCCATGTAAAACAAATGAGTGACCTTGTGCTTCCTGTCACCAGGAACGCCGCACATGTATCCTCGTCCTCGTCTCAGCTTGAAGGAGAGGGGGAGGAGGAAAATACAGAACAGGAGGGGGCTCAAGCTGTCGCCTTGAAAAACGCCACGGTGGTATGTTACCAACTCAGTGGAGACGGTCCGTTTGCTCGATGTCAAGACGAAGCGCGTTCTCCAGAGTTGTTATAGGCGTTGGATGCAGGACACCACCTCTGGGTGGACTTTCATCAACTTCAGCACGGCGATGAGAAGCTCATGCGAAGTGGTGTCGAAAGCCTTGCGATAGTCCACCCATGCCATTGATAGGTTTCGCTTATGTCGGGCGGCATCCTGACATATGCACCTGTCAATGAGCAGGTTGTCCTTGCCTCCCGCGATTCCTAGTTTGCACCCCCTTTGCTCGTACTCCTCCTCCCACACAGGCTGGATCTGCCGGAGGATAAGGTCGCTCAAGATCGTGGTGAACGCCTTGTATACAGTGTTTAGACAGGTTATAGGGCGATAGTTCTTCGGATTGGACAAGTCTCCCTTTTTCGGAATGAGGACCGTGCGTCCCTCAGTCAGCCAAGGTGGAAATGGTTTTCTACCTGTGATGAGGGACGTGAAGATTCTGGCCAGATGTTTGTGGGTAGAAGTGAACTTCTTCCACCAGAAGCTATTCACGGCATCCATTCCTGGAGCCGCGTAATTCTTCTTGCCAGACAAAGCGTGCTTCACGTCACTTTCCGTGACTGAAAGGGGTCCATCCACATTGTGTAGGTGGCGGTCGCAGAACTCTTTAAAGAGTGCGATGGCCGGAGTGTCTCCATTGAATGGCCTCGTCGTTTCGTAGATATCCTTCCAGAAACGCTCGACCTCATGAACGGGTGGCGGGGATTCAACAGCAGGCGGAGGAGGCCGAAAGAGACGGGACGGCTGAAGGAGAAAGGTGGAATTCTCCCTTACGGCTCTACTCCTTTTGAGGAGTTTTTTCTTGGCCGAGGTAAGCGCCCGTACCCTATCGACTTCGTGCTGCTTAATAGTAAGCAACACGTTTTTGTTCAGTGTGTGATGGTTGAACCTGAGGCTGCGCGCAATGCGCCGAACTTTGGATGTAAAGGCTCGCCCGGCAGTGATGTACTCAATCACACACTGAATCTTCGACGCCTGCTGTCGCGCCAGCGTGATCTTGGCATCCAGCTTTTTCAGCCTTTCTGCTGCTTTATCCTCCCGAGAGGAGTCCTTTCGGGGGGTTGCCAAAACCTTGGCCGCAGCGTAGACCACGCAATTCGCCGTCCAGAGATCTGACGTCTCTGTCAGGATCTCGTCGATGAGTCCATTCATTTGGGGCAGGTGGTTACCCCGCAGAGAGATCTTGCGATGGCTGCTTCTCTGCCTAGTCTGTCCTTCGTCATAGCTAATTGTGCTTCTTAACCGCGATCGTAATAGTTCAGAGTCAGTCTGACCTACATCCTCCCTCTTTGTAGGAGATACCGACAAACGTGCGGTACTCACGTCAGCAGGTGGAGGTGCTGCCTGTGACGGGGAGGGTGGTTCGGCTGGTGGTGTGTTACTCTGAACCTGCGGTTGGTGGATGTTTTCCTTTTTTCGAAGGTGGTTGGCCTGGTCGCGCAAGTTCTGCTGCGACAGGTGGTCGTGTTCCGGATGCATCTCACACCACAAAGAGTGCATCCTGGTCATGTAACCCCTGCGTTCGGGCTCGCTGGCAGCATAGCAGGCGAGGAGGTCGCCCCTTAAGGCTTCCGTCCACTCCATGCGAGCTCCCACCCGAGTTCTTTTTGCTTGGCCACGCCCAACTCTACTGGGGCCCCCATCCGAGAGGGCCGGTTGTGGGTGGCCTTATCTGAGTTCATTCTTGGAACCAGATTCTACTATATGGCGGGAGGTTAGCCCGCCATAGCATTATTATTATTATTATCTAAGGGCGGTTTTTTCAAAAGGGTTTTGCTTTTTCCGTCTTCACCTCTCTTTCTTCATTCATTTTATTCGTTCATCATCAATTTTTCCCTTTTTTCTCATCATCGTCATCGTCTCCTCTTCCTCCCCCCCCACGAGGAGAGGGCCGCGCACAAGGGAGGTCCGCCGAAGGGGCTGGTTACCGCAACCTTGGACCCCATCCCTCAGCGCATGTGGCCCCCTCTCCGAGGGGGGAAAAGCTCCTTGATGATTGCCCTTACGTTTACATTTTGTTTTTTACTCCGTCTCGGTGACAAGGGCGTTGGAAGTCCGCCCTTAGGTTCGAATTATTAATTTTTCTCCTCCTGCTTCGTCGTGGTCTAGTCTCCCTCTCCTCACTCTGCTTCCTTCCTGAACATCTCCGGTATTCTGAGTGTACCGTCTTCTATTTTGCATAGAATGCCTCCGTGGCACCATAGCCTTTCGAATTTCGTCACGCTTCCAGTGGCCTTGTGGTAAGCGTGCTTTCTGACGGTCCTGTTTATTATTTTTTGCACAGAAAGTTGACGTATTTGGCCTCCCTCCTCTGGCCTTTTTCCACTGCCGTAAAACAGCTGTACATGGCATGTTTCCCCATCGTGATGAGATAATTGGTTAAGGTTTCCTCCCTCCACTTGTGCCTTTGTAGCCTGTAGCCTGCGTGTAAATCGTGCACGGTTACCTTGTCGCTCCCTGTCAGGCGCTTTATTATCGGTGCCAGGAAACGCCACAGTGCCTTGGCTTCTTTGCACACGAAAGCTATGTGCCAGGACGTCGCCACCTCCTTCGGGCACCACTTGCAGACGTCCCCGTCCCTTATACCCGCCTTTGGAGGAAGACTCCATCCGCCCACCTGTCGTGAGCCAGCCGCCACGCCGACTCGGCCTCCCTTCCTAACGTCGGCGACGATCACAAGGCCGACCACAGCATGTCCTCCCCCGTGTGGGCTTCCTTGTAGGGCCACGCGTTCATTTTCTCCCTCCTCCTCATCTCTTGGTAGAGGCTCCTTTTGTCTGTCGGTAGTCTTACCTCCCTCTTCTTTAAGAAGCTCGGAAGCCGAAACTCCTCGCGTCCCTCCAAGGGAGGTGGCCATCCTGTGGGGAACTGTCGTCCTTCCGTCCCGCACCGAATGTCGGCCTCCTTCCATGCGGCGATCAGTGAGGCGTAGAACCCACCCTTGCCTTCCGTGCTCGTCATGCGGTGGTGCGCGACTTGCCTCCATGGAGACTCCCCGCTGCTCGCGATGTACCGCTGGAGGAACTGCAAACGGAACGCGAGTACCTTGCTTCTCACGTCGACTAGGTTGACTCCGCCGTGAGAGAAGGGTGCCGTCCGTCCAATGTTTACCGCCCCCCCAGACGAAATCCACCAGCCTCGACTGTATATTGCGCAGCGCAGGTTCGCTCGGCTGCGTGGCGTGGAGCGTGTGCCACAGCTTTGGCGCGATGTACTCGTTCGCTATTCTCGCCCTGCCTTTGATGGAGAGCGAACCGGTGATCGCTCCTCACTTTTGGACGCTCTCTCTCACCTTGTCGATCAAAAATTTTTCTGTGGTGACCCTCTGCGCCCTCTCCTCGTTCTCTAGCCAGACTCCCAGAAAACGGTCGCCCTTGTTGGTCCATCTGTACCACGCCACGGCATCCTCCCTTTCCCGCCATCCGCCGCACCACAGTCCCTGGGATTTTTCCTTGTTTAGTTTCGCTCCCGAGAGAGCGCCGTACCACTCGTGCGAATCTTCGATTCTGGAGAAATCCCCTTTGTCTTCCACGAAGATGTGTACGTCGTCGGCGTACGCCGAGACGCTGACGCGAGCCTCCGGGTTTCCCGGAATTGGGACTCCGACCGTTGTGGCCTTGATGTATCGCAGGAGAGGCTCCAACGCGAGTGCGTAAAGTTGTCCCGAGAGCGGACACCCTTGCCTGATCCCCTTCGAAGGGTATGGGTGGTTATTCCGGAAGGGTATGGGTGGGGTGAGGGTCGACGCTATGCGGACCAGGCATTGAGCGTCTCGGTAGAGCGTCCGTATCCTCCCAGTGAAAGCGGGGCCGAAACCCAAACGCGCCATGACCGCGAATAGGTAATCGTGACGGACGTTGTCGAAGGCCGCTCTCTGGTCCAAAGAGACGATGGCCATCCTGCGGTCTTCCTCGTTGGAGGTCGCGATGAGATCTTAGAGGAGGGATATGCTGTCCAGTATCGTCCTCCCGGGTCCGCCGCAGGCCTGCTCTGGCGAGACCACTTCCTCCATCATGCTCGCGAGCATGATGGAGGGAGTGGTATGGAGCATGGTAGAGAGGACTTTCGCCATTATTTTGTAGTCTGTAGTCGTTATGGACACGGGTCTCCAGTCCTTTAGTATCCTCTTGTCGCCCTTTTTGTGGAGGAGTGCGACGACCGATCTCCTCACGGAGAGCGGGAGCCTGCCCCTGGCGAAAGATTCTTCCGCCATCTCCGTGAAGGGTCCCCTCAGGAGGCGCCCGAAAGTGCGGTAAAATTCCACCGTGAGGCCGTCCATTCCCGGGGCCTTCCTCGTCCACAGGGCGTTCAGTGCAGCGTCGTAGTCCTCGAGCGCGATCTCTCCCTCGCCCCACTCTCGCGTTTGCTCCGTCAGCTCGGGGAGGGTGAAAGGGGCACGGCGAAGTCCGTCGTCCACCTCCTCCTCGTTTTTTCCCTCGTCCGTTCCGTATGCCTGGGTGAAATAACCGTGCACTTGTCTTGAGAGCTGTGCTGCGGTGGTCAGGGTGCCATCGTCCGTGTCGAGGGCGATGAGGCGCTGCGGAGCCTGCCTGTTGACGGCGCGCGCGAGACGAGTGCCGGCAGGATTGTCGCGGGCCGCCGCCTCCTCCCAGCCGATCCTTACCAGCGACCTCTCGGCCCGTTCTTGGTACCACGTCCTCACCTCCGTTCTGGCTCTTTCCTCGCCTTCACCGCCACTCGATCCCGTCGCCCCCTCCTCCAGCTTGTTTAACTCCGTATACATCTGGCCCCTCCTCATTCTCTGATAGAGGATGGTGGCGGATTTTATTTCCATCTTCAAGGATTTCCACCGCAGCACGCTCTCCGCGGGCTCCTCCGCGGCCGCGGCTATGACCTCCCTTGCGTACGCGATGTATTCTTCGTCCTCGAGCAGCTCATTGTTGAATCGCCAATACGGAGCATTCGTTTTGGCGTTGCGATACGATAGCTGCAAAGGGACCGCCATGTGGTCCGAAAAAGTGGAGATTTTTTGGATCCGTCTGGCTAGAGTGGAGAGGTCAGCGGTGACGTAGAATCGGTCCAGACGCGAGGAGACCCTCGGGTCTGACTGGGAAAAGAAGGTGTGTCCCCCGCCTCTTCCGTGAAGATCTCTCCATACGTCCGTCATTTGTTCGGCCTCGATGATTGACCTCAGATTGCGGGCCGTCCTCGGGTCCCTTTCCGTACCGTTACTCCTGTCCGCTTGCGGGTCGAGCGTGCAGTTGAAATCTCCCGCGATCAGAGTGCCCTCCTCGCGAGACGTGGGATGTTGGTCCATCTCCGCTCTCAAAGCCGCTCCCACCGCATCCAGGACCTCGCTTGCCGTCTCCGCGTCGTTTGGAACGTAGACGTTGCAAATCTTGTACCGCTTCTCCGGAGAACCGAGAGCGATGGTGATTAATTGCGCGAAGCCGGGATAAATAGTACTGTGACCGCGTACTTCGGAGTCGAGTGGATTCTTCACGGCGACTATCGTCCCGCTGGCGCTTCTCGTCCTCTTATTGATGTAGAACGTATAGTGATTTCCAATAAAATAGGCGGGGATTTCATCTAAATTTGTCTCCTGGAGGAGGGCCACGTCTGGTTTTGTTTTCCTAAGAAAACAAAGGAGTTGTTCCCCTTTCCGTCTCCCTCTAATCGACCGCACGTTGAGAGTGATTATGCTTACGCACGTCGACATCGCTGCTATGAAAATAAAACCACAAATATATAAAAACGATAGATATATAAAACGAAAGTAAAAAAAACTCCGCCGCTCCTTGTAGCGCTGAGCGCTCGGAGAAAATCTATGCCTTTGGACCGGGGGGAGTAGACCTAGAGATGGACTTTACCAGTCTCTGCAGTCTCATCTCCATGGCCGTATCTCCGACCCTGCCTCTTACCGCCAGGAGACGGAGCGCTGCCGTGATGGCCGTGATGTCGCCGAATAGGGCCTGCGCTATGCCGGCCGCATCGGGTCTCCCTTTGACTTCCTTGAGGAAGCGTATAACATCCTTGGCGGGGACTGTGATTTCTTCCATGTTATTACATGCATCCTCTACGT
Organism: Ceriagrion tenellum; assembly: GCA_963169105.1. Taxonomy (NCBI): domain Eukaryota; kingdom Metazoa; phylum Arthropoda; class Insecta; order Odonata; family Coenagrionidae; genus Ceriagrion; species Ceriagrion tenellum. Next base: position 141,352,430 of record OY720638.1, read on the forward strand.
CTTTATAAGCCTCCTCTGCCATTTCTTGGCCCGTGACCTTCTTCCGTCGCGGCGAGGCGCCTTTTTCTTCTGCATCGCTCTCCCCCTTTTTCCTTTTCGACTTTACATTTTTTCCTTGTCTGCGCCATCTGTGCCTCCCACTGCCACCCCTCCTTCCGCCGATGCGCCCTCCGTTACATTTTCATTTGCCGTATCCATCGGTGAAGGTTTTTCCTTCGTCGCTCCGCCCGCGGCTGGCGCCTCACCTTCCCCTCCCTTCGTTTCGCCTCCGGCCGCCGCGTCGGTCTCGCGATTCGTTTTCCCCCCCTCCTTTTTTCGCTCCGCAACTGCGGCAGCGGTCGGCCTCAGTGAAATCGGTGTTTCTAGAGGGGCGGAAGAGGGGTGGGTGGGCTGTGAAGTGGGGTGGGGTGGGGTGGGTCATCTGTGTTTCGCCCCCGCCGTTTGGCTCCGATGTTGGTGTTACGTCAACGTTTCCCTCGGTTGTTGCATTCGTGCGGGTTGCCCTCTGTGTTTCGGTCTTGTCGGAAACGTCGCTAGATCCCTGCTGCACATCCGCCCCGTGAGCCTTGCAGTTCTTGGCGATGTGACCTTCTTGGTGACATCTGAAACATCGAGGGTCATTGAAGTTAAAATATATACGGTGTTTGTCCGGCCCGAAGTCTAACAGCAGGGACTCGGGTACTATTATGCCCTCCCTTTTAATGATGAAAACCTGTTTTCGCCAGGACTCTACGTGGTTTAAATCTTCTCTTTTGACACCTGCGTTCAACGTTGTGATGGGACTGACCACCCTACCGATTTGAGATACGATCTCCAGGAGATCCGGTGTAGGGAATTCGGGCGGTACGTTCGAAACCACGAGCCTCTCCGTCTGCTGTACCATTCTCTCCGCCACAAGAAAGCGGTCCTTGACCGTTATTCCTCCTTTTTCCGTAAAAAAGACGTTTAAAACCTCTTCATTTTTCAGGTATATGCACACCCTGTCGCCGGATAGCTTGGTGGCGTGCGTAATTTGTTTACCGCCCACCTCATCCGCCATGGCCTTCACGTATTCCGCCATGGGGACGATCGGCAGACCCCTGAATATGACTCCCGTTTTTTTACTTGGCCCGGTCTCTAATGGAACGATCTTCTTCGTTTTAAACTGAAGGACCTCTAAATTATGGTCGCCGTGTTGGGTGGGGGCTCCCCTTTCCCTTCCCTCCGTCGCTACGGCATAGCTCACGAGTGGCCTGGAGTGAAGGACGTCCTTGCGGGACGCGGAGACAGACGATTTGTAACGGAAAAAGGGGGGAGGAGCCGTTGCACCTGCCGCGGTACCCCCGCCCACCTTGCTCACCGCATTCGGGGCTTCGGATGAGGTTGCGAAATTCCTACTTACTAACGGTTCTCGCGGGAGTGGGGGGAAAGACGCTGACTCAATGCCCTCGCCCCAAGGCGATTTGGTGACAACGGTCGATGTTTTCGAAATTAAACTTACATCGTACTCGTTGCGATCTTGTTTGCTCGTTGATGGAATTGGATTATGTATACCGGACGAGGCATAATGATCGTTATGATCGACACTTGTGGGTAGTGTGGTGGTAGTAAGTACGCCTGACTCGCGACGCAGCACGGTCACCGGAGCGTGTACTGTTGGGTTAGAAATTTCGGTGGAGAAATTTAGCTTCCGTACGCACGTTCGTGCGGACGGAGAAATCGGTGGTGATCGATGAAATTGTGAAATCGGTGGTGTTCTTTGCGGAGAGCTCGGTGCACTTCGTGATTTACCTTCCACAGACGTGCGGTATAGAGCAGTAGACTCCATCGCTGGTCTAGGAGATGGTGACGATGGTTTGGGCGGTGATAGCGGTACGGTCAAAGGTGAGTTCCCTTCCATTCCTCCTGCAGTAGTAGTAGAAGTAGATTCCACCGGCTCCGAGTTGCCGGCGGGCAGGTTGCTTGCCGGATCCAAAACCTCCGCCGGAGTGTGAAATGTTAACCGATGTCAAAAAACTTCTGTGTAAAACGCGAAAAACGTGTAATCACACGCGTAGGACACACAAAGAGTGTGTGGCCTCACGGGATACACGACGAGGTGCGCAAATTTGTGAAAATTCGCGACTTTATAGCACTTGAAAAAAAGACTGTAGGGAGCGATCGTCAGACACGTCCGTCCAGCTCGGCGTCTCAAGTGTGTGTGTGTGTGTATATATATGTATATATATATATATATATATATATATATATATATATGAACAGTTTGCCAGAGAGAGGCAGACGCTAAACACAGAAAAACAGAAAAAAATGAACACACTTACAGAGTTTCTTAATATTTCGGTGCCACTAGCACCTTGTTCACAAGATCGTAGAAAACTGAGAAGGAAGGGAGGACTGAGGTGGAAGGAAAGGAGGGAGGGGAGGGACAGGGGAAGGGGAGGAGGGGGAGGGGAAGGGGAGGAGGGGGAGGGAGAGGAGAGGTGGGGGCGGGAAGCGGGAAGTGGAAGAAATTCGAAAAGAAGAGGTAGTATGGGCAGAGGTGATACGTTTCTCAATAAGTTTCCTCATGATCAAATCTCCCTCTGTACCACCTATTTCCCTGGAGTTCACTCCATCCGTCGCATAATCAAAAACCTATACCCCGTCCTCTCTGACAACCTTACCACTTCCAAAATTTTTCCCCACTGTCCTTCTCTCACCTTTAGACGCCCCCCCAACCTCTCCACCCTCTTTAAAATTACTAAACCTCTTTCCAAATCTATCTCTAGCACTACTAAATCCCTTCCGACGCCTTGCAATCGCCCTCGTTGAAAAACTTGCGGCATCCTTCTCACCCAGCCTCTGCCTGATAAATTCCTTGCCGTTCATCTTCCTTCCGTCCCCTCACTCTCTTGCGTTTCCCATAATGTTGTTTGTATCCTCCTTTGCCAATTATGCCCTAGTTTTTACATCGGTTTGACTACCACTCCTCTCAACATCCGCATGAATGGCCACCGCTCTAATTGCAATGAACCACCTTCTATTTCTGTTTCCCTCCCTGTCGCCACCCACGTTTCTTCCCACAACTCCACCTTCAATAATATTTTTAAGGTTGGTATTCTCGCCTCCCTTCCCCCTTCCTCCTCCCCGCTCCAAATCAAAGATCTTGAGTCCTCTTGCATTTACTTTTTCCAGGCTTTCTCTCCGCCAGGACTCAATAAATCCCAAAAACTTCTTCTATCACCTCTGCCCATACTACCTCTTCTTTTCAAATTTCTTCCACTTCCCGCTTCCCGCCCCCACCTCTCCTCTCCCTCCCCCTCCTCCCCCTTCCCCCCACCCCCACTTCCCCTGTCCCTCCCCTCCCTCCTTTCCTTCCACCTCAGTCAACCCTTCCTTCTCAGTCTTCTACGATCTTGTGAACTAGGTGCTAGTGGCACCGAAATATTAAGAAACTCTGTGTGTTCATTTTTTTCTGTTTTTCTGTGTTTAGCGTCTGTCTCTCTCTGGCAAACTGTTCATATATTCGTCACGTGAGTGATCCTAAGTGTAGTTTTATAAATAAATATATATATATATATATATATATATATATATATATATATATATATATATATATATATATATATATATATATATATAAAGTTTGCCAGAGAAAGGCATACGACAAACACAGAAAACAAAAAAATGATGAACACACAAAGTTTCTTGATATTTCGGTGCCACTAGCACCTTTATCGCAAGAGCGAAGACTGACTCCCTTCCCCCTTCAGGTTTACATGCAGTTTTATATATATATATATATATATATATATATATATATATATATAAATATATATATATATATATATATATATATATATATATATATATATATATATAAAACTGCATGCTCCTTCAGTATTTTTAAAATTAGGATTTGTTTGTAGGTTGGTGAAACTTTTCAATAATGATCAGGATCTTTTGGCGTAAATAGGAGATATATACTTTGGGATATGAAATGATGCGACTAATATATATATTATTTCTTCTATTTAATTTTAAAAAAAATACGTTTTTAGAGTAAGGCGAGGACTGTCAAAGACTCTTCTACATCGAAATACTCGACTTTCATTCGCTATGCTGTTTGCCAAACAATTTTTCAATGGATGTGCGATTTCACTTCACGCTTTTTCTTTCCTAACAATACCCTCGTTCAGTTGGTGATAAATTGAAGTATTGCTTATTTATCGATTATCAGATTCTGTAGATGAAAAACCTAAAATGGACGTTGTTAAAACATTGTTGTTGACTGTGTAAGCGGTCACTTTCAGGGTCCGTCGAGGGTCAATTAAGGGAACGAAACTTCTTCGGAAAAAGGCGTTTATTCTTCCCTTATTCACAATTACCACCTTCACAACCGCATCTCCAACTCGCCTCCTCCAGACTGCCGCTCATCCGCTTCTTCGTCTTCCTTGTGACCCAGAAACCATGGCTTGGCGTCCCCATGTGACCATCCTATGTCCACTATCTAAATGACGCCCAGTGAGCTCAGCTATATTAAAAACTAGATTACAGCCTCCATAGATGAGCACCCACACCATGGCCCGAGGAACCCACTGAGCTCATTTCACTAATCTAAATGACCTCATGTCATTCCTTCCTTGGGGAGCAATGAGCAGATAAACCTAATGGAATGGCTCAGCCCAGCCATGGTCTCAGTTCACTCAGAAGCTTCACTTACACCTATCCCTCCCTAACAGTGAGTTGCTGACTAACTCCAGCAACTCATTTACTAAATTTAATCCAATAAAAATGAACTTTGCTAATGATACAGATATAAACATCAGTGAATACAAGTCACTTAGTCAACTCTCAATAGCTCACCAACAATGAATGCAACACAGTTTACTCAATAGACAGAAAACAAATGAAATAGTGGTACTAAGTTAAATTTACCTTAAGTTTAAAATAGTGGAAATCATTGTCCAAGTCCAACTTGCAATTTAATGTTTGGATTCCTTTGCACACCACTTATATACATATGATTACAATAAGGTGCCCTTTCGAATTTCAATACAACTCAATGCAGTATCCCGTTAAGTTCAACATTTTTTGATTTATACTTTGTTACCACTAACCGACTACCTATTAAATTCATTAAATAATATCATTTTTTGATCTATGCCCACATTTACCTTTAGATGTCCTCTTTTTATTTAGGTCTTATCTCCCCTTCACTATGATCACTTCACAAACTTCACATTTCCCTTGTCTCGACAAGACCTTGCACTTTTCACTACTGCCCATCACCAAATAAAATAGTTACCACAACTATCTCAGTGTGCTCTCTTAGTACCGTATCACGGCTTCCCACCCGTAAGAATAAAGGGGATTACACGGCGGCGGATATACAATCACGGTGAAGTGTTGGCACCCGTGAGGGCGGGGGGAATCCAATTGGTGTTGCGGGCTCAAGTAGTGAACTATCTGGGAGATTATGCAGGATTGTTGGGAGTGGATTTCTTACGCGAGAATGGCGCCGTAATTGATCTGAATAAAGAGGAATTGTCGCTGAAAGGGAGTGTAATCCAACTAGAGAGAGACCGCGGCGAGAATTTAGAGGAGAGTGTGCCGGGAGCGGAACAATCACAGTGTCAGCGGCAAAATGTTTTTTTCCGTGATACAGATGCTGCGAGAGGACCAGAGGAGAGAATATGGCAGCAGGCGAACGAAGTGGGAAGCCGCGAGGACGTGCCACCCAACCAGGAGCCTCGTAGGAAGGAAGAGTGTGTTCGCGAAGCGTTATCTCCGCAGCGAGTGGAGCGAGGCGACCGCGAGAGAGCAGCAGCTAGCCGCCGCCCGTGCGTTGATTTACCCATCCGCCTAATTACCGCGGAAGCTATCCCTGCTCGGAGCATGGCGCTGATTCCTCTCGCTCTACCCGCGGACCATTGGGAGGAAGGACAAACCTGCCTCTTGGAGTCTCGCTTGGAGGAGGAGGACTGCTGGGTGGCGCGGAGCGTTACCATGGTGGGGAGGGATGGGTGTGTAATGGCATAGGTAAGTAACCTGCGGCCGACTGAAGTGACTCTGACCCGGCGAACAGTGATCGTAAACGTGAGTGACATATGCAAAGTCCCCAGTGAGGATGACGGGATAGACGGGGGTCGCGGTAACGGGCAAAAGTGGGTGCGATGCACCACCTCTGAGGAGGCCGTTAGCCAATATTCGCTGGGGGAGAAGCTGGAGCATTTAGGAGTGAAGGAGAGGCAGGTATTGATGGCAGTGCTTGAAGAATTTTCGACTCTGTTTTCCGCGGTAGACAATCCCCCAGCCACCCACCTCGCGGAGCACCATATCCCTATTGGGAATGCGCGGCCAATATACCGCAAACCATATCGCACCCCATTCCATCAGAGGGGTTTGATCGAACTATTTGTAGAAAAACAGTTGAAGGCCGGGATAATTGTTCCAAGCAGTAGCCCATGGTGTTCGCTGGTGGTTATTGTACCAAAGAAGTCTCTCCATGGTACACCACAGTATCGGTTTTGCATTGACCTTCGGGCCTTAAACGCGGTAACGAAGCCAGATGTTTATCCGATACCAAATATAACGGAAACACCAGATAACCTAGGTGGGTGCCGGTACTTCACGACATTAGATATGACGAGTGGCTATCATCAGATCCCAATGGCCCCGGACTCTAGAGAAAAACGGGATTTGTGGTGAACAGTGGACATTACGAATACGTCCGAATGTCTTTTGGGTTGCGTAATGCTCCCGCCACATTCCAAAGAATGATGGATGGAGTTTGGCGAGGTCTCACGCCAACTGAATGCTTAGTGTATTTAGATGACGTAATTGTGTTCAGTGGGACGATTGAAGAACATGCGTTACGTCTAAGTCGTGTCTTTAGCAAGTTGAAGGAAGCGGGACTGTCTCTTAAATTAGAAAAATGCCACTTTGCCCTTCCAAAGGTAAAATATTTGGGGCATATCATAAATTCCGCGGGAGTCTTCCCTGATCCCGAAAAGGTTAGTGCCGTGAGAGAGTTTCCGACACCAAGGTCGACGAAGGAAACACAAAGTTTTCTTGGTCTAACAAATTATTACCGACGCTTTATACCAAACTACGCCATTCTTGCCCGCCCCCTCACAAGACTTTTGAAAAAGGGGCAACCCTTCCTATGGACACCTGAGTGCGACGAGGCAGTGGAAAACTTAAAGATGGCATTGACAAGTAGCCCTATACTCACATATCCAAATTTTCGGTTTCCCTTCACTATTGCCACCGACGCCAGCAATTTTGCTATAGATGCCGTGTTGTAACAAAGGGTGGACGGGGAAGAGCACCCGGTGACATATGCATCTCGACAGCTTAAGGCCGCTGAATTAAATTACACTACCACAGAAAAAGAACTGTTAGGAGTTGTCTGGGCGGTGAATCATTTTCGCTGCTATATATATGGACGGAAATTCACAATAGAAACAGACCACGCGGCTCTCAAATGGCTATTCGGATTAAAGGACCCGAGTAGCCACCTCATGCGTTGGACACTAAAGCTGAGCGAGTATGATTACGAGGTGATACATAGACCGGGAAGGGTCCATTCAAACGCCGACACCTTGAGTCGGAAGATAAATGGACTAGTTGCAGAGGGGGTGATTCATTTCGCGGAACACAAGAGAGAGACAGCGAGTGCAAAAATTGGAGTCATAAAAAACATTTCGAAAAATTAAATGGTGTTTTATTCCGGAAAACGAAGTGTGGGAACCGGATAGTTGTCCCAGTGGAATGCCGAAAGGAAGTGCTGACACAATGCCACGACCACATTTTAGCGGGACATTTAGGACGGGAGTCAACCGTGACACGGCTTGCTTCTGATTACTGGTGGCCTGAGATAGAAAAGGCCGGAAAGGAGTACGCTAAGCATTGCGTAGCATGTAACCAGAGGAGTCCTTGTGGGAAAACGAAGGCACCATTGCAAAAAGTTCCCTCCGGCACGCGGCCCTTCGAATTCTTGGGGATATATATAGCGGGACCCCTACCGCGAACGGAGAAAGGAAATAAGTACATACTGACTATTGTTGATCATTTCTCGCGCTATGTAGCCATGATAGCGTTGCCGGATCAAACTGCAGAAACTATTTCAGTGGCTCTGGTGAAGAAGTGGATTTTAAAATTTGGTGTACCTCAAACCGTTTTGACTGACCAAGGGACAAACTTCGAATCGGCATTGTTTCGCGAAATTTGTCGGTTGCTCCAGGTGAGACGCTTGAGGACGTCACCGTATCACCCGGAGGCGAACGGAAGGGTCGAGCGGGTACATCGCACCATCATGCAAATTTTGAGTCACTATGTGAACTGCAAAAATAATGATTGGGATGAGTGGCTCGATTACGCAGTGACCGCATACAACACCAATCCACACCGTAGCACTGAACATTCCCCTCACGAGATAGTATTTGGTTTTCAGATGGTGTCACCGTTTGATATCATGGTAGGGGGTGGAGCTCAGACAGACCATCCGGCGGTGACGAAGTTACAAGCGCGGTTGCGAAATTTATGGAAATTATGTGGGCGAAATAATAAGACGGCACAGAGGAGGCAGGCAAAGGGGTCAAAAGTTAAGAGAAGCCAGCACACCTACAAGGTGGGAGACCACGTGTATCTGAGCGATCCGTGTTTGAAGGTAGGGCAAGTTAAGAAGTTTCACCGCCCGTGGAAGGGCCCGTATCGCGTGTCAAAAGTGTTTTCCAAATGCAACATAGAGTTAGAGCTTCCCTTTAGGAACATCGTTGTACATAAGAATCGAGTAAAACCCTACTTAGGTACGTTAGAGCTTCCCTTTAGGAACATCGTTGTACATAAGAATCGAGTAAAACCCTACTTAGGTACGTTAGAGCTTCCCTTTAGGAACATCGTTGTACATAAGAATCGAGTAAAACCCTACTTAGGTCCTCTTCCTACCTCACATTTAGTAAGAGGACGTGACCGGCCCAGAGGAAGACCAAGGAAAAATCTAATTCCCACCAACCCCCAAGTTCCCTCCACGCCCATTGCAGATGATTCAGGCTGGGATACAGGAGTGATGAGCGAAGGACGATCCACAAGCCTTGACCCCGATCATCCACGAGACGTTCCGGCCGGCGAGGATCCAGTGGAGGAGATAAGCGAGGAGGAGGCCGCCTCCCCCTCTGTGGAGGAAGCTGTCGCTCCTCCCACCCTTTTCTCTCCCCTTCCTCAGCGGTCCCCATACCCATTGCGGTCGAGGAGACAGCGGTCTTCGTCTCCTCAACCATATGTGGCTCTTCCTCCTGCCCCCTCCCACCCTTACTTTTTACGACCGCGGGGAGCGCTGTCGAGATGGGAGGAGGTGGAGGAAAATACGCAGGAGTTATGAAGTGTATTATGACTGTATTTGTTGTGTGGTGGGAGGCGGAGTGACTATACCAGGGCAAGAGGATTCCATGGTGACGCAGTGGGAGTTAGACCGTAGCAACACTGTTTGGTCACTAGGGACACCTGAGCACCCGTGTCTATCAACATTCGCCATAATCGCCCCCCACTTTCCACTAACACCGTTAAATCGTCCATTTCGCGGTGTTGGTCGATTCGTGGCAAGACAGCACTCATAGAGGGCCGGGGGTGGCGACGGGCCCAGCCCCAATTCCGTTTAAAGCACCCCTTCGGGAGTCGGTTTCGTTTTGGTGCCTCGTCGGAGCGCGGCAATTCCTCGCCAGGTGCCCTTGGCGCCCGCAATTGTAACAGCGACCCCTTCTTCGGTCTGGACAATCGAGCACAAAATGCCCTTCCCGATGGCAAACGAAACATGCGCCCGCCGATGCCAAAAATACTTCCTTTTCCACCAGTTGGCCGCTCGCTCGTCTCTCCACCTCGACGATCCTTATGGCCGCTTCCACGGCGGCGTCGGATGTTTTGGGCATCCGCAACCGGCACTGTCTTCCAACTTCGCCCGATAAACCATTAAGGAAGGCGTCCAACGCTCACTGATCCGCTTCCTCCCTGGTGGCCGCCACTCTGTCTGCTGTGCCATCCGCCTCGTATGTGTGCACGTTCACTTCGCGTATTCGATCGGCGAACTCCGGTATCGTTTCTCCCGGCTTTAATTTCAGTGTGGACAGCAATTCCCGATAGAAACGGCGGCTTTTACTCGACTTGTAGCGTTCACACAAAATACTCTTCAACTCCTCGTACGTAGTGGTTCCGCGGCTCTCAACCTTAGCGCGCACGAACGACTCCGCTCCGCCCGTCAATCGCATGCGCTCGGTATGCAATTTCTCCACATCACTCCACCCACTCAGGATCGCTGCCCTCTCAAAACGCTCAAAAAAGGCCTCAACGTCCTCCCCTCGAAACCCGGAGAAATGGTCGACGGACGATAATAGTACATAATTTTTCGCCGGACCGCACCACGAACTCGTTCCTGCACCCTCGCGTTCTCTTCCCTCAGCTCCTTTAATTGGTCGCACAACATGTTCACCGCTTGTTGGAGTTCCATCTCATCACCTGCCATGCTCACTCGAGCCGCCATTGCTGCTCACCCTTTTAACTCACTGCCGATATCAATTGCCCTCGATGAATGAGCGTCCATTCCACTTCTGACACCAGTTGTAAGCGGTCACCTTCAGGGTCCGTCGAGGGTCAATTAAGGGAACGAAACTTCTTCGGAAAAAGGCGTTTATTCTTCCCTTATTCACAATTACCACCTTCACAACCGCATCTCCAACTCGCCTCCTCCAGACTGCCGCTCATCCGCTTCTTCGTCTTCCTTGTGACCCAGAAACCATGGCTTGGCGTCCCCATGTGACCATCCTATGTCCACTATCTAAATGACGCCCAGTGAGCTCAGCTATATTAAAAACTAGATTACAGCCTCCATAGATGAGCACCCACACCATGGCCCGAGGAACCCACTGAGCTCATTTCACTAATCTAAATGACCTCATGTCATTCCTTCCTTGGGGAGCAATGAGCAGATAAACCTAATGGAATGGCTCAGCCCAGCCATGGTCTCAGTTCACTCAGAAGCTTCACTTACACCTATCCCTCCCTAACAGTGAGTTGCTGACTAACTCCAGCAACTCATTTACTAAATTTAATCCAATAAAAATGAACTTTGCTAATGATACAGATATAAACATCAGTGAATACAAGTCACTTAGTCAACTCTCAATAGCTCACCAACAATGAATGCAACACAGTTTACTCAATAGACAGAAAACAAATGAAATAGTGGTACTAAGTTAAATTTACCTTAAGTTTAAAATAGTGGAAATCATTGTCCAAGTCCAACTTGCAATTTAATGTTTGGATTCCTTTGCACACCACTTATATACATATGATTACAATAAGGTGCCCTTTCGAATTTCAATACAACTCAATGCAGTATCCCGTTAAGTTCAACATTTTTTGATTTATACTTTGTTACCACTAACCGACTACCTATTAAATTCATTAAATAATATCATTTTTTGATCTATGCCCACATTTACCTTTAGATGTCCTCTTTTTATTTAGGTCTTATCTCCCCTTCACTATGATCACTTCACAAACTTCACATTTCCCTTGTCTCGACAAGACCTTGCACTTTTCACTACTGCCCATCACCAAATAAAATAGTTACCACAACTATCTCAGTGTGCTCTCTTAGTACCGTATCACGGCTTCCCACCCGTAAGAATAAAGGGGATTACACGGCGGCGGATATACAATCACGGTGAAGTGTTGGCACCCGTGAGGGCGGGGGGAATCCAATTGGTGTTGCGGGCTCAAGTAGTGAACTATCTGGGAGATTATGCAGGATTGTTGGGAGTGGATTTCTTACGCGAGAATGGCGCCGTAATTGATCTGAATAAAGAGGAATTGTCGCTGAAAGGGAGTGTAATCCAACTAGAGAGAGACCGCGGCGAGAATTTAGAGGAGAGTGTGCCGGGAGCGGAACAATCACAGTGTCAGCGGCAAAATGTTTTTTTCCGTGATACAGATGCTGCGAGAGGACCAGAGGAGAGAATATGGCAGCAGGCGAACGAAGTGGGAAGCCGCGAGGACGTGCCACCCAACCAGGAGCCTCGTAGGAAGGAAGAGTGTGTTCGCGAAGCGTTATCTCCGCAGCGAGTGGAGCGAGGCGACCGCGAGAGAGCAGCAGCTAGCCGCCGCCCGTGCGTTGATTTACCCATCCGCCTAATTACCGCGGAAGCTATCCCTGCTCGGAGCATGGCGCTGATTCCTCTCGCTCTACCCGCGGACCATTGGGAGGAAGGACAAACCTGCCTCTTGGAGTCTCGCTTGGAGGAGGAGGACTGCTGGGTGGCGCGGAGCGTTACCATGGTGGGGAGGGATGGGTGTGTAATGGCATAGGTAAGTAACCTGCGGCCGACTGAAGTGACTCTGACCCGGCGAACAGTGATCGTAAACGTGAGTGACATATGCAAAGTCCCCAGTGAGGATGACGGGATAGACGGGGGTCGCGGTAACGGGCAAAAGTGGGTGCGATGCACCACCTCTGAGGAGGCCGTTAGCCAATATTCGCTGGGGGAGAAGCTGGAGCATTTAGGAGTGAAGGAGAGGCAGGTATTGATGGCAGTGCTTGAAGAATTTTCGACTCTGTTTTCCGCGGTAGACAATCCCCCAGCCACCCACCTCGCGGAGCACCATATCCCTATTGGGAATGCGCGGCCAATATACCGCAAACCATATCGCACCCCATTCCATCAGAGGGGTTTGATCGAACTATTTGTAGAAAAACAGTTGAAGGCCGGGATAATTGTTCCAAGCAGTAGCCCATGGTGTTCGCTGGTGGTTATTGTACCAAAGAAGTCTCTCCATGGTACACCACAGTATCGGTTTTGCATTGACCTTCGGGCCTTAAACGCGGTAACGAAGCCAGATGTTTATCCGATACCAAATATAACGGAAACACCAGATAACCTAGGTGGGTGCCGGTACTTCACGACATTAGATATGACGAGTGGCTATCATCAGATCCCAATGGCCCCGGACTCTAGAGAAAAACGGGATTTGTGGTGAACAGTGGACATTACGAATACGTCCGAATGTCTTTTGGGTTGCGTAATGCTCCCGCCACATTCCAAAGAATGATGGATGGAGTTTGGCGAGGTCTCACGCCAACTGAATGCTTAGTGTATTTAGATGACGTAATTGTGTTCAGTGGGACGATTGAAGAACATGCGTTACGTCTAAGTCGTGTCTTTAGCAAGTTGAAGGAAGCGGGACTGTCTCTTAAATTAGAAAAATGCCACTTTGCCCTTCCAAAGGTAAAATATTTGGGGCATATCATAAATTCCGCGGGAGTCTTCCCTGATCCCGAAAAGGTTAGTGCCGTGAGAGAGTTTCCGACACCAAGGTCGACGAAGGAAACACAAAGTTTTCTTGGTCTAACAAATTATTACCGACGCTTTATACCAAACTACGCCATTCTTGCCCGCCCCCTCACAAGACTTTTGAAAAAGGGGCAACCCTTCCTATGGACACCTGAGTGCGACGAGGCAGTGGAAAACTTAAAGATGGCATTGACAAGTAGCCCTATACTCACATATCCAAATTTTCGGTTTCCCTTCACTATTGCCACCGACGCCAGCAATTTTGCTATAGATGCCGTGTTGTAACAAAGGGTGGACGGGGAAGAGCACCCGGTGACATATGCATCTCGACAGCTTAAGGCCGCTGAATTAAATTACACTACCACAGAAAAAGAACTGTTAGGAGTTGTCTGGGCGGTGAATCATTTTCGCTGCTATATATATGGACGGAAATTCACAATAGAAACAGACCACGCGGCTCTCAAATGGCTATTCGGATTAAAGGACCCGAGTAGCCACCTCATGCGTTGGACACTAAAGCTGAGCGAGTATGATTACGAGGTGATACATAGACCGGGAAGGGTCCATTCAAACGCCGACACCTTGAGTCGGAAGATAAATGGACTAGTTGCAGAGGGGGTGATTCATTTCGCGGAACACAAGAGAGAGACAGCGAGTGCAAAAATTGGAGTCATAAAAAACATTTCGAAAAATTAAATGGTGTTTTATTCCGGAAAACGAAGTGTGGGAACCGGATAGTTGTCCCAGTGGAATGCCGAAAGGAAGTGCTGACACAATGCCACGACCACATTTTAGCGGGACATTTAGGACGGGAGTCAACCGTGACACGGCTTGCTTCTGATTACTGGTGGCCTGAGATAGAAAAGGCCGGAAAGGAGTACGCTAAGCATTGCGTAGCATGTAACCAGAGGAGTCCTTGTGGGAAAACGAAGGCACCATTGCAAAAAGTTCCCTCCGGCACGCGGCCCTTCGAATTCTTGGGGATATATATAGCGGGACCCCTACCGCGAACGGAGAAAGGAAATAAGTACATACTGACTATTGTTGATCATTTCTCGCGCTATGTAGCCATGATAGCGTTGCCGGATCAAACTGCAGAAACTATTTCAGTGGCTCTGGTGAAGAAGTGGATTTTAAAATTTGGTGTACCTCAAACCGTTTTGACTGACCAAGGGACAAACTTCGAATCGGCATTGTTTCGCGAAATTTGTCGGTTGCTCCAGGTGAGACGCTTGAGGACGTCACCGTATCACCCGGAGGCGAACGGAAGGGTCGAGCGGGTACATCGCACCATCATGCAAATTTTGAGTCACTATGTGAACTGCAAAAATAATGATTGGGATGAGTGGCTCGATTACGCAGTGACCGCATACAACACCAATCCACACCGTAGCACTGAACATTCCCCTCACGAGATAGTATTTGGTTTTCAGATGGTGTCACCGTTTGATATCATGGTAGGGGGTGGAGCTCAGACAGACCATCCGGCGGTGACGAAGTTACAAGCGCGGTTGCGAAATTTATGGAAATTATGTGGGCGAAATAATAAGACGGCACAGAGGAGGCAGGCAAAGGGGTCAAAAGTTAAGAGAAGCCAGCACACCTACAAGGTGGGAGACCACGTGTATCTGAGCGATCCGTGTTTGAAGGTAGGGCAAGTTAAGAAGTTTCACCGCCCGTGGAAGGGCCCGTATCGCGTGTCAAAAGTGTTTTCCAAATGCAACATAGAGTTAGAGCTTCCCTTTAGGAACATCGTTGTACATAAGAATCGAGTAAAACCCTACTTAGGTACGTTAGAGCTTCCCTTTAGGAACATCGTTGTACATAAGAATCGAGTAAAACCCTACTTAGGTACGTTAGAGCTTCCCTTTAGGAACATCGTTGTACATAAGAATCGAGTAAAACCCTACTTAGGTCCTCTTCCTACCTCACATTTAGTAAGAGGACGTGACCGGCCCAGAGGAAGACCAAGGAAAAATCTAATTCCCACCAACCCCCAAGTTCCCTCCACGCCCATTGCAGATGATTCAGGCTGGGATACAGGAGTGATGAGCGAAGGACGATCCACAAGCCTTGACCCCGATCATCCACGAGACGTTCCGGCCGGCGAGGATCCAGTGGAGGAGATAAGCGAGGAGGAGGCCGCCTCCCCCTCTGTGGAGGAAGCTGTCGCTCCTCCCACCCTTTTCTCTCCCCTTCCTCAGCGGTCCCCATACCCATTGCGGTCGAGGAGACAGCGGTCTTCGTCTCCTCAACCATATGTGGCTCTTCCTCCTGCCCCCTCCCACCCTTACTTTTTACGACCGCGGGGAGCGCTGTCGAGATGGGAGGAGGTGGAGGAAAATACGCAGGAGTTATGAAGTGTATTATGACTGTATTTGTTGTGTGGTGGGAGGCGGAGTGACTATACCAGGGCAAGAGGATTCCATGGTGACGCAGTGGGAGTTAGACCGTAGCAACACTGTTTGGTCACTAGGGACACCTGAGCACCCGTGTCTATCAACATTCGCCATAATCGCCCCCCACTTTCCACTAACACCGTTAAATCGTCCATTTCGCGGTGTTGGTCGATTCGTGGCAAGACAGCACTCATAGAGGGCCGGGGGTGGCGACGGGCCCAGCCCCAATTCCGTTTAAAGCACCCCTTCGGGAGTCGGTTTCGTTTTGGTGCCTCGTCGGAGCGCGGCAATTCCTCGCCAGGTGCCCTTGGCGCCCGCAATTGTAACAGCGACCCCTTCTTCGGTCTGGACAATCGAGCACAAAATGCCCTTCCCGATGGCAAACGAAACATGCGCCCGCCGATGCCAAAAATACTTCCTTTTCCACCAGTTGGCCGCTCGCTCGTCTCTCCACCTCGACGATCCTTATGGCCGCTTCCACGGCGGCGTCGGATGTTTTGGGCATCCGCAACCGGCACTGTCTTCCAACTTCGCCCGATAAACCATTAAGGAAGGCGTCCAACGCTCACTGATCCGCTTCCTCCCTGGTGGCCGCCACTCTGTCTGCTGTGCCATCCGCCTCGTATGTGTGCACGTTCACTTCGCGTATTCGATCGGCGAACTCCGGTATCGTTTCTCCCGGCTTTAATTTCAGTGTGGACAGCAATTCCCGATAGAAACGGCGGCTTTTACTCGACTTGTAGCGTTCACACAAAATACTCTTCAACTCCTCGTACGTAGTGGTTCCGCGGCTCTCAACCTTAGCGCGCACGAACGACTCCGCTCCGCCCGTCAATCGCATGCGCTCGGTATGCAATTTCTCCACATCACTCCACCCACTCAGGATCGCTGCCCTCTCAAAACGCTCAAAAAAGGCCTCAACGTCCTCCCCTCGAAACCCGGAGAAATGGTCGACGGACGATAATAGTACATAATTTTTCGCCGGACCGCACCACGAACTCGTTCCTGCACCCTCGCGTTCTCTTCCCTCAGCTCCTTTAATTGGTCGCACAACATGTTCACCGCTTGTTGGAGTTCCATCTCATCACCTGCCATGCTCACTCGAGCCGCCATTGCTGCTCACCCTTTTAACTCACTGCCGATATCAATTGCCCTCGATGAATGAGCGTCCATTCCACTTCTGACACCAGTTGTAAGCGGTCACCTTCAGGGTCCGTCGAGGGTCAATTAAGGGAACGAAACTTCTTCGGAAAAAGGCGTTTATTCTTCCCTTATTCACAATTACCACCTTCACAACCGCATCTCCAACTCGCCTCCTCCAGACTGCCGCTCATCCGCTTCTTCGTCTTCCTTGTGACCCAGAAACCATGGCTTGGCGTCCCCATGTGACCATCCTATGTCCACTATCTAAATGACGCCCAGTGAGCTCAGCTATATTAAAAACTAGATTACAGCCTCCATAGATGAGCACCCACACCATGGCCCGAGGAACCCACTGAGCTCATTTCACTAATCTAAATGACCTCATGTCATTCCTTCCTTGGGGAGCAATGAGCAGATAAACCTAATGGAATGGCTCAGCCCAGCCATGGTCTCAGTTCACTCAGAAGCTTCACTTACAACTGCATACCACCATTACACTTAGTTATTAGCGGATGTAGACAGAAATATGTATGGATTACCCTAATAACCGTTGCAAATGCATGCATTATTTCATAACTAGATCATAATTGTAAATCAAGAAAATTTAGATGAAATACGTGAATGAAGAAGATCCTGAGACTAAATTATGACAAAAACATGGATAATTAGTATTTTTCTGTCTCTCAGAATGCAATAGAAAAACGGAAATACATTTGTAAAATTTTTCTTAAATATTGATCAGTCATCCTTCACAGTTGATAAATTAAAGTAATGTCAGTTTTCTATAGTAAATATTTATTGAAAAAATTAAACAAATTACTCACAAATAACATAGCATTTTCCATAAAGTTTCCACAGTCACAGATACTTATTCAATAGTTATGATGCAATCTGAAACAAGGCTGAATGCATAGCCCTGGCTGTCCTTCACAATCAGGGCAGTAAAAAGATGCATCCCTCCTTTAGGAATAGAAGGGCAATTTTATAGAAGGGCAATTATAGTCTGTCGTAATTAGAGGTGCAGGGGCAGTGGAAGGAGGGATAAGAGGCTGTCATAGGGCAGGAGGGGGGGAGGTGTGAGGGATGGTGCGAGGGCATGATGGTTCCCTGGCATGAGATGTGTTCTAGAGCTGAGTTTGGAGTGGTATGTGTTGTATTATGTCCGGTACTGATGAGGATGCTAATCACATAAATAAATAAACTTGGATTTGCATACACAGCTTTAATCAACCATCATCAACACAAGTACAACTTACATTACTAAAAAAACCAAAACCGGAAGTACGTCAGATGCGTACCTGCAGGTTGGCCAACTCACACATGTTGGCCAACCAAGTAGATTGGCTACAACACCTTCCCCTTTATAGGTTGAGACGTTGAGGGGCTTTGATGTTCCTACCGCTCCTAGTGACTTCCCTTTCCACCCCAGTGGGTAATTTGGCTGTGAGCTCCTGACTATCAATAGGACCTGGAGTGAACCTGAGGGGGGGGTTTGAGGAACCATCATCTCCTGTCAACAATTGTTTTTTATTACAATATTTATTTTTATTATAGACAACATCATCTTCCAGTAACAAGAGGGGATCTTGAAGACAGAGATTTTTTGAAGAGTTAGGTCTTAACTGGTTTTCATTACGTCTTACGACATTACCTTTTTTGTTCCTAACTATGTAAGATCTGGGACAATTGTGCACTTCAATAACAATACCAGGTTCCCAACGCTCCTGCTTGGTTGCTTTGATCCATACCTTGTCCCCCTTATAATAGCTCTTTACCTGTCTCCTTGCAGTTCTATCATAATGGATTTTCATTTTCTCCTGCCTAGCACATAGCGCTTCATAAATGCCCTCAGGTACCTGCGGCCTCAACAATTCCATAGTAGCTGGAAGCTTGCCTCGCAGCTGACGACTGAACAATATTTGTGCAGGAGACACATTTAGCCCTTTGATTGGTGTGCTTCGATATTCCCTAAGCAAATCCCTGATGTCTGCACCTGCTGCAAGACTTTTTAACAGCATCTGCTTACCTATGTGAACTCCCTTCTCGGCAAGACCATTGCTTTGGGGATAGTGGGGACTGCTAGTCCTTAGCTCTATATCATTATCCTTGAAATACCTTCGGAGTTCATATGACAAGAATGGCATGTTATCAGCAATGCATATTCGTGGGATTCCGTGAGTTGAAAATATATTTTGCAGGGAATCTCTTACTGAGGAGGCTGTTTTACTAGGCATTGGGCTTATCTCCAACCATTTTGAATAGTAGTCAACTAACACAAGATAAGGACAGTTGGCAAAGTCTAAGATGTCGCATGCGATTTTCTCAAAGGGCAACTTTGATATATCATGAGGCAACAAAGGTGGCTTTCTGTTTGCTGGTTTAAATCTGTTACATATTTTACACTGATTAATAACAGTCACAATGTTTTGAGACATCCCTGGCCAATAGAAAAGTTGTCGAGCTTTGATCCTTGTTTTTTCAATCCCACAGTGACTTTCATGCAACAATTTAAGGACATAAGACCTCATCTCCTTCGGTACTACAATTTTGTGCCCCAAGAAAACCATCCCATCTTCATGATACAAGTCATCTCTCAGTTTATAAAAGGGCCGAAGTTCAGGTGTCAATTTACAATAATCTGACCAGCCCTCAGTACAGGCTTTGATAACTTCTTTCAAAACAGTGTCAGTGATAGTCTTTTCCTGAAACTGTTCCTTTCTCTCTCTAGACATGGGGAGATATTTACTTATGGTATGAACCATCTCTAATAGTTGAGGATCCTCCTGAACTTCATCCTTAAGGTAGGACCTCGATAAAGTGTCTGCAACATGCAAGTCCTTTTCTGGTACATAATACACATTTAAAGAATAACATAAGAGTTTAAGTCTTAGCCTTTGTAGTCTAACTGACCCTATTTTGGAGATATTTTTCTTCATTACTGATACCAGTGGTTTGTGATCTGTCTGAACATTTACATTAAGCCCATATATGAAGTTGTGAAACTTCGTGGTGGCAAAATGAATGGCAAGCAGTTCTTTTTCGATTTGAGCATAGGTATTTTTCTCACACTCACTCAACCCCCTGGAGGCAAAAGCTACAGGCTGTAAGGCTTGACCAGCACTTCCTTCCTGTAAGAGGCAACAACCCAATCCTGATTGTGAGGCATCACACTGAATTGTAATTTTCTTAGCAGGATTAAATGATGCCAGCACTGGGGCGGATGACACACTATCTTTTAATTTTTTAAATGCCTCGCTATGAGAAGGGAGCCATTCCCAATCTGATTCAGTCCTCAGCAATTCCCGCAAAGGTGCTGTTAACATTGCCATATTAGGAACAAAGCTACGGACATAATTAAACATGCCCAGAACCCTCTGCAATTCCTTCTTATTATTAGGGCACTCCAAGTTTACCAATGCTTTTACTCTATCAGGGTCAGTTTGCATCCCTGCCTCTGAAAAAACATGTCCCACATATTTCACTTCCGACACCTTGTATTGCAATTTACTGGAATTGAATTTGATATTGAGGGCTCTGGCTCTTTCTACCACTCTTTCAACGACCTTATCATGTTCGCCTTCAGAATTGCCCATGCATAGAAGATCATCAAAATAGATTATGGTACCTGGTATGTCTCCAAAATTTTTTTCTACCATACTTTGAAATATTTCAGGAGCACATGCTATTCCATAGGGCATTCTTAAGTACCTGAAACAACCAAATGGACTTGAAATGGCACACTTGAGAGATGACTCCATATCCAGTTTCACCTGATGGAATCCCTCTTTCAAGTCAAAGACACTGAAATACTTATTGCCGCTCAACTTTTCAGAAATTTCATTAACCGTTGGCACTGTGTGATAGTGGCGAACAATGGCTCTGTTTAAGTCCACTGGATCTAGACAAAGACGCAAGTCCCCATTTGGCTTCTCAGTGATAACAAGATTACTGATCCATTCATTACCAGTAACCGTCTCCAATTTAGAAATAACCCTTTTTGCCTGAAGCCGTTCTAACTCTAGTCTTAGTCTTTCTTTTAACACAGAAGGCACCCTTCTGGGTGGCCTAGCAGTAGGCACGGCATTGTCCATTGTTCTAACAGAGCATTTTTGAGGGAAACATCCCAAGCCATCAAAAACCTCCTTGTACAATTTAACAAATTTATTCTTAGGTGACAATTCAGTTACATTAAATACCCTTTTAACCATGTTCAGTGAAACACATCCTGGCAAACCTAAAAGTGGTTGCGATTCATTTTTAACAATCATAAATTCAAGATCACAACTGATAGCTTTGTGCTGGCACGTTAATGTGGCTATTCCTTCAGGCTTTATTTTCATTCCACCATAGGATTCAAGCCTCACACTAGTTGGCTTGATTTTGACACATTTTCCCAGCTTTTCAAATACTTTTAATGGTAACACATTAACTTGGGCCCCTGTATCAAGTTTGAGCACTACAGGTACCCCTGAAATCGAAATTTTCTCCACCCACTCATTATGATGGATGCTTGGATTACCACCAACGGCATCAACACACAAATTAACAGAGTAGCACGACAACGATGAAGTATCTGAATCGCTGTCAATCACTTCGACCTGACGCACGTTTTTCACTCTGCACGAGATTGCAAAGTGATTCAACATGCCACACTTGGCGCACTTTCTTCCAAAAGCTGGGCACTCACGCAGGGCGTGTATCGTCTGACACCTGTTGCACCGAAATTTTTTTATTTCAGTCCCTTTTCTACCACTTTCACTTCTATTGGAACTGGTTTCCACATTACCTCGACCGCGATGTCCCTGTCTCTTCTTCTGCACCACGTCAATCTGGACATCATCTTTAGTGCCAGCTGTAGATTCTCTCATTTGCTTGGCCTGCCGTCGACTCTGCTCCACCGCTCTGCAATGAGCTGCAGCTTTCTCCAGGCTCAGGTCCTCCATTCGCAGCAAGGCTTCCTGCACCGCCTTGTCCCGGACCCCAAAGACAATCCTATCTCTTAACAAGGAGTCCTCCTGTGGCTCTGATCTTGCAAATCCGCAATTCTTTATAAGTCTTCTACATTCAGCGAAGAAGTGCTCAAAATTTTCACCTTCTTCTTGGACCCTCTGATTAAATACGAAGCGCTCGAATGTCTCATTTATTTTGGGCGCTACATAGTTCTCAAATGCTTTTTTCACAGCAGAATACGACTTTCTTTCCGCCTCTGTGATCGAAAACGTGTCGAATAATGCCAGCGCTTTCACCCCCAAGATATTTAGCATGAGAGCGATCTTAACTTTTTCTTCCTCCCCATCTCGCTTGGTGGCTGCGAGAAAATTTTCGAACTCACGCACAAAATTGGTCCACCCTACGTACGCATGCTGGCTATCGAAATCCACGCTAGTGGGTAACTTAACATATTCAGCCATTACCCCGATAACTTCACAACTCGTCGGCGTGGTTTTCTTCTTTTCGCGTTTTTTTTTCTTCACTAGAGCTACACGAACAGTTTAATAGCACCACACGACTGCGCCATGTTGTATTATGTCCGGTACTGATGAGGATGCTAATCACATAAATAAATAAACTTGGATTTGCATACACAGCTTTAATCAACCATCATCAACACAAGTACAACTTACATTACTAAAAAAAACAAAAACCGGAAGTACGTCAGATGCGTACCTGCAGGTTGGCCAACTCACACATGTTGGCCAACCAAGTAGATTGGCTACAACAGTATGAAAGCTAAAAGTACTGCATGTTACAATTTCTGGCATCAACTATCAGTTACCCATTAACAAAGCATAACCCAGGTAAACATATTTGGTCTGTAACTGCTCTGAAGCTGGTTTTTAAATCTGCTCTGAAACTGGTTTTATATCTGCTCTGAAAGACTTTATGTATTTTCAATTATTAATTATTATCTGAAAGACTCTTTAATTCATTATTTATATTAATGACCTAAGTTCTCGAGTAAGCAGTAAATTAAGATTATTTGCAGACGATTCAGTTATCTACCGTGAAATGAGCGAAGACATGGACTTTGAAGTTCTGTCATCGGACCTTAACAACATTCATTTGTGGTGCCAGGAGTGGGGGTTAGAAATAAATTTCAACAAATGCACCACAGTTCACTTCCTGCGAAAGTCATCACACAAATGCCATACCTATACCGTGGGTGGAGTAAACATATAAAATCTTCAGATACAGTAAAATATCTTGGAATTACCTAAACTTCAGATATATTGTGGGGAACACACGTAGGTACAAAACATATGCGGCACAGCATTAAATAAACTAGGTTTTGTTAAGCGTATTATAGGGTTAGAGACGTGGAGGCAATAGGATACCATTGAGATGAAGTTGTTTGACAAGAGCTATGGAACGATGGAGGGCAATGGCTAGACTTACTGAACTCCTAGACCCACATTGAGTGGAATAGGATTTGGATAGGTATGTATGTATAATAGGAAGGTCCATGGATGAAAAAGTGATAGAGAGATGCTACTTCACTCTGGTTAGGCCACACCTCGAATACACCGTGAGTATTTTCGACCCTGGCCATAAAGGTTTAACCAAAAAAATGAATAAAATACACAGAAGAGCTGCATGCTTCGTTAAAAGAGATTGGGGGAAGTGTGATGGACGGAAGTGTGAAATTTAAGGTTACTTAGGGAGATGTCTACATCCAGAAAGGTGATGTTGGAGGCAGAGATGTTAGAAGTGAAGGAGACAGAGGAGGAGGAGTTTAGGAGAAGGGGGGATTGGTGGAGATTAGAGAGAAAGAGGTCAAGGGAGTCGGGGTTGCTGCAGATTCGGTGACCACGGATAGAAAGGGAAAAGGGGAGGGATCGTTTAGTGTGGGTGGGGTGACAGCTGTTGAAATGGAGATATTGTTGCTTGTTGGTAGGCTTGAGATGGACAGAAGTGTGGAATTTAAGGTTATTGAGGGAGATGTCTACATCAAGAAAGGTGATGTTGGAGGCAGAAATGTTAGAAGTGAAGGAGACAGAGGAGGAGGAGTTTAGGGAGGAGATGAATGAGTTGAGGGAATCAAGGCCATGTGGCCACACAAGAAAAATGTCGTCAATGTAATGAAGCCAGAGAAAAGCTTTAGGAGAGCAAGACGAGAGAAAAGATTGCTGAGAGGCACCCAAGAATAGTTTAGCATAGGAGAGGCTGAAACGACTACCCATGGCACAGCCTTTAGTTTGGATGTAGAAATTGTTGTTGAAGGAGAAAGCATTATTAGTAAGTATAAAGTTGGAGAGGTCAAGGAGAAAATCAGAGCTAGGGACGTGAGGAGCATGGCACTGGTTAAGAAGAAGACGGATAGAGGAAAGTCCTTCGGAGTGAGGAATAGATGTGTAAAGAGAGGCGACATCTATAGTAGCCATTAAGATATCACAGTCAGAGGGGAGTGGGGTGGAGTGGAGGCGTTCAAGAAAGTGATAAGTATCTTTGATGTGAGAAGGAAGAGAGAGGACAAAAGGTTGTAAGTAGTAGTCAACGAAAGCGGAGATGCGTTTGGTGGCAGAGTTATAAGAGGAAACTATTGGGCGACCAGGGTTGTGTGTCTTATGAATTTTGGGAAGAATGTAGAAATTGGGGATGCGAGGGTGTGGGGGGGTGAGAAGAGAGATATCATGGGAAGAGAGACCTTTGTCGGGACTATTTTCCTTAAGGAAGGAGGTGATGTTTTCCAAAAATGTAGGGTTGGGATCATTTTGGACGGGCTGGTAGGAAGAGACATTGGACAACTGCCGGAGAGCTTCCTTTAGATAGTCAGAAGAGTTAAGTATGACTACCGTGGAGCCTTTGTCGGAGGGAGTAATGACAATATCAGGGTTGTGGGCGAGGCTTTTTAGGGCAGAAATTTCAGAGGGAGAAAGATTGGGAGTAGGTTTTAGGTAGTGGAGAAAAGAGGGTTCAGAGAGTTTGGATAGGAGAAGGTTGGTGAAAATTTCTAAAGGATGATTCGAAAGAAGGGCCTTGGGTTCACATGGGGAATGGGGCTTGAATTTAGAGAGAGCAGAGGGTGGGAGGTTGGATGAAGAAGAAAGAGAGGGCCGCGTTTCCCAGAAAAGCTTCCATTTAAGTCGGCGGCAGAAGAGAATGGCATCGGAGAGGATGGCGATGGGATTGATTTTAGGAGTGGGAGAGAGGGGTGAACGAAAGGCTGACTACTTGTTCAGGTAGCTCAGCTGTATTCTCAGTGGAGGATGTTGGGGGAGGAGGATTTTTTGGAAGTGCGCTTAGGGCAAGAGGTATCATCTGCATACAGTATGGGTTTACTGGTAGAAATGAAGTCAGGTACATCATTTATATAAATAATGAATAGTAAGAGACTGAAAATGGTCCCTTGAGGGACACCTCTTAGAACATTTATTGGTGGAGATAAACCATGAGTAAGCATGTTGTTCAGTTGTGAGAATATCTAACACACTGCTGCCTATCAGAGAGAAAACAGGTGATCCAGTCTAATGATTTTCCCTTTATGCCCAAATTTTTTAGCTTATAAAATAATGTCATGGTCAATGCTATCAAAAGCTTTCGATAGGTCATAGAAAATGCCCAACGGGATCATGTTGTCTGTCAAGGCTTGGTACAAATTATTTAGAAATTCAGAAGACATCTTGAATGAATTCATAAATGAATGAAACATAATATCCATTGAATTTGCATCATCTATGTCTAACCAAGTCTCTTGAGAAATTAGAGAACAGTATTCGTTTATAGAACTTTGATTAAAAATACGTTTATAGGTATAAACTGGATTGTCAAAATTATGCTTATGAGAGGTGTTTAGGGTTATATTAAGTGAGAGATGGTCAGAAAGAGGAGTATGAATTGAGGTGTAACTCAGAGGCAGCTGCAAGCTTATCAAGTAAAGTAGAAGTAGATTGTGTGACTCTGGTTGGTGTGTCATTTACAATCCTGAGACCAAATGACCCCAACAAGTTGAGAAAGTCAATTCTAACGGGAGATTTATCATTCAGTAGGTCAATATTTAAGTCACCAAGAATAAGAATGCCCTGAGGTTCTTTACTCATCATGAAAGTTATGGCTTCATTTAGATAAATAAAAAAGTTTGACAAGTTGCCACTTGGTGAACGGTAGACACAGCAAACAACATATATATGTTGTTTGCTGTATCTACTTTCTACAGTGACTACTGTCTATTATTATATAATAACCATTCAACCTTGAGGATTGCCATGCAACACTCAAAATCCTTGTCAATAACATCAGAATAATTAAAACAAGAAATGTCAAAGTTTGGTCTTGAATAGATAGCAACACCACCACACTTTACCTTAGAATGACACAAATGAGAGATTAAATTCATACCACTGAGATTTATCACTTGAATTTCATTTAGCTTTAGCCAATGTTCAGTTAAGAAAAGAATGTCACACTTCAGTTCTTGTAAGAAAACTTCAAGTTCGAGAGTCTTTATTAAGAAGTGACCTGATGTTAAGATAAATTAATTTTAGACCATCTAGTCATGACTGCTTTGACTTAGGTATCTATACAAAGGAGGGAGCGTTTAGTGTGGGAGGGATGGCAACTGCTGAAATGGAGATGTTGCTGTTTGTTGGTGGCTTGAGATGGAGGGAAATATTGAATTTAGAGTTGCAAAGGGAGAGAGAAAGGTGATGTTGGAAGAGGAGATATTAGAGGTAAAAGAGACAGAAGAAGAAGAGTTGAGAGAGGAGATGAAGGTGTTAACGGAGTTAATGCCATGAGGCCAAAGCAGGAGAATATCGTCAATGTAACGAAGCCAGAGAAGAGGTTTGAGAGGGCAAGAAGAAAGAAAAGATTACTCAAAGGCACCCAAGAAGAGGTTAGCATAGGAGGGGCTGAAACTACTGCTCATGGCGCAGCCTTCAGTTTGGATGTAGAATATTTTTTTTCATGGTAATCTCATTGCGGTCCAGACAAGTGCTTGAACTCGAAGCAGATGTAGAAGGAATAACGTCTTCTTGTCCAGTTACCGGTAATGTAAAAAGAGGATAATACCTGGGTTGCGTTCGGGCACAGGTGGTTCGGGTACTTATGGTGGCCTTCACGACAGCGCGGTGCGGCAGTCAAGGAAGAGTATAGAGGGACGTGACCGAAATAAAAGAAGCTTTCGGCTGGCTGAATGATTCTCTATAGCTGCGCAATGTTTTACTATGGGTCCTTATTGGCTAGCAGTAGCCTATCGGTGACCGAAGTTTAGGGATAATTGCCACATAACTGCACGCAATATATCTTAACGCGGCAAATATCCCTTTTTTAAGCGGACATGCATCTGCTTAATATCCCTTCGTCCTCCCTTTTGTATCCCTATCGTATCCCTTGCTTAGATAGAGATATTCCATTCGCCCACTTATCGTATCGTCACGGATATATTTTGTGAAGACGCTTTGGAAGCAGGGGTATGATAATTCAGAATTGTCTGAACTGTCTTTAATACTTCGCCATCTTCGTTTTTCAGGTGATGAAGGATGATTTGGTGTGCTGAGACATCCAGTGGATATTTTGCCTTTCGGTATGACCAAAATACTGGTGGGTCATCCAGTAGAAGTTCCTTTTCAGTATGTGTTTCCATTTGAAATCCATGTATGCATTCCTAAAAGTTTCCTTCGAAGCGGCTTTCGACATTTTATATTTGTCGATAATGGACTGGCGACGATCAGCGGATAAATCTGCACGGGTCCAAATGTTATTTCCGTAGTAGGTTTACACTATAAACAAAGGTTGCCTGTCACCTTTTTGTTTTAAGCCAACAAAGCCTCAGATGGTGATATTTGGCTGGATAACGTCGGCATAGCGCTGTCTAAGAGCTAGTAAGTGACTTGGCTCTTTGAATGAGGTTACTTATTAGGTTAAAAGATCAAGAATGGCCCTCTTAATTTTATGCTGGACCATTTTATTGCGAGAGATATTGTTGCTTACGTCAATAATTTCAGCAGTATTCGTTCTTGCTGCCCCTTCCGTTCTTGAACTTAGGCAACACGGGATACAAACTGATGTCCCTCTCTCTTGAGGAAGTGATTAATACCTCTTTCCGGCGAATTTTTCATATCTCGGTTGTAAAAATTTATGGGCTAATCATCGTGAAACACATAATAATATAATGTCTCTTACTCCATGAGATCTTCCATGATGTTACCTCGTACAATATGCAGCTACGCCCCCTTAATAACTTCGTAAAGTTGGCAGTATGTGTCAAAAAGGGGCCATGAACTTAATGACATTGTGTGATTCTGTCACGTTCAAATAATTCATCTTCCTTTCTTGATGACTAGTACGTAATTAAAATTATCATACATGACATTTATGGAGGAGCATACTTCGTGGAAAATCCCTTGAGATATAATTATCACTATGTTGGCTAACTTGTCGTCGTGCAGCCCCATGTGATAACTTTTTAGTCTGATAATCGCCATCTTCCAGGGATAAGTTATATTATTCTATCGTGATTGTATTGTTACCATTTCACTTGCGGAAGTAGTTATGGTTTCTATCATTGTTGTCATCCCAATAAAATCATGTTCCACTTCAAGGATATTTTAAATAGAGTTGCGCATGTGCGTGTATAACATTTGCTACATTAATAATTTGGTTAAATATGTTCACGGCTGTAGATACAGCGATGTTATTAAACTGAACCTTTTGTTTTTTTAGGGGCCCACCCCACCCTCACCAGCTAGAAACAATGAGCCAGATACTGCTGAGGGATTTCTTTGCCCGCAATGTATGAACGCATTTTCTTCTCAGGATGAATTGCAAATTCATTATTCGGCCTCACACAAAGATACTGGTTGGTTAATATATCTTGGATGTCAAGCTCTGTCGATGATTTAGCTATTTTTGTGCGATTTTTGGAACATGACAGTGGTGTATCTGGAAATGTTTTCTCTTGAGCAATGAACTGTACGGCCAATTTGTTAAATGGTCAATAAGCATAAGCTAAAATATAGAGAAGTATGGTCGGTTTTCATGGCGTGTCGTATTTATTTCAGAGGCCCCCTTGAGCTCAACCAGGCCTAACGATGAAGATGTCAGTGTGTTCCAGACATTCCATCAAGGTGTTGGAGATAGATACAAGCAAATTTCGGTAAATCAGTGATTGTCTCGTATTATATTACGATTAAGGTAAACTTACCAATGCCTGACTCATGAAGGTTGTTTTCACGCACTTAGATACGTATTAAATACCTATCAAATTTATTCTAAAATATGCATTGGTTTGAAATTTCGATTTTAAGATTGTGTTTTTGTCACAGTGTGAACATAGAAAAATTATATTTATTGCATTTAAAATATGCATGAAATACTCCCTTTCCCGACCCTTGAAATTCAATGTGCCCCTTTAGCTGACCCGTGAATATGTGGTAGCTGACCCTACTGGTTATTATCCTACAATGTTATTAGGTAACATGTTTTGCACTCTAAACTTAGGTTACATTTATTAAAAATTATTAACTTGTATTATGGTAATATGACTTAATACATTTCCTTAATAAATAATTATACTAATAAATATATACTCTATATGGTAGTATGACTTAATAAATCTAACGTCACCTCATCGTCATATTCAATGGAAGTAAAGGAAAATGGATTTATCTAGTTTCCAACTATCCCTTTCAGACACCTAAATAACACCCATGTAACTTGCTACAGTAGGAATTTTTGATTGGAGAGAACCCAATGTGTTAGACCTGAGTTCTGTTCACCTTTATATAAATATCATTGTAAATAGTAAACTATGCCAATGGTCTAAAGTCAGGCCTTACAGGATTAACAAAGCGTTAAATGACTCTAGTTCTACATTTAGAGCATTAATAATAGGTTGAGTATAATATTTGTTGTTGTATACAAAGCCAAGTAAACCAGATTAAAGTTCCATCACATTTTGTTAATTAATAATATTTTTTTAATGTTATATATTTTTAAGTGGATTCATTTAAATTAATTTACTTTGCTTACCTTGAACTTACTCATTTTAGGGACTTAACAAACCAAATTACCAAATAACCCCTTGAATTTGCAGCTGAGGAAGGGTTTACCTTGCCTAATGCACTTTTGCTGTTGTACCACTTTTCATCTTTATTTCTGGCCAACACCACCCTTCTTGGCCATATTTGGTTACTTGTTTATTTTGTGTCTGTCCCAGGAAAAGTTCTTCATTCTATTTAACTACCTATATAATTACATGTCGAATGAATTGTTTGAGTCCTCTTTGATGTCGCTAATTGCTTCACTCAATCTCAGCACAATCACATTTCAGAATCAGACAGACTTGTATCAGCGTCTTAAAAGTCCACCGTTTGTAGTTTGGATTTTTGTACCTTGGATTTTTATCTTATTTCGTTTTGGAAAACTGTTCCTTTGCTTTCAACTCATTGAGTTAATTCTTGTCTTCTTTTTCCTTTACTTTCTTCTCTTTACTGGTCCGTCTTCGAGGCGTAACGCGGCACAAAATGTAAACTCCTCCTCCTCTGTCTCTTTCACCTCTAACATCTCTGCCTCCAAAATTACCTTTTTTGGATGTAGACATCTCCCTCAGTAACCTTAAATTCCACACTTCTGTCCATATCAAGCCCACCAACAAGCAACAATATCCCCATTTTAATAGCTGCCACCCCTCATACTAAACGATCCCTCCCCTTTTCCCTCTCTATCCGTGGTCACCGAATCTGCAGCAACCCCGAATCCCTTGACCTTTTTCTGTCTAATCTCCACCAATCCCTCCTTCGCAGAGGCTACCCCGATCGTCTTCTTCAGAAAAAAATCCTACAACGACCCTCTTCTTCTAAATCTCTCTTTCTCAATAAGTTTCCTAATGATCAAATCTCCCTCTGTACCACCTATTTCCCTGGAGTTCACTCCATCCGTCGCATAATCAAAAACCTATACCCCATCCTCTGACAACCTCATCACCTCCAAAATTTTCCCCCGCTGTCCTTCTCTCACCTTTAGACGCCCCCCCAACCTCTCCACCCTCTTTAAAATTACTAAACCTCTTTCCAAATCTATCTCTAGCACTACTAAATCCCTTCCGACGCCTTGCAATCGCCCTCGTTGAAAAACTTGCGGCATCCTTCTCACCCAGCCTCTGCCTGATAAATTCCTTGCCGTTCATCTTCCTTCCGTCCCCTCACTCTCTTGCGTTTCCCATAATGTTGTTTGTATCCTCCTTTGCCAATTATGCCCTAGTTTTTACATCGGTTTGACTACCACTCCTCTCAACATCCGCATGAATGGCCACCGCTCTAATTGCAATGAACCACCTTCTATTTCTGTTTCCCTCCCTGTCGCCACCCACGTTTCTTCCCACAACTCCACCTTCAATAATATTTTTAAGGTTGGTATTCTCGCCTCCCTTCCCCCTTCCTCCTCCCCGCTCCAAATCAAAGATCTTGAGTCCTCTTGCATTTACTTTTTCCAGGCTTTCTCTCCGCCAGGACTCAATAAATCCCAAAAACTTCTTCTATCACCTCTGCCCATACTACCTCTTCTTTTCAAATTTCTTCCACTTCCCGCTTCCCGCCCCCACCTCTCCTCTCCCTCCCCCTCCTCCCCCTTCCCCCCCACCCCCACTTCCCCTGTCCCTCCCCTCCCTCCTTTCCTTCCACCTCAGTCAACCCTTCCTTCTCAGTCTTCTACGATCTTGTGAACTAGGTGCTAAACGCAGAACAACAGAAAAAAATGAACACACTTACTGAGTTTCTTAATATTTCGGTGCCACAAGCACCTTGTTCACAAGATCGTAGAAGACTGAGAAGGAAGGGAGGACTGAGGTGGAAGGAAAGGAGGGAAGGGGAGGGACAGGGGAAGGGGAGTAGGTAGAATGAAGAACTTTTCCTGGGACAGACACAAAATAAACAAGTAACCAAATATGGCCAAGAAGGGTGGTGTTGGCCAGAAATAAAGATGAAAAGTGGTACAACAGCAAAAGTGCATTAGGCAAGGTAAACCCTTCCTCAGCTGCAAATTCAAGGGGTTATTTGGTAATTTGGTTTGTTAAGTCCCTAAAATGAGTAAGTTCAAGGTAAGCAAAGTAAATTAATTTAAATGAATCCACTTAAAAATATATAACATTAAAAAAATATTATTAATTAACAAAATGTGATGGAACTTTAATCTGGTTTACTTGGCTTTGTATACAACAACAAATATTATACTCAACCTATTATTAATGCTCTAAATGTAGAACTAGAGTCATTTAACGCTTTGTTAATCCTGTAAGGCCTGACTTTAGACCATTGGCATAGTTTACTATTTACAATGATATTTATATAAAGGTGAACAGAACTCAGGTCTAACACATTGGGTTCTCTCCAATCAAAAATTCCTACTGTAGCAAGTTACATGGGTGTTATTTAGGTGTCTGAAAGGGATAGTTGGAAACTAGATAAATCCATTTTCATATATATAGGTTTATACTTCTTATTTTTATTTACTTCCATTGAATGTGACGATGAGGTGACGTTAGATTTATTAAGTCATTCTACCATATAGAGTATATATTTATTAGTATAATTATTTATTAAGGAAATGTATTAAGTCATATTACCATAATACAAGTTAATAATTTTTAATAAATGTAACCTAAGTTTAGAGTGCAAAACATGTTACCTAATAACATTGTAGGATAATTACCAGTAGGGTCAGCTATATATGAACAGTTTGCCAGAAAGAGGCAGACGCTAAACACAGAAAAACAGAAAAAAAATGAACACACAGAGTTTCTTAATATTTCGGTGCCACTAACACCTTGTTCACAAGATCGTAGAAGACTGAGAAGGAAGGGAGGACTGAGGTGGAAGGAAAGGAGGGAGGGGAGGGTCAGGGGAATGGGAGGAGGGGAAGGGGAGGAGGGAGAGGAGAGGTGGGGGCGGGAAGCGGGAAGTGGAAGAAATTCGAAAAGAAGAAGTAGTATCGGCAGAGGTGATAGAAGAAGTTAGTGCGATTTATTGAGTCCTGGCGGAGAGAAAGCCTGGAAAAAGTAAATGCAAGAGGACTCAAGATCTTTGATTTGAAGTGGGGAGGAGGAAGGGGGAAGGGAGGCCATAATACCAACCTTAAAAATATTATTAAAGGTGGAGTTGTGGGAAGAAACGTGGGTGGCGACAGGGAGGGAAACAGAAATAGAAGGTGGTTCATTGCAATTAGAGCGGTGGCCATTCATGCGGATGTTGAGAGGAGTGGTAGTCAAACCGATGTAAAAACTAGGGCATAATTGGCAAAGGAGGATATAAACAACATTATGGGAAACGCAAGAGAGTGAGGGGACGGAAGGAAGATGAACGGCAAGGAATTTATCAGGCAGAGGCTGGGTGAGAAGGATGCCGCAAGTTTTTCAACGAGGGCGATTGCAAGGCGTCGGAAGGGATTTAGTAGTGCTAGAGATAGATTTGGAAAGAGGTTTAGTAATTTTAAAGAAGGT
Organism: Ceriagrion tenellum; assembly: GCA_963169105.1. Classification (NCBI taxonomy): domain Eukaryota; kingdom Metazoa; phylum Arthropoda; class Insecta; order Odonata; family Coenagrionidae; genus Ceriagrion; species Ceriagrion tenellum. The sequence goes on from OY720638.1 coordinate 141,385,708, forward strand.
GGAGAGGTTGGGGGGTCGTCTAAAGGTGAGAGAAGGACAGCGGGGGAAAATTTTGGAGGTGATGAGGTTGTCAGAGGATGGGGTATAGGTTTTTGATTATGCGACGGATGGAGTGAACTCCAGGGAAATAGGTGGTACAGAGGGAGATTTGATCATTAGGAAACTTATTGAGAAAGAGAGATTTAGAAGAAGAGGGTCGTTGTAGGATTTTTTTCTGAAGAAGACGATCGGGGTAGCCTCTGCGAAGGAGGGATTGGTGGAGATTAGGCAGAAAAAGGTCAAGGGATTCGGGGTTGTTGCAGATTCGGTGACCACTGATAGAGAGGGAAAAGGGGAGGGATCGTTTAGTATGAGGGGTGGCAGCTATTAAAATGGAGATATTGTTGCTTGTTGGTGGGCTTGATATGGACAGAAGTGTGGAATTTAAGGTTATTGAGGGAGATGTCTACATCAAGAAAGGTGATGTTGGAGGCAGAAATGTTAGAAGTGAAGGAGACAGAGGAGGAGTAGTTTAGGGAGGAGATGAAAGAGTTAAGGGAATCAAGGCCATGTGGCCACAGGAGAAAAATATCGTCAATGTAACGAAGCCAGAGAAGAGGTTTAGGAGAGCAAGACGAGAGAAAAGATTGCTCGAAGGCACTCAAGAAAAGGTTAGCATAGGAGGGGCTGAAACGACTACCCATGGCACAACCTTTAGTTTGGATATATATACCTATCTCTCTCTCTCTCTCTCTCTCTCTCTCTCTCTACGTTCTTGCGACCTTGCTTTATAAGAGTAGCAGAGCATATGTTAAAATTTTTATGTGGTGTCAGAAGTCATTTTCTAGTACCAGTGATGCCTCTGAGGCTTGGGGACTTGTGAACTGTGATGAACCTTTTTAATAGATCCCAAGACATTTTTTGTCAAGCAATCTCAAATAGCGATTAGTTTTAGTGGTTCTCCTCTAAGGTCTGAATTTTTGAAGGGTATTTTTTTATTGTTGTAGTTGTACAATTTCTTCAATAGATGAGCCAAAATTATTCCTAGATACATGGCAAATCCTGTGAGTCAATGTTTTCATGATGATTTGATTGATTATTAATCTTAAGTTTCATTTTATTCCAAAATTGGAAAAGGGAGGTGTCAGATACGGGGCCAGTCCATTTTTTTCCTCCTGGATAGATTTGAACTGTTCCAGTGTACACTTCTCAATAAAACTTATGCAAAATTCACTTGAGTGATTAAACAAGAGGGATCTGTGCCCATTAGCAATAATAATGACCGGGAACTCCAAATTTTCTTTGGTCCACAGGAGGAAGACATTTGCTAAGTAACTATAATTAGGGTTGCATGCCATCCATCCATTGTCTCTACGTCTCTTTCCCCATTCTTTAGGAATACAGCTAGAATTTTCTGCAGGGATGCATTTGTAGTGGTAGAAAGCCAGTGGAGGTGCAAGACACCCTGCTACATTGCCAGCCACTAAGACAGTTTGACATTATTTCTCGTCATTATTAATAATGTTGTATATAGTCTTGTCACCCATGTTGGCTAGAACTTTAGATCCTTTAGTGTTAAAGAAAGGCAGACTCATCCATATGAAAAATTCTGTCTGAATGTTTCTGAATATCTTTATTGTCAGATTTGTGAAGGTGTTCTTCAACCTCTTTGTAATGTTTCCAAGAGAAGAGAAAGCACAACCACATGTCAAGTTCTGTCATCAGCCTGCTCTTTAAAATATTGCATCCAACCCTCCATTTTGTCAGAAAACAATTGAATACTTAAAGTTGTCATGTACACATTACATCCCTTTCCTCCAAGGAGGGAAAAGAGAAAAACAATGTTAACTTATACATAAAATTAACAGCTATACCAGGAATATCACAAAATTTCGAGGCTTATCCTCTCACAAGAGGGAAGTAGCAAAAAAAATGTTAACTTGCACAAGAAATATGCAGCAGTACCATAAATCACACAAAACCTCCTTTAAAAGCATCACAGTTCCTTCATAACTCTTTTGTCTCTTTCTTGAGGTATACCTCTTACACCCCTTTCCCTCCTCCCTTGTTACAGTTGCTCCCTCACCTATTTCATCCCAAGTAGATTTGTCTTCTGAATCTTCAACAGTGGAGGCTTCAGGCTCAACTACCTTTGACCCATGGACAGTCTCACTTTTCCTCCTTTTCCTCCCACTGAATCTGTTCTTGGTCTTACTCCCTTCTCCTTCTCCCGCATTAAGTCCTACATCTTGTGCGCACCTCCTCATCTGATGTACATTTGGCTTGGAAACATGTTCCTCCCCCATTCTCACCATGTAATTCCTGGAACCCTTCACTTGTGTGACAATACCTGCCATCCATTTTTGGTCCCTCCTTTTGTGTTGACTCACCATTATCCTATCTCCCACTTGAAAATCTCAAAGCACACCCCCACAGTAAACTTGTTCACTTGTGGTGCCAGGAGTGGGGGTTAGAATTAAATATCAACAAGTGCACCACAGTTCACTTCCTGCCAAAGTCATCACAAAAATACCATACCTATACTGTGGGTGGAGTAAACATCAAATCTTCAGACACAGTAAAATATATTGGAATTACCTTAACTTCTGATATATCGTGGGGACTACACGTACAAAATATATTAAAGAAACAGCATTAAAGAAACTAGGTTTTGTTAAACGTATAATAGGAAGGTCCTCAGATGAAAAAGTCAAAGAGAGATACTACTTCGCTCTGGTTAGGCCACATCTTGAATATGCCACGAGCATTTGGGACCCTATTCAAATAGATTTAACCAAAAAAATTAATAAAATACAAAGGAAAGAAGCGTGCTTTGTTGAAAACTGCTATGAGCAAACATATATTGTCTCACTACTTTTAGAGGGATTAAGGTGGGAGCCCCTAGAGACTCGGAGGCTACATGCTAGGCGTAGGTTGCTTGATTAATTCAGAACTGATATTTTTCAGAGCGACACACACAATATTATCATGACTCCTCACTATATTTCTAGGTCATACAAATGCAATAAAATAAGAGAGATACACTGCCAAACAGATAGGTACAAATACTCGTTCTTTTCATGAACAATAAGCGACCACGATAAAAATTTAGCTCCACTAAACACACTCCCTTAATACATGTCACCATTTCATCTCCCAAAAACTTACACCTTTACGTGGCTGGTGACCTAACACCCTCTGCCTCACACCCATGTGACAGCTCGCAGGGTATTATGTAGATGCATCTGATTGCTGTTATATATCACATGCTTTTCTTGCTAGAAACTTCTCCTGTGTAAATTTACCGTTAACGGAAGGATACAAATGGTTGCAGTTGAATGCGTAAGTCCCTTTTCCCCTAGGATTGAAGAAAAGGGGCAAAGGAAATTTTTTTGAAGGGCTAGGATGGCAATCCCTGAAGCTGCGCCACGCCGAGGAGGAGAGACTGCACGTGGGTGTGAAGTCTGTTTCTTGCTGCGGTGCCTTGGTTGATTGCCATGGATGTGCTAGAGATGTTTTTGGTAGCCGTGATTCTACATGCGATGTTGAGAAGCTAGAGGGTATGCAAGGGACAATGTTGGTATACATGTTAGCAAAGTGTTCATGCCCATCATTTTGCACTGTCTGTGCCACATTTTCTCGTTGATTTTCAAGGTGCCCAGATCTTTCTCACTTTTTTGACTGAATTACATGTTTTCACATATCTTGGTAGTCTTAGTGGCCTTTTCTGTGGAAATATCCATTTCCGTCAAGTAGTGAGGGATATTTCCATGATAGGTTTTGGAGAAGATTTGGATTTCATCCGCTTTGACTCGGAGGAAGTGGGCATTGAAGTCTCTGGTTCTGGCTCTAGTGTTTCCAGGGAAATAAGGTCCAACTCGGAAGATCCAAGTAGGATAGTGGGGTGAAATGTTGGCAACAAATCCTCCTCCAGCAGCACCAATGTTTCCTTTTGAAGGGAATTCCTCATTGAACTTCAATCTGGACCTTGAGTAAAGTTCTTGAAAATATTATGATCTTATTTTGATGATGAACTCATTGTGTTTATAGCAAGTGAAACCAAGCCTTACCATAGTGCCTCATTGGAAAATAATGCAGGACTGAGTACATCTACAAAATACTGAGCAAGCCAGCCCCAGGGTGTATGGCATGGGGTAATTCCTCACCAGGCATGCAGCACTCATCCCAGCTGAAATCAGAACCGCTCACCACCTCCCAGCCGCTAGACAGCGGCCACAAGCAGTCAGGATAATGATGCGTGGTCAGATCAGAAACTAAGAAGGGTTGATGCATGGTTAGACCAGAAACTAGGGGAGTAGTGGTGGTGAAAGTCAGTGGCGCATCATGACAGCAGAGATTTGAGTGTTTTTTGCTCCTGTAATATTACAGAGCATTATGCAAATGCCCCGTATGGAGTATTAGTGGTTGACGCAATCAATACTTTCACCTCCATTTTTTGGCCAGACAGTGTCTTACTGGAGATTAGTAATAATGAGACAGCAGCTGTACTTTGTTTATAATGCAGATTATGATCTCCTAACCCATTCAAACTCAATACTGGAAAAAATCTGGAAGGTTCACTAGAAGTTTGAGGGGAAGTTCAAGGTGCTGTACACCCCAGGGAGTGATGATACCATTGATAAAAGACTTATCAGTGGTGGATTGGGATGGCATCAGTTCATGCCGGTGAAGCAGACTCGCTTTGGCATCAAATTTTGTGTATTATGCAAGTCAGAAAGTCACAAGCAGTCAGGATAATGATGCGTGGTCAGATCAGAAACTAAGAAGGGTTGATGCATGGTTAGACCAGAAACTAGGGGAGTAGTGGTGGTGAAAGTCAGTGGCGCATCATGACAGCAGAGATTTGAGTGTTTTTTGCTCCTGTAATATTACAGAGCATTATGCAAATGCCCCGTATGGAGTATTAGTGGTTGACGCAATCAATACTTTCACCTCCATTTTTTGGCCAGACAGTGTCTTACTGGAGATTAGTAATAATGAGACAGCAGCTGTACTTTGTTTATAATGCAGATTATGATCTCCTAACCCATTCAAACTCAATACTGGAAAAAATCTGGAAGGTTCACTAGAAGTTTGAGGGGAAGTTCAAGGTGCTGTACACCCCAGGGAGTGATGATACCATTGATAAAAGACTTATCAGTGGTGGATTGGGATGGCATCAGTTCATGCCGGTGAAGCAGACTCGCTTTGGCATCAAATTTTGTGTATTATGCAAGTCAGAAAGTGGATGTGTGTGGTTGAGTGTGATACATATGGGGAAGGGAGCCGTTCTTGATAAGGACATCACAATTTCTATACGTCTCCTGCATTGGCTGAGTTGTTGGTTCACCGATCCACAGATGTATTCACTGGTGAAAACCAGGAGAGGAATAGTAATGGCGATGAAAAAACAAACGAAAATGGAGGAAGAGGCAGCCTTCTCAAGACGAAAGCTAATGGAGATTTAGTAGAAAGACTAGAAGGAGGTGCTACTGCCGACATCAGTGCATAATTGTGCCATGGAAAGCATTGTATAGAGAGGGAAAATAAATGGTCGTTGTGGACTATAATGACTCAATGGGAGGAGTGGACCGTGTGTAACCCAACACTCGGACAATTACTCCATACACCATAAATGGGATAGAAAAATAAAAAAAATTTCACCTGCTAGGGGAACGTGTGGACCAACACTTGGCCGATTACTCCATACCCTATAAAGGGGATTAAAAATCACAACAAAATTTTTTTCATCTGCTAGAACTTTCTTTATGGAACCCTTTTGTTCTCTACTGTAACACTGGTGGAAGAAAATTGCATTTAGACCATTGTCTTAGGCTGATTGAGCAGCAAATAGATGTGGACCGCCCTAGTGTTGTAACCTCACGATTGGGTACACCACCCACAATGACTCACAGGATTTTTGTTGCAGCTTGTTTAAGATTTTACGTACGGCAAAAATCATTTGAGGACTTCATTTTTGTAAGTGCAGGTATTTTATCAGCATAAAACTAAGGTTTTTAGTATTTTTTCTCATAAAAGTAAACTATTATTTAAAAAAAGGATAAATTATGTTTACAGCACAAATAATATGTAAATATTGGTAAAATTTAAAAGTTAAAAAAATATTTAAAAAAAGATTTCAGAGTGCTATTATTTGCACAGGCTATTTTGTATGTGAATAAATTATGAGACTCTAAAATTTAAAAATATGGGATGTTTTTTGGACCACACACCAGACACTAATTCGACAGGGAAGTGGTTCAAAGGAAACAAGGGAGAGCAATGGTTAATGGCCCTTGGGCATCTATCATACATAGTCTTAATTTTATTTTTAAAACTTTTCACCAAATTTTTTGCTGCTCCATTAGTGGCCGGGTGATAAGGAGGAGAAAAAATATTCCACTACATTCATTTTATGAAAGTCATCAAATGTAGTTAAGGTGAATGGAGGACCATTATCAGTGACAAATTGTTCTGGAAGGCCAAATATGGCAAATATACCCTGCAAGTTGGGTAAAACTTCCTCCACCCCTCCATTTCGCTATTCTTTTACTTCTGGCCACTTTGTACACGCATCTATGACAACCAGGAAAACCTTGTCCAAGAATGGGCCAGCCAGGTCCATGTGTATCCTATGCCATGGCTTACCAGGCCAATCCTAACTCTTCAGAGGTGCTCTATTAAGCATAGGTTTATTTGCTAGGCATGCAGAGCAAGACTTTGCCATTTTTTCTTCATCGTCGTCAAAATCTGGCCACCAGATATATGACCTAGCCAAGGTTTTCATTTTTGCAATCCATAGATGTCCAGAATAAAACCCATACAATACTTTGTCCCTCAAACCCTTGGGAACCACAACCCCACATAAAACAGCCCTGCTCAATGTTCAACTTATTAACTTTGTGGACACTTCCCTAAATGCTAATCCTTCCACTTCAAGATGCAGTCGTGACAGTCCATCTACCACCCTGTTATTCTCAGCCCTTACATAGTGTATTTGGTAATTACATGGCTGTAAAGTAATGGCCCACCTCTTTAACCAGTCAGCAGCCATCTGAGAAATTCCTGTCATCTCTCTGAAAATATATGTTTGTGGCTTATGATCAGTTCTCAAAATGAACTCTCTGCCATACAAATTCTGGGTGAAGGCTCCTCTATCAATAAGGGAGCAGTTTTTCTCAGCCATACTTAATGGGTGTGAAGCAAATACTATTGGTGCCCATTTTTCGAGCATTTGGCAAAAATTGTGAAATTTGACAAATTACTGTTTGATTAGTTTTGGTCAATTGCCATCAGAATTAAAACAACGTTCTCTCAATCTTTGTAATTTATTTTTGAAAGTTTCAAAATTTTAACTGTATTGTCATAAAGCTGCTGTTAATTTATTGGAACAAGTTAATTCCTGTTTGTACTGGTCGTGGAGACCTGATTTTGACACCATGGCCTTCATCTGGAATTCTGTATTACGATCCCAGTACTTCTGGAAATACAAAGCCAGTGGAATATTTGATGACAAATTTTATTTATGCATCAATTTATCATGGATTTTACACCTGTTCTGCTGAGTTTGTTGGGCAAATGCGCTGCATACTGATTAAGTTGAATTTTTTTCCAAAGAAATGGCACTTCACACTGCAGCTAGATTGGGTATTGATGGCTTTAAACAATCACATGGCTGGATAGACCATTTCAAAATTCAGTGTAATAATGTCTAAAGCAGCCATCTTTGAATCTGAAAGCATATATTCTGAAATAGTTTCTAACTGGAAGTGTCCCGCTTTGCATAATCATGTTAATGGCTGAATGCTCTTATGCAATATTATACTGAGGATGAGGCAGATCTTTCTTATGATATGCTGCCATACAAGACTTCCAAGGGGACTCTAACCATGGGGACAAACACAGCAAAGCTAGCCTCGCTGTTCTGTTTGGAGCCAGTGCAGATGTTAAGGAGAGACTGAATCTCTTTGCTATAGGAAAACCACGAAATCCACGTTTATTTAAACAACATTAAGCATTTTTACATACTGCAACTTATGTGGCCAAAACTAAGACATGGATGACTTATAGTATTTTTGGAGGACAAATTCATACCCTTGATGCCAAGACTTTGGGCACAAACAGAAAAATTCTTTTGCTATTGGATCAGTTACCTGCTCACTCTGTTTACTTGCATTTAAGGCAAAAGTAAATTTTATTTTTCCATCCCAATTGGATACTAACAGCTAGCCAGTTGCATGCCAAATGCATGCCAATTGCAGCTATAGACAGCCACTATATGTTACGTATAATCCATTCAAATTAAGTAAAATAATAAAACATATGGTCATGATTCAGCGTCAGTTTCCTGAAAATTAAAATTCCCTTCAATTTACACTTTCCCACAATTTACACTTTTTTCATTGTCCCCTTCAGAGTGTAAAAGAGAGATTTCAGTGTAGTGTATTTAGTGATTTGTACTGAATTATTGGCTAAAGATGTCAAATTTCCTTTGGATATCTGTATTGTTGGGGATGCTTTTGTTGTTTATTTCCTTATGGTAATGAAATAATCATTATGCCCTCGAATATATTTTACAGTCCATACTTACTAATATTCATTGCTTATAAGAATACAAAGACAAAGGAAGAGACATTACCTTTCTGATTATCATAAAACAAATTGGCATATATTTCTTTCATCTGTATTCATTACTGTGATATTGAATGTAAGCCAGAAGTCTTTCTTTTCAGTCTCAGGTATCTTTTCATCAATAAAACTGTAAATGGTATGAGCTTGATGTATAGGTTCACTGTTACCTCATAATCACTTACATTCACAATACAGTGAAATAAATGGACAGGGGTCTGTGTTTAAGTATAAACTCTGTGATTATTTTTGTAGTACAGGTATCCCCCGCTTAACACGAGAGATACGTTCCGAAAAAGTGCCGTGTTAGATGAATTCGTGTTAAGTGAATTTTTAAAAGCCATAATAAACCGTGTAATTGATTGGTGATACGGACGACAAATAATAAAATTGGACCTAGAAAAGCTCTGCTGGCAAGTTTTATATAAGTTTATTTGCCAAGTAACAACACACATTATTATTTAAAAAATTCCAAATGCAACATTATTATTGTTTCAATTTTCGGAAATTATGGTGTGCCTGATGTTAATAATATGCGCAAGACTGCAAGTCCTCGCTACTCATTGAAGTGAGGGGAGTGAATCGCTGAATCCTTAGCACAGCACATATTTCACGATGGTGGACTCACGAATTGGAGGGATAAACCTGAAAGAAAGCACGACTACGACAATTAAACTCAACAGATTGAAGAAGAAAACAAAAGAAAAGCGATTGGCGCTATTTCTGCTAACGAGTGTAGAACGGACGAAGTGTGAGGACAATTTAACCGCAAAAAAACTATGCACATTGAAAAAGTGATGGCCCGACAATACGGAGAGAATGTTATAGACACCTGAGAAGTGATGACGGGAAACTCTGGAGCAGTGATTACCGCCTGGATGCATTAGATGACGCAGGGTCGTCCTCGGCTAGGTAATTGGATGCATTCAAGCTGGAACTTCCAGCTTTTTTGAAGAAAGCATCCAAGGAAAGTTGCTTCGCTTTGCAGCTATTTTCCTTGTAAATCTGCCAGTAACATCCAATTGCAGCATTTACTTCGCGGTTTACTTTCGAACTCCGTATTTCATTTGGGTCACCGTCTTCGATAATTTTAAGTGCTTCTAAAAGGCAGAATGCCCTTATCATTTCCTTGTTGTTTTTCAGTTCGAACAGCTGTCTCAGATTCTTCAGACATTTCGTCGCTGCAAGACCCTCCTTGTCGAATTTCTTTCTCCAGGACGTGAATTAATTTTTCAGTGCTTATCTCGTGTTGTGCATTGAGCAGATCTTCAACCTCTTCTTCGTTCACTTCCTCGAAGCCAACTTTCCTGGAGAAATTAGGGATATCGGCTTCCAAGAGGGAAACACTTTCACCGACGTCAAATCCCTTGAAGTGTACACAATCAGGCCATAAATTTTTCCACACGCCATTCATACAGGATAACGGCAGAGCTGCCCAAGCCTCGGCGATAGTGTCAATAGCTTGCTTTATATTGAATTTACGCCAAAAATCTTTCACTGATTGTTTACCACCACCATCTGTTTGTTCGATCAATTTTGAAAAGTTTCTGCGGACATAGTGTGCCTTAAATGTGGCCATTACCCCTTGGCTCATGGGTTGGATATTGGACGTAGTGTTAGGGGGTAAGAACAAGACTTTGATGTGCTCAGAAAAATCAACAATGGGAGGTGGGTGCCCGGGAGCATTATCAAAAACTAATTAAATATTGAACTCAAAATTGTTTTTTGCACAGTAGGCCTCAGTTTCCTCGTGCAGATGGTTTTTAAAATATTCTAAAAATAAACCACTTGTAACCCAGGCTTTTGTATTGGAGCGCCAAATCACCGGTTGAAACTCTTTTGAATATTTTCGCAAAGTTCTGGGGGTTTTCAGAGCGATGCAGAGAGTGAGAGAGCGAGCAGATACACTGATAATGGTTTCAACTTCAAGTCACCATTTGTATTTCCGCCTAGCATAAGGATGCAACGGTCCTTGGCCGCTTTAAACCCAGAAGCAACTTTTTCATCCTGAGAGATAAATGTTCTGAATGGCATTCTTTTCCAAATTAAACCTGTTTCATCAATGTTTATCTCTTATTTTGGACTGTAGCCACCATCTTCTATGATTTTTGCCAACACTGCAACGAAATTTTCTGCAGCAACTTTATCTGCCACTGCAGCCTCACCAGTAATTTTCAAATTATGAAAGTTGTAGCACTTCCTGAACCGGTCGATCCATCCTGAACTAGCAATAAATGACTGCACATCTTCTTCATCTTTGCTTATATCCTTATTTAAGGCTTTTTCTTTGATGACTAGCATACTCACCGGGATGCTGTTCTGATTTTGTCTCTCGATCCAGAGTGATAGCAACTTTTCCATTTTTTCCATGGTTTCAGACCTCGTTCGATTCACTTTTGCGGCGCTTATACTCGTTGCACATTTCAAACTATTTTTAGTTTTCTCGGCGTTGGAACGAATTGTCGGAACAGTGGCCTCATGCAGATCCATGGCACGCTTAAAGTCTGCGATGTGCTTTCCATGTTCAAAACGTTCTATCACTTTCATCTTAGCTTCCAACGTAATAGTCTTTCTACTTCTTTTCCTAGGTTCATCACTCGGGGCAGATTGTACACGGTTTGCACTCATATTTGGAAAGTTGATAACAGGTTTTGAATTTGTACACAGTAAAACTACTGTCAGAGGCATACACTCGGAATTTGATGAGATACCGGGTTGTGCCGTTGAGACATCACTAGTGGCAACTGTCTATCCAACTCGCCGTGTAATTTGATACAATTTACTTCACTGTTTCACTTCAGCACGAGGTTTTTGGGACATCATATGATTATAGCAGCAGCATATTATATAATGCTCACATTCATTGAGCTAAATGGGCACTGCGGATGCCTTGTACTGCGACGAAATGAAAACTTCGTTTGATTTCACGCGATCCTGTGATACCAATACGGTGGAGGCCGACACTTTAACACATAACGATGTTTAGAGATTAATGCCGTGGTCGGGGCTCAACAAAAGTGAACGAAATGTGTAACATGAAGTTAGTTTTTATTTCATAATGGATTTTTTTCACAGAGTACGGTATTTGAATTGAATTTTTCCACCAGTAGTACAGTGCCTGCCCTTCATCTAAGACAGATTTAGATGTCACATGCACACACTCAGCATTCAACCCAAATGATGATTTGTTTTTAAGGGCCAATTATTTCATTAAAATTCTTAATGTAGATGACATCGAATCTTTCTTCTCGTTTTTTCCTTACTTAGTTACTCAAGAAAAAGGAGGTTTTAGTGTATTAAACGCATCTGCAGTTGAATTAAGTGGGAAGTTAGGTTGATTTAAGTGAAAGCAATCTTTTGAGGACCAATCGTGTAATAGCGAATATCGTGTTAAGCGAATTCGTGTAAAGCGGGGGATACCTGTATTTGACAGCATTGTACTGATGAATGCCTTTTTTGTGAGTTTCTGTTAACTCTCTTGTGTTTTACTTGATGTATGCTAGTGTTACCCTATTTGGGGATATAAGTAATCTGCCTTAAAGGGATAATAAAATCCTGGGTGGGTAAGTCTCTAACTTTTCTTGCCTGTCTACTATTGCTAGTCATCTCTTTTGTGGACTAAATTGACATTAGCAACTTTATAAACCTTACTTTTCGACTAGTAAGTGGCTACTGCTGAGCCCAATTCACAATGTCAGTTTTTTTGAGCAGTGAGTATTGATATTTTTTAAATAATCTCATTTTGGAAATGTGTGGGTGAGTGACCATGGAAAAATTCATGAAACCTTAAGTGAAACTTCACTAATGCTGTGAAAAGTTGGTGCAAACATTATGTGCTAATGTACCCTATTTTCAATGATGGCCAGTGATCTGGGTAAGAGGATGTGTGCAAAACAAGCATCCAAAGTTCCATATTCAGTGGTCAAAGTTGTGTAAAATGCCACCTGTTGAATGAAATGAGTCTTATTATCTTGCAAGCTATGATAGAATACTGCTGGGGGATAATTAACGTGTCATGGCACCAGAAGTTAGAGGCTTGCCTCTCTGAGATTCACGTCTTATGGGATTGAAATGTTTATGTGGTCTCTTTCTTTTCATTCTTGTCAATTTATCACAGGCATCTTCAGTTGACGAAATGGTGGAAACAACTGACTCCATCCCTTCAGGCATCCAGGGGGAACGTGAGTAAATTTTATATGCTCCCTTGGATTTTTAAAAATACTTGTGTTGTGAATTTATCAAGGGTGGTAATATTTTTTGCTGCTGTGGGTAGTGAAGTAACATGCAGATTGCGCAGTAAAAAGGTGAAACATTTCATGATGTCGTTTTGGAAATTGAAATGATCCACATGTTTTCATTGAGGCAGTTTTGAGGTCTTCGTTTTATGATGTGTCTGTGAATGCTATCAGGCCATCTTGAGTTAGACTAGTGGAGCATAATCAGGGAGTGGTTGTTATTATAGTTATCTGTAGATAAGTTTGGTGGAGTGGCTAGAGTACTGGTTTCCCATCCTGAAATCCTGGGTTTGAATCCTGACTAAGTCTGGGATTTTTCAGTGAAATCATGATTCTTACTATGGGTCTTACGTAGAAAGTACTTCAAGTGCTTTACTCCACATGCAATCCACATGCACATGCACTGTGAACCACAGCTCTGATTTTGATTGAATTCCCTCACTTGCATGACCAGTGGACTAGGAATGGGAAAAAATACTGGTTTCTGATATTAATTGATAGTATTTTTTTCTACTTTGGCACTACCAGGTACTTAGAGAAATACTATTGGGGGTAATGGTACTACAAGTATATATAATTAAACAGCAATGCCATCTGGTGCACAAGTGTTCAACTGCTAAGGGAAAATACTTGAATGATGCTGATGTGCAATCTTGAAAATCACTTCCCACACCTTGTGCTGTTTTGAAGGTTTTCAGAGGAATGGTGTTCTATATCCTCTGCTGTTGACCATGTTGTTGCTTTTCCACCTTTGGGAGTAGTTTCTCAGGACAAGAGGGTGCCCTGTATTCTACCAGCTCATCTGCATTCCCCGAGGCCATGGGTACTTGGCTGAAGGGAACTCCATATCATGGGAGTTGCTCGGTCTCTGTGTTCATTAGCCATTTTGCAATGTTGTCCCCTCTCTACCATAGGCAGATGAATATGAGGATTTTTCCTTAATCATGCCTAGGACCTTGTGTCATTTCCTGCTCACTGCAGTACTTTTAGAACATCTAAGACAAAAAAGTAGTGTATGGTTTGACAGTAAATAAAGAAATAGTGAAGCTGATGATGGTTTGGAAAGAGGAACAGTTGAACATCACTACGGAAGGGTTAAGATGAAAACAAGGGAAAAGGTATAAAAATGTTGAAACCGAGGTAATGGAGGATTGAAAATGTGTAATGAAAATTAAAGAGAGGATTAGATTAGCATAGGAAGCATTCAGAAAGAAAATGATGTTACTTGGTAGTAAATTGGACTAGAACTGAAGTTGAAGAAAAGACTTTTAAAATGTTTGTGTGGAGTGTTTTTCTGTATGGATGAGAGGTATGGATAATGCAAGAGAGAGAAGAGAAGGGTGGAAGGGGAAGGAATGTGGGTGTGGAGTAGAGTATGTGCTTAATGTCTAGTGGTCAGACAGGGTGAGGAAGTCTTGGAGAGACTGGGAGAGGAAAGAAAGCTGTGGAATATTATTCCAGAGAGAAAATGCCATTGGATTGGGCATGGCTTTAGGAGTGAGTGTTTGCTACAGGATGTGCTGGAAGAGGGAGTATGGAGGGGAAACCCATTAGAGGAAGTAGGAAAAGGAATATGTTTAGTTACATATCTGGAAGAGGTAAAACCCGGGACCTGTGCAAGCAGATGACAAATTATGATGGTGAATGTGCAATGGTAGAGTTTGTTGAAATAAACCAATATTTCCTGGAAATATAAAAACAAAATTTCTGTTTACTATTTATTGATTTATTTGCATAAGTTATTACATTTCCTGAATAATACACCAAGAATTCACATTATAAGCAATGGGTGCATGTCCATAGTCAGTCGAAAAAAGTAATAATACTGCAAAGCAATTGATATGAACTATCATTTCAGTCTTCGCTACTAGAGTTACTACCTATAATCCTTACTGTTGCATCCTTGCAACAATTATCTATATACATTGCATGTTCCCTCGTTTTTTGTTTTGAATTTTACAAGAGTTTTGATTTCTTTGAAAATTCACCAACACCAAGTTTAAGGAAAATTAGTATATGGGATTATAAATATTTATTTTTAAACAAGAAATTATTTTATACTTCTTAGTCCCTTTTCAAAATGTGTTAAAAAAAATGATTTAAACACATTAAATTGCATTCCAAGCCTATGTTGCCATTTCTCACTCGTGTATTCTCATCCATCATTAAACCTTCCCCATCCATATACGGTGACCTACCCCGAAGCAGTCCTCTGGCTTTCCACTGATGACCTACACCCTGGGGCCCCTCGGACATGAATATTTCCAAGTCATCACTCTCATGGACAAGGCGTCTCACACCCTTTCCTTCTCTCTCCACATTGCTGGTATATTATTAACAGCCTTTTTCTTCCTCATCACTCTTATCCAGATGGCAGGGTCACCAGAGGACACACAATAGAAGCAGAAAAGAGAAAGTTCATTTCTAGACCCCTTTGTGCCCTTCAAGGTCCTCTCCATGACACAGGAGCCCCCCTCCCAATTCTTCCCCGCACATAGGACAAGGGGCCACTGTCTATCTCCTGGGAGAGGTATGGATAATGCAAGAGAGAGAAGAGAAGGGTGGAAGGGGAAGGAATGTGGGTGTGGAGTAGAGTATGTGCTTAATGTCTAGTGGTCAGACAGGGTGAGGAAGTCTTGGAGAGACTGGGAGAGGAAAGAAAGCTGTGGAATATTATTCCAGAGAGAAAATGCCATTGGATTGGGCATGGCTTTAGGAGTGAGTGTTTGCTACAGGATGTGCTGGAAGAGGGAGTATGGAGGGGAAACCCATTAGAGGAAGTAGGAAAAGGAATATGTTTAGTTACATATCTGGAAGAGGTAAAACCCGGGACCTGTGCAAGCAGATGACAAATTATGATGGTGAATGTGCAATGGTAGAGTTTGTTGAAATAAACCAATATTTCCTGGAAATATAAAAACAAAATTTCTGTTTACTATTTATTGATTTATTTGCATAAGTTATTACATTTCCTGAATAATACACCAAGAATTCACATTATAAGCAATGGGTGCATGTCCATAGTCAGTCGAAAAAAGTAATAATACTGCAAAGCAATTGATATGAACTATCATTTCAGTCTTCGCTACTAGAGTTACTACCTATAATCCTTACTGTTGCATCCTTGCAACAATTATCTATATACATTGCATGTTCCCTCGTTTTTTGTTTTGAATTTTACAAGAGTTTTGATTTCTTTGAAAATTCACCAACACCAAGTTTAAGGAAAATTAGTATATGGGATTATAAATATTTATTTTTAAACAAGAAATTATTTTATACTTCTTAGTCCCTTTTCAAAATGTGTTAAAAAAAATGATTTAAACACATTAAATTGCATTCCAAGCCTATGTTGCCATTTCTCACTCGTGTATTCTCATCCATCATTAAACCTTCCCCATCCATATACGGTGACCTACCCCGAAGCAGTCCTCTGGCTTTCCACTGATGACCTACACCCTGGGGCCCCTCGGACATGAATATTTCCAAGTCATCACTCTCATGGACAAGGCGTCTCACACCCTTTCCTTCTCTCTCCACATTGCTGGTATATTATTAACAGCCTTTTTCTTCCTCATCACTCTTATCCAGATGGCAGGGTCACCAGAGGACACACAATAGAAGCAGAAAAGAGAAAGTTCATTTCTAGACCCCTTTGTGCCCTTCAAGGTCCTCTCCATGACACAGGAGCCCCCCTCCCAATTCTTCCCCGCACATAGGACAAGGGGCCACTGTCTATCTCCTGGGAGGTTTTCAAACAAAATATATTTAAAAAAAATATAAAAGATATACTTTCTCCACTTCGTGCTCACCAATCCAACCCACAAAAAGAAACACCTAGTGCAAAAAAAATCAATGAAGCCCTGTGGCCTTCCTTAACCAAACGCAAAATGAATGGGAGACAGAATGGACAATGACTTACAGATTTGGGAAACCAAAATATGTATCTCTTTTGGACACCCCAAGAAAAAAAACTGTTGACCGGTTAACGGCTCCCTCAGAATAGCCATTAGCCACAAACCTCATGCCCAACGATCACACATAGATACACACACACTGCCATAATATCACTTTGAATTCAGAGCACATGTTCTGGGAGAAAGATGTTGGTCCATGAGAGGTCATAGGCAGAGGGGGAGAGAGGAGCTGTCTTCCACTTTCTCCCCCTTTCAGGCAGTGTTGTCACGTCACTCATCAGCAAATGACGCTTCTCTTCCATTACCCATTGAAATTCGTTGAGGACCGGAGATGAAATGTTGAACATGATGTGGAGGATACAAACATTATCCTCCCAATTCCCTGTTTGAAGTGAATAAGCAGGCGTGAAGCAATTCAGAAGACTCGGCAAGACAAAAATTAATCACTGATTCGGATGTGAATAATAAATAAATTAATATGATTTCATAATTGTGCATATTTTTAAGCTACTGTATTCTATTTGACAATGAATTTTGTCCTTTACGACGAAGAAAAACCATTATACCGTCAAAATGATTTCCTTGAGGGTCACATTGCATTTTTAACATGTTTTAATTGCCCGAGACGTCAAGGATGTGTCACATAAAGTATAAAAGTATACGTATAATGCAATAATAATATTCAAATTAGAATTCATTTGGAAAGGACTTGTTGGTATTAAGACCCCATATGTGTAATTGAATGATTTTTGTATCTACTTCAACATGATTCAACCAGTCTGAGCATTGACAATCTGCGATAAACACCTATGCAATGGAACGAAGGGCTTGTTGCTACCAAAATGTAAACGTCAAAGAATAACTTTTACAATTGAGTTGACACAATTCTACCTCTTATAGCAACAGGAATAGACTTTCTGCGACCTGAGGAAGGCCCATCACTTTCTGGAAAGGTTTTTCCATGCGCCAATTAAGGCTTTATGTGGATTTTTTAGTACGGTCCATAATTCTTTTAGCTTCTGAAAACAAGGAAAATTTTGTAACATAGAAAGCAGCTGTACATTGTGTACCTGAGCTGCAGGCCAAGCAGAATTGCAAATACTTTGAGATCTCCACATAATGTAATATGGGGTGACTTAGGCCATTTTTGACAGTTTTTTTTGTTATTTCGTCGACTTGACTCAACTTCTTTTCTCTATTAAATGGCTCAACAAATAGTCTCCAAGCAACACTTTAATGCCTGGAAGGTATTTCATCTTAGGTAACCATGTATTGACAAACCATTCCTCAATAATTGCCATATCAAACCATCCTGATAGGTTTCTGTTATAGCCAGCCCCGGAAACTCCTCCCTCAATCCAAGTAGGATACAGATATCTGGCCTTATACATGGTGAATGGGGGCAACAATACTCCGCTTGCAGAAGCAGCCATCATGACTGATATACTTGTCTTGGATGAGTCTTTTACCACCTCTGGGTGCCGTATCCCCCTTTTAACAATGACTTTGGTTTTATAAGGATCATCGATGAAATTAGTTTTGTCATAATTGAATATATTATCAGGGGGGACCCCTTCAAGGGACTTCTCTAAATGGTTAAAATATTCCTGCAAAGGCTTCTATTCACTGCAGCTCGAATCCTATTTATATATATTCACTGAACCTCAGTGTTAGTGTTTTGTTTCTACCTATGAATCCCTGAACCCAATCCAATCCAGGACAATTATTACGAAAACACTTTAATTATATTTTCATTATGGAAATAAGTTTGAACTAAAACTTGTATATCTCTGACTCTAATTGGGAACCCCTACTGGGCACCTTTTATGAGTCCTTGGAGAAGTTTAGATTCCTCTTCATGATTCAGCACTGTTTGGCCGCCTACTTCTTTGATGTGTATTCCAGAGAGTTTATCTTGGAGAGTGCTCCTCGGGACTTGGCAATACTCTGCTGCCCTTCGGATTGACATTTTCCCTCTCTTGATTGCATCCAATGCGTACTGAAGACGATTTTCATCTTACATCAGGTATGGATACTCACGCTGGCTTTCTGGTAGTTTCTTGGCATGGCCGAAGTCACCCCACAGTATTTTGATTATTACCCTAGAAAGCCATATTATTCCAAGTTAAATCTGAATATAGTAACTAGCTTTACATTCTGTTTGACAACAAAATAATAAAGTAGTGAGGAAGTTCTCATTTACTTCATGTTAGTGGAGATGATCCTAGGCTGAGGTTTTTACGGCTTTTTAGTAGAACACACAAATTCTGTCTGACTTTCCGAGTGCAATGATATCACAACAACTGCGAAAAGCAAGGGTGGACTGCTTGTAATATCCCCTAACAATGTTAGGAAGGGTGAGAACGAAATGCTGGTTCACACCATTTATGCATTGTGCTACAAAGTTTCAATTTGTGAAGCGGTGTGTTCGAGGCCGAAGGTACTCCATTTTACGGCATTTTCCGTGTATATTTCTCATATTCAATAAGTGTTGAGAGCTAAGAGAGCTTCAAGTTCTCATTGTATCACCCTGGTTAACTGCATGAGCAATTGGTATGGATGGAAATTTGTTTCCATTTTGCAGAAGTACTACTTTTAGACTTGCATTACTTGAATCAATGGACATAAGCCACTCATGTGCCCTGTGTTCATGGCCAAATGTCTCCATTATGAATACCACATCATTACAAAATAACTGTGTCACCTTCATGGGGGAAGTAATCAAAGAATACTGTATGGTGATCACAAAAAACTCATGCTTTCAAATCATAATCTAGAAGAGTCCATCCTTTTAAATGAGAAACTTATAGCTGAGACTGTTGTTTAGATGTCTTCAAATCATGAACAAGCTCCCTGAGATCTCCTTGCAATTTAAGGTGTGATTCCTTTGATGAACAGTCCTCTTGAAATGTTGGGTCAACATGAAGATTTCTTTCACCTCTTTCTGTCACTTCTCTGTGTTCATCTCTGAATTCATCTTATTCTTAATGTTATATTTTCCAGGGGATTTGGTACCAGTAATTCTGCACTTTGATGTGCAGGCTTCACGGTAGATGGTGTATTTGTGTATTGCTCTGGTTGCTTGCTTTGGAAGTGATTCCGACTAGTTTTGTCTTACTGAAGTAACAGTTTGTTGCAAGACCTGTCAGTTCTCTTCAAATTATGGGAGCAGCAAGAGGCAATTCATCATATGACGTGGTCCTTATAACCAGCCTGTCTAAAGTCTAACTCATATCAAACAGTAGATGTGATTGACCCAGTTTTTATTTTGGTCACATACTTTACATCCAAAAGAATGTTTGTAGCACTTTTTCTCAAGTTTTCTCAAGTACTATATCAGAGAAAACTCTCTTCAGGTATAATGAAAAGAATCAGGGCTTTACTCATGCACAGTGCATGTTTTTCTTCTGAATGGACACAGCACCGGACTTCAAGAATCAAGAGAAATGACAACTGCCTGTACCAAACTCTTCAGAACTCTTAAGATAAGAAGACGAAGGGAGGTGGTAGAAAGCTCAGGTGACTTGGGAGAGGAATGGGCAATTGAAAGGGGTGACCAAGAGGATCAGTGGAAGTGGGGGTTGGATTGTAGAGTGCTGACTCTATCTAGGAGGAAGGAGTGGTGCAGGTACATTAACTAGGTAAGCATTTCTAGAAATGTCAAGCAGGTCGAGTCATTGTCCTTTGTCTTGAAAATGGAGGATGATTGGAATGAAGTCACAGAAATACTCATTTAAAAAAAAATGTGTTTGTAATGTTGAAAATGACAAACTGAACAAGAGTGGAGCTTATAAATTACAGTGCAATAACTGCCGAGCAGCATGCATTAGTCAATCAGGAAGGAGATTTGAAGAGAGGATTGGTGAAAATGGTTTTTTGATGAAGAAAAGTTTTTTGAAGAACAACCCCACATCTCTTTTTGCAAACCACCTTTTTCCTAAGTCCGAATACTATGAGTCCTTGAAATCCTGTAATTTGTACGTGAAAATGTTGCAACATGATGAAAGTGGGATCATAGAAAATAAAACCCATGTGGAAAACCAAGTTAATCTTTTCATTCCTATGAAGAGATCTAGCTTGGAATTCTTGTCCTGGGCAGATGATTTTTTTCATTGTGGAAATTCATACATTTTCCTGCTAGCTGGGAGACAATAGGAGTGCAGTTGAGCACCCCTAATCTGGAAATCCTTAATCCGGGAACACCCGTAATCCGGCAATATTTCCAAGGCGTACTTCGCGGAAAACAAACTTTTTTGCCGAATCATTTACTTCGTATTTACTGAAACTGTAACCCATTCTAACGAAAATTCTCCCATTCAAGAACGGGTATCGGAAGATTTTTTGCATACAGTGTTGTCTATATTACTTATTGTGCGCAACTAAGGTGTTTATTCAGCAAATTGAAGACATCACTACATTGTACATCGTTGCCGAGACGCGAGTGTGTGACGTCACGGAGTGGACAGTACGTCTTACCTTGCATGTCTAGCGTAAGCAGTTGTAGCAGCAGCAAGGAGGCAAAGCGTAAACACAGAACATTAACTATTGCAGAAAAAGTGGAAGTGTTGAAAAAATTTGATTCCGGCGCATCAGTGACGCGCCTGTGTGATATGTACTCCATTGGATCTTCGACAATCTATGACATAAAGAAGCAGAAAGAGAAGATCCTCAAATTTTTCTGTGAAAGTGTCACTAAGAAAGGAAGGGCGATAAGAAAAACCATGAAAGTGCCGATAGTGCCGATTTAGATCGCGTACTTATTCAGTGGTTTCGACTGCGTCCAAGTGAAGGGCTCAGTATTTCAGGCCAAATGTTAATGGAGCAGGCTAAAATATTTCATGCAGAAATGAATCTCACAGTTCCATGTGATTATTCAAAAGGGTGGCCGAAATTACCGAAATTGATCACGACACTCCCACCGTACAACATTTCACGGACCAGGAAATTGTTGAAATGGTCGTCAATGATGATAAATCGGAGAGTGAGGATGACGACGTTGAGCCAGAAATCGCTCAAGAAAGAGTGAAAATTGATGAATGTATTCACCATACTACCAGGCTCATAAAAGGTTTGGAGCAGCAAAGTTTGATCAGCGAACAACAGATCATGAACCTTTATATACTGCAAAGCCAACTCATCCGTGAAAAGTCAAGCCAACTAAAGAAAATGACCATTGTAGATATGTTCAAAAAGGCAACCAAGGATAGACAAGAATCTTCCTCCTCAGTCGCTCCTGATGTATCGACGGATAGCCGCACAGATGGTAGCACCGAGCGTTGAAGGCGCGACGTGTACAGCAGACAGCTCATTGAATCGTATTAAACACATTAAACACAGTGGAATAAGGATTGCAAGGAAAATTGAAAGCGATGATAAATTTTTATTTATCTACTGTATATACTCTTTGATGTCCAGCAACACGTTTATGTGTTATATGCATTCCTTTCACTCAGCCGTTTTGCAAGACTACCGGTTGACTGATTTTGTTTTTGTGAATTTAGATGAAGTTAATTTCTTTTTTTTCGAATTACTTGTCGAATTATACAGAATTTATTCAAACTTAATTGCAGTTGTTATAATTTATCGAATTCCCGCATTAAAAATATCGCAGACCCCATAATTATGCTGGTTACTACCACAGCACCCGTAATCTGGCAAAATCCCTAATCCGGCATCGCTCGAGTCCCGACTGTGCCGGATTAAAGGTGCTCAACTGTATTGTAATGGAAGTTGTGATCCAGCAATGCTCATTTCTGGAGCCAGTTTATAGTTATAAATGCAGTCAATTTGTAAATATGTCCACTGTTCAAGGAATGTCCAAGGAATCTTTGACGGAGGCCTTTGTATTATCATATGATGGAGATCATATGAAGAAATAGTTAACTTTTCATTACTCTCTTAGCCAAATCAATGTATTTCAACTGTGCTTTTATCTTGGAGTAATATATATTTTTCTGTTATATCCTGCCTCTTTTTCAATGTGATTCTCACAGATTTTTGCTGTGTAATGTAGAAGTGGTGGAAAATTTTTTTTCTCTATCTGATAGATAAGGCTATGTTCCTATTTAAGTATACTACATCATAGAATCAGTAAGCAACTCTGCCATTCGTGAGAAGTGGAATTGGTAACTATCGTTTGCATGTGCTTGTGTTTGGAAAATACACGAAAGAAATGGTGTGTAGCAGCTGTCATCTCAGGATACCTGATGAAAAATTTGATGATTTTGTGGTAAATGATGCTGATGAAGTTTTCCTGGTGTTACAGTTGAGCCAGAAAAAGGCTGTTGTCAGTGATATGATGACTAACTCTCCCAGGGTTTTCAGGGTTGTCATTGTTGCCAAAGTATTCTAACTCTTGATAGTGGTGGCAGGGTTAGTTGCCAAAATGTTGGAGCAGGAACTTTTCTGGCCCTGTTGGAAGCCTGATAAGACTTCATCAGTGGAAATGCCCTAATAAAACCCATTGAACAGACATTTTATGAGACCTTGAGGGAAATTAATAGGGCAAAAAATTGAAAGTTGTTAGTTTTCAAACTGTAATGAAAATAATAGAATCATTTACATATGCTTTCAAATTTATGCACACAATCATTCGTGGTTTTCAACCATTGCCTTGTCAGATGCCATCTTATTGAATTTGAAGAAAATGAAGTATGGCTAGTACATTTTAACATAGATTGTTACTCAGCCTAAGCTTAAGACTGCTAGAAATGAAGGAAGGCAGCATTGTAGTTGGTATTTGCCTTACTTGTATTTTGCATTTCTCTTAATTGAGCTACATGTTTTTAGTACAGGCATGAGCAGGAGCAATTAACCCTGGGGTTTAATGTGGTAGTGTGGAAGGAGGTTAAGGATTGTAGTGCTTGGATATAAGAATGTAAACTATAAAGTCCCTGCTGTATCCTTCTCCTTCTGTTGCTATCTGGCTGATGCCATCTCATAAACGAAAGGATGGCTGTTGGCTGTTGGTTACAGCAGTATTGTGCCCTCTGAATTGCCTTTTCTACTTGGATGAAAGGTAGATGAGTCCTCCAATTTGGCCATTGAATTAGATGTAGCTCATATTTTGCTTTAAGTCATCATCTTTTCAGAGCGAAGATGAAATAATACATTAGCCTTCGCCCATATGTACATGGCTTACAGCCAAGAAATGTAATTACTAATTGAAAGCCCATTTCCAACCCCATGCCCATGTCCCTTGGCCAATATTTTGCTCAAATACCGTGTTTAAACTTGGCAGTTAGTCAAAAGTTTGTGGACTCTTGTCACGTATGATGTTTCAACAAATTATACTCATTTGTGGAATCTGCCACCTGCTGTTTCTGTAATGTGGATCCACTTATTTCAGTTAAGGATAGTGGAATCCTAAGGTAATATTTGATCATTGAAGGAGCTGGAGCCGGATTTCTACTTCCTTTTCAGTTTAATTCCAGAATCATTTCTAATATTCCTGTTATGGTTTTTCAATGACCTTACATAATTTTTTTCTTGAGGCATCAAACAGCTTCAATTGGCACTATAATCTTGTCATTGTTTTACCCATTAGTCATATTATTTTTCGATTGTCTTTTGACTAATTAACCCTTTCCCTGAAACTTTACATAGGTTCCAAAAATTTGCCCCTTATCCAGGAAAAATTAAAGTAATATTCATTTGTCATGAATAACTTATTGAAATTTCCTTTTTGTCCTTTTGTAATGTCAGTTAAGATAAATACAAACAACATTTCTTCTTTAACAGCGCATGAATTTTAATGGTTGAGTATGATTGGCTGAATCAAACAAGCAAATTATCTGTGGCCATGGAAAAGCCTCAAACTTAATGACCTCAATTATTTTTATGGGTATCCTCTGATGAGGAAGTTTAAGGGCTTGTGTAACTAGCCAAGCTGATACAAATTCTGCTTCATCTGACTCTGCTCAGCAATATATTCTAGTCAGAGGAGACACTGCCAATTTTGAAATTATCTTCTCTGTGACTGGTTTCACTTTGAGCCAATGTAATTTGCTCTGATTATTTGGTGGAAATTGAACCAAATTTCTTCAAATGTTGCCATTCACATAATGCTAAAACCCCTGCAGTAAAATTGTCATGAAATACTTAGACTGTGGGACATTGGCTTTGCTTGTGTATTGTATTCTTATCTCATATGCCTGTAATGAATGGTGTGTGCACAGTTGTAAGTCAGTCCTGGGTTGGAGATGAATTGTTGTAAACAAGAATAGTGCTGGGATTTAAAAACTTCACAATTTGAATCTATACCATTAGAGATGAATTTTTTAGTTTACCTGTTTTTTTGGAGATGCAGCCACTCGGTGATTTATTCTCCCCAAATAGTGCTGAGAGATGTCATTCTGAGTAAGCCATGGGAAAGAGGGCATAACACCATGCTAGTAATTTGACTCCTCCCCATGGGTCTGCGGATCTTTTACTCTGGTATCTTTTGTCCATCATTGAAGCTGAATTTGGCTCAGTTGTGAACCATGCATTGGATAATTGTTATATGCAACCAAAACTATTTTATGAATGAACAAATTCTTGGCCCTGGCTCCAAGCTCAGTGCTTGCTATAAATCAATCAAGGCAGCAGCATGGAGATTGCAAAATCATTGGGACCAGGCAGCCCAGTCATGTCAGTTAAAGCAACTCAATTGGCTTAGTATTGTTTGAGTAGTCATCCTTCCCTGAGTTTCTATTTATCTATCTCCTGTCCATCAATATCCAAGCAACATTGGGACATTCAGTTGCCTTCAAATGCTAGAATAATCACTAAGGTCGAACACTTCAACCCTAGCTCAACTGCAAAGTGCTTGAGATCAGGAAATGTAATCAAAGTTACAATACGAACCATGGCCTCCAAATCAGCCACATGTGGGATCCTGTAATGAGCAAAATTCCTATGACTCCTGCCCCCATTCCTCCCCACCACCTCCTTGCCACAGGTGCCCAAATGAAAATTCTAGGGGGAAAATAAAAGTATTGAGCATACTACACATGATGCTGGCCAAGATGTAGTGTGCTATGTCGTAAGTGATGTCAAGGATAGAGTTCAATATGGTTGGAGTAGTCAGAGAAGGTTTCACATGATCATTAAACTTGTATTGGTGAGCAAGTGTTGTCTTTATTCATATATGTACTATAATTTTTAATTGACCAATCTACAGCTGCAGGTGACCAAAAAAACTGGTGGGACCTTGCATATCATAATCAGAGAATTACTAACTGCCAGAAGAGGGATAGATGGTGCTGATTTAAAGTGAAATTCACGCAGTGACTCTAGAAGCTGAAGTGATTGACAGATTCTTGGTCCAATGGGAGCTACTGGCAGACTTGTACTGCATCGATTATGAAATCAAGTTTCTCAGTGAGTTCAATGTGCCTATTACCCAGCATACTCGTTATATATCACACGATATGGAAAAGTTAACATACTAGTGAGTATCCTTGAACTTGTGCTTCATTGTCGTATGAAAATTCTAAAATTTAGCAGCTTGCTTATTCCCTTGATCGAGTGACCAGCAATGGCCCCAAAACATGGTATGACATCCACCCAAAATTATGTGGGGTGCACCAGATAATCAGGTATGGTCATAATGACCCATAAAGACTTCTATGTAGAAACTGTCATTTCATCAAAATTTCGCTCATGTTCGAAGTATATTGCAGATATTATATTTATCAGTTAATGAGAAATTTTTGTATTTATGAAGGATGTCCAAAATATAAAATTTCCTTAACAGAGAATGATACAAAATAAAAAATACAGAAAATGTTTATTTTCCTTTGTAAATTCTTATTTTTCTACAAGATTGCCTTCTAATTCTAGTCATTACCAGTTCCTGGGCAAAATTTTTATGTACTCTGGCTTTTTAATAATTTGCTGCAAAATTTTTTTTACCAGTTTTTCACCCCCATCTATCTCTCTCTCTCTCTCTGTCATCTTTAGGCAAAGTGTCTTAACTACTGGGTTGATTTTTGAGCTCTTGAAACTGAAGCCATTCAGAGCAAGGTTTGGAGAGTGTGGAGGATGCTCAAAAATTTCCCTTTAGAATTTGGCCAGGCTGCACTTTCAAACCCCCCCACTTATCTCCCACCTCTTGGGCAAGGGCCTAGCCTCATTGAAACATCAGTTCCCATTAGATCACTGAAGTTAAGCAATGGTGGGCCCGGACGAGGGTTGGATGGGTGACCAATCGTCCCGTTCCATCGTTCCACATGCATTTGTCGCCTTATTATGCAACAATGAAAACAAGGCTGGGCTTGAATACCAATTATCCACGAACAGTGTATGTCCTTTCTCAAGGTAGGGCTTTATAAGTGTTCCCACAATATCCCCTGATTTCCCTAGCTCATATCCCTGCTCATCAATGTCTGTCATTTCACCAGCATAAACAATAAAATCTAAAATATAATGTCTCAAAGTCACATAGCATGAAAATATTTCTACCTTACCTACTCCATTTAGATGGAATGTATTGTTTAAACATTTGTTTCCCCTTGAAAAGCAACAAACTTTCATCAATACACAAGTCCTTATGGAGATACAATCCATTCCTAAAAGCACTCCTTACGGAGTGAACAACTAACCTAATTTTCTTTAGTCTATCACTGCCTGTTGGCTCGGAATTATCAATAAAATGCAGTAATCTCAGTATCAGCATGTATCTGTCCCTGGACATGATAGCTGGGAAGGCAGGAGTTGACAATAGCCAGTCCTTCGACCAATACTCTTTCGAGTCAAGCTTCCGCATCCTGGGCATTAGGATTGAAACTGCCAGGAAGCAATACAATTCTGGCACGTTTGTCTCCATCCACCTCTTGAGTTGAGAAAATTCACTTTCCCCTGAATGTCCTTTGGAGTAGTGGTAGTAGTTTTTCGTCTCCAAAACAATCTCTGATAGTAATTTCTCCAAGAAAAACTTCAAAAAATGTGAAGGGTGAAGAGTCATTACTCACGGGCGCCTTTATTCTGGAATTGGAAGAGTCAAAGGGATGAATCTTTGACACTAAGTCATTATTTTTCCACGAAATCTCCTCTAGCTTCCTCATTTTTGGCTGAGAAGGAATTTCATCCTTGTCTTCACCTTCATCATCGACTTCATCTTCACCAGCTTCATCATGCTAATCTTTAAAGTCGAACCCCACTGAAGCAGATACAGGCATGTGCGATGCCTGCGAAGTTGAAGGTTGTGGACCATCGGCACTCTAGGAACAATGTGTCTCAAAAGTCGCATATTCCTCAAATAGAATCTCCTCACTATCACATTTGCTAACATTTCAAACACTTCCTTATCCGATACTTTACTGTGTTTCATTTCAGCTTATGAACGACTGCAAACTATCGAAAACTAAAAAAGCAAGCGCATGTTCACCAGACCAGAGTTCACTGAGTAATGGCAAAAGAATTCCTGTAGGATCTACTAAAAGATATATTCAGAGGTTAGAGGAAAGGAAATAACACCGTTATACGGAGCTTTAAATGCACGTTCACGTTATTGTCCCTTTGGTATTTATGTATTGGGAAAAATGGAAAGAGACCGATTGGTCTAAAATGGAGTGGTCAGAAAGGTCTCAGAAAGGCCATAAATTCATATTCCGCAAATCTAGAAGAAAAATATAAGCTTGCTCCATCTAGCAAGACTTTCTTAAAACCACTACGCATTCCCCAAGGAGATACAATGAAATGCACGTTGAGCACTGAATGAGAAAGACTGAAACACATAAATGCGTCCATAGCGCTGAGGGCACCGCCATACCCACACACATGTATGCGTGTATAGCACTAGTGGCACTGATACGCCCGAATTCATATATGCGTTCATAGCGCTGAAAAGGTTAAAGAACAGTCCACCATTAAACATAGAGAAAACCCAGGTTATTTTATATAATAAAAATGATCCATCCAATAGTCTTGCTTTGACCTTCAGTGACATTAAATATCTACTGTCTACTGGTCTTAAATTTTTAAGGCTATACAGTGATTCACCTCTAACCTGGTGTAACCATACAACAACATTTCTACGCTACTTAATGCTGTTTTCTGTTTATTCTCAGTGCTAGAATATTCAATCACCTTTATTGTATTATTAACCATTTACAATGGAGATCTTTATTCCAGGGTGTCATATGGCATCATTTAATAGGGTTACTCCCCAAGGCTAATCGAAATCTTAAGAAGTATAAATGAGAGTTTGAGAATAATAGGTAATGCCCCCTACTCTTTGCCTCTTTGTAAAATATATAGTATTTTACCTGTTACTTGCATGTATCTATTATGCTTACTTTTAGTTGGAATGACCAACGTTACTGAATTCAGTCTAAGAAGCATTACGTCAACATGACACTAGTAGAAAAAGAGATATTCGTACTAAGTGATCCCTTGTCAAAGCTCACTAAAAATGGAGTGAAAACATGGACATTCATGTTTACAACAAGCTGCCCA
Organism: Ceriagrion tenellum; assembly: GCA_963169105.1. Classification (NCBI taxonomy): domain Eukaryota; kingdom Metazoa; phylum Arthropoda; class Insecta; order Odonata; family Coenagrionidae; genus Ceriagrion; species Ceriagrion tenellum. Next base: position 141,414,908 of record OY720638.1, read on the forward strand.
GATATATCTAAGAAATCACATTATTTTCATGGTTTAAAAAAGAATTAATCAAATACCTCATTCAGAACTGCTTTTATTCTGTACAAGAATACTTTGATAGCATGTAGTTGTGATTAAGTCTCTGGTCATTTGTAACTGTAGTTGTCTTTGACTTGTCCTATACATTTGGACATGTCTCTGGACAAATAAAATATTATTATTACCTTCATGTCATCTAAGACACATGCAGATACATGTGAGTAACCCAAAAGATATGAAATTTGTGAAAATTCACAATATATTTTGAAGACCTGACTGGTTGCATTCAACTATGGGCATAATCATCCTGATGACATCTACTGTTACATTAAATGGACCTTTTTTGTGTAAAATGTGTAAGTTTTTTCATTTGTGTGTTGATGTGACATTTGAAGTTGTGCCTGGCTCTATAGATACATGAGTTGGGTATAATATCACCATTTGCATTTTTCCTGAATATCTAACCAGTTGTGTTCAATGCCTTTAACAATCATTGAACTAGAGCAGAGTTTCCCAAACTTTTTCAACCAACTGCCTTGTTAGTTCCACTTAACAAAACCCAATGCTCTCTAACTTTAAGGGTTAGAATAACAGACTGAGTGACCCAGTCAGGAAGATTATTAAAGAAAGTTGAAATAATAATGACATTGTTTGTTTCAAATGCAATAGATAGGTAGTTAAATTATCCCTGGACATTTATGCATGGTCAGGGTCAGGACCCTTCCTCCAGCCAGCCCTCTTTCATCCACCCACGCCCTTGTTTCATTTTGACCCCAGGAGCCGGCAGGGCCCACTCAGGGAATCACTGAACTTGAAGTTAAAAAAAAACTGGTATTGGAGTTTTTACTCATTTAGGTAATCACCTTGGGTAATAACGGGCCATGGATATCTGAGTGATTTTGTTGACTGTTGGAAGTACTGGATAAATTGATCCTCTATTTTACATAGAGATTTAAGAAATAAATATTTTGTGCTGTTGCTTTCATTATAGGCCCATGAAATTCTCCCTTAATGCAGTTCTTGTTTTTGTTTGCATGTCAAGTCTATACAAAGCACTGTACATCCATTGCATATTGGGGAAGGCATTGAATAATGCTCTAGTGTATGTCATACTGTGGAAGTGTTGGGTAATGGGTGCTGCTGGAATAAAGCTGAGAGAATTTATCAGCCCTCCTTATTTGAATTGAGGGAGGCTGTCATTTTCTCTGCAACATTGTTTCATCTGGAGGAAAATATTTCACTGGCTCTCATGCAGGCATTATCATCTATACTTGGAGAAGTCTACAGGATAGCTGGTGAAATGCTATCTACGAAGTGGAACAATGTGGCAGAAACCCTGGAACCAGATGGACTTATGTCCAACTAAGACATGTGAAAAACTGCATGATAACTTCCCTTCAGTCATTTATAGTTTTCATTATTGTGGGTTTTTTACAACCTGTTTATTTGTTTCAGTCTCCTCGGAGTTGACCATCAAGGAACTGATGAAGAAACTGAAAGACTTGATAAAGCAGAATGAGTTGATTGTTGAAGAAAAGAAGCAGGTGGAGCAAAGGGCTGCTGCTTTAGCTGAGAAAGTTGTTATGTTGAAAGCCTCTGCTGATGAAGGCGAATCTGAAATGGCTGCTTTAACCAACCGGTTAGCACTTGTGGAAGCTCAATTAGCTCACCGGTGAGAATGGAATTCAGACTCTCAAACTTTGGTTTTATAAAGTCATGACATATGTTATATTGGAATTTAATGCATTTGTCAGCACCTCTTGGATATGGAGTAAAGTTACTTTTTATTACTTATAAACTCTTTGGAAACCTGAAAAAATGAATATAAATTTTGATTTCTGCAATGGACACACAAAAAAAATAGAGGATCACTTTGAGAGCTCTTCGTCCGTCTTCAAGGCGATGCACAACACAAATGTCATGTGAGCTGACTGGTGACTCTGGTGAGGAAAGGGGTGGGAGGGGAGGTAGGCTAGGGGAGGGGGAAGGTGTTTTTCCTGCCGGGGGCTTGGGTGAGTTTGTGGAACGGTTTAAAAAAAAAAAACAGAAAATAACGGGAAACTTGGAGTTAATGCGTTTTATTTAACCCAGGCACAGTGTATGATTTCAATAATCAGATTAATGGCTGTTCCTTCTCGTGTACTTCAATTAACTGGCATCTGGGGGTAGGGAGAGCAATATTTCCACCTTATACGCTTCACATTTAGGGAGAGGTATCTCTCTTCCAGCCCAAATACTGCCACCAACTCCCCCTCCCCGGCCTCTCCTCTTGGGATGGCCTGATCTTGCCACCTTATTCAATCTTTCGGTGCCGCCCAAGGGGCCGCCAACCCCTCCTAAATGCCGCCCAACCCTGTTCCACAAACCCACCCAAGCACCCAGCAGGAAAAACCCCTTCCCCCACCCCTAGCCTACCTCCCCTCCTACCCTTTCCTCACCAGACTCACCAATCAGCACACATGACAGTTTTTTGTTTCAAGGTTCCTCAACAGTGTTGATCACTAGAAGCAATTATGACCATGAAAAACAGGTAAAATCTTTTATGGAGATTTTTGTTTATGTAAAATAACATTCAAACTCTTTCTGGGTCCAGCGTACTTCATTTTTTTTGTCAATAATGATGCCTGAATTGCTGAACAGTCTCTGAGAATACTGGTGACATTGGTGTGATTAAGAGTCTCCTTGGGAGTTCCCTCAAATTTTCATATTTTTTTTGCCCTCCCAGTATTTAAAGATGCCAGCAAATGGTGGAAGCAGTGTCTCTGCTAGGTAGGCATTTACTTCTTCAAGAGACATATTTTACTCCAGATATCTGCTGGTAGAAAGTATTATCAATTGAGAATAATAACTCCTTCATACTGATGATGGTAGATCACTTTTACAGTAGAGCACTGATTATCCATCGCCCAATCTCTAATCGGCCGATCATCCTCAATCCTGAAACAACCCCTCCCCTACTCTTCCTCTCCATCCCCTACTCTTTCCCTCTATCCCCACCTACTCTCACTTTTGTTTATACTTGCAGCCAGTGGCTGTGCTCAAGTGTACAAAATTGCTACATTTTGCCCATACCCAAGGTTTTCCCATTGTAGGCTTTTCAATAGCACAGAAGAGAGTGTTGCAATATCCTGGGAGGTTATTACCTAACTCATGGCGACATTGCTATGAGGTGAAAGTTGCTATTATTTCTACCCCAAGTTCTCATAGCGACCCGAGCAATTACGGAACTCATAATGCCATCTTTATCATGCCATCATAAAGACCCCTTGATAAGGGTCTTTACGGAAATAGCAACTATGATGGCATAATTGTGAAGGGTTCAATTCTGAGATCTCGCAAGGCATATGATAAAAATCAAAGGCTGTGTGAAGAATAATTTGACAAGATATAAGTGTTCAATTTTAGGCATGTTGCGATATATTTTAAAAATATTTGTGATTTACAGTACATGTACATTGCTGAATCTCAGGTGTGCTTGTTACGAGGGATCATTTGGAGATCTTGCAAGGTGCATACAACAACAATATTCAAACTAATGGTGAGAATAAAGTGACAAAAATACTAACATTTATTTTTAGGCATATGTAAAAATGTTTTTAAAATATTTCCGAGGTGCATATAATGTGCATCGCTGAGATTCAAGAGTATTTATGACGAGTGGTAATGTCAGAGATATCGATGGGTACATAAAACAACTACAGTAAAACCTCTATATAACGAATTTGCCGGGACTGGAAAAATGACGACTTCGTTGTACGGAGGTTGGTAGTATGAAGGTTATGTGCGGACTGCATTGTCGCAGGAGCAGCAAGAGTTCGTGTTGCTTTAGAATGTGACTCTTATTAATTTCGCAATCCAGTTTTGACAGACATAATAATCATCACTCTAATGCAGTATAACAATTACGATTACTCACAGTACAGTAGAACCTCGATCTATCGTTTTTCAAGGGGATGGGCAAAAAAAACGATGGATGCGGGAAAAGATTTCCCGGGAGCCAAAACGAGATGAAAATGCGAGAATTTTATGGTAACTTTTCACAGTAGAGGGGAATCTTCAATGAATTTCTCTTAAAAGCGGGAGAATTTTTAAATTTAATGAAAATACTTAGTTCATCTCTAATTTTTCGTTTGACTACTTCCTGTTTAAAATATTTTACTATTATTACATATCCCAATGGTGTCTCGGATGATAAAAGTAAATAAACAAGGTCCATTATCATGTTATTGGATGATCCTCAAGCCCGCGCACCGACCTTTCCATGCATAGAAATTTATTCGTTTCAAATATCCTTGGGAGTGAGAAGCACGCCTAAAATTTGTTGGGGAGGATGTAATCTTTTTTCGCGCTTTCCATTGTGCTCCGCTGATGGAGGAGTGCCGCCCGTTAAAGATGGAGCGAGCTTGACGCTACCAAGTGTACTCTTGTTTATCTGGAGCAATCGCGTAACCCACGAGGCATAGAGAAAGAGAGGTGTAGCAGGTTATCGCCATCTGGTTCAGAGAGGCAAAAGTTAGCGGGCAATCGGGTTGAAATGAGGAATTCAGATATCGGCGGTTGGAGTTCGGCTTGGCACAACTAAATGAACACCAATTTCAAAAGAATAAATCATTTTGGTGGGCCACGGTGCCTAAAAAACAAAAAAAAAACATTTCTGGCAATGCAAGCCCACGTCAGACAACGGACGAGAACGAACTTAGCCCACACTCACAGTACTTCCACTACGACAAACTAATGGTTGAAACATCTGTGTTACCTTCAGCTGTCTTAAAACACCTATTCTGAACAGTTTTGGCTTTGGGCTCAGAAATAAATACTTCAGGAAAATGAATAGACATAAATACCTACTTTAACTGGCTAAACACGGAAAAAATAGAAAAAGGAAAGACCAACACAGAGCACGTAGGGTTTCGCTGAACTTACTAGAGGCCTGCGAAGTGACCTTGACGAAGGTCAGGGAGTAACTGAATTGCCGAGGTTACAAGCCACGCCCACTGCCCTCTGGTTGGTTCCATGAGAGTCACATGACGAGAAACCCCACCTCCCTCCCTTCCCTCAGCCACTCCCCCGTTTAAGCCCATGTGGCCCAGGTCATTTGAAATAATGCACTGCGATGCACTGGTTACATACAAGAATTGGGTGAGACAGGTAATTGGGGGACCCTGTTTTCCGCTGGGAGGGACAGGGCAGGTGGAAGACCTTTGACCCTCACGACCCTTTCCGCGGAAAGGGCCCCACCCGCTGAGGGGCGCAGTAGTGGAACGTCAGTTAATTTTGTTAAAGTTTTTAATCGGCATAAATATACAGAACAAGTATTACATGAAGTTTGTCTGGTATTTTCTGTTATATATGATACCAAAGACCAAGGAAATCCGTTGATATTTACCCACATGGGTTATATCAGATCTCAATTTGGTGCTGAGAGCGAGCGTATGACAACTACTGGTAAGAGAGCATTGAGAGGATAATAGGAAGAAAGGTTAGAAGCTCATGGCGAAGGAATGCGACCACTAAAGAGCGAGGTAAGGACTCATTTGGGTAGGAAAGGAGGAATGCCAATTGTCCTATAGGAAGGAATTTGGGCCATAAAGATAAGAAGGGACTCGGACGGCAAGGGCTACCCATCCGTCCTGCACAGCACGTCACCTAACTCCCTCACACTCCTCCTTTCCCCCAAAAATCCCAAAATCTTACTTCGGTGTAAATTTTTGGTTTTGTCTTTTTCAAACAATGAATACGGGAATTGCGATGTGGGGACTATGATTTGGAAACGATTGAAGTGGGAAAACGATACGTCGGGGAACGATGGATGCGGGAATTATTAACGTTATCAGCATGGAACTACATTCGGGACCAAAGACGGCGAACAATAGATGCGGGAAAACGATCAATGCGAGAACGATAGATCGAGGTTCTACTGTACTTAGGTACTAGTATTAAGCAATAATTGACTTTTTTCATTAATTTTATCCAGAAAACATTTGTTATAATTTAAGATCTTTTGCATGAAAATAATTATTAAGGCACGTGAGTGATTAACTTAGCGGCTATTTCAGGGTAATAATGGTACAAAAAAACAGGTAGTATCTGTGTATTGTGTTGCACGTGTGCCCTGGCCCAACCCTCACCAGCACAGCTATTTGCCTCGACCCTACTGGAAATTCGAAGCAATATAGGTATGCTCTCTCTTCAACTTTGGTGTTCCTTGCTCTCTGCTGTGTCTGGTGTACAGTATGCGGCATAATTGGCTTTTCCTGCTTTTTTATCATAACATAGCGCTGTACCGGTGTTTCACGGGCTACATCGCCGGCATTTCAGCTTTACCTCTATGAGAAACTTTGAAAGCCACCTCAGAGCTGTGTAGCGGGGGAAAGCCAAGTTACATCAGGTTGTATGGCTGAAAATCAATGCAATTCCATCGTGTTTGGATTTCAATCAATCGAAAACTTACAAGTATCATGATTATGATGTATGTTTTCCATAAACGTTCAAGAAAAACATTATATAATTGAAATTAAAAGTTCATGTGTTAGAGATAGCACTTGCCTCAGAAGACCCTTCGAGGTCTCAAAGTATGTTTCGTAACATAATACAAGCGGAGATAAAGAAACTCTGACTCGGGTTGAATTTCTGACTTATCTCAATGGGAAGCGAGAAAGGCTTCTCAGGTTTCTGTAAGTTAGGGGGAAGGGTAAACATGCAGCGAACTGGAAGTAGTCATGCTCAGTCAGGGGCCGAGGGGCCCAAATCACTGCGCAGACATCGCATTATCACGGCAGAGCGCCAGAGAATTGTCGGGATGTGGCCACTAGTTTCCTGATTTCTCGAATAATAAGCAAAACATAAATACCAGAAGGGTACGAATGATAAGAGAAGGGATTATCCGTGGGTTTACATTTCTATTGCCGAAATTATACATCTCATGGTTGAGAACTGCACCAGGGAAAATGGTTGATTGTGGGTAAACGTATGCATTTATATTTCTGATATGCAAAGTACCTAGAAAATCAAAATGGAACCCATGTTGTATCTTTACTCTCTTTCTCTTCATTAGTGAAAACCGTAGTTTTTTATGTCAGCGATCAATCATATGAGGGAATATGCCAACGGTCTGCAAATGCTTTTTTTGCGATGTAGCCTGGTTCCTTAACATTTTGAATGCAACTTAATTAATACCACACATTGCAAAGATAAGAGCTGAAGGAATGAGTACAGGTTTTGCATCCAATTCACTCGGATCATACTGAGACAATGCTCTCATTAATGGTGGGAAAAATCACCCGAACATTACGTCACTGTAGAGAGAATAGCCGAACATTATGTCAGTGTTGGCTATAACAATAATATTTACAAAGAAAAATGCTTTTTAAGAAATAGATTCATTAAAAAGAGGTCACTTCCATGTTGGGGCCCACACATGGACTTCGTTGTATGGAGGTTTTGTTCTTATAGAGGTTCATTATGGGAGGTTTTTTTTTGCATGCATTATGTATGGGAAGGGCCCTGGACCGGGTGGATGACTTTGTAATAGGGAGGTTTTCATCAAATTTCGCTATATGGAGGTTCGTTATATGGAGGTTTTAATGTAGATTCAAAGTAATGGTGAAGAATAATACCACATTGCAAACGTTTAATATTAGGATCATTTTATAATGTTCTTAAAATATTTCAGAGTTGCAAATCATGCTCATTGCTGAGACTAGTGTATTAATGACGAAAAGTCATTTTGGAGATCTCAATGAGTTGGTAGACATAACAGTAATATTCAAAGTAATTGTAAAGATTAATGCAACAAAAATTCAAAACTTTATTAATAGTCTCATTATGAAATGTTATTAAAATATTTTTCAGTTGAAAATCACGTGCATTGCTGAGACCTATGCATTAATGATGAGGGGTAATTCCGAAGATCTCATTAGGTAGATATACGTAAAAACGATATTCAATGTAATGGTGAAGAGTAATGCCACAAAAACTCGATCCTTTATTATTAGGCACATTACAAAATATTATTGAAACTGGAATGCATTGCAAATCGATGTGAATTGATGAGACTTGTGTATTTATGACGAGGTGTCATTTTGCAGATCTCCCCAGGCAAATATTACTGTAATATTCAAGCTAATGGTGAAGAATAATGGGACAAAGAAACAAGCATTTATAATTTAGCGAAGTGTTTTTAAAGATATTGCTGAGTTGCAAAAGACGTTCGACGAAAAGGTTTGGGAGTACTTGTCTGATGAAGCACTGTAGGCTGGGAAGTGGCGTACAAGCTAGCATTGATTTCATTGGCACTACTTGTATTCCCTACTGAAGACAGTCATACGAAGAGATAAACAAACAGTTAATTTAATTATTTTTCACCTTTCATAATTTGATTAACACTACTGCTCATTTGTCACTTCTAAGAACAAACAATCTCATTTCACATGCGCGTCGCATTCAAACAAATTACTCTACTGTTAAATCCCTATGAACAAAATTAAGCCTACAAGATGTATTAAAACTATATGTGCCAACTTCCTGAGCATTTGATAGCCTCTTTCCACTTATTCCTGTGCGGTGACAATAAAAACATATCGATGGAACTCTAAGCACAATTTTTGGACACTCGCTTCGTTTCCTCGCTCGATTATCACTGAAATGCACATAACATTATCAAGCTCAAACAAATTTTGCACTATTTTAAGGGACAATTCTCTGCACAGTGTATAAGTGACACATTTTCTGCACACAAGAGATGCAACCTCATGTCATTTCTCGAATGCATTGAGCGAATACTCTTTCACAGATTTGTCTCTCTCTTGCTTGCAAGCATAACTCATGAAAGTAGCTAACACGATATTATAAAATTGATACAATACTTCATTCAGGTGATAATTATTGATAAACGTATTCATCCCATTTCATTAGATTGAAAGTCCGGGTTTGTTTACATTCAAGACGGCCATCGGTAAGTGATACTCATTTGTCTAGTATTTTTCATTGATGATGATGTTTCATTCTTTGGTCCACTATTCCACATAGGAACAACAAGCATTTCATTGGCCGATCCAAATTTGGAGGTATTTGTACAGACTTGAATGAAGAATTTGCCATACACCATTCTTATTTGGATAATGACCACTATCAAAATTTCTACCCTGAGTTCCATAATTGCTGGAGTCGCTATTTTCAGCCGGGTAGAGTCACTATTCAACGAGGTTGTTATTTCACGCCCAGAGTGCCGTAATATCCCCCCTGAGTTTACGGAATCTCTGCCCAAGGTTTGCACAACCTGGGTGAATGAGCTGGTATTGCTGCTGTGGTCATCTTGTATTCATCAAGTTTCCTTCAGCAGTATTTATGATATAAAATGTCTAATTCTTTAGGGAAGAAGAAATTCGTGTAAGATTTTTTTTGAGGGGTTGAAGGCAATTTAATGGGCATCCAAGGGTTATGTTTGCTAAGTGTGGCACGTAATATGTGTGCCTCAGAATTGGGGTGGTTGGTGTTCTTGACTTGTTTAGTTGGAAAGTGGGCTGGGTTAGAAAGAAAATAGGGACTCAAAACTCCTGGCAGGAGACCACTAACTGCCGCAGTGGAGACGTGTGCCTGGGTTAGAGGAATCAGACTCTGAGGAGCTGCATGGGTTCAAGCGTACATCAGCTACTTGATGCGAGTCTCTGAAATTAAAAAAAATTTTCTCCTCATCTATCCGTCCATCTTTCATAAACATCTTACCTAAGTACACAAAATCATCCACTTGTATAATTACTTCACCATTCACTCTCATCACAAAGTTCTTCTCCCAATTTTCTTTATCAAAAACTTTCCATATACTCCTCTCACATTCCAAGAACCGATAGTCTCTTTTAGCGACCCGGTGTATCAGTACACCGCATATACCTCCTAGTGGTGGGTCGCGAGCAACGGTATGCTGGCTCTGAAGGTAGTCTTTTCAGAAGAGGTCCTAGCTTGAGTAGAATAGTGAAAGTGGGCCTAGGGTATTACTATGCATTGGTTTCTCTTGTGGCATACCGGCAAAAATGTGCCAAATCTGACCGGTAGAGCGCCGTTACCGTTAGCAGGGAAAGCTGCACGTGGTGCAGGTACTGCAAAGGCTGGTAACCTTGCATACTCTATTAATCCTTACTCCTAAGAGTCACAAGGTAGCCTCGGATGGCCAAAGCCATGATGGGCGGCGGAAGCTGAATAAGGTTGGCCCATCAATATACGCTCTCTTTTATTCATTGTATATGTATATTAATGGTCTAAGTTCTCGAGTTAGCAGTAAATTAAGATTATTTGTAGATGATACAGTTATCTACTGTGAAATGAGCGAAGATGCAGACTTTGAAGCTCTGTCATCACAATGTTCATTCATGGTGCCAGGAGTGGGGGTTAGAATTAAATATCGGCAAATGCCTACAGTTCACTTCCTGTGAGAGTCATCACAGAAATGCCATACCTATACTGTGGGTGGAGTAAACATAAAATCTTCAGATACAGTAAAATATCTTGGAATTACCTTAACATCTGATATATTTTGGGGAATACAAATACAAAACATATGTGGCACAGCATTAAAGAAACTAGGTTTTGTTAAATGTAAAATAGAAAGGTCCTCGGATGAATGAGTCAAAGAGAGATGCTACTTCGCTCTGGATAGGCCACACCTCAAATATGCCGCGAGCATTTGGGACCTTGGTAATTAAGATTTAACCAAAAAAATTAATAAAATACAAAGAAAAGCAGCGCGCTTCGTCAAAAACTGCTATGAGCTTACATATAGTGTCACAAATCTTTTAGAGGGATTAAGGTGGGAGCCCCTAGAGACTCGGAGGCTATACGCTAGGCTTAGATTGCTTGAGAAAGTCAGAACTGATATTTTTTCAGAGCAATATAGAGAATGTTATCATGACTCCTCAGTACATCTCTAGGTCTGACATGCGATAAAATAAGAGAGATACACTGCCAAACAGATAGGTACAAAAACTTGTTCTTTCCGCACACAATAAGCGACCACAATGAAAATTGAGCTCCACTAAATACACTCCTATATTACACGTCACCATTTCATCTCCAAAAAACTTACACTTTTACGTGGCTGGTGACCTAACACCCCCTGCCATACACCCATACGGCAGCTCACAGGGTATTATGTAGATGTAGATTACTTGTTGTTTCATCCTCGTCACCTGCTGGATATGCAAACATGAGAAGAAATATTATTTTGTTCCAATTACTAATCGCTTGAAGATAAATTGGGTGTGATCCGGACATTTTCCATTTCTTTATCAGCTCGGAGTATAATAAGTTTCCGGTTCTAAATGGTGAGATTTTTTGGGCAGATGGAATATCAATGTGGAGGTTGTGAAGAATGATACTGAATAATATAGAACCTCAGATCACATTGCTTGGTGAATGAACTCTTCAACTGCTGCACTGTGCTTAACCTATCCAATTCTTATCAATGTTTCTAACATCTATGCAGTTAAGACAGTAGCTAGCCTGACCCTGCTTCCAATCGCCCTTTTTTATTGCTCATTGTTAGGAAAAAAAAGAGCAAAGGACTCAGTCATTTAAAAAATCCTTAGGTCATTATTTGTGATTTCTTCCTTGTCGCCTACTAGACATGCGAACTTGGAAAGCAATATTATTTCATTCCAAGCAAAACAGTTTCACCACTCATTGATGGACGAATAAGAAACAGTAACTCATGACCAAGTCCCTTATCACTTTGATGATTTGTGCTTCAAGTTCTATTCTGCAAACATTAAGTGAAAGTTGGTTCCAGTAAAATTTCATGGAGTGACCTGAACAACATTTCAGAATTAAGTTATAGAGAAGGTTTCCGTGGTGATTTTATATGAAAGAGATCATTTTTCTGGTTTACTCATGCGATGAACTATATTTCATAGGACGATATTTCGCGGACGACGGCTTCTTCAGGTAGAAGTGTCATAGCGGTTGATCACAGGTCTTATAAATTATAATGTTATATTGTTGAGACACTCCTGACTCCTGAGATTGGGTCAGCTGTTTCAACATTTGAAGTAATCCATTTTAAATGCAAAATAATATCAATTGCGGGGATGGCTATACCCTTGTAAATTCTTGGAAACTTATTTTATATTGTCTCATGAAATATGGACAATGGCAGGAGTAAATGGGTTTATTCATCGTGAAGCCATGGATTTTAGGGATAGTGACTGCATTAGGTATCCCAGTCCTATTTCGCATCATTTAATCACGTCATTTTCCCATTTGAGTGCTCAATAAATTAACATTGCCACTAATTGCACATGGCAGTGAGTTGGTGTGTGGCACCAAACATGAGTGATACCAAAAGAGAGTTATTTACATAATGGAAATGCAGCTAACAGTTTAAACAAAAATAAATGAGGGGAAAATTGCCTCAAGCTACCATTTTCCTCGTTACTCAAGATCTAAATTATCCACGACTTAAATTTGATAAATAACTATGTGACTCGGGCACTTTTGAGAGATGAATGCACTGAAATTCATGTATTTTACACAATCAATAGATTATATCCGGCAATGCTGATTTGTTAGGTGTTTGCGTTTGCAAATAGAGAGCTTTTCTGACGTATTTCCCTCCTAGGTTCATAAAAATGAACTCCGTTTCTTTGTGGGGACTGGGTTTGAGGTTCATAATTTTGAAAATTTGGTATTTTCGTAAAGGCCCACGTATTTAACATAGGCTTTTCGTCACGACCGACAGTTTTGCTTCGTAAAATTGAAACTTCATATATTCGTACTCCGTATTATCGAGTTTCTACAGTATTTTCAAAGTTTGCTAATTTTTACTCCTCTGCAGTAAGCATGCTATTTGTTCATTTTTTTGTCAATATTTAGTTTTTAGGGTTAAATGCTCATGAATAGAGTACTATGACATTTCTCCCTCAGTTTGTACTGATTCTGTGGTTATTTGGTGGCCAATTTTTTTTAGGAACAATATAGGTAATTTTAGGAATAATATTGGTAATGTGTGTTCCGAAATGGGAACATTGGACTGTGGGCACATCCTAACATGTAATTTCCAATAGACTCCATTAGTGACTCTCCAACCACAGGTGGCTTCTTTTTGTGTGTTTTTCACCATGTCTGAGGTAATTTTTAAACTTTTTTGCTTATCATGCTTTTTTATACCTTTCTAAACTCTCAAATTGTGACCGTTGGTAACTATGCTCTCTACTGTAGTATGATATACTTAATATTTGATAGGTGTGAGTTTTTATATATTTTTTCCCAGTGAATGTTTGGCAAAGGTTATTCCTTCAATGCACTGTATTCTTTCAGGTTGTAATTGATCTCCTCAGTTCAGTCTTTCAGCAAGTCTGGATTGTGTTCGCCTTGTGTGAAGTTCAAACTGAATTTTTTTGTTACTTCCAAAAAATATGCTCTTGGGAGTTTGTTACAACAGCGAAAACAGTCAAGAATAAGAACGTGATAGTTAATGATGGAATATGAATTTTGCCCACTTGTTTCTAATGAAAACCATTTGACTGATGAATAGAAGGAAAAATATCTATGAGAAATAAACCCTGCTAATATGTGTGGGAAAATTAGCCTCACCTTATGACATAGAGATGACAATTGGATTAGATGAAAAGACCAACTGCCAAGAAAAAAGAGGTTACACATCAAACTGCTGATAAGTATTAGGTGAATAAAATAAAATCTTTTTCTTTAGCATAATTCCATAGGTATGATGTCTATAAAATGATGAATCAAAATTTCTTAGGAGTCAAATAAAGTTTATTTTGTACAGATATACTGCCATACAGGACCCAAGACTTCAAAGGGAATTCTTAACATGGAGACAGAAATTTTGTTCAGATGCAGATGGCAATTATATAATAATAATAATAATAATAATAATAATAATAACAAGAATCATAAGGTCATGCATTTATTTATATGGATGATCTGAAGCTCTACGCTTCCAATTCAAAAGGCGTTCGCGTGACCGTGGACACCGTACTGGAGTTCAGTGAGTCACTAGGGATGGAGTTTGGATTGGACAAGTGTGCATCCATCCACCTGGCGAGAGGAAGATTTCGAAGGACAAGGAAGACATGCACCTCGCTGATGGGAGCGTCATTCGCCACCTCGAGGGTGATGACAGCTATGAATACCTCGGCGTCTCCCAAAGCCGAATGTAGGAGGTTGCAGCAGTGAAGGAACGAGTCACCGCCAAGTACAGACAGACTCTCTGAAAAATCTGGAGTTCTGAGCTGTCTGACAAGAACAAGGTTCTTGCCACGAACATGTTCGCATTTCCCACACTGCTGTACACCTTTGGATGCATGAAATGGAATGTCAATGAGTTGCAGAACCTCGATAGGGGAACGAGGAAGATGATGACCATCTACAGAAGTCTTCATCCGAAATCTTCCATCGCCAGACTGTATCTCCCTTGCAGTGTAGGTGGTAGAGGTCTGATGAGCCTGGAGCGTCTTCACAACAGAGTTGTCCTTGGAACGACATGCAGAGTGCTCAAAAGCACAGACCCCCAGCTCAGTCTCGCAAGAGATGATGAAAGTGCCGGAGTATGGGTGTTTCTCTTCAAGGCGGCCAAGAGGGCAGCGGACGAAATCAGTATGGACTTTGACCTGACATCAGAGGGTAGCAACAGCAGCAAGTCCATCTTGTCATTGAAGGAAGACATCCTGAAGCTCAAAATTAAAAAGGCCGAGCAGAAAACCTTGCTCAAGGCACACACCGATAAGCCCATTCATGGATGTTTCTATCGAAACATGGAGAAGCATAGGCTATCGAAGGAGCTGATGTTTACTTTCCTCTGCTCCACTGGTCTAAAGTCAGAGACAGGGGGTTTTGTCCTTGCATGCCAGGATTGTGTCATAAACACACTTGTGTACCACCACATCATATTCAAGACAGAGGTTGCGGACACGAGATGCAGGGCGTGCTGAGCCCAGCTGGAGACTTTGAGCCACCTTTTCTCTGGCTGTAGCTATTACGCCAAGTCAGCATACATTGCTGGGCACAATGCGGCCCTGTGGGTAGTCTGTTGTGGAGAATGATAAATGCACCATTTGGTGGAATTACTCCTTTTCTACCACCAGGCAGATGGAGGCGACCAAGCCCTTATCGTTTTCCTCGACCACCTCTCTTGCTCCATGTTCGTGATAGAGTTTTCGGCCCCGGCTGAAACGAACATGGATGCAAAGGAGGCAGAGAAATGGACGAAACATCAAGACCTGCTTTTTGAGCTACAGCAAGTGTACCCAGGACACTCTGTTAAACTGGTAGTCCTCATCATAGGTGTGCTCGGTGGAGTTAAGGGTTCGTTGCTGGAGAGCATCAAGTGCATTTCATCCTGTGTGGCACAGGTGGAGTCACTTGCAGCTCGCATGCAGGAGGCCGTTATACTTGGGTCCCTCAGTCTACTCCGCACGCATGAACTGCAGAGTAGCCACCAATCCGATGGGCGTAGGATGTGGCTGCGATAACTGCCAAACCCCCCTTGAGTCCTCGGCCATTATGACAGCAATGAAACCCGATGCTTGCCGAGGACTTGGAGGGGAATGTTACTAATGTAATGATATGAATAATAATTTATTTATCGCAGTTGTTCAATGAAATCACCTATGATGTAGCACAAGCCAGGCAGAGAGATATCCATCTTAATATCTCTCTTTGGAGCAATGTCCTGACCTGGTTGAATGGCTTTATTGACAAAATCCGTAAGGAGACGTCGAACCTCTGGACGGTCAACTACGTGGTCTATGCTGCTGCCAAAATAATGGCTCACTCCCAAAAGCCCACCTCTTAGAAGGAAAAAGCAGCAAAATGGCTAAAACTGTTGGGAGGCCAAGATCATGCTGGCGAGACGGCAGGCTTCGGGGATTCAGTGTGTGATGGAATATATCACATCTGGGCTGGTCCGGCACATAGCACACAGCCTCATATTTCACCGTCACACATTGAACAAGAATGTGCTTCTTATCACTAAGCAGCATGCAGTTGATAGAGTTCTGGCACTCACCACGGCCCGGAAAAAGCTAATGAAGAGGAGTAAGGCTGTGAGGGAGAACTCAACCTTCCTCCTTCACCCGTCCCATCTCTTTCAACCAGCTCGGTCTGTCATCGAATCTCCGCCAACCGTCCAAGAGGTAGAACGTTTCTGGAAGGATATCTATGAAACGTCAAAGCCATTCAACGGAGACACTCCAGCCATAGACCTCTTTAAAACGTTTTGAGACTACCACCTACATGAAGTGGATGGACCTCTTTCAGTCACAGAGAGTGAGGTGAAGAAGGCCTTCTCTGGCAAGAAGAATTTCTTGGCTCCTGGAAAGGATGCCATGAATAACTTCTGGTGGAAGAAGCTCACTTCCACTCACCAACACCTCGCCAGAATCTTCATGTCCTTTCTCTCAGGTAGAGAAGAAATTCCACCGTGGCTGACTGAGGGACGCACGGTTTTAATATTTAAGAAGGGAGACTTGTCCAATCCTAAGAACTACCGCCCTATAACCTGCCTCAACACTGTATACAAGGTGTTCACCTCCATCTTGAGTGACCTTATCCTCCAGCAGGTCCAGCCAGTTTGGGAGGTGGTGTACGAGCAGAGGGGTTCAATGTGTGGAATCGCAGGATGTAAGGACAACCAGCTCCAGTAAGGACGACAGCATATACCAGGATGCCATCCAGTGGAAGCCCATTTTCAATATTCATGACATTAGATCGATTGAAAAATCTTCGATAAATTAGGGTTTTTGGTATAATGATCTCTTTTCCACAGAAAACATGCTACAACAAGGTGGTCCAATAAGCCATGATCAAACACTGTGGTGTGAGTTTCGAATTCGTGAAATCTGTGAAAACATTATCCAAAATTGTTTTTGTTTTGGCAGTTGATCTGGTTGGTGTATCAACTAATGGTTTCTAGTTAAATCATCATGAGGTTTGGAGTAGTTGTTTCTGCTCTTGTCCACCCCACAGCAAATTTCAATCTAAGCCACCGGTGAGAATGACAGTTGGTCTCAGAGGATGTTTTGTTACTGAGACAGCAACTTATCCATTTTTTCTATAAATTTGGAGAAACTGCTTAGTGGAGATCTGAATACTACTAAAACAAAAGGTTTTTATCTGTAAATGATCACTTTATTGCAGAACATTCACAGTTGGTCTCAGAGGATGTTTTGTTACTGAGACAGCAACTTATCTAATTTTTCAATAAATTTTGAGAAACTGCTTAGTAGAGATCTGAATACTACTAAAACAAAAGGTTTTTATCTATAAATGATCACTTCATTGCAGAACATTCGCTTGTTGGCTCTTCATTGGGAGGCTGTGACACATCAGTCATTTTATCAAACATAATAAAACTCTTAACAAAAATAACCACTCCACCATGAAGATGATTCTTCTGACAGTATTTACCTCCTACGACATAACCAGGAATTTCTACAGTTATATTTCACGTCAAATGCTCACAAATGCAAATTAGATCTGGTTTTTCACTCAAAGCAACTTTTTCAAGCTCAGCAAGCTTGTTACTTAAACATTGAATATTTAACATTAATATTATGAAATGGAAGTCATTTGATCCTGTTTCCCATTACAACTCCAAGAGTTGGATCAGGTACAGAACTTTACTCAGCACTGATTTCCGATGAGCTAGCTGAAAAGAATACCACTCAATGAGAACATTTTTAGGCCAAATAGCTTTGGGCTTCTCAGAGTGTGTGTTTGATCACTTTCGGTCGACTTATGAAGAGAGGAGTAATTATCCTTAGTTGCCAACGGTTCAATTTCTACATCACCTGTGAATCTTCCTTTGTTTTAATTACCAAATTCAGTGGCATAGTTGTGGTCTGTGTCATAGTTCACATTGTGTGGTCGAGTAGCCATGCAGTGGGAAATAGGGTTTTCCTGCATAATGGAGTTGGGGGGCTAAGATATGCCATCAGGACAAAAGATCAGCATTCACCCCAGTGATGCTGATATAAATGTGCAAAATTTTGACAAATTGTCCATTATTTCCTGAAGTTCTACCTATTAATCCTCTCCCTGTTGTATGGTAAGCTGTTGTGTATAATCACCCAATTCCCAAAAGTTTACCCTCTTAGTGCTTGAGTTGGGATGTGAAGATAGCACCATGATCTGTCAGCAAATGTTGAGGGATTCCATGATGTAATCATTGTGTCTATGAATATGCTAGCCACTGTTTTTGTCTTTTGGTTGGGAATGGCTCCTATATATATGTTGTCATATATTTATTTTATATAACCATATAGGCTGTATATTTTGTAAACCCATGGTGGAAGGTGACGATGTACTTGTTCCCTCTATTAGTCCTGGGTTGGGGCCCCACTATGTCTATTGCTGCCCACTGCAGAGGTCCGCTTACTTCTCTTAGGGGTTGTAACAGGGTCCTGACCTGTTTACAGGGATCTTAGTGGGTATGACGGGCACCTTTCAGCACTCAGGGCCATTTGCTTTTACCTTATTTAAATGTTGGGGTTTCTAAAGAAGATCTTGTGACTCCCACTGGGTTGTGAGACTGCATATGCATTTTGGTACTATCCCTTGCTGGTGTTGAACATGGAAGTCATATTCACTCAAAAAAAGGGACCATATTATTTGGTATGGTGTTATGTCCTTCAGCGAGAATAATTTGATAAGTAGTTTGGAGCTTTGCACTTACGTGTGGAAAGTATTCAAGATGAAATTGCATGCTGGCTGCTTGAGCTCTTTACTGTGGCTTGATAGAGCTTTAGCCACAACATCATTCAACATCAAAGGTTTTCAAGATGTTAAAAGATAATTGGCAGATACTGGAACTGTATCTAAAGGTATTAGCAGAGTTTTTCTTCTTTATTCATTGTTTTTCTCCATTGTTCTCAAAACTAGAAAATTATCTACAACTTATTAGTATTGCTGGGTAAATGTGGTCTCTCTCTACACAGTTGCTAGTATCATAACAACTACAAGGTGAATTAAGATTTGTGAAGTAATAGAAAAACTTCTTGTTCATTATTAAGAAAGAAGATGTAGTTTACTTTAATGCTTTAGGTTTATCCTTGTACAAGTTTATACAATGTGCATTCGTATTGGAAATAATTTACTTTGGCCTTAGCTTCAATTTTTTCTCTCTTAATTACGTGGAACATTTTGCTGACCTATGGCAATATCAGGTGCAAATCTCTTGAAAATGTATAAACATACTTTGAATTTTTTGTATGAAGATGCCCTTAATCAGCTACTTGCATCATGCTATTATTTTAGAAAAGAATGGAAAGTGAAAATTATATATTTTCAATCAAGAATTCTAATGTTATTTACTATTTAATGTAATTTTGTGCCACTAGAGTAACAGGTTAGAATATGTATATGGCTTACTTTTTTTCATGCTCTAAAATTGTCCCTTGTTTATGGCTTCTCTTTCAGAGAAAATATTGATGATGCAGCTGTTTTAAGACAGGAGCTGATACAAGTTCAAAGGGTTATGGATGAGATGACTCGGGAGCGAGAGATGGAAAGTGATCAGTTGAAGAGAGACCTTCAGAACTTGCAGCTAAAATATGAGACATTGGAATCTGCAAGTGCAGAAGCAAAGTCCAAAGACGAAGATTTGAAAAGGTAAAGAAATTGCTGTCCTAATGCTGGAATTCTTTTAACCTTTAACCATTGTCATTGCTTTAATAAGAAAGTAAGAAAGAATCCCATCCTTAAGTAACTTGGGCATATCTGTCCGATATGTGGCTACCTGATACAGTAGAACCCTGTTAAGAAGTTTTTCAGGAGTCCGAGGGTTGAAAACTTCTTACGTGGGGAAACTTTATAAGAGGGAAAGCTGGTAAAAGTTTTTCAGATATTTCCTGATATGTTAAATAATAGAAAGTAAATACAAATTCATCTCACTTTAACAAATAGTTTATTGTCTCAAGGATGGGAGGAAAAGAAAGAATCTAGTGTGGTTTGTTTCATAAACCTTTTCCTTAAAGCTACAGAAAATGATTCCACTTCATTCAAACTTATAAGGGTGCTGTCAGGAACACCAGAAACACTGTCAATAAATGTCTGAAACACAGACAGAGCATTCATAGCCTCACAGTAAGTAGGTACCACACTCCCATCTTCAACCTCTTCTTCACTCTCTTGCTCCAGGTGGTCCCCCTCACATAACTCTTCAATTGTCTGCATAGACCAAGGCATGACACTGTCATCGACTTCAATAAAATCCGTGAAATTCCCATTGAAATCAAAAATTTCTTTAAAACTATGCCATTCATTCTGGACGAAATCTTCTCCCCCCTCTAAGTCAACAAAATTTTTACTCTGCACAGATGTACCCTCACCCATTAACGCTTCTGGACTTGTATGGAATCCAGCTTTATGGAAACAATTAGCTATCATTGTAGGACCAATTTGTTCCCAAGATGCAGCTAAATAATGTATACCCTGTAACACTGATAGCTTGAAATTATTAACTGGGGCAGCCATACTAGAACTAGCATGTAAAAGCAGTCTATGGACAAGCCTCTTCCTAAAGTAAGTTTTTAAAACTTTGATTACACTCTGATCCATGGGCTGAAAAACTTCTGTGGAATTCTCGGGGAGAAACTCAACCCTCACATTGCTCAAATACTCAGTGTTTTTCGGGTGAGCAGGGCAGTTATCAATGAATAATATTATTTTCCTATTTTTACCCCCCATACTGGAATCAAGAGCCTTAAGATATTCCTCGAAAATGGTACAAGTCATCCAGGCACTTTTATTGTTTCTGTACTTGCAAGGTAAATTTTTTACATTTTTAAAACATCTGGGATTCCTGTATTTTCCAATAACTAGTAATGGAAGTTTTTCAGTCCCATCCATATTAGCTCCAACCAGAACTGTCATTCTCTCTTTACTCATTTTTCCTCCATGGCAACTTTCACCTTTGAATGCATAAGTCTTATTAGGGAGAAGAGTATAAAATAAGCCAAGTTCATCAGCATTGAAAACATCACAAGGTTTGTATTCTTCAAGAAGAGGATGCAAAACAGTTCTTTTCCATTCCTCAACTTCTAATATATTCACACTCCTAGATTCTCCACAGATAGTTTTATAGGCTAACCCAGTTCTATTTTTAAATCTATCCAGCCACCCATTTGAAGGATTAAAATCCACACCTAGTCTATCTGCTATTTCAACTGCCTTCTCCTTCAGCACGGTACCATTCACCGGTATATTCTGAGAGGAAGTGTGCTTAAACCATACTAATAGCTTTTTCTCCACTTCTTGTCTAACAGTTTCCTGTTAGTTTTACAGGATGTCTCGTCTAATCGAGATTTTAGTTGAGTCTTTTTTGACATTATGCCGTTATTAAGTGTCGTGATAGGCATGTTGAGCTGTTTCGCCAGTTCTACTCTGGTCCTGGTAGGATTGGATTCCACTTCTCTAATCACTTTCAATTTTTCTTGCAGAGACAAGGCTTTTCTTTTTATCGCTTTTTGACTCATGTTGTCAATTGCAGACCTTTTTCATTCAAATGTGCGTTAAGCCTCTCTTCAACTATTGACCGCAATCGGAAGAGAAAATTTTACGTTAATACATTATCGTTCAAATCGTTTGTTTGACCAAACTCATTTTAAAAAATAGCCTTCTCTAAATAGTGGAAACAACCCTAAGCATGCACTAAAGAGTGATGATTTCTTTAGCATGTGACGCAACTCACCTCAAGCCCAAAATTGTAAAAGCCCAAAAAGTCCAATGATTCCGCTGTTAGCAGATATTACATGTTTGATTAATTTTGGATTGCAACTAATAATCAGAATTGTTGTTATATGAAAGCTTTGCACTCACAGAGTGCGCTTGCGCTTCGCAGATTAGTGCACATCGTGTCCCATTCACTTTTGTTAGCGCAGATGGCAGCGCACTTCTAAACACGTTTTATATAGCAACAATTTTGCGCCAAGTTGTAGTGTGGTTTTGGAGAGGAATCTGACGACTGTACGAGAATTTTCTCAGTATCTCCAATTGCAATAAAAAGGAAAAAGTTATGAACTGAAAAGAAGTGCGAAGTGTTATGAAATAGTTTAATTCAATTGCTTCGACATGTTAAGTTTGCAATGGAAATACGTAACAAATCGAATTTAGTTGTCATATCGAAGTTATTAATCAGGAAAAATTTAAATCACGGCGTTTCCATTCTTTGCAGTTGTGTGCTTTTCATTGAACTAGGATGCGAATTACTATCAGAATGCAGGTTAAAATTTAGGTTAAACCTTTCAAGTAAATTCGAAACCGTTTTGTTCACAGATGACGTTAGATATATATTGAGATCCCCTGCGTGTTATGCTAGGTTTGATCATATTAACAAGATTAGGGAGATAGATTGTCGTACCGATAGATTTAAAATGTCATTTTTCCCTCGTACTATAAGAGAACAATAGGCAGCGTATCTAAGGGATAGGTAGGTGAAATATAGTTAGAGTAGTCTGTAGTGCATGATGCATGTAATCACAACCATTAATCCATTTAATATTATATAGATACTAACCATCTAGCTGCATGTGACCATATTATCTAGCATGTCTCCATTAAATATCCTAGTTGCATGTCAATAGTGCATGTTTGGTGATCTTCACCCCCTGCCACACACCCTCGTGGTGGCTCGCAGGGTATCACATAGATGTAGATGTACAGTCATCTCGCTAATGTCCACTGGTCTGTGCGAGCTGAATAGAATGCGCCCGACATCAGGCGACAGTAGAAGAACGAATCGTGCCTGGTGCGAACTGGAGATTTCCCTTACAAGTGGTTGTGCTTCTGATCAGAGGCTCTGAAAATTCGAGAGAGAAGGACACTATTGACTCCGAGAAAGTCTCTTTAATCCTCTTTTGGTGGGCATTGTCTCTAAAAAAGACTTTTTCTTCAAGAATTAATCTTCCAAGTCTCTAATATTTTAACTTGTTTCACCGCCCCTTGGCCAGCAGAAGTATGCCTAATGGAATAATACAAACACTGATGTCTCTTGGGATGTACTGCGGTTGGCTATTTGCGCTTTACAGAGGATCAAATGATCTTACTCACTGAGAAATTACGGCCAATTGCTGCCAATCGATTATGGAAGCAGAATAATCATTAGATTTTTTGAGATGCAAAATAGTACGAGAGTCGCACATTCTGCAAGATCATATTGTCTCACCAAGAAATGTTGGCTTCTTGCTGCCAATCATGTTTAGTAAAAACTTAACGTTGACAATTTCGAAGAAAATCAGACTTAAGTCAAAACTCGTATTCAAATCCTAAAAAACTTGGTATGCGGGTAGAATTTCGTACAAAATTGTTATTGGGGTGTCATTGGTTGAGACCTCTTAGCGGGGAAAACTTAATAAGCGGGAACTTCTTACCTGGGAAAAATTAGCACACACCTTACGAGGTTTATTTTGGGACTTGAAAAATTAAACTTCTTAGAGGGGAAAACTTCTTATGCGGGAACTTCTTATCCGGGTTCTACTGTATTTTGCTGTGATGACTGATATATGGGGTGATATGATGTGAAGCAATTAGTCAAACTGCAATTCTTAGTCAATTGTGGTTGCCAAGTATCATTGATGTAGTGGCTGGAATGTATCAGCTGTGATGAATGGCCAATATGTAGAAGCTTGGTTGTGCTTTGTTAAAATATCCTCTTCTTTGTCTCTGTGCTCAGATATGAGGATATTGACAGGTAAATAGTGACATTTCATTGTCTGCAAATTTGCTGACTTGGACACATCTTAGTTTGATTTTCTATGGTTTTTAATTATTAAGGTAGTCCGAGCGAAATATCATTTTACTTAGAAATCGATGAATTTGGTCTCGTTTTAAAGAAAACTATCTCACCTATCCAATGACACCAAAATTTCTACCCCTTACCACATTACTTTAGGAGATATTTGCCAAAAAATACCAGCCCTTTTTGTGGGAAATGGTATGTGCATGCACTCCAGAGAGACATAATTTACAAAATGAGGTATTTCTAACACTTAGATGTCATAAAAACAACAGAAAACTAAGTGTGTAGTTTGTATGTTTTCTCAACTATTTTTGAAAATTAATCATATTGTCACCGCAGTAGGTTCTTGGGTATCACAGAAAACCTGCCGTTTTGAAGGAGTTTCAAAGGCACTGTGCGAAAAAAATTAGTCAAGTTAAAGACTTACATATTTACTCGCATGTAGGACAACTTCGCATATAGGACAAGATAGGATTTTAGAGAAAAAAATAAAAAAACTGGACTTCCTAACTCGTTTATTCCGAATTTTATCATGAAAGTCAGGTCGTGCGACATTGATTCCTTCAGCGCACTTTCTGCTTCCGCCTATTCTGACTCTACTTCTGAACATTCACCAGAAGTCTCCTCTTTGTCGCTATCGCTCCATAAAGCTTCGTCTTCCGATCCGTCGAGTGGATTGGAAATGCAACATTTCTTGAAGGATTTCGATATTGTCTCTTGAGGAATGCTCTTCCAAGCAATTGACACCCATGAAGCAAGCTGTGAAGCACTGGCCCATTTGATGTGGTCAGTTGCAGTCATTTCTCAATCTTCAGCAGTAAGCCATTCCGTGCACAGTTTCTTTACTCGATCTTTAAATGGCTTGTTGATGCACACGTCCAGTGGTTGTAATTGTGAGGTATTGTTACGAGAGTGCTTGTATTCTCCTGTAACAAGGTTTTTACGTCGTCTGTGAGGTGTCCCCTGAACGCATCCATCGCTAAAATCGACAGTAGCCTTAGTAATGCCCCTGGGTGGCGAAGCCATACTGTTTTCAGCCAGTCAATTATCAACTCATTGTTCATCCAGCTTTTTCGTTGCATTGAATAACAACGTCTCTTGGAAAGATTTCATTCTTCGGGATTGACTTCCATTTCAGTATGATATATGGTGGTAACCGATGACCGTCTGCCGTACATGCCAACATCACTGTGATTCGCTGCTTTTCATCGCCACCTGACCGTATCAATGCTTGCTTTTCTCCTTTCGGGTGAACAGTCGTATTGCCTGGCATATCGAAGTAAATTGGGGTCTCATCTGTATTCCCAATTTGTCCTATTAAGAATTCTTTCTGCTTTCTTAGATCAATGACATGCCTTTGAAATCGTATCAGCTTGACTTCGTAGTCAGCAGGTAACTTCTGAACAATGGAGGTCCATTGTCTTATGGAGAATCCTGCTCTTTTCATGAAGCAGTATGCCCAACCACGACTGGCTTTGAATTCTTGTCGTGGAATTCTACATCCTCTTGCGAGATCTCTGGCTTTCGCTTGAAGAACTTCCACTGCCACAGGCATGCACATGTTGCGCATGTGTCTCACAAAGTTTTGTAGCTCTTCTTCCATCTTAGGATGTTCGCCAGTTTTCTGTCTACGAAATGATTTTCTTGTACTTCCGCTATTAAACAGCAAATCCCTCTGATTATGCCACTTCCGTACAAACACTTCTGATAAACCGTACTCACATCCTGGGGCGCAGTTGTTGCTCTTTTCTGCATGCAAAATAACTTTTCTCTTGAAAGAAGCAGTGTACTGTGTTCTCCGCACTTTCTCCATTTTTTACTCCCACGGTATAGCAATGCACGAGTAAACAATACGGTGGTATTGAAGGGTGATCTGTCACTAAACCAGTTTTTGGAATGAGTTGTAACGACATGGGGAGAACAGAAACTACGTTTTGCTCAGGACAATGTATTTGTCGCTCAAAAGGATACCCGGAGCCGACACGCGAACCTTCACGGTCGCTCGAGAGAGACTCTCCGCTCTCGACTCCTCGCTCGTCGTTGGCACCCACCGGCTGAAGTGGCTGCCCCTGTTCTCGCTGGCGGGATATGCGTCTTGATATCTGATGATACGGCCGCCGCGCCAGGCTCATCTATACGTTCACTTCTGGAGCACATGTAGCGTGGTGTCGTCTGCCACCGCAGATTCAAAAATATCGACAGGTCACCCGTCATACAAGGTTATTATTGCACCAGCCAACAAAGGTGACTTAGATTTTGACCTTGACACTAACCCAAAAAAAACAGCAAAGAATCGTTCCCTCACACACATAGGATGACCCCGATTTTTTAAGTGGATAAAAGAGAAAATAAACCTCATCCTATATGTGAGTAAATACGGTATTTAGATATTTTCATTAAATTACTTACAATTTCTGTCATTTCAAAATATATTATTTCACCATTAATAATACAATATTTAATCCATGTGTCCTACAGCTGGTGAAATTTAAACATATAACTCAAATATGGTCTGTATTATGACAAGGAAACTATCTCGCGTGGACTACCTTAAAAAAATAATCAAAGGAAGGTTTGCAACTTTTATAAAGATTGAGTTAAATAATAGGAAATTTATAATGAAAAAATGTAATGAGCACAAAACTTAGGTTACAGTTTGTTAGGAAAAAACTTACATTATGATTGGTCTGTCTGCCGCTTAATTCATTAAAAAGGAAATGCAGCTAAGTTCTGCAGTTCCTTTTTGATGTCGTGAAGGAGCCACATCATGTTTCACCTGATACTAGTGAATAAAGTAAACAATATACATGCATGTTTTCTCAAGCCATGTCTTTCTTATGTATCTAATAATGATTCTCATTCTTTTTGTCCATTATAGAATAGAAATCCTTGAAGAAGTTTTGGAAAAGAAGGAGGACCTTGTCAAAAAATTAAGTGATGAAAAAATTGTGTTAAAAGGAACTGTTAATACACTGGAGAATGAACTTTTCCAAAATTGCTCCAAGTTAAAAGAGACAGAGACTGGTATTCAAAATTTACGCTTAACTCTGGATGAAACCCTATCAACTGCTGAAAAACATAAAGAAAAAGTTATTGATTTGGAGAGGCAGTTAAATGAGGTAAAGTTTTTCTCTGTTAAAATTCTCATTTAGTGAAATGATTTCTCATGTAATGGATTGGTGTGCTAAATGATGAATTGTCTCCTTGGATTAGGCTATTGGGACACTTGAAGAATCAAAGAAAAAACAAGTTCAATTGGAAGAGACCGTTAAATGTTTAAAAATTGATAATGCAAAAGACCAAAAACTCATTAAGGATTTACAATCAGAGATTTCTGCTCATTTAAGTGTAATTAGAGAGAAAAATCAAGAGTTAATGGCTGTAAATGGGAAAGTTGAAATGCTGACCTCTCAGCTGAAAGACTATGCCATTAGCAATGAAGATCTTCGCAGCCATAATGCAGAGCAAGCCAGGTTGTTAGAAGACAAAATGAAACTTGTTGCAACCATGTAAGTATTTTAGAATGTTTGTTGATGTTAAATGTTAAAGTCTTAGAGTGATTTTTTACTATTGTTTGAAGAATGTAATGCTGTCCTCTAAAGTGAAGGATATCTTCTCAAAGAGGAGACAAAACTCCTGGCCCTCGTATATTTTCTCTTAATTTGTATATTATAGTAAATACATTCCATGTCAGTTCAACCATACCATGAAACCCATAATCATAGGTTTTGATGAGACTTGTTATGTTTGTTTCTTTTATGGACAAAGTAAGCATGCAAGCATATTTTAGTAAAAATTATGACTGCCAGTTTTTTGTGTTTTGTGATTAGAAACACAAGCGGTGATCTTTAGAACGGAGGGTCATAGCAAAAGGCTAGATTGTGTGTGTGGTCATGTATTTGTGAATCATAGTCAGGAAATTATGTGACATTATTAAATGAGAGAGAAAATGTAAGTTTCAGGTTGTGGTTTTCGAAAACCCTTCAGCCCTTCAGGATGAGAGAATTCTTGTATTTTGTTGATTTCGTACACCCACTAACACTCTAAAGCAACCTTCATTTCATCACCCAATTGACTTGTTAATTGTTTTGATAAAGTTACAGCGTAGAAGAGCAACTGCCTGAAAAATTCATTGTAATAATATTAACCATCACATTAATAATAATAATAATAACCATCTGCAGAAGTCTTCATCTGAAATCTTCCATTGGCAGACTGTATCTCCCTCGCAGTGTAGGTGGTAGTGGTCTGTTGAGCCTGGAGCGTCTCCACAACATAGTTGTCCTTGGAATAGCTTGCCGAGTGCTCAAAAGCAGAGATCCCTGCTCAGTCTCCTACTCAAGGCACATAGAGATAAGCCCATGCATGGATGTCGAAACATGGAGAAGCATGGGCTATCGAAGGAGCTGACGTTTGCCTTCCTCCGCTCCGCTGGTCTGAAGTCAGAGACAGAGGGTTTCGTCCTAGCATGCCAGGATGGTGTCATAAACACACTCATGTACTGCAGCATTATATTCCAGACCGAGGTTGCGGACACGACATACAGGACATGCTGAGCCCAGCTGGAGACTTTCAATGGGAAAACTGCTCCCAAAGGTGTTCTTGTGCACGCAGGAAGTAAGGGGAGAATTTGGTCTGCGTGTGAGGGAGATTGTGATGTCCATGGAGAATGAATACAGAAATGTTAATGTAGTGTGCTCAAAATCAGGAAAACTGACAAGTGCATTATATAAAAAGTTTTTAGAGAAGGTAATAAAGCCTTAAGTTTGTGGAAAAATTTTTTAAATGATGGTCGATTCCTGGGGAGGACAAATAAATGCTGGCATGTACGATGAACTATTTACTGATGTCAATGACAAACCTACATGTACATTAAAAGTGATACCTCCCAAGTGCACCCCGTTATGCCAGCCTTGCGATGATTATTTTTATAGACAAGTAAAACAATTTATTGCAAGGCTACTAAATAGCAGTTTCCTATTGAAGGAAAAAAGGGAAATTAAATCTCGAGAAGATGCCATTAAAATCCATTCTTTGATCCACCATCAGCTATCTTCACCATTGTTCAATGAAATGATAAGTTATGCATGGTTTGCATCAAAATTATTGGAGGAGAGGAAGGTATTTAGAAATGTAAGAGAAATGTGTTTTCCACAAGATCTGCGTGCACGCAGATGCAAATTTTCCGGTGAAAGCTTCATTAAATGCTCTCATTGTAAGGAATTTCTTTGCTTCAAACGCTTTTATGATGAATATCATCCAAAAACATGCTATTCAACGCCATGACTGAAATAAATAATCCCTGCAGTTCTAATAAACGTGGTTTTGGAAAGGGATTTCTGTTTTTTATTACCCAATTATTTTCCTTAACTGAAATGGAATTTCTTTCTCCTCCACCCTCTTAACCCCCTCCCCCCCCCCATCACTTCATTAAATATGTTGTCCCATATTACCTCCTCTCAAGCCTCTTATCCATACTCTTGGCACCTGTTTTAATCTCTTTTCTGGCAGGAAAATCTTCGCGATTGAAGGAAAATTTGAGTAAAAAATATCCGCCTTGGAGCGCAATTTCTAGGAAATTAAAAGCAATCAGATCGCTTCAAGATAACTATTAAGATTTTTGTCTACTGTTAATGGCCTCCAGAAAGTCCCACAACTAATCGGAGTCATTCCTGTCTCCAAAAGTATCAAAAAGTATTTCAAAATCGGAAATAATCCGCCAATGACACTCCTTTCTCCTGCAACTCTCCTTCCGAGCAAATGATAGAAACTCCACAATTGTCTACAACACTCTGGGCAGTAGAAATTCCAGAAAATAGTTTTAAAACGAAAAAAAAAACTGTAGTTACTGTCGTATACGTTCGGAATCTGGCATCTTTCGTGGTTTCTGAAGTATATCCGAGCGAAAAAAATTTATTCACGTATGAGCCTCGAACCCGCGTCGTCCCGCTACAACCCGGCGTATTAGGCAGTAGCGCCTTAACCACCTCGGCCATTTCGCCTTGTGGCGAAAAGTGCGAAATCGTAAGTATTTCCTTAGGACGAAATTGTTTATTAGTAATTTTCTCACGAACCCGGGAACATGGGGCGGAAAGACATTACCAATTTCCGGCATTTTTACTCCACTTTAAGATAACATTTGTCTTGTCTTCGTCCTCAATTACTATTACGCGATGTCTCCTCGTGAATAAGAAGGTGCTGCTTACCATTATGCAGCATGCGGTTGATAGAGTTCAGGCACTAACCGTGGCCCAGAAAGAGGTCCTCAAGAGGAGTAAGGCCGTGAGAGAGAACTCAACCTTCCTCCTTTAACCATCCTGTCTCTTCAGACCAGCTCAGTCTGTCATCGAATCTCCACCACTCGCTCTAGAGGTGGAACGTTTCTGGAAGGATATCTATGAAACATCAAAGCTATTCATCGGAGACTCTCCGGCCATAGGCCTCTTTAAAAAGTTTTGTGTCTGCCACCTACATGAAGTGGATGGACATCTTTCAGTCACAGAGAGTGATGTGAAGAAGGCCTTCTCTGGCAAGAAGAATTTCTCGGCTCCAGGAATGGATGCCGTGAATAACCTCTGGTGGAAGAAGTTCACTTCCACCCACCAACATCTCGCCAGAATCTTCATGTCCTTTCTCTTGGGTAGAAAAGAAATTCCACCGTGGCTGACTGAGGGACGCACTGTTCTAATACCTAAGAAGGGCAACTTGTCCAATCCTAAGAACTACTGCTCTGTAACCTGCGTCAACACTGTATATAAGGCATATAAGCGGAAGCTTGCAGACCTGGGGACGGAGGTTGTAACCCTGCGGCGAGAGCCAAAACGCCTGTATATAAGGCACTTCAGGGAGAGGCGGGGGCCAGTTGAGGTCCTTTTGACCTCAATCCGCCTCATTGGTGTCGGCCTCGAAGGGGCTGTCGGTTTCGCTAACCTTCCTTTTCCATCCTTTCCTTCCCACCTCTTCCTTGCCTTGGACATAAGCGAGAGCTTGAAACCAGGGCGGAAGTTGTAATCCTGCGGCAAGAGCCGAAACACCTGTATATAAGGCAATGGGTTAACGAGGTCTACTGAGAGAAGGGATGTACCCACGCTTTGACCAGAATTGGTCTGAATTGACCTTTCATGGGTCTGGTGGTCCCGGACTCAAGGACATACTCCGGCAGACCGCACGGCGTCAAACTTGAAAGGGAGCCAGGGAGATACCTAATCCCAATATTTTGGGCAACGGGCTCTTCCGGTTCTCAATGATGGGTGGTAGGTTTTTTCGCAAAAGCGAGACTGACAGGAGCTTGTCTCACATTGTTGGGGTAACCTAACTAATAGGAGTACTTCGGGGAGGCGGAGGCCCAATTGAGGTCCTTTTGACCTCAATCTGCCTCATTGGTGTCGGCCTTGAAGGGGATGTTGGTTTTGCTAACCTTCCCTTCCCATTCCTTTCCTTCCCACTGCTTTCTCACTTGGAGATAAGCTGGTAGGTTGAGTCCAAGGTGGAGGTTGTAATCCTGCGGCGAGAGCCAAAACTTTTGTATATATGGCAATGGGTAGACGAGGAGTATTAAAATGATGGATGTTCCCACGCTTCGACCAGAATTGGTCCAATTTGACCATCCATTGGTCCGGTAGGACCCTGATCTGATGATGTACTCCGACAGACCACACTATGTCCACCGTTAAAGGGAGTCGGGGGATACCCTATCCCAAATTTTTGGGTAATGGACTTTTCTGGTTCTCAACAGATGTGCGGTAAGTCTTCGCATAAGCGAGACTGACGGTGACTTGTCCAACATTGTTGGGGGAACCCAACAGCTATGAGGACTGGGGACGCGGGGACCCATTGTCGTCCTTTTGACGTCACTCTGCCTCATGGTGTCGGCCACACAGTGGTTGTGTGTTTTGCTACCCCTTTCCCACTCCCATTACCCCTTTCCCACATGTACCTACTCCCAGGCGATAAGCTGGTAGCTTCTAGACCGGGGTGTGGACTTATAACCCATGCGAGGAGACTCGGAACAGATGTATACAAGGCATTCACCTCCATCCTAAGCGGCCTTATCCTCCACCACATCCAGCTGGTTAGGGAGGAGGTGTACAAGCCGAGGAGCTCAAAGCGTGGAATCGCGGGATGTAAGGACAACCTGCTCATTGATAGATGCATATGCCAGGATGCCATCCAGCATAAGCGCAACCTATCAATGGCCTGGGTGGACTACAAGAAGGAATTTGACACCACTTAACATGAGTACATTGCCATGTTGAAGTTGATGAAAGTACACCCAGAGTTTGTACCCTGCGTCCAACACCTGTAACCACTCTGGAGAACACGCTTCATCCTGACCACAGGAAAGCGTTTGGTTTCGACAGAGTTGGTAATATACCACCATTTTCCAAGGCGATAGTTTGAGCCCCCTGCTGTTCTGTATTTCCCTCCTACCTCTCTCCCTAAGGCTGTGACAAGGAAAAGGGTACATGTACAGTATGCCAGGTGACAGGAAGTGTAAGTCACCCATTTATTTTAAGTGAATGACCTGAAGCTCGACGCTTCCAACGGAAAAGAACTTCGTGTGACCCTGGACACTGTACTGGAGTACAGTGAGACACTAGGGATGGAGTTCGGATTGGATAAGTGTGCATCCATCCACCTGGCGAGAGGAAGATTTTCGGAGAGCTAGGATGAGGTCCTGGACCTTGTTGACGGGAGCATCATTCCCCACCTCATTACTGAATATACTGTTGAATATCATTTACTCACCTGTGATGTTATTTTTTTTTATCTTTTTGACTTCTATCTGTTGCTAAGGCTGTGCTGGTGGTCGGTTTTGGCAATGAAGGCTACACAATATGGTAAGAAAACAAGGGTGGGCAATCCCGACAAAATATTTATTTTCCCACCAAGTTAGATCCAACTACAAAAATAACACTTTACTCTGATTCTTTTCATGCTCTAGATTTTACTGATTGAATTGTTGGACAAAGTGATTGCATGTACTTTTGCTCGGTACACTAGATATAACTGGCCAAAACTCATTATAGAATTCTTGCATTTTACCAACATTTTAATGGCTACCAATAAATGTTTTGCATAGAACAAGATGGCTGGATGTGCAAAATTCAGTAGAAACGTGGCTTCAATTCTAGTCGCTTGGGGGAGATGTAGTGCTACCCCAGTGGTTTACTGTGATCTTGCCCGTGGTGCAAAATGCCTGGAGAGCAGAAGATATCTAATATTTTGTAAATTATGGTAGAATATATATTATTGGTTATGTTTGTGTTACATAATGTTTGGATGTTTATGTCTCCAGCTTGAGTGTAGTTTGAAAGCAATAATCATACCTACGAGTGTTCATTGTGTCAGCAAAATGACTTCAATTGATAGTATGATAATAATAATATAATTTATTTGTCCAGAGATTTGCGTTATTTTTACAAATATGCAAGTATGGGACACGTCATAATATTGCTTAGTTGAAACAAAAAAGGTCTAACATAAACATAATTAAGGGTACTGGAATTCATTCAAAGTATAATTCAATTTATCCTGCAGGAACAATTTTTTCTTAAGGGCTGGTGTTTTTGTTTCATACTTATTATCCAGTGGTAGTCTATTAAATATCATTAACAAATTCACTGCCGCCATCGACTATGCGTCGACGGAGGCTACCCGGCACCGGTGGCCGGTGTCGACGTGTAGTCGATGCATATTCCACTTGGATATAAACGAATCCAAAAGAGCCGGCTTTTGCTGTTTGCTTATGCCATGCTGCCAGCTCGTTGAATAAGATTGGGAGAATGATCTCTTTCTTTGGTTTCTGTTTTAAATCTTTTAAAAAAAATTACTATCATTTCTTGATTATAAAATTAATTCTGAATGCACTATGATTGGCAGGGAGATTTTTATATATCAGACTATTTTGTGAGTACATTTTACAATATTTAATTAATTTTAAAATTTGAATTTGAAAAATAAACCAGAATGTATATTCTATAGCACTTGGGGGATATTTTTTTATTCCAAGACCAATTGGATTTAGAAGCATTTTCATTGCTGATGCCTAGACCGAAAAAATATTTGTTATAGGACAAAAACATGTGATGTCCCCCTTATTCACACGCTGCCCATATTTGCTGTTGAAGCATGCACATCAAATATATAGGTAGCTTTTGGAACATCATTTTTGTTGCCATAGAGATGGGTTCTAAAAGTGCCTTGTCTTGTCCCCCAGCATCTACGACACAAACTGCATGTACCCATCCTACCCACATTTTGAAGTGGACGACTGTCTTGACACCCGGCAATAAATATACCATTATGGAGGGTTTTGCTGAACTTTCAACGGACGGCAGCCTCTCAGTTTGCTTGCAACAAGTGCGCACATCGGTTGATTTTGGATTCAGTGTTATTTTTTATTTAGTTTGCGAATGAAGCCTCCCTCGGATTAGGCTGCTGGCTCCTCGTTTTCTGAAGTGCATATTTTTTATGTCTCTTCTGGAAGTGTTTCACTTGAATGTAAGTTTAATTTTCATCTTAATATCTCAGTAACAATAAATATTTTTATCGCCATAATTTTCATTTGGTGATAAACGGTAGATAAATGAGGAAAAATAAATTTACAGAAGACAAATGACATTAACAATTTCATATACCTTATAATTGTAAGTGCACTACCGTAACTTGCGGAAAATTATAGAAATTCTTGGCATTATTTAGGAAATGGCAGAGACACAACCTGGGCCCTCGGGTCTTCAGTCACGCTAGAGAAACTTGAAATAGAACGATCTTCTGAGGTTCCCTCAGAAGATTTTATGTCAACTGATAAGGGCGATTCCAGCATCAGTGAAACTGATTTAGGAGAAGGCAATACTGCAGACGAGGAGGAGGAACTTGAGGAAGTCGTCCCCATTGTGACCAGAACGTCTGCTTCCTCTCGGAGGGAGAAAAAAATCAGACCAAATACAAGGTGATATTGAAGAAGTCTGGATGGAACAACCAGCTGAGAATTCACCATTTGCTTGAGGCAATGCTGGCTTGAAAGTGAGTGACTTCGGCACTGAGCCAATTGAGTACTTCAATTCGTTGGCTGATAGGGAATTTTATACATTGATTGTAAAATATTCCAACCAATACGGTGAGAGAAATTTTTCGGGCGTGCAGTGGAAACCGTTTGATCAAGATGAATTTCAAATTTTTCTTGGACTGCTGTTTCATAATGGAATGATGAGAATGAACAGGCTGCAGGATTATTGGAAAACAGATGAGCTCATTCAAATTTCCTGTTTTTCTAAGTTTATGAGTAGAAATAGGTTTCTTTCTATTCTCTGTTCTCTCCATTTTTCTGAGAAAGGAAACATGGTCGAGCCTCAGGATTGGCTTGAAAAATTAAGGCCTATGGTCAACCATTTGAATAAAAAAATGGATTCGATTTATTACCCTAATAGGGAATCATCACTGGATGAGTCAGTGGTTTTGTGGAGGGTTCGGTTACTGTTACGGCAGTATGTATAAGGAAAAAGACAAATCCGGTGTTAAACTTTACATGTTGACAGAGCCAAGTGGTATTGTTCTGTGATTCCTTGTTTATTCTGGAAAGGGGACTCTTACTGAAGTTGGAAATGACCATTGTCAAAGTGTGGTGATGTCGCTGATGAACGGTAAATTGGGAGTTGGCCATAGTCTATTCATGGACAATTATTACAACAGTGAAAAACTTTCACAAATATTGTTAAGACAGTGTACTTATTGTATGGGCACCCTCCGGCGAAACCGGAAAAATAACCCTTCTGTGGTTGTATCAAAACAACTGAAAAAAGGTGAGGTAATAAGTAGATAACAATAAGTAGATACAATGGAGTTTGTGTTGCCAAATGGAAAGACAAGGGGGAGGTACTTTTCCTTTCAAGTGAATTTGTGTGTGAAATGGTGGAAGTCACCAACAGAAGAGGAATCAAGAAAAGTTTACCTCTACCTGTTGCTAAGTACAATGAATTCATGGCAGGGGTCGACAGACAGGTCCAATTGCTTTCGTATTACCCCTGCGAAAGAAAAACTAAAGGTGCTATAAGGAAGTGGATATACATATTTTTCAGGTGATGCTGACCAATTCCTTCGTCTTATACAATAGATATTGTAAAAAAAATAAATCTGTACGATTTTAGATTGAAAATCATTCGATCTCTCTTGAGCTCTTGAGTTCTTCCGCTACTAGTACCAATAAAAACTGCAAAAATTGTTCATTTGCCAAGTAAAGTTCCAAAAAATGAGAAACAGTGATATTTACGCCAAAGGTGTCTATTGTGTGCTGATAAAGGAAGGAGAACAGAATCCTTGTACTATTGTAAGGTAGACCTGTGCGCCGATGGATAAACTATCAGCGGTAGACGCCGGCTGGAAATCGGTCGGTGGCCGGTGGTGCGCCGTCGTCGCGCCGAGCCGATGGTTTTCACCGGTGGCAGTGGCGTGACTGGCAGTGTACTCATCCAGCCATAATGTATTTACTAGTAATTCATCATGTTATAGCATAAATTATTCATTGTTTCTCATTATTTTATGAATTCAATTGTTTATTTCATGTTAAACTTATTTTATTACATTTTTATTAATGCATGTGAGAAATTTCTTTTAATTTTAAGCATTTAAGAAAATATTGTACCGTACAACTTCAATCATACCTAATATTATACCCTTTCATTGAGACAGATTCACTACTAATTTACCTGTTATCTCAAATGCGACCAAAAAATTTCATTGTAAACAGTTATGCCCTTTTCACAGTTAAAATTTTATAAATAGTTTTTCAAATATATAATGAAATACCATTCAAACGATCCTGTATGTATTTTTATCACCTCATGCATTCATCTATGTACCACGTTGTAAATTTTGAGAGCGGAGGAATTCATGGAAAAGGCCTCCTGTTTCTTACATTTTTATAAAAAAATTAATATTTATAGATTTATATCTGATTTAATCTGATGAACAAAAAGGCAATGTAAAAAAATTTAGCCCTTGGAATTCAAAGAAGACTTCCAGAAAAACAGCACAAACTTTTACAAAACATTTAAAAAGAAACTGTTGGGGTACAAACCCCATAACCATCGTTTTAGAGAAGAAAATGGGAAACTGGAACTTAACCATCAAGACAATGGCTGAGAATTTGCTAATTATTTCGAAATACTTCTGAACTGCCCAGAACCCAAGGGAAGATTCCCAACAAAAGATCCCAATGAAAACAATCCTAATGCACAAGCACCAGATAAAGAAGAAACCACGAGACAAAGTACAAAGCTCAAAAACATTAAAGCATCAGGTGAAGATGGAATGATGAAATAGAAAGAATTCTTAGTATTTTCCACACTTAAAACTTTTATTCCCA
Source organism: Ceriagrion tenellum (assembly GCA_963169105.1). NCBI lineage: Eukaryota > Metazoa > Arthropoda > Insecta > Odonata > Coenagrionidae > Ceriagrion > Ceriagrion tenellum. The sequence continues at coordinate 141,452,038 of OY720638.1, forward strand.
ACCCAGGTTTCGATTGCGGGGGAAGAAGTGGTTGGTTGACGTCAGAGACGTGCGTCACGGTCAGTGGGAGGTGGTGGGGGGAAAGGTATGGATTATAATAGGGGAGAGTGGGAGGGAAAAACACATTCATTTAGGAGTTTCGCACTTATGTTTTTGACAGCACTCAAAATTTCGAAATGTTCTAAGTAGTCCAATTTGGCCCCTTTCTTCTCAATGTGGAGCACTTCTGGCACAAAGTCACTTCCTATTGTCCTCCTCGATTAAATGTTTGGCAAAGGTTGACGACATATCTCCCTTCACCCAAAACGTTTTATATTCTCCCTTACAGAGATGGCTCGACCACTTTGTCCAATGTGTATCGAAGTACAATTGGGAGTAGTACGTTTAAGCTTATATACACCACTTTTGTTCATGTGTGTCACTTCGTCTTTTGAAGACTTCGTCTTTTATTTGCCCAAAGTTTTTGGGGTGTAAAATGAAACATTAAACTTGTTCTTTGGGAAGGCGTCAATTAATTTATAAGATATGTTCCCAAGAAAGGGAAGTTTACACCATCGTTTGAGTGGCTCGTCATGTTTGTAAAAACTGAGTGAAGTTATTAATTTAATAGTTTCTTTCTTAGTTACACGTTTTTATATTTTGTCAATTAATTCTGTCTTATATCCATTATTGAAAACGATCGATTTGATTATGTTCAACTCGGATTGGAAGTTGGGCTCGGATAGTGGTATTAAAACAAGGCGGTGGAATCATGGAATAAAAGCGAAAATGCTTGTTGGAATAGTGATGGCAAGAATCATTAGAAATAACTGCGTCGGTATATGTGGGTTTGTGGAAGATTGAGAATTCATGGTAGCCATTCGTTATGTCTATTGTTAGGTCAAGGAAATTAATCTTATTTCCTCTTGTCTCTACCGTGAACTTTATAGAATGGTGTAAATTGTTTAAAACACTTTTTAATCTCTTCCGTCACCCACATTTTTCATGAATATATTTGATACCCAAATCTTGAATAGTGTGATGATGATGATGATGTAATATCAGGACTAGTCGAGTTAAATCTTTCATTAGTGGAACTGCAACTGTTTTCTCTGTACTTATGGAACTTTTCCACCACATCACATCTGATACTGTATTTTATATATTGGACAACCTAGTAGTCGAAAATTGGAAGGGCATTCAATTAGAGCAGAGAACATAGTAACGACCTAATTAAAAATATCACCACATGTTTAGTGCTATGATAAATTAGAACAGAAAAGTCGAAGTCAAAATGAAATGAATTAGATGGTTCATTAATGTTTCCACTAACAATGAAGTACCACAAATGTCAAAATAAGTTCGATCATCCTGCCTTCCGTCTTCTATAAGTCAACGATTGTTCAAAAAGTACGGGAGTGTATAAAGTACACCAACCCCTTTTTTGGCCACCCATAATTTAGTCACCACATTGTTTAATCGAAAGGCTCCGTTGAAAAAAGTAGGGCTGCAAAATGAAACAGGAACGAATGTGTAGTTTCATCTGGAACAAAACTATAAGCTTTCTTTTTCAATGCAACTTTGTTTCAGATTTAAACCTTAAGTCTGGCTTGATTTTAGTTTCATTTCAGAATGAAAGTAGAAATTGAACCAAATATGACAATCCGGAACTGTTCCTTCTCTCGAATAGTTTCAGTTTATGTGAGTGGGAGCTATGATAGATTTATGATACTCTTATGATAGACCGTTGAGAGTAAAACGACTTGTCTCAATGAAGACCATAGCGCAAGTGTCTATATTTTTCCTTCCTAGTGCACACAAACACCACCACCAGATTTTCAACGGGCCAATCATCTTTGGAGCAGACATGCACCTACTTCCTTCTTTTAGGGAATGCCCAGTGCCTGGGAAATCCCAAAGAAAAGAGGCGCGCCTACCATGAACCACTGCACCTAGGGGTCAAAACTGCCCCCTTAGAGGGGCATTTTCAGTGGTCATTGACCTCGAGGATGATGCGGACCAAATCTTTCTATAACACATTAGGTAAAACAAAAGACAAAGAACAAGAGGGGACATTATTGCTTGAGAGCCATGCGTGGAATCTGATGGGCACATTTGTTCTTCTCCTTGGGTGCCGCATATTGGATAAACTTGTCAGTTTAAATGGTCAGGGCCTCTTCCTTCTCCCTTTGTGCTTCTAAGAGATCTCCACCCCTCCAATCGTTTAAAGAACAATCGTACCCACAGTCTCTTTGCATCGGGGCTGAGACAACTTTTCTCCCTCTCAGATTGCAGCGGAGATATTTATTTTGTAACTGTCCCTTTAATCACGCTTATTATCTTTTTAATTAAGATCCATTACCTGTACTTTAGCACTCACTTCATCCACAGGGGAAAATTCATAAGGCTCCCTTTTTCTTACCCATTAAGACCGACCCGCCAAACCCAAGCCATGAAATCCCAGTCGGTGCGGGAGAGTGAGGAGGGGATGCTACAGTAAAAAATTCTGAAGAACAAGCTGCTGTTATCATTCGGAATACAAAACTGCAAAAATACGTTTCATATAGTTTGTTACGAGAATTGATGTAGATATATTAGTGAACATCGAAAGAAAGTTTAAGTGGGGTAAAGGAAAGAGACATATATTTCTTGTTTCAAGCTCTGTAGGAAAAGAGAATATTCATGTCACCACTTGGATCCCCCTAGCTTAACCATTCATTACAGCCTTTCTGGAGACACTTAAAATAGCTTGCCCATTCCATGGTTTTTTTTTCAGAATTTTTATAGGTCTAAGATGAAAAGTAAAGTAACGGCTTAGCGATACAACACCATACCTATGCATTAACCAGGCTTTAAAGTTAACCAAATTTAGGTGATTCAGGTTTCTCCTCATGTAATTTTAGTGCTTGTTTACGTGAGGAATTGGAATCGATTATGATACTATTTGCATTATGTAAATGGCATTTCATGGAAGATTACGAATCATCTTTGTTGAAGGAGATAAAAACCTTGTATGCAATTTCATGGCATCGATTCCTTCTCCCATCTCTATGCGAAGTGGCGAATGCACTTGCCATCCTCCTATACTGTACAGCATACACTATGATTGCATTGTAGTTTTACTTCCTTGAACTTCATTTACCTGCAGTCCAAATGCAAAAGGATTATTGTTTAAGTACACGACTAGTGTTTTTATATTAATTGTAGCTAATATTCGAGCCTCCACAGTATGTATTTAAACCAAATGGCTAAACTCCCATTGTCAGACACATTTACATTGCATTGAATGGCTGGCAGACATGGAAGGGAAAAAGGAAGAAATAGTAGTCTTTGAGATGTATCTATGGAGGAAGAACAGAAAAAGCACAATTTTAGATGGAAAGACTAACGACCAGTTTCTTAGGTAGGTGAGTGTGGAAGGGAAATCTGGATATCACACGTCCTAAATACGCATAGTATAAAGAAATGGAGCACTGAGGATTTCTGCCACCTTGTTCGATTATGTGGCCTGTTATATCATTATTTGAATCTCCTATTTCACAATGTTGATTAGGACAGCATCAGGCAGGAAACTGAGGATAACGCACTCATGGGGCACTTAAGGCTTGAGCAGAGTAAAATCCATGGCGAGGAAGCGTGGATGTGTGGTTGTTGGCTCAAAACAAAATGGTAACTTTGTTATTTCCTATCGCACAGATTTAATTGAGAGACTATTTTCAACAGCACATCACATATGGCCAGAAGAGCTGTTCTACTTTTTCATTAGCAATTAAGTTTTTCATTATTATGAGTAATCCGCAATAATAAATGAACATAAGTATAGTTCCGACGCATCGGGGCAATGGTCGGTAAATGACCACCTATGACGGCACCGCGACACGCCGCCAACACGGAAGACCAGCGCTATCGGCGGCGTGCCGCCGCCGATGGACTATGTACGGATGTATTATGTAATCCAAAATGATCGGCGGCACGGCGCAGCGGCACACAGGTCTATTGTAAGGAGTGTGATGGAGAGCTGGCACTTTGTTTGGAGAAATGTTTTCGGAAGTACCACGAAATATAAAAAAAGTTTTAAAACTTAACTGTTTGTGTCTATTTATTTCCTTGTGTGGATGAGATACAAGTTGGAGATCTGTGGATATGCCATTGAAATTGCTGGGTTTCCCCTAGGCAGCCTCACAAAAGACGGTGAGCACGTGTGCTTTTTGCACGCTGCCGTCTAAATGCCTTCACCACTTATCCTTATTGGAGATCAACCTCGAGGTTGTTTGGATGGCACAATCATGTAGAAAAATTTGTCCTCGGTTGAGGGTCTTTGTTATGGGAGTAGGTGGCAGTGCTAAGATTCCGTTGAAAGACCTTTCCTGGATGGATAGAGGTCAATTAGCAGCCGCTTCGAAGGGCCATGTGAACGCATACTAGAGACCTGCTGCGGTGCATCAAATCCGAACTACCCTCACCGGGCTGTGTGCAAGATATATTCCCTCTCCCCCTCTAAGGAGTGGAAAGGGCAAAAGGGGAGGTGGCACATACCGCTCTTGAGATGATTGCTCAGTGGGTGGACGGACATATGTCTTCCGTACTTTGGAAATAAAAGAACCCTTCCACCACTGAGGCTATACCGCCACATATGCTGATCTCTTTCCAAAGGATCCCCCTTCCCTTCCTTTACGGTGTCAGCGGGCGATTGGCTGGAGGACGGGTGACCGGGCAAACGGGCATCTATGTCACCAGGGTGGGCATTAAATGAGCATGGGCAACAAATAGAGATGGGCAAGAATTGCTCCGGATTTTCCTACTGCCTGAATGTCTCTAATGCTTACCCAAGAGGGTGAGAGTTTTTAAGAAAATATAGTCTCATTTCCCTTTAATGTCCATTCCACATTGGATTGATGCTGCTCAGCAAGGTGTAATGAAAATCCAGATGTTTGAGGATATTTATTAGTAGAAGAATGACTAAGAAAAACTTTATTTTTCAAGGAAAAACTGCAAAAGTGCATAACCTTTTCCATTATTTCCACGTCAATGTCAATGTAGGCAACACTTCGCTACATTATGCTATCGTAGGTGCATCTTTTACTTGTATTTTTGAATAGTTGGACTGTTATTGTTGAACTAAAATGCTGCATGACTGTAAAAATCCGAACTCAAAACAGTATTTTACATAAGAATAATGGGTTATTAGTCCATTTTGGTAAAGACGAAACTACATAGCCAGTGTCGATGCTATGTCGGCGCAAAGAATTTAACTCTAAATTATTGTCATTAACCCATTTGCATCCTTCATTTTGGTATTTAAATGCCCCCAAACGCTGCTGGTTTTTAAATTTTTTCCGCTTAAATGCAGAACGTTTGAAAATATAATGTAACTAATCCAAATATTCATGTATTTTCACCAAATTTTTAAGCATTATTACTAGATAACTGTTTTTAACATTCATACAAGTACCATTCTGGATATTGTATATTATACTCCAAGAAAAAAATATTTGTACACAAAATAGTATATTTCACACAAATTTAGATATAATTTTTTATGGTATGATATGTTTTAAAATGTTCTGTACATAATTGAACTTTACAATGATCACATTGCCATGTGGACTCTTTTCGTATTTTATTTTCAAGACACACAACACAACGTTTGGCTGTTCTTTTGCCTTTAGCCTCACTTGGTGGAACTTTTTCCGGAAAATGTCTACCAGTGAGTCTCAAAGGCAGGTCAGGTAAATTATTACTTCGTCGTCTCTCAACACCTTCCTGATAATAACTTTGAAGCAACTCCTCTGCTAACTCCTGCTTAAACACATGAAATGTTATGTCCTTTGTCTTATTAACAAACTTATAAACAACATAAGATTTAAAAGCATCATGTCCAGAAGGTAAAAAAAGTTTTTCTTATAAGCTTTATTTTTTCCTGCACATGCAATGAAACTTGCTCAATAGCTGATCTCCAACATCTACTCCTCCCATATTTTCATTGTAGTTAACAACAACAGTGGGTTTTACGATCCTGGCCTTACTTTTTCTGTCAACCTTTTTTATCTCAGTGAAGTCCAATTTATGCATGGTACTAAGTAATGTAACTCTTATCTTTCCATTTTATTGCAGTAAGATTGTTATTGGAAAATGATACTGCTTCACCTTTCTTAAATTTTAATTTTCCCATGTCTTTCGGAATGTTTTTACATTGTGTTCGAGCAGTACCACAAACATTAGTCCCTAATTAATGCAGTTGGTGAAATAAATCAGGTGAACTGTACCAGTTGTCAAAATACAAAGAATATCCCTTGTACAGGAGATTAGATTCAATCATCAAATCCATAACAATTTGGGTGCTATCAGGAGTATCACCCACCTTGTCTTTTCCCACATAAATTTTGAAATTGTGAATATACCCATTACTAGAATCACATAATTTATATAGTTTAACACCAAATCTTGCTCTCTTAGATCTGATATATTGAATAAAATGCAGCCTACCTCTACATTTTATTAGTGATTCATCAATGCATATAGAAGGCATTGGAGTGTAAACATTGCGAAAAATTTACTGACATGTCAATTACTTGCCTCAATTTTCTAAGAGGATCGTTGTTATCAATTGCTACATTGTTTACAAAGTTTAACTGCTTACTTATTTTCAAAAATCTGTTTCTAGGCATAACACTACCAAAGTATGGTGTACTGATGCTTTCATCTTTGCACCAATAATTTTGAAGAGTAGGTTTTTCAACAATTCCCATCAGTATTACAAGAGCAAAGTACACTTTCAGCTCATTTGAGGTAACACTGTCAAATTTACTATCACTTGATCCATACCTGTTAGTCTCAGTCCTCAGTCACAACATGATTAACTATTTCACTTTTTAAAAAAAGTTCAAAAGCAGAAAGTCTACCAATATTTCCACCTGAAGGAACAGATATTCCAAGGAAACCAGTAAATGGATGAATTACTGGAACTAGGCACTCCGCTTTCCAATTCCACACAGCACTATTATTGTCAACAACATTACGATCCTGTACCATGTCATTGCCTGTAGAAGCACATTCAATTCACTCTCTGAAAGAATAGTCTTGCGTAGAGTTAAGTGTTTTGGAAACATTGCATCATCCTCACTGCTTGAATCACTATAATCAGAGCTGAGAGCATCAAGTAAATCATTAATGCATTCATCCTGAACATTTTCACCGAAACTTCTCTTTCTACTGCAAGCCATGTTCAGGCGATGGAAATGTTTCACTAAAAACGCATTTTTTACGGTGATGGATGGAAATACTTATCTAGAAAGTCACCAGAGGGCAGAAGCTATCAGGCACATGTAATTCATGAAAAAGTCACCCGCAAATCAAAGAGATGGCAGCAGGAGCAACCCTAAAAAGATCATATGCTGTCTGCGTACCAGTATGCTTATGGAGATAGTGGCCAGTATCAGCATGCGTACCAGTACGCTTATGGATGCGAATGGGTTAATATCGTTAAACTTAAAAACATAGCCATACCCCAAAAATAAGTCACACCTCGTCAAATGATGTATTGAAAAGTTGTCCAAAATTTTTTTTTATCATCTATACTGGTTGGATCTTATAACTGTAGTGGTGCTGAATGTGTTAAGCCCATAGATTTGGGTCCATGGGCAGTACTCCAAGTCCTTATATAATTTTGGTGGAGATATCTACATGCCCTTGTTTGGTATCCATGGTACTTGTCAATAGTCGTATATTGAGACATATTGTTTTTAGTAAACATACTTACAACATAGGTAAACACATGGAACAGTCATTAAATGTAATTTTTCAAAAAGTTTGTGGCAAGGAGCATCATAAGGTGTGAAACATATTAGGTGTACAATACACTTTTGGAATTTGAAGATTAAATGTGCATGAGGAGAGGAGCCCCAAAACAATATACTATAAATAATTAGGGAATAAAATTCACTGTAATAAATAGATAATATTGTTGTGTTAAGAGTATGCCGAATGCTCCTAATGAGGAAGCAGATTGAATGAAGCTTGTTGCAAAGGGCTTTATGTGATCTTCCCATGATACACTTTTATTTAGCATAACTCCTAGGAACTTCGTGCTAGTTATTTGTGGGAGACATTTACCCCCTCTATCAATGTCTATTGAAGCTGTGACTTTGTCACATAATTTGTACTGTTTATGTTTGTCATGGTAAAGTTTTGTATGCAATTTTTGTAGCATGCAGAGTTTGATATGAACTAGTCATCTTTCAGTTTCGGTATCAATAACGTGTATGTAAGGTATGAGTGCAATTGCGTTTGTGTATTTTTATTTTTGGAAGTGCATTGGAGTTCTCTGTTTGGTGTTAATGACCAAAACTTTTTTCAAGTCATCTATAACCTTCATATTTTACCAGTTTAAAAATTGATGGTTAGTATCACATCATGTGATCACATCACATTTGAATTTTTACTTGCCGGAGAAAATAAGACTGTGTGGCTGAGTGAATTTCATAATTGAGAACCTATACTAAAGCAATCAATTCATTTTACTGTACTGTACTCGTGGTATACATTGCGTTCATTTGTGCATGTATACATTGTGTTCATTGTTGTTAGTAGCGATACAACTCCTAGTAATGAGTTGTGTCATGAAATAGTGGTCATCGTAGGAATTTAGTATCATGTGCAAGTCTCATGTTGAGGAATGCTACACTGTTGAGAAAAATATTATGAAATTTGAAAATGGTAAATGATTGCCTGATGGCAGAATTGTGATACACAGATCTACAAATTCTGTCTTTATAGTGTTATATTCATTAATCAGGCGATGTTACTGCTATTGCACAAGAACCTGTTACTTAAGAATAATATTTAGTTCTGTAAAAACGTCAATAGCTTGTGTTTTAATAGATGGTCTTGTCATTCACTAACAGATAGGCTATTATCCCATTACCTAGCTATAGGTAATATAAATTATTCTAATGCTAGTAAACTGTGATCAACCTCATTGGTCGTTAGTTAAACCAAATTGAGCTAGGGCATTGAGTTAACTCCCTACTGAGATGGCTTTCAGGGCTGAATGTATGTGAGGTACTCAATTGTATTGAAACTGATGAGTTGGAGGTCCATATAAGAAGGTCTATGTCATTTGAAGATAAATATTTCGAATAGTGTATGTTAACAGAAAAAGATAAATAGTTTATGGTGTAGGATTTTACCTTTTGGTTCTCTCCTATACTAAATAAAAAATACATTGAGAGTGGTGTGTGCTCATTGGAAAAATGTGTTCATGACTGGATTAAAAATTTTTTTGTTCTTTGATCTTCTAGGTGGCAATGATCCTGATCGGTTCAGATACTAGAAAGGTTCATTCAGATTGGATTCTGAAATTATATTTGGGTGACTTTGGGTGAACTGCATGTAATCTCATAATATTTGCCGCTAAGTAAGGAATCTGAGAAGAGCAGTGAAACTAATTTATAATAATAGTTATATCATGACAAGAAATGCTATGAATTGATGATTTGGAAGTTTGGAACAGTGTTTCCTTATTTTTTTCCCAAGGCTTGAGACTCTGCCTTGATTCATTGCTGCATGATCAGTTTTGCATGATTTAACCATTCTGGCTATTGAATGTCAACCTCCAAATTTTATTAATGGTGACATTGATGATGCTCAATACAATATTTGGTTATCAGCAGGAAATTGTTATGTTGCCTTCCATTCCTCAGCCATTATCAAAACAAATATTTGAAATCCTTAAGTGTATATTACCATTATCAAGCAAGTCGATACGATATTCCTTGATTTCAAGAAGGCATTCAACAAGGTTCCTTACAAAAAACTCATACGTAAATTGCGATCATGCTGAGTAAATAGAAAAATAGTGAATTGGATTAGTGACTTTCTCAGTGATCAAAAGCAAAAAGTAGTCATTGATGGTTTTAGCTCTGATATGGTCAAAGTCACATCAGGTGTTCCTCAAGGAAGCGTGATTGGCCCTCTTTTATTCATTACTTATATTAATGACCTAAGTTCTAGAGTTAGCAGTAAAAGGTGTTCCTCAAGGAAGCGTGATTGGCCCTCTTTTATTCATTACTTATATTAATGACCTAAGTTCTAGAGTTAGCAGTAAAATGAGATTATTTGCAGACGATACATTATCTACTATGAAAGTGAGCAAAGACGCGGACTTTAACAGGTGGAGGCCAGGAATTTTTTACCTCCTAGAAAGCCCACATGGGTCATTTTGACCCGAAGTAGCTCTTTTGCTGTTTTTGGAGTTCTTTCCTAATTGTGGTTAAACGTATAGAATTTATAACAGTTCTAATAACAATATTATAATGCAATCAATATTTTTGAGCATATTATTGAGCATTTTATTGAGCATTTTAATGAACATTTTAATGAACATTTTATTGAACATTTTATTGAACATCATTTGAATAACTGATATCACAGTCAATGCATATGTTTGACAAAGATGCAGTACATTTACCTCACACCAGCCTCTTGCACCTGTAGCACGAATCCATTGTCTTTTTTTATTTCCCTTGAATTTAGATATTAGACATTTTCTTCTTTTTTCATGAAGGGGATTTGAATCTACAATATTGCTCGATACCCTTGACTGTTTGTAAACCCCAAATAGTTCAGAGGCCAATTGTAGCAGAAATTTATGCAGAGGTATTTCTATCCTTGTAATTTCACAGTAAAGCACACTTGCATTTATGGCCGAGAGATCCAACAAGTTGTAAAACACTGATACGGGCATGTACAAGCTTGCACAGAATATTTACGCACCATTTGATCTAAACAGTCAACGCCACTTTTTGTAGCATTATGAAATAGCACTGTCTCTGAAATTTTTTTTTGCCCTGCGGTAATTGAAACATAGGGGTGCATTGTACTCAATATCAGTGCATTCTTTTTCTTCCTATACTGATATGCAGTAAGCGTCATGTCACCAGACTTTAGAATGGCAGTGGAATACATAGGAGCATCTGAATTTGTAAATATAGCTAGAACTTCTTTACGAACACGATTCATTGTTCCCACTATACTAGTGTGTTTTGATTTCAATTTGCTCGCAAGAGCAGTTGACATAAAATAATTGTCTGTCGTTAGGTTCCTGCCTTTATTGAGATAAGGCTCCATAAGCTTCATGATTACGCTCTCGGCCAAGGACTCATCATGAGGTCACCTTTCCCAAGATAAGGATTTGCATTACACATGTATTTACTATTAGCATCAGCTAGCACCCAGAATTTAATGGCAAATTTGTCAGGTTTCTTTGGCATATATTGAATGAATGGACATCCGCATTTACAAGGAAATAGTTGTTCATCGCCTGGCAAATGTTCTCCAGGCTTGTAGCAAAGTATACAGTTATCTATTAATTCGTCCCACCATTCAGATACCAGAGCGAATTGTCATTTTTTAACCTCTCCAGCCCATTAGACTTATGGACAAATCTGAGGCAAGTCATAATATCTTTGAACCTGTTCTTAGACATAGTATTGTTAAAAAATGAAAGGCCCCACTTAGTGTTCCAGAGTTAATATAAATCACACGGCTACCACATGCTCCTCTGGTGTGAAGCAATGCAATGAATGCTTCTAGTGCTGAAAGTGAAACTTACCAGTTTCCATACCGCTTTGGTATGTGGATTTTCACTCACTATATTTTGAACCGCCCTCCACCCAGAAGCTTCGACTCTAATTTCAGACACCACCCACTTGACCGTTCCATTTTTTGATATAACAGTCTCGGCCACCTTGAGGAGAGCCCAATCATGCAATCCTGAACTTTTTCCGCCACCTGTTCGGAGTCCACCCACACACAGCACCTTCAGCCACAGCCGATGCAGTCTCATTTTCATTAGTTTTGTCAGACTGGAAATTAATTGATCCACTTACTTCCTGTCCACAGGTCCGACTTTGTTGACTGCTATATGGCCGACTTTGGTTTGCTGCATCCCCAAGAAATGTGCCAGCTGTCAGTCTTCTATATCCCCCTCCCTTAGCTTCAAGTAAAATAAAATACAGAAAAAATTATATTATGATACGAAAATCATACTACTGGCATTGATGAGTGCCCACAATGTTTTATTTTGACCAGTCTCTTGTGTCACAGACCTTTTGACCAGTGACAAAAAAAATACAATACCCACTTTTTACTACCTCAGGTTGCTCATCCATAAAGTCTACTTCAGTATTGGGATCACTCTCTCCCTCCATGTTATGTGGTAGATAATCCTGATCACCACCACTCAATTCAGAGTCTATCTCGCTTAGATCCGATTCATTTTCTGATATTTCTTGCAGTATGTTCAATATCTTTCTTGAGGATATAGCTCTGCATCGTTTCATGGTGGCAATGTTTCCCTCTCCAATATCAGGTGTCATCAGGTACAAATGCCACATATGCATAAGTTTATATAGGAAGGCGGGAAGGTGGTGAGACGGGGGAGGAGGAAAAGGAAAGGAGAGAAGGGTGGACAGTAGAGGTGGGAATTTCGGTTCATTTTGTGGATTCGGTTCATGGGATTTGATTCGTGGCAATGATTCGGTTCTTCAAATCGTTCATAATGAACCGAATGAACCAAATCCACGAGTGAATCTCGAATCCATTTGAATCTCGAATCCATTTGAATCTCGAATCCATTTGAATCTCGAATCCATTTGAATCTCGAATCCATTTGAATCTCGAATCCATTTGAATCTCGAATCCATTTGAATCTCGAATCCATGTGAATCTCGAATCCATTTGAATCTCGAATCCATGTGAATCTCGAATCCATGTGAATCTCGAATCCATGTGAATCTTGAATCCATTTGAATCTCGAATCCATTTGAATCTCGAATCCATTTGAATCTCGAATCCATGTGAATCTCGAATCCATGTGAATCTCGAATCCATTTGAATCTCGAATCCATTTGAATCTCGAATCCATTTGAATCTCGAATCCATGTGAATCTCGAATCCATGTGAATCTCGAATCCATTTGAATCTCGAATCCATTTGAATCTCGAATCCATTTGAATCTCGAATCCATTTGAATCTCGAATCCATGTGAATCTCGAATCCATGTGAATCTCGAATCCATTTGAATCTCGAATCCATTTGAATCTCGAATCCATGTGAATCTCGAATCCATGTGAATCTCGAATCCATATGAATCTCGAATCCATGTGAATCTTGAATCCATTTGAATCTCGAATCCATTTGAATCTCGAATCCATTTGAATCTCGAATCCATGTGAATCTCGAATCCATGTGAATCTCGAATCCATTTGAATCTCGAATCCATTTGAATCTCGAATCCATTTGAATCTCGAATCCATTTGAATCTCGAATCCATTTGAATCTCGAATCCATTTGAATCTCGAATCCATTTGAATCTCGAATCCATGTGAATCTCGAATCCATGTGAATCTCGAATCCATGTGAATCTCGAATCCATTTGAATCTCGAATCCATTTGAATCTCGAATCCATTTGAATCTCGAATCCATTTGAATCTCGAATCCATGTGAATCTCGAATCCATGTGAATCTCGAATCCATTTGAATCTCGAATCCATTTGAATCTCGAATCCATGTGAATCTCGAATCCATGTGAATCTCGAATCCATATGAATCTCGAATCCATGTGAATCTTGAATCCATTTGAATCTCGAATCCATTTGAATCTCGAATCCATTTGAATCTCGAATCCATGTGAATCTCGAATCCATGTGAATCTCGAATCCATTTGAATCTCGAATCCATTTGAATCTCGAATCCATTTGAATCTCGAATCCATTTGAATCTCGAATCCATTTGAATCTCGAATCCATTTGAATCTCGAATCCATTTGAATCTCGAATCCATGTGAATCTCGAATCCATGTGAATCTCGAATCCATGTGAATCTCGAATCCATGTGAATCTTGAATCCATTTGAATCTCGAATCCATTTGAATCTCGAATCCATTTGAATCTCGAATCCATTTGAATCTCGAATCCATGTGAATCTCGAATCCATTTGAATCTCGAATCCATTTGAATCTCGAATCCATTTGAATCTCGAATCCATTTGAATCTCGAATCCATTTGAATCTCGAATCCATTTGAATCTCGAATCCATTTGAATCTCGAATCCATGTGAATCTCGAATCCATGTGAATCTCGAATCCATATGAATCTCGAATCCATGTGAATCTTGAATCCATGTGAACCTCGAATCCATTTGAATCTCGAATCCATGTGAATCTTGAATCCATGTGAATCTCGAATCCATGTGAATCTTGAATCCATGTGAATCTGTCGACTTACTGCATTTCAAATATTAGTGTGCGAAATAATAAACAAAAAAGTAAAGTGTGATGCTCCAATTCGGAAACACAAGACCTTTGACAAGGTGTTTCAAGGGTATTTAAAGAAGAAAGAAAGATATTTATTGTTCTAGGACTCTTGTCCTCTAAGAACAAATACAATTTACTTATACAAATTCTTACAGTAGATTTAAACATGGAATTAATTAAATATAAAATCATGAAATCAACTCAACTTACTCATTGTGAGCGATAACCTAACAGGAAAATATAACAAAAGAGTTCCATTTTACAAAGAAATCATATCATCACTACACTACTACAACAACAACATTATACAAAGAAAAGCATATGATACACAACGTTCCAGTGACAAATCACAGAACCAACGAGGTAGAAGTTTTAGGAATAGCAATAAGTACCATGATGAAAAGAACAAACAACCAAAGAAATATAAGAGATACACATTTTTCTTCAATTTACAACCAAAGAAATATAAGAGATACACATTTTTCTTCAATTAACCAATAAGTTATTATGGGGCAGTGAGTAATATGTTATAGACTTTTGCCTTGAACGATTTCAAAAACCGAATATTTTTAACATCATCTGGTAGATTATTCCAGAGATTGGATGCTACAACCTGGAATGACTTCTAGAAAGAAGTTGTGCGATGAGTGGGATAGTAGATTAAGTTAGCATCTGATCTTGTAGTCATAATTGTATTTTTAGGCTTAGTTGTAAAAAGATTATGTAAATATTCTGGATTTTTATAAAGAAACAATACGTAAAGGAACGTTAGACATTGTCACTCCTAGATTTTTTATTGTGCTTGAAAAAGGAACATTAAAATTTCCCAGTTTAATGTTAGGTAGGTTTAATGTTATTTTCAGGGTTCTTATTGAACGATTTGGATTTGGCGGATTCAGAAAATTGCTAGCAGAATCTTCTACACAAATTGTTCATATTGAACGATTTGTGTGGGAATCCAAATCGTTTAATATGAACGATTTGGATTCGGTGGATTTGAATCTTCCACACAAATCGTTCATGTTGAACGATTTGGATTCGGTAGATTTGAATCTTCCATCAAATCATTCATTTTGAACGATTCGAGTGGAAAACGTAGATTCAATTCATTCGGTTCATGCCATTGAATCGTTCATTTTGAACGATTCATTTTGAACGATTCATTCATGAACGACACAGCTCTAGTGGACAGTCATCTTGAACCTTCTTGTGTACTTGCAATTCGTTCCCCACCAAAACTCCTTCACCCGTATTTTCCAACTCTCAATCAATGAGTTTCAAATTTTTTTCACCCGAATTTTTCAAACTCTCACCTCCTTCCCGCCTCCCTACATAAACTTGTGCATACATGACATACATCGTCATCTGGATACTTAAGAATGTAATAAGCATAAAACAATATAGGAACACCATCAATTATAAAACCGGTGGGTGAAACTAAGGCTTATAACTCTTCAGGTCAAGATGACCCGGGCGGGCCTTCACTGTAATATTTTAAAATCACAGTGAAAATAATATGGTATATAGCAAATATTTTACCCAAAGCTGAATAATGTCATTCCATGAAAAGTCATGGTGTATTTTACTATTATTAAAAAATTTATGAATGTAGTGACAATTTAAAAGTCCTGTAGGGTCAAATTGACCTGAACGGACCACCGTGTGTTAAAGCTCTGTCATCAGACCTCAAAAACGTTCATTCGTGGTGCCAGGAGTGGGGGTTAGAATTAAATATCAACAAATGTACCACAGTTCACTTCCTGCGAAATTCGTCACAAAAATGCCATACCTATACTGTGGGTGGAGTAAACAAAAATCTTCAGATACAGTAAAATATCTTGGAATTACCTTGACTTCTGATATATCGTGGGGATTGCACATACAGAACATATGTGGCACAGCATTAAAGAAACTAGGTTTTGTTAAACGTATAATAGGAAGGTCCTAGTTAATTTGAACCCGCTTAATTCGAAATACCGTGTAATTCGAAGTCACATTTGGCCCCGTGACTCCCGATTTTATCGGTTAATTCGAAGTCGTCCTCGGCGGCAGCGGCGCATTTTATTAGGTTGGAAGCGCTTATTTCAAAGTGATTAACGTTGTCCCGCTCTTGAAAACCAACCTTGACTACATATCTATTTGGACTTAAGCTGTTCTCCCCATATCACATATCTCATAGCAAGGGTCGTAGACCGTGGGAGTGTCTCCTTACCATACCTATATCAGGAATGGAACTTGAGTCATACCCCTTCAAAGTCTTCTTTTCATTTTCCCCTGCGTAATATGGTACCGTCGCAGCTGCAACCCTTGGTGGTAATTTAGCCGGCTCATTTTTTTCCCCGAATATCAAGTTACAAATGTCAGTTAATTCTAATCAAGAGAGGAGGCTCTGCTCCTCTCCGTCACCCCTCCCTCCACCGGCAAGGGACGGAGCCTGGGCGCAACTGTTGCGCCCAATGCAGACGACTCCGGGAACTGCATCGGACGCCGCGGGCTGCGAACAGAGGCATCTGTTGAGAGAAGTCTGCGAAAAGCTTCCTATCCTGCCTGCCCTTAAGGGTCGCCAGCCTTCCCCTCTCTTGCCCAAGCCCAATAGACCGTTGCCCTCCCCTCTCTCACTCTGGTGCCTCCCTTCTCTCTGAAATGTCAAGGCAGATGATTGGAGGTCATATACCTTGACGACTCTGACTGAAGGGCTCCGCACCTGATGACTTGAGCATCTCCAGGGAAGTCTCGTTGACCTCTTGACTTATCAGGTGAAAGGAAAAGTAATCATTTTTATCCACCTCTGCAGAGACGAGTATTGACCAGGTACAGTAATTTTAGCATTAAACATTTTAATACTCTGCTGTCATATCATGTTAATGTTAGCGGCGCTCGTATCGAACGTGAGGAACTTAATAATATGGTGATAATGATTGAGTCCAGTACTGTTTTTCTCTGTTGAATTGTTTTATTCGCCCAAGAAAATGCTTTAGCTTCATTCTTACTAATAGCCCGGCATTTATTCCTCCATTGTAGGTTTAAATAGCTTTGAAGATTACCCTTCTTGACGAAAGACAGGTGCAGATATGTCCTCGAAAAGAAAACACAATGCACTGACTCTTACAGAGAAGATGAGTATTCTTCGTGAGGTGGACACTGGGGTGAAAACAAAAATGGAAATCGCAAAGCAATACGGTATTCCGCAATCAACGCTGTCGACTTACATTAAAAATTGCGATGCAATTGTATCACAAGCAGAAAGCGGAAAGGACGACGGTAGGAAGAAAAGAAACCGGGGAGCCAGGCACGAAAATGTAGAGAGCGAGTTGCTGGATTGGTTCTTCCAATGTAGGGCAAATAATATTCCTCTGTCTGGTCCCTTAGTAAAGAGAAGGCCGAAATGATCGCTCTTAAATTAGGTGAATAATTTAAGTGCTCCAATGGGTGGCTGCAGAGATTCCGGAAGAGGAATAATATTGTGTTTGTGCGTGTCTGGAGAAGGCAGATCAATGGATGTCGTAGGTGCTGCTGAAAGGTAGCGAGAAAATGTCAAACGCGTTTTAGAGGACTACGTTCCAAATGATAATTCTAACATGGATGAGAGTGGAATCTTCTATAACATTCTGCCGGATAAGACGCTCGCCGCGAAAGGAGAAAGATGCCGCGGCGGGAAGAAAAGCAAGGAAAGGCTGACTGTCGCACTGTGTTGCAACTTCGATGGCACTGAAAAACTTCAGCCTATGGTGATAGGAAAATACGCCCACCCTAAGTGTTTCAAAGGAATCCAAACCCTTCCTTGCGGTTATCGTGCCAATAAAAATGCTTGGATGACGACGGCTTTATTTCGTGAGTGGCTTACAAGTTTTGAGAGAAGAATGGCTGGCCAGAATCGAAAAATTCTGCTTTTAATAGATCAGTGCACTGCTCACAGTATTGAAGGGCTCAATCAAAATAATATTTGAGTCGTTATACTTCCCACTAACACCACTAGCTATATATAGCCTCTTGATCAGGGCATTGTTTATTGCCTCAAGGGATCGTATAGAAAGAACTTGGTGAGGTGCATGTTCAGGGAGACCGCAAGAAATATTCCCGTTCAAGACATTAGGAGGTGGAATGTGCTGGATGCGACGAGGAATATCTGCGCGTCTTGGAATGAAGTTTCCTCATCTGTTATTGCAAACTGCTTCTGTAAAGCTGGTTTTGGGGAAGAAATGGCTTTAAATGTATGTGACTCAAGTGAAGATTTCGACTGGCCTGAAATTCATGGGGAAATTGAGTGTCCAACTAATTTTCCAGAATACGTCCGCTGCAATGACAATGTGATCACCACTTTCGAAGAATTTCGTAAGTTGAAGAGACTACGGTTGCTAAGTCAAATGAATTCAATGGCGACAGATGCGGGATAGAAGTAAGTGATTCGTAGGGAGAAGAGGAGGCCGAAGAGCAGCTGATAAATATGCGAGTGACTCGTAAAGAGGCATTTTCTGCTATGCTGTTCGACAGTGGAAATGGCGCTACGAGAAAGACTAAATTCTGATGAAAATCTTCCCCAAGCCTTGGGCATTCTGTGTAAACATGTGCATGAACTCTACGAAAAGAAAAGTAAACAAACGACTATAGATTCATTTTTTTCCAAAAAATAACTTTTGTAATGTGTTTTTAGGTAGCTGGTAGCTAGAATGGTCATTCAAACATTTGTAACCATTTTCATTTCCAATAAAACTTTAACAAAAAATCGTCATATATTCTTTGGAAATATGACAAAATTTTTTGCAAAATCATAAATGCCATTTTTGACAGAATGTCGAACTCAATCTTTGGGATTCTACTGGAATCTTTCGCTGTCTTACAACATATGTATTATCTTATGGACAGGGTAAAATTTTTCATTCCATTCTTCTGAAATAGACATGGTGGAGTAGTCCAGAGAGATGATCCTGATCCGTTTTCCTCTTAACTTACTTCGCTTAGATCATCAGATTCCTGTGTCTTCCCCTGGTCGCTGGTGAGCTTTACTTGCCAACTTTATCTGTATTCTTTTTATTATATATTTGCTCTTTCCCTGCACTTCTTGTGAATCACTAGGTAAGGGAGGGAGAAAGGCCTGCTTATGAGGGGTGAGATTCCGAAACTGCGTCATAATTTTTTCCTGGGTTTCCCCGTGCTCAGGAAGGGAGGGGAGACCCTAGCTGACCTTCAGTCGATGCTCTACCGTTCTCTCCATCCAAAAGGGAAGAATACGTAATGCATTCTCGGAAAGCATGGGCACTTTCTTGACCGATTGAGACCCAGTACAGGTCCATGGAGCATCACACCAATGGTAAGGACGGATAAGCTGTACTATTAGGTCGATGCACGGTGCTCCTTTTGCCAAGAACTTGGATTATGATCATGAAATGTGGATGCAGAAGATCGCCTCTTCTGTACGTTGAAAAATTATCTCGCCAAATTTACTCAAGCCGACTGTACCCGTGGTTCAATTGGTGTGAAGATTGAGGTGATCGATGGGTGAAAAGTTCAGTGAGGCAGGAAATTGTCGTAATGGACGTACGTGGCAGGCGTTTCAATATTTGCAGGCTGACATAGCACGCAGCGCCGTTGTTGGATGTTGGAAACAAGTGACAGGTGAATCACCGCATTCAGATTCATGCCCGAAGATCTTTTTTTCGTGAAATTGTGTCGAAAAAAAAGCGTACCACTCCAAATTATCCTAAGTCTGATAACCTCGAAATATTTTATTCTCACAAAAGTGAAGAATTGTGGTCATCAACTACTCCAAATAGCTTGTATTCTGTACCTGTTGATAAAAAATGTAATTTATCAATGTTTTTCTGGAAAATTCGGAATCTATTTGTTTATTTTCGGAAAGTACGTTTAATTCGAACCCGAATAATTCTAAGTCCAATTTTTTTGGTCACTTCAATTTCGAATTAATGAGGTTTTACTGTAATAGGAAGGTCCTCGGATGAAAAGTAAAAGAGAGATGCTACTTTGCTCTGGCAAGGCTGCACCTCGAATATGCCGTGAGTATTTGGGACCCTGGTCAAAGAGATTTAACCAAAAGCATAAATAAAATACATAGGATAGCAGCATGCTTCGTTAAAAACTGCTACAAGCATACATATAGTGCCTCACAACTTTTAGAGGGATTAATGTTGGAGCCCCTAGAGACTCGGAGGCTACATGCTAGGTTAGCTTGCTTGATGAATTTAGAACTGATATTTGTCACAGTGACATAGAGAATATTATTATGACTCACTACATTGCTAGGTCTGACAGATGTGATAAAATAAGAGAGATACACTGCCGAACAGGTAGGTACAAAAACTTGTTCTTTCCGCACACAATAAGCGACCAAAATAAAAACTGTGCTCCACTAAATACACTCCTATAATATATGTCTCTATTCCATCTCCAAAAACTTACACCCTTACACGGCTGGTGACATAACACTCCCTGCCACACACTCATGCAGTGGCTCACAGGGTATTATGTAGATTTAGATGTAGATTATTTTTTCAAGAGTTTATTCTTAGTTATAGTATGGTATCCCCTGAAAGATGGTAATCAATGAGAGGTATATTCTTTCCTCTGCCAATCCCATATAATCAGTGTGGGATGTCATTAAGTGCAATACCAAAGCAACTCAAATAAATGATCCACACGAAGAAATCAATTTCAGTGGCACTCCAGTCACAGCTCCCTTACAAATTGCTGACAGCTTCAACTTAATTTTTTGGAAAGTAAATCTTCACCAACTTCCATATCCTATCTTAGCACACAGTTCCTTGCCGTCTTAGACCATTTTCCTCTTTCCAGCTGACCCACATGAGGTCAATAAAGTTTTGAATTCCCTACCAAACCAGTGGTCATCAGGATTTGATGAACTCCAGATCCTAATCTTGAAGGTAGCCAAAGGTTTTATATGTGACCCCCTAGCTGACATAATTAATGCTACCTTTAATGAAGGACTCTTCTCCAACTATCTGAAACTAGCCCATGTTAACCCTATCCACAAAAAAGATCCTCACTCCAACCCAAATTATTATTGGCCAACATCAGGGCTCCCTAATTTTTCAAAAATTTTTGAAAAAATCTTTCATTATCACCTCATGAGTTTTCAGCTCTTAAACAAAACCCAGCACAGTTTCCAAACTGGGAAGTCAAATACTATATTTCTACTCATAAACCACATCCACAAGGCGCTTGATAGTAGAAATGCCACACTAGAGATCTTCTATGATCTCAGTAAATCCTTCGATAGTATGGATCTTAAGATACTATTCTTCAAAGTCTCAAGGCTGGGTTTAAATGGAAATGCCATGCTTTGGTTAAAATCTTTTCTCACCAACTGGCCACAGCATGTAAAATATGGCTACCGAGGAGACACTGGCTCCAACACAGCCCTGTCCAAGCCACTTGAAGAGTACCAAGGTGTCCCCCATGGTTCAATTCTTGGGCCTCTACTTTTTAAAATTTTTATAAATGACCTTCCTCATTCAATTTCAATAGGAAAGGTCCTTCTCTATGCTGATGATACTTCCTGTCTGCTACAGTCTAAAAATTCTGTAGAACTTGGGCACCTCTGTAGAACCTCCATCTCTGATATGAACCATTGGTGCCAATCAAATGGACTCACCATAAATTCTCATAAATCTCTTCATTTGCAGTTCCACCTCAAAAGGTACCCTCCACCTTACAGTCTCTTACTTTGCTTAAATGATAATGCCCTCATTCGATCCCATTCTGTCAAATTTCTTGGATTAGTAATCAATGGAAACATGGACTGGTCTGACTGTATTGAGTACACCATGAAAATAAAATTACTCTTGGCATGTTCCTGATTAGGAAACTAGCATCAATTGTTGCTTTGGATACCTTAAAACTCCTATTTCGCTCAAAAATACAATCTCATATTGTGTATGGAATTTTATTCTGGGGTAATGACAGCTTTTCCTGCAAGATTTTCTCCCTTCAAAAGTAGGCTCTAATGGCAATGCTTCCCCTCCCTCTCCATACCCCTGGCAGACCTTTATTCAAGAATCATTCCGTTGCCCATCATACTTCCATCCCTGTGCATACTTAACTTATTTGTAAAGCAAAACCCCCAAATCTTCTCCTCTTATCATCGTGTACACCCCTACCATACACGCTACAATTTAAACATCAATTTATCCCAGAACTCTACCTCCCCTTCTTAACATTGTCCTCATTATGCACCCTCAGTTATCTTCAACAGATTTCCAGCTGCCATTAAATCAATCATGTCTCTCTTGGTTTTCAAGAAACACGTAAAGCACCTATATCTTGATAAAGCTTACTATTGTATTGCTGAGTTCATCAAGTCTGACTGTAACTGCTGTAAAATATGAATTTTTAATATGTATATGCTGTGTCCTGTTTGATTTTCTTAGCTATTGTCTGTTTTTCTTATTTATTAATCGTCCATTGTCCCAATATATCATTTATATCATCATATATCAATTATATTATTATTATTATATTTTAATAAACCCGTGTGAAATGTATAACCTTCCGTCTAACCCGCATGCAAAATCAAAATCAAGAAAAACGTTTATAGGGTGTTTTTACCGCCCCCCTTCAAGTGACATCAAAATTTTAGAAAACTGTTTGGACTCAGTACTAAGCGCCTTGAAGCTTGGCAATGTCATCCTTGTTGGTGATTTTAACCTATCGATTCGATGGGACTCTCCAATCAGTGGTCATCTGCGCAGCGTCCACGACAATTTTTTTCTTGATCATTTTACCAATGCCCTTCAACTATCCCAGTATAATCTTCATCATACTCGCGATCTGGCAACTCTGGATTTCCTTCTCTCATCCTTTCCTCCAGAAGAAGTTGTCCCGGGGCGAAATATCTTCACCTCGGACCATGAATCCTTGGATGCCGAGTACCGTTTCCACCGTTCCCACACAGTCAGGGGACTTCCCAATGTCCCTTTGTTTCCCCTTCCTGCATGGTCAAAGGTTTGTTGGGAGGACGTCAATCGCCGCCTCGACCTCATCCCCTGGGGCGTTCTATCGTCATTATCCCCCGAGGAAGCCGTCGACTATCTGTACAGTGTCCTCGAAAGTGTCATAAAAGACTGCGTACCTAAAGTGAAACCAAAAACAAGAAAATTTCCATCCTGGTTTAAGCCCGATACTCTGCGCATTCTTGGAAATAAGAATCGCGCCTGGTACCTTTACAAATCCTGTCCAAACGTGCACACCCATCGCTCATTCAAGAATTTGCGTCGCTACTCAAAGCAGCTCATTCATCGGGATTATGTTGAGTTCATTCAGAAAGTATCCTCGTCTATTACCACCAACCCTAGAAAATTTTGGTCTTTTGTAAATGGTTGCCGTAGTAAACCTAGAATCCCAGAACTAGTTTCATATGGTAATATTAATGCTGTAGGGGAAAGCAGGATGAGCCTCTTTCTCAAATTCTTCTCTGAATGTATGACACCCCTCTCCATCCCATCCCTCACCCAAAATCACTTTCTCACTCCCATCACCAATAACTGCCTTTCTGACATCCAAACTGACCCTCTTGAAGTTCTTAATTATCTACGTAAAATTCGCCTTCAACGTTCCACAGGCCCTGACGGCCTGAGCCCGATATTTGTTCGTAATTGCGCTGAATCCCACTCAATACCTTTGAGTTTACTTATAAATCGCTGTTTTTCCCTTGGTACGTTTCCAACACTATGGAAAACTGCTAATGTTATCCCCATTCACAAATCCGGCCCAAAAAATGAAGCATCTAACTATCGACCTATCTCTTTACTACCAGTTCTCTCTTCTGTTTGTGAGAAAATTGTCCTCAACAGACTTTTTTATTTCACATCTCCTCATCTCTCTGATAATCAACATGGTTTTCTTCCGCGTCGTTCATGATTGACTAACTTAGCTGTTTTCCAACATAATGTTGTAAATTCCATTAACAATAAAACTCAGTTAGATACCATTTTCCTAGATTTTTCCAAAGCTTTTGACTCCATCAACCATAGCCTCCTCCTTTACAAACTCAGCGAACGATTTAACATTTCTGGTAATTTTAAAAATCTTCTTACTAGCTTCCTTAGCAATAGAAGTCAAAGGGTCATTCTTTGTGGTTTTTCGTCTCCATGGTCTCCACTGACATCTGGGGTTCCTCAAGGCAGTGTCCTTGGTCCTTACCTATTTAATCTATACATTGATGATCTTGCCTCCCTAATACCCTCTTCCCAAGCTCATACTCTACTTTATGCCGATGACTGTAAACTTTTCAAGAACATTCAAAAGCCCTCCGATTGCCATGAACTACAGGATGCCTTACGCCAGACCTCAAATTGGTGCGATGTTTGGAACCTTAAATTAAACCCGGAAAAATGCAGTGTTATGTCTATCTCCCTAAAGAAGGCCCCTCTAGAATTTAATTATACTGTGACTAATCACCCGCTAAAACGTGTTTCAACATCTAAGGACCTCGGTATTCTTACTGACAATAAATTGAACTTTTCTCCACAAATACAAACAATCAAGTCTAAAGCAATGTCCCTCTTAGGCCTCCTCTATCGTTTTACCGAAATTAATGAGCCCCGAGCACTTAGAACTTTCTTCTCTTCCATTATTCTTCCAATTCTTACCTATTCCTGCCCCATCTGGTCTATCTCTTCTCAAACTAATCTTTCATCACTGGACTGTGTCTGCAACTTCTTTGCTAAAATAGTTAAGAATAGATTACCACAGTGTCGTAATATGTCCACCAAGGCTATTCTATCATATCTCTCCATCCCTAATCTCCCCACTCATAGACTCACAGCAGACTTAATATTTATTTATAATATTCTAAATTCCACCATCGACTGCCCTGAATTGCTCTCTTATATCAATTTCAAAGTTCCCTCCCGCCCCACCCGTTCTCACCCTTTACTCCACATGCCCATTCCCAGACTTTCGACCACTAAACGTTCTCTTTTCTTCCGCCTCTCCTCTCTATTGAATTCCCTCCCTTCCCACATTGATCCTTTTGCACTTTCATCTAAATCCTTTATAAGCCTTTCTCTTTTGTATCTTTCACCTAAGTAGTTATTCCCCCAATTTCCTTCTTTTTATATATTTCCATAATTTCTTTTTGCAACCGGTTGTTAAGTTTGCTTGTATATGTCCTTAAGTCTGTGTATTGTTACATGGCCACTGTAAAATGGCGACATAGCTGTATGTGGTTTTATTACTTTAAATAAAAAAATAAAAATATAGTGAGATTTTATTTTGAACAAAATGTTTGTAGTCTACATAATTACCTTACATTAAGGCATTGCTCCCATTCATGTATCTGGCATGCATTTTCCCTCTACTTGGGTGGTGTGGAAAAACTTGCTGTGGTATAAGAAAACGTGAAGCATTTCCATAGAGACAGCAAGTAGATTTGTAGAATCAACCCAAACAAAATCACCTCTCCTCTCAGCCATGACTTTTTACCTGGAAAATGTGCATTGAGCAGTGTTCTCAAGCCTGTTCAATTACCTACCGTCTCTTCTTGTGTTCATCATGCACTTTTCACGTTGCAATGGAGTCAGCCCATAGAAATACGTTCACTTGAGGAGATTTCATATCCCTCCCAACCCTACCAACCCTACCAGCCCACCAACATTTAAGGCTGCATAACTCCCATTAAAATCATTCTCTATATCAGTCCAATATCAGTCTTAATAAAATATCCCTGAAATTTGGCAGTTGTGTCTGTAATGCAGTCCTAATTGTTAAAAGCAATGACATTGATCCCTTTGATTGCCAACAGAAATGAATTTAATACATTTAATCTGGGAAATATTCCAATACTCCTTTGAGCAGGGGAGGGACAAAAATTAAAAAGGGATATTCTCACTGTTTAGTGGCTGCAAATTGGACTTGTTACTCATTTATCTGTCCTTCATGCTGTGATGTGTGAATATATGTTGTTTTCCTAGATTAATCTTAATCCTTTGAATGCGGCATGATGTGATAGCAATTCATGGTTGTCTTTATGCTAGTGCTGATGACGTGATATCACGTCAAGGGTACTGCAAGTGTTCCAGCTTTCGCTAGGGAACTTTCACTAGGCCCCCTAGCGAAAGCTGGAACACTCATGGTACCCATGATGTGATATCACGTCATCGGCACCAACATAAAGACATTCATAACGTGAATTCACATCATGCCATGTTCAAAGGGCTAATGTAATGATATGTACTAGGCCCACTTGAGTATCTTGCATTCCATTGTCACCTCTCAACTTCTTTGTTCATACTCGATATTATGTCATACTGCAGTTTTGTCCGTGCTGGAAAAGACTTTGTTTAGCCCTGAAACACTAGGCTAACTGGGAAAGTGAAAGTGATTGTTATCATGGAGATATACTGGGGAATTTTGTGGGGGAATGAGGACATGGATTGACATTGTGAGCATTAACGTTGTATACTGAAAAGGTGTAATGTTGTGCAAAAATGTTGAATTCACAATGTTAGCATGGTTACTCTATTATTTCAATCTCTATGTTTGCCAATTGAACTCGGATTGATTTTGTGGGTTCATCTTGGTGTGGTAAATGCAACGGGCTAGTGGGATCAATATGAGAGGCGGGCTTACTTGGCCCACTTTCCCTGCCTGTCTGAGATTTCAAATCAATATGAACCAATTCAAATTGATATTTCTATCTATTTCGCAATGGTAAACCAGGCAATCCAAGTTGGCTGGCTTAGAATGTTCAGATCGGTCTGATTTCATATCGATCTGAGTTCGATTGATAAATGTAGTGACAGACTGCAATACATTGCCTTATTAAATTGGTTTATTTTTTTAATTTCAGGGAAGATAAAGAAAAAGAGATAAAAATAACATTAGAGGAAAATGCTGCTCAATTGGGTCTCATGAATAAAAATTACCTTGAGCTAATGGTATGTGATAATGTTTGTCATCCCTTAAAACTGTGTATGTGCATCCTTGTATTTCAGTAACCTGAAATTACAACATTGTTCAATTATGGGGGTACCTGGGTGTCCTCGGGAGCAATTCTTGCATGTATACTGAATTTTTTATATGTATCATTCATGTAAATTTTCGAAATACTGTGCGAGCCCACACTAGGGTGTGTAGCTTGGGTTGATTTCTTATCATGCATGCAATACTCCTCTCAGTTTAAATTCAAACGTTAATGTGCTCCTTTAGCCACTATGTTGACAAACATACCAACATCGAGCACATGGTTTAGCATACCGCTAATGATTATTATTTCTATTACTTTTGATTCATAGATACAAGGCACTAATTCATTGGTTAAATGAAATCATGCTATATTTTTCAAGCTAGGTGGGTTAATAGTAAGTTATTGAAAGCAAATACATTATATAATTTTACCAAGCAAAATTTAGTCTCATTCAATTAAATTCTTACAAAATTACAGATTAGCGTAGGATACTTTCTTAATTTACGTTAAATATGTCAGTTGGTACCTCCATGAGGTGTCCTTGCTTTTTTGACCCATTATATATGCTACTTCAGCTAAAGGGATAAGAACTTTCTACATTTCAACTTTCTGCACAAGTCTGTATTGTACTCGAGTGTTCTCATAGTCTCATATGGCTCTTCAACAATCTGAACTGGATGAAAAGATACTGAACACTTATATATATTGGAGCATATATGGAAGAGTATCATCTATGTATTTATGTGGTACCGGTTATTATGTTTTCATTTGATAAAATTTAGTCAACCTGATGTTTCAACAGATGGATACCCTGAGTGTCTGGCAATTGAGAAATACATTTGATGCACAATTTTTTGTTCAATGAGAAGACAATAATAATGGAATTATGTATTTTGTTTTTTTTTAATATTAATGACTATCTCTACATTAAACAGTAGCATTGGTAATGCAAACTTTTGGCATATTGTGGCACTCCAAATTTTATATTCAGTATGTGCACCATGTCCAATATTTAAGGAATTTAAGTGAGAACACAAAGTGATATTTAGAAATTAATTTTGGTATTAGGTGATGAGTGACTTGGTGACCATAATGTCGAATTTTTCCATGGGGCAATTAAATTTCCTAATATATATTCAATTATTTTACTTCCGACTTTATATAAGATTTTGAAGAATAAATTCTTTTTTTAATTTTTATATTTATATTGAAAAAGGTTAAATTGTGACTGTCAAGGAGGTTAAAAATAATATTACAGAAACATAAACAATATTTAACAAAAAATTACCTCTTTTTTGAGCTTAATACATAAATTAATTGCACAATCTGGCATGGTTTATTGTCATATTTATTTCAGCATGTTTCCTATATTTAATGTCATCATTTTTGAAGAGAGGCTGGTGATAAAAATATTTTCTATCCCACCCAACTATTAATTGTGATGAAATCTTTATTTGCTGGGGCCAAGGGATGTTTATTGTGGTCAACTTTTCGAGGGCCTTTTAGAATTATGTGTCCTTTGTCTTTTCCACAGAAATAATACAAATCGAGTTCTGTTCACAACAAATATTGATACAAAAAAAGGTATTAGACAAGTATTGTTTACAGGATGTAATTTTTCATGTTTTCATTTTATGGGCTGAGTAAGTTCCAACCTCAAAGTGGAACATTATTTATGAATCACTGTTGCCCAATGTCAATGAGTCCTTAGACCGCCAGGAGAAGAATTGAACCATGAAAACAGATGTAAATATATCATTTCATGAATTAAAAATAAATGTTCTTGCATTGATACTGAATAATCTCGGAATATTTTTCCAAGTTTTCTTTCATCGTATCACAGGGAGCTTGTTGACTAGTTGTTCATGGTGAAGATTTATCTAGCAAATGTAGAACATGTGAAAAACATTCAGAAAATGACTTACCACAAATTATGTTTAACTCTGGATAAACAACTCTTTGATGTCCAACTTCATTATATGTTCTTGTATTCAGTAGGGATACCTGCACTGCACATATGAAATGAATAAAATAGTCTTTAAAAAGGACCTCATTTTGCTGGTAAACATCATGAACGAAATTAGTTACTAGCTTATTGTTATTGCTGCAGCTGTCAGACATATTTGAATAGGAATAGAGTGGTCCGTGTTCAATTTTTGATCAAGGCAAATATGTTTTACCTGAATTTTCTCATGTTGAAAATATGGATGATTGTAATATGTGGTTGCAATGACTGGCATGACAAAATTCACCTTGAAAAAATCAGTTTACTTGACCAGGATTTGAACCCAGATCTAAAATATCTCTGCCGGGGGTGGGATCACAGTTCTTTCCTCCCCATGGTTGTTATTGTCTTCTACAAAGCCAGCTGCTTTGAATGGGCAATGATCACAGTTACTGTCCTGGAAATGCTCTCTATTGACATGAAGTGCCTGATTTTTCTTTTTTAATTATAATTACGTTTCTGCTATCATGAACACACTTGAATAATAGTGATAACATGAACATGCACATTATGAAAAAGTGTGATTACAATTCAGTTACAACTACTGAGCTGTTTATTTCAAGGCAAATCTAAGATGTAGCTCATGTCTTGTGGTGTATTCCTATGTGTCCATATGCATCATTGTGAACTGAGTTACTTTTATAGTACACAGTGATATTGTCTGTAAACGTTGAATGAAACTCTTGGGAAAGGGAAGAGTGTGCTACTCTCAGTGATATGCAAGCAGAAAGAAGTAATTTTTGGATTTCACCGCATCAGCCAAGACCCTTCCAATCAAATGTCAGTTTCCATAGTGCATGGGTTATTTGGCTGGTTAACTTGTCTGAGTTGAAGCAACAAGTAATCTTGTTAAACTCCTGAGAATCCCAACAGGTTTCCCTTTTGATGATGCAAAGCTCCATCTGGGAATAATCCATCCAATCTGGGAATATATAAAGTGTGCACAACATTGATTTGGGAAGTAGTCCTCTGCTTTAAATAAAAGCTTATTAACCCCTTGTGTTGTGCTCAATACCTTCTCTGTAAAAGATCAAGATTTGGAGACCAGTCATTTAGCTCACTGGAGAGAAGTGGTGTGCTCAATTTCTTTTACCCACTCACAAGTATTTGACGGGTTCTTCCTCATTTCTTGAAGTGCAATGTACCTTCTCTCTTTGGAGCTGCAGGTATTTGAACTTTATGTGTCATTCAATATGGCAAACCACCCTGATGTGCTGAAGCTTTGCTCAGGCTTACTGGCGACTACTTCATTGAGAAGCATGTCGATGTACAGCAAGCAGAGCGGACAATGCAAGCACAAATATGTGTTAAAGTTTGCAGATCTTACTAGCCTTCAAGTATGTCTCTTCTTTCTCCCTGGAGGAGGATTGAGGTGGTGGGTATATTATAGGTTAATGTCTCCTGTCGCGTAATTGCCTGAATGGGTGTTGTGCCTTCGACTTTCACCGACTGAACTTTTATTTTGTGTTTAACACGTTCAATACTCAAGGACGTTCCGGAACGTCCTGTGGGTGCTATCAGGTGACGGAGGGTATTCCTGAACGTCCACGTTCATGCCATTCTTTACAGTCAGCCAGCCAACTCAAATCACTCGTATGGCAATTACGATTTCACTCTTAGGCTCTCAACTTAGGCTTAAGCCTTTACTATGGTGTGCTGTGGTCTGGAATGCATTGTTTAGTGGCATTGTGGTGATTACCAAGGTGGGTATGTGGGCCAAACTGCCTGCAATTTCAGTGTTAGAATCAAAGAACATCAGCTAGCCTATTTTAACAATTGTGAACTTAAGAGTAATTTTGCAAAACATCTTTTAAACCATGACCACCACAGTGATTTTAATCTGAATATTTTATGCTTTTCAACTCATTGAGGTGAGCTAGACTCACTTGAGCAGCTGGAAATTTTGAAGAATTTGCATGACCCTGACTCGAAGATTTTAAATGAGTATTTGTACCTGTCCTCATCTCCCAACCTCACAGCTGCCTTCTGTATTGCCCTCCTCCATCCCCCACTTAACTCCCCACCAATCACTGCTCCTGACCTTCAACCCGCATCCACACCACCCTAATCGCTCACGTAAGCGTTGAAACCCGGGTCGTGTGTTTTTAAGTCTGTGGTATTGTAAATGTTATCATTAAATTCACAAAATATGGAATACCTCAAACTTACTAAGGAACTTGTATTATTTATTCCCTCAGATAGTTCCAACTTTCCTTCTATATGCATGAGTGCATTTCTGCATTCGACGATTCTCTCCTCAATAGTGCAGTTGATACCTTACAATAGCTGTTAAGGACAATTCATAAATCAGTCCAAATGCGTATCTATGAGTGAATGAATCTATGCCATGATTATTTTTCTCAAAACCATTCACCACACTGTTGTCTCAGCTGTCTTCCAAGCTAGAAGCCATTCACCATTGACTGTGACATTGTTCTGGCATGCAAGTTCCTCCTTGTTACCCTCGCTCACCCCTCACTAAGCGATCCCCACCCTCCGTATCCACGCAAGTCGTTTGCCGATGCCTGCCGTTCATCCTCATCCAGCCTTTCTTCAGGCCAGCCCTAGTGATTCAGTCATTGCAAAACATGCCCGAAGGCCTCTCCTGAGCTAATCCCTCCTCTCGCTCCACTCTTTACGGTGACCCACCATTGGCCAACTCTCTCCGTGACCAGTTTGTGGTCAATGATCTGAGCCCTTCCCCCTTCCCCCATCCCCTCACCCCATGGGGAGTCTCTCACAACCGCAGGCTTCCTTAATCCCTTCAAACGCAAATTCCCTCACCCTCTTCCATCTCCTTCCTTATACTTTTCCTTTCTACCCCCAAAATACTTTGCCAACCACCCTTAAACTGATATATCCATGGATATGACGATTTATTTCCTTGCAGACAATTTTTCTGCAAGTTAGTTACATTGGAATATCTTCGTCAATCGTAGAACACTGCAAAGTTGGTGGCATCATCGAGATCAATATGAAATAGACGACGCAAAATGGAAAAGGAAGCATCAATAGAGCCAAAAATGGCTAACTGTGGTAATTTTCAATTAATGAGGCAAGCAATCTATTTCTGGACTTATATTATGTATTTGGTTATTTTCACACTCAAACTACTGAGCAAGATTGAATTTTCTTTTGAAATTTTCAAAATACATAGATCTCATTCTATATAATTTTATTGATATCAGCGCAATGCAAGCGCAATTTTATAACCGAGAGGATTAAATGAGTGCAGAGTGTAAGAAGAGTTTATAAATGGATAAACCCATGGAATCATGAGCTTAACGGCAAGAAAGGCTTTATATTCATTTATACCACATAAAATAGACGACGGGGAATTCCTGAGAATGTATGCAACCTGCACACCAGTCTTGCCGGTGGCGGAGGATGTTCTGGAATGTCAAAAGTTTAAACAGTGACAATTACAACAAATAGGCTTCAAAAATTAAACATTTTCAAAATATGTGTCTTATTTCATCGTGCTGAATGTAAATATGCCAAATACTGAACTGTGGTTCTGGGAAGGAAACACAATGTATGCCTTAGTGTTGAAAGGGTTATATTAAAAAAATCCTGTTACTCACTTCCATGCAATGGAATTCATTACATTGCCCACTATCTTGAGAAACATGTTTATTAATATTTACATTTTGTCCACAAGCAGGGAAATTTTTGGGTTCACTAATGCCTAAATTCTAGGAGTTGGTTCGAATAAACCTTGTCACTCAGATGTAGTGGGCTGCATAGAGCCCAGACCTCTACCCCATGGGATGTGTTTGGGCATTTTTATTATGAGGGAAATGTGAGACACAAAATGGCACCAAAATGTTAATGCATTGTGGAAAATGGTGGAGGGAGAATGGGGAAGGGACCCAGGAAGATGAAGCCTTAATGTGGGAAACTCCATGTCTCTTCGACTTGGTCAGGTGATTGAGAATAATGGGGAATAGATTGATTATTAGGCCGATATACATCCTAATTCCCTATGTCAATCTCAGCGAAATTCTCCATGATCATTTATTTTGCCATGTGTTCATATTACTGAGGTTGAGAGAATTAATAATACATTTTAACCTTTTCCTTTCATTCTAAATCAAACTGGAGAGTCTTCCTCTTCGAAATCCATGAAAATTCATTAGCACTAGGGGATTAAATATTTGACCCAGCTGAAAGTCTGTTAATGTATCTACCTGCTGGGCTCTTACTAATTTAGCTGCCATAGAAGCAATAACATTGTGACATCTTTGAAGAGGAATAGATTCTTTCAGGATGTAGCAACCATATAATCTTTGATGGTGCACATTCCTAACTTGTACACCATTGAATTAGTGAATTTCAGAGTATGCTCATGGATACGTTGAGCATTCTTAATTACTGCTTGGTTGCCTCATGGAAAAGATGATTTTAAGTATTTTATAGCTCGCACCAGGAAAGATTCACAAGGAACTGTTGTCAGAATATTACATACATGTGCTTATCAGGATGCTCCTCATAAAAAAAATGGGTGGCACAATTTTACCTGTAAGGTTTCACTAGATGGTTATAATGATAAAGATAAAGAAATATTTATTGTTCTTGGACCACTTGGTCCACTAAGAACATACAAAAGGTATACATTAATATTAGAGCTCGAGTACAGAGAGATATACACAGAAAAAGTGGGTACAAGCAATAAATGAAATTATAATGGCAGCAAAGAAAGCAAAAAAACAAGCATGTAGGTGAATTAAATTTTTTCCTGCATTAGCATTTTATTAAACAATCTGTTTTTGGAAGCCATCAGCGAATTTGAATTTTTGATTAATTCAGGAGTACTGATCCATATCCTTGTCCCTACAACAGAAAAAGATTTATTGAATGTAGTGGTTCGATGAAGTGGGACAATTAAAAAGTCTGGTGACATTCGGGTTGCTACATTTTGGTTTTTCTCCTTAGGCTGGAAAAATTGCATGATATATTCAGGCTGTTGACATTTGCAGAGTTTATATAAAAAAGAGGCGAGCATTTATTCCCTCCTTGTTTTAACTTTAAGCCATTCTTGTCTAGTAAAATAAGGAGATATATGATCATCTTTTTTTAGACCATAAATGAACCTGACACACACATTTAATTGCCGTTGAATCATGGTATTAATCTCTTCAGTTAGGTCATGATAAACAAGACAGCAATAATCAATATGGGAGAGTATTAGCGAGGATACAAGTTGCTTGCAGGTATGAGAGGGCAAAAGGTTTTTATGAGTTTTTAGCTGAAACAGGATCATATTAATCTTATTGCAGATGACTTGAACATGGTTTTACCAAGACAAATTGGGCATTGATGTGACCCCAAGATTTTTTACAGAGTTTGCATATGATATTTCCGTACCACCAACAATAATCTTTGGCATAACATCAAAGTCAACATGTCTGAGTAGTTTTGAGGTACCGAGTAACATTGACTTTGTTTTGCTAGGGTTAAGTACAAAGTTATTGTCTACAGCCCATGAATTGATGGCTTGAACATCCTGATTCACTTTGGAAACTGCATCATTCAGCTCATGCAAATGGCAGTGATAATAAATCTGTAGGTCGTCAGCATATAACAAGTATTTACAATTTATGATACACTTAGGCAGATCAAGGACATACAAGGAAAATAAGAGAGGACCAAGAACTGAGCCTTGGCTTAGGCTCTGTATTCCCATTCACGTCCTTGACTGCCTGTTGACGATCTTTTAGATAGGAGTAAAACCAGTTAAGTGAGGAACAGGAAAAATTAAGGTTTTTCATCTTATGGAGAAGTTTGGCGTGATTAACAAGACCAAAAGCATTGGTGAAATCAAATAGGACCAGAATTGTGACCATCCATTTATCAATTGCTCGATGTACATCATCCGTTAACATGAGTAGCGCTGTTTGCATAGAGAAGTTTTTCCGAAATCCAGATTGATATGGATCATGCAAGTTGTTTTGGTTCAGATTTGGTAACCTGCTGAAAAACAATCCTTTCTAAGCATTTAAAAAGAGAGCGCAAAATAGAGATTGGCCGATAATCACGGGGAGTAGTTTGTTTTTTAACCTTTTGAATTGGTGTAATAAGTGATAATTTCCATATAATCGGAAAATCAGATGACATCAAGGAAAAATTAAAGACATCAAGTATTACAGGTAGAAGTACAGTTGACGAGGTCTTAATAAATTTAACTGAGATTCCATCGACCCCAATCTAGTTGGATTTAGAGAAAGATAACATTTTACGTAGGTTGTGAGGAGTTATGTGTTGGAAGAAGAAATTACTCTCGTTATAGGGTACGAGTGATTCAAGGTTAGAGAGACCGAATATGTCTGCTATGCTATTTCCCTCAGAGGTAAAGGTGGGAGTGAAATGCGTGTTAAGTTCGTTTAGAGAGAATTCATGCATGGGCTGTTTGTCTCGCCCCTGCACGAGTCCAAGACTTCTAAGTTCCCTCCAGACCTGGTTTGGCTCAGTCAAATTGGAAAAGGTGGTTACATAATATTTTTTCTTGGCCTCCATGACAAAATGCTTCACCTGATTATGCAGAACGATAAACTCAGTGTAAGCAGTCTAGCTTTTTGTGCGTGTGAAAATTCTTCGTGACACATCGTGCTCCTTCATTTTTTGCTTAATGTCATTAGTCAGCCAGGGGGCTGAGGGTCGTCTAGGTGTGCATGTTCGCAGGGGAGCATGACGTTTTATACACTCTAAGAATTTCAGATTAAAGAATTCTAATTTTGAATCGATGGACGAGGAACTAAATAGGTTGTTCCAGTCAAAAGTGAGCAGGTCATCCTGAAACTTGGCTGCATCGAAATTTTGAAGATCACGGTAGACAGTTTTAGGTATAGGAAAGCAAGGGGAATTGAATGTGTAGGAAATTGAAATTTTGTCATGTGCGGAGAGAAAGGGCACAGGGGATTGTGAAAATGAAGAGACTTTTTCAGGAGAATCAACAGAGATCCAGAAGAGTATGACTATGTTCTGTATGATGTGTTGGCTGCGTTGAGGCAAGATAAAGATGATAATTAAAATGAAATTACTGATGAAGGAAGAATGATAGCTATCCCGTAGCAGATCAGCGTTAAAGTACCTACAATTACAATGTTTTTATAGTTTGGACTAAAAGTTGTATAAGCCAGTTCAATGTCAGTCAAGGACCCAACATTTGGAGGTCTATAAAAAACAAATAGAAGAAGTTTGGAAAAGTTTGTACCATGAACTTCAAGTACCATGAACTCAGGTTGGCATTCATAGGTCGCAGAAGAGGTCGCCAGCACCGACGAACTCAGTGGATGATGAATGTAGGCATCGACCCCTCCACTGCCTTTCCCAATCTGATCATGTCTGAGCAAGTAGTGTTCAATAAGTTCAACCATGCTATCAGGAATATTTGGTTTTAACCACGTTTCGGTCAAGCAGATTATGTCACTTGCACTGGAAGAAAAATGGGCCCGGAATTCGTCGATATGACACAGCAAAGATTGACAATTAATGAGGGAGACGTTGATTTCACTGGCAATGGGTAGACCTGTGGGTGGTGA
The DNA here is from genome assembly GCA_963169105.1 of Ceriagrion tenellum. Classification (NCBI taxonomy): domain Eukaryota; kingdom Metazoa; phylum Arthropoda; class Insecta; order Odonata; family Coenagrionidae; genus Ceriagrion; species Ceriagrion tenellum. The sequence continues at coordinate 141,488,818 of OY720638.1, forward strand.
ACAGGCCCTCGTATCTTATTTTAAGTGTCAAGGTCTGTTTCATCAAGGATAGAGTTGCGTTCACCACCATCACGGACACGAGCAAACACAGCCATTACGAATCCACATGTATTTGATTTTACCTTCTTATTTTAGTCCTCTTGCCATTGCATAAAGTTTTCGGTTTAAGAATGTCAAGGATTCATTAATATAGACAGGTGGGTTTGGTGGGGTTCAAGTCGGCAACGATGTCGTTGAGTTTCAGGTCCCTTTTTGTGCGCCTACCGTTTAAAAATGCAGTAGCAGTGCTGGATCGTAAAAAACGGACAATAATAGGGGCAGGTATAGGTGAAGGGTGAGAGTTTGCAGAACGGTTGGAACCACCCCGATAGGCATAATCAATTTCACTGGTATCCACTTTAATTCCCAGGGCAATTCCAACTTGACAAATCAGGGCCCCAGCTATCTTGCCTTCGGAGTAAGGAATCCCATGGATCTCAATCACGTTCCGGAGTTGCTCTTGCTCAACACGATTAAGGCGAGCTTCTGTTTCACTTAGTTGTTACTTAAGGCTGATATTTTCACTTAAAAGATGATTCAGGGAATCATTTATTTTGACTAGGTAGGCATTAATCAGCTCGATAGACTTTGCATACCCCCCGGCCAACTCTTCCCAGCGAGATATTGATGTGCGAATTTCACCCTGATCCATCCAGATTTCATTCACACTAATTGATAAATCTGTCAAGATTTCACTCACACGATCAGGAGACCAACAAGGACTTGTGGACTCGTTCTCAGGAGCTTTTCTGGTTTGCTCTCCATCACTGAAACAGCCAATCTTGGCCAGACAAGTGTCGCAATACCATGATCTATGTTGGTCACTAAGCACGGTAAAATCGACTTCAGATATTGAAAGGCACACTGGATTATAATAAGCCTTACACTCAAAGCAAGAAAGCGACTTTTGGTGGCGCTTGATGGATTTGACACATGCACTGCAGTTGGGCATTGCGTAACACAGGAGAGAGCCAGAGAGAACGATCCGAACCACACGAGAGCTGAGCTCTGACTCATATATATGAACTGAACATACTGAACATAATGATGAACTATCGTCATGATCATAAGTAGTCCAAATATGGCCATGGATATTATAAATTATATCAATGGTCTGTAAATCTGTGCATGAAAAAAGTGGAAAGTATAATTTGCAATAGAATGTGATAGTCTGGTATTTACGGCCACCAGCATGCAAAAGACCTATAGCATGCTGGTGGCAGAAAGCATTTTAGACCTAAATACATAATTTCTAATGAGCCAGTATTATCCTCCAGCCTCTTTAAGTTGAACTGTTGAACCACATGAATAAGGCATTGCTTACTGTAAACCCAAAAACTTTTGCTGGAAAAACTTTTAAACTGATTAAAGAATTAAAAGAATTTTTCTAAACGAGGCCAAAGTTGTTGGTCTTCATTGGTGTACTCCTTTTTTTAACATCACAAAATGAGTACAGCCAATGCTAAAAGATAACTTCACTGATATCCTTCTTTAGCAACCATTTTAATTTTTACTCAATTATACCTAAAGGATAGCTGTGTAATTGAATGTAAGGAGGATGGATACAGAATAATGAAGTTAATTTGGTGTCGTTTTAGAGTTCTGAGAAGTGAAGTAAATTCCAAGAATCGGTGAATTTCGGAGTAGAGTAAATTGTATGGATTCACCATGTCATAATCACATCTTCCTAGAATGGCCTGTTAAACTATAAAGGCAGAAAATGTGCGATGCAAACCCCAGTGGCCAATGCACTGTTTTTCCAATGTGATGTTCATAACAAATAAGTTAAGACCGTGGAAAGTTAAGAGTTGATATTTGTAAGCTGCCAGAAGAAATCATTTTTATAGAGTTCTTACCTCTTGAAATTATTTTTTTTTGGAATAACAATGCAGAATTTTGCATTGTACCATATGCTCATGTGACGAAGTTGGACCAAGTCCCCCCAGAAATAATGCCCTTGCGGGTCAAAATGTTTCGTCAAAGGGTGTTCATCTTGCCTAGTGAGTTCAGGAAGTTCCTTTTCTATTCCATGTATTTATTGCTTTCCCGTGTCAAGGACATGGTTTGGCATTGTCACATCGACGCCAACTTGAGACTAGGAAGTTTTTGGGTTCTGAAGGGGTAAGATATTTTGAACAGGAATATACATCAAAGCTATCCCTGAGTTTTGCTGCCGACATTGTGTAGAAGATATCATTTATTGTGTGATGAAGCAATGATATTTAGGCTGATGCAAATGGTAACTAATAAAGTTGAGGGTCTTGTGAATCTATAACTAAGTACGTACTTACTTGACTCTATTTACTTCAGCAATCCAAATGCTTATTCTTACTCACTTACTCTTACTCCAGGGGCCACTCAAATCCAAGCTGATTTTTGACCTCGCCTACAAGTTGCCTCCAGACTTTTTTGTTTTCAGCCATCTCAATGTCACCACCCAGTTTTCTTGCATCGTTGGCTATTTGGTCATCCCATCTTATTCTTGGCCTTCCTGGTGGGCATCTTCCTTCTGGGTGTCACTCTTCGTATGGCTGTATCCTCTTCTCTTCTTCTGACATGACCAAGCCATCTTATCCTTCTGCTTCTAACCACGGCCACAATATCAGGTCTTCTGTATAAATCTCTTAGTTCTCTGTTTTTCTTTATTCCCCATGTTTCTGCTTCAAGAGTTGGTCCATATATTCTTCTTAATATCTGGTTTCAAAAGTTAACAACTTTTTCTGTGTGTACTTTGTCAGTGTCCACACTTCTGACCCATACAAGAGAACAGGTTGGATAATTGCTAGGTATATCCTAATCTTTGTATTTCTTGACAGAAGCCTGCTCTTCAAGAGTTTTGACAAACTCCAGTAACACCTATTGGCTGCATTTAACCCTTTTGCACCTAGGGTCGTGTATAGTCGACTTGAATTTTCCTATGCGAACAAACGAATGTCGGCTAGGGCCGACAGAGAAAAACCAATGCAAATGACCTAATTCGGGTGTATAGCCGACGCGAGGGAAGGGAAGTGACCGATACGGGAGCAATAATCCTAGGTATGCAGTAAACCCATGCGACCCAGCTTAGGGACGGCCCAGACCCATTCCTCGGCAAGTGAGCTTGATCCTCCGCATCATTAGTACCCCTCTTTGCTGCATGAATCCGCAGTTAATGTATTGTATTTGCAATGTTTTTTTGAGGCAATTATTTTTTTCACTCTACAAAATTTTTAACTTTATGAAGCGAATTATTTGTTTTTTGTTGAGTCTTAGCAAATTTCAAACGAAATTCTAGCATTGATAGTAACTGAGTTCTTGTGTGGAACTCTCAATAGTTTGAGCTCTAAATAGAACTCTAAATTTGTTAACATTAACGCTGGAATTTCGTTTAAAATTGTAAAATGCTCAGAATAACATTAGAAATTCATTGAAAGGTATAAGTTTGTGAAGTATACACCAAAGGATTATTTTTAAAAACACTGCTAATGCAGCAAACTTAGAGCGGCCTCCTGCTGAGAGAGGGAGGGGCTGCTAATATGGGTTGGGAGGTCGAGCCAAGTGCCTGGGGGAAGGCCACGGTGTCCCACTGAGTGGGGTTACAAAACGGGCAAAAGGCATACCTGAATAATTTGTCGCCACGGGATAGCTCCGTAGAGAGGAGTACAGAAAATTCTCATGCTACTCGTAGCAGAGAAAGTATTTCCCTTCGAGAAACTTTGGCCCGAAAGGGTTAATCTTACTTGTATTCCATGGTCCATCTTATTTTGACTGGTGAGAGTAACTCCCGGATACTTGAATTCTTCAGTTACTGCAAATTTGTGATCCCTGACTTCCAGCATTGAGTTGATTGGCTCTGCCTCTCTTGCTGTTTTCATACATTTAGTTTTTCCTTTGTTTACCTGTAAACCAATTTTGCCTGCTTCTTCTTAGAAGACCTCAGCTAGTGCTTTTAGGTCTGTTTTATTATTAGCTATTAGGGCTACATCGTCTGCAAATGCTAGTGCATTGATTCGTCCTTCAATGTTTGCACCTTGTGGTAGGGCTTTTGTTGTCTTCAAAGCTTTTTAAGGGGCAAAGTTGAACTAAAGTGGAGGCAATCCATCTCCTTGTCTTACCCCTGTGCTGATATCAAAAGTATCTGTGTATTCTCGTTCAATTCTCACTTTACCTCTCGAATCTTCTACATACATTTTAGTTAGTCTTACAGTTTTGCAATAACTCTATGATATGCCTTCTTAAAATCAATAAATAGCACAAAGAGATCTTTGTTATACTCCCAATATTTTGTGGCCAGCTCTTTCAAAACAAATATTTGGTCCATGGTTGATTTCTCTTTCATAAACCCTGCTTGATGCTCCCCAATTATTTCATTTCCGTACACTTTTAATCTATTTAATACAATTTTGGATAGTATTTTATATGTACAGTTAAGAAGAGATATCCCTCTGTAGTTTGAGCAGTCTAGTTTATCCCCTTTTTTGTAGAGCGGTACAATCACTGCCTCCTTCCGCTCCTTTGGCATTTCTTCCAGTTTCCAGATTCTCACTATCATCTTGTAGAGAAACTGTATCAGTGATCTACCTCCATTTTTTATTAATTTAATAGGTATTCCATCCTCTCCAGGGCTTTTCCATTCTTTGTTGTCTTCATCACATTCTCAATTTCTTCCAGAGTTAGTTCTAGAACCACCTCTTGATTCTCACTATGTACTACCTCTTCTTGTTCGTTTTCTACACTGGTGTTATCCAAGTTAAGAAGATCTTTGAAGTAGCATTCCCATGTCTGTAGGACTGTCTCTACATCCCCCACTACATTTCCATCTTTGTCCTTCACCCCTATTAATTTAGGAGAGTATCCTTTCTGGAAAGTTCTCATGGTCCTAGGGAAATCCTTGGTGTTACTCAGCGCTAAGTCCTGTTCTGCTTTTGTAAGCATATTGTTTATGTACTTTCTTTTCTCAGTTCTTAGAGTTTTATTTACTTTCGAGTTAATTTCTTTGTTTGTAACTGCTTATTCTTAGAATATGGAAATGTACTCTTAGATCCAGAAACTTAGTTGACATTTTATTATGATGTATACCATCTTCTTAGCTGAATAAGCTTCCATAAAGAAATTAAATAATTCTCTCCAATAGAACAGCTAAGTACGTAGAAAAAGTTTCTGAAAGTGCCTCTGACCACAGAAAAGAGCAACATTAGATGACCTAGAGTAATCAAACTACAGTCGACTCATGTTGAGTCTAACAAGTAACCAATTTCCACTCAGGTGACTTGGCATTACAGGCATTTTTTATGATGATACATTACTATTATTTCATTAAGATTATTGCTATAAATTTAAATGTGAGTCTCATTATAGACCAATCAAATTCCATATTTTTAAGTAGAAAGCTTGGCAGAGAGGTCAGATTCTGCCTTAGTCGCTGCCACCACTAATAACACTGTATCTGTTTATGGCCACCTCCATGGGGCTTACAGCCTTGGATATGGGCAAATGATGTCACAAGGCATATAATGCTGTCCATCCATTGCTACTGGTCAAAAACCCCATCATGCACATTTTCAAGGGGTACCCACGGAGAGTTTGAGTGACAAAGTTTTCTAGAAGTTGGCTACAGAGTGAAAGAGGATTACAGAAATAGAGTAAGAGACAATTTATTTGTCATATCCTTTCTTGACCTCTAACTAGCTGAGTGCGCTCATTGTGACAAGTCAAAAAGTTTTTTGTGATATACATGAAACATTACTCGTATTTTATATTTAAGGTACTTGTTCTTATACATTTAGTACAGACTTTACTTGAAGTACAGACTTCTTCCTTAAAGTACAGACTACTCCTCAATAGTATTTTAGCTAAAAATACAAAATACTGTCACAAAAATTATTTTTGATACAAAATACCTTAGTGTTGAAAATACATATTTCATATGCATGATACTGCCCATCTCTGGTTGTGTTAATGTTTAACAAATCTCTATGGTGGATAATTTAAAGACATCAGTAACTAAGAGAATGGGAAAATCGTTCTTGGTCCTCATTACTATATCATTAGCTTCTTTCATTTTTATTACTTTCTCCAGCAATGTAAATTGGTTAATTGTTATTTAACATAAATACATTATTTTAAATGCCAACCCTTTTTGTGGTACTAGATGTACGTCTTCATGTACTGAGAATGAGGATATTTATCAAAAGTGACTCAATTTTTTGCAGAATCTGTTCCAAACACAAATGCATGAAAATTGCAAAATGGATCCTGATGTTGAAAAAAAACTTCTTGGTCAAATCGAATCTGCTGTGGATATTCTTACAAAGAAATCTTCTGAGTTGGATAACTCCTCCAATGAGAAACAAATCCTTGATGATCAACTCCATAAAGATGACCAGAGATTGAATGAGGAGCAGAATATGAGGCAGTTGCAGTCCCAGTGCAGAGAGAAGGTATTGAAAGAGATGTAACTAAAATTTTTGAATACAATGTATCCCAGACAATGAAACACATTTTTACTTGAAGAGGCAGTCCTTCATTGAAAAGGCATTTGAAAAATCTGCCTGCACTACAGTAATACCTCTCTTTTACACCCCCGGGATTTATGTTTTTCCCTTGATTCACGTGGAGATGGTCCAATTACCATTATTTTCATTTGAGGTAAAAAACCATAATTTACCAGTAATTTTGAATTTTATGGAATCTGTAGCTATTTGAGGATTTATTAGGAAATCCAAAAGCAAGAGCAAGGGGTTAAGAGTATTTAAACCATTACTATTGCCACATCCATGTATTTGAAATAAAGAAAATTTTCAAACAAATACGGCAGCCCACACATAATGTGGCATTCTTTTGTTTGGCATGAGAAATTTTCATTCAAACCATTAAAACTATAGCCCCACAAATATTCCTCAAGTAAAAATATTTCACCAATGAGTTTTATGTGCCTTAATTTATAATGAAGATTGTATGAAATGTATGCAGATTTGGCTTAAAACATTATGTTTGAAGTACATATATCAGCATGAACAATACCTGAGATGAAATTGAATATTACTGAAAATATGGTAATTTTCAGGGGCTGCTGTGAATAATGGAAAAATACCATGGCAATTTTCAGAGCAGCCCATCTCTAGATTCACAACATTTCCTTAATGTCACAAAAATTTTTGCATCCTTGTAATACAATTGCATCCTGCATTTATCCTTTCAAATAGGCTTGTGCGATGAGTACTTTCATCAATGATGATTTTAGTCGTCCTGATGTGATGTATTGCATTGATGACGATGAATGTCATCTACATTGGTGAATTCATTGACGTTGACGAGTCGATGAATTCACCAAGGTCAATGAGTCTATGAATTCATCACCGTCAATCAGTCAATGAATTCACCAACATAGATGAGTCAATGAATTCATCACCGTAGATGAAAATTATTTGTGTTCCATCACACGCTTCCCTGTACCCATCTGTGCCATTCTGCTGGCGGTGACTCAGTGGGCATGCGTAGTGCCTACCTAATCCATACTGTATGGCATCAGTGTACAGTCCAGATGAGGTGTGTTGAAAATTGTTTCCCAGTGCCAGTCTCCCTATGCTACCTCCATTTACTTGATTCTAGGCTTGTATGATAGCTTATTGTGACATTGAGAACTGGGGGAAAAAGTTAACTGCAATACTTTGATTTTTTTGGTTGTTATTAATGGTGTGTACTGTCACTGATAGTTTTCGATGATGAATGATTAGGTATGGTGGATCAGGGTTGATGAATAGGGGTGATTGGTGCAGAATGTCTCTTTAAACAGTTTGGTACGGCTATCAAGTAAAAATTGAATTCGATCATACGTGAGCTAGAAAGATGGGGTATAGACAGGGTGTTGCGAAAAGACACCAACAATGGAGGTGAGGTAGTACATTGAAATATGTTGATCATTTTTTAATAAGGTACCAATGTCTGGAAATGATGTGTTTTCACACTATAAGTAGCTAAGAGTTCCGTTTGAATACTTGACAACACTGCCACAGTCATGTCAAGTTCTCAAAATATCCACCTTCCATCTCATTGCAGAGCGTACATCGGCAGTGTAGTGATTGGCGCACACGTTCAAATACGCCTGACACCTCTTTTGAATTATTTCCGCAGCAGCGTGGATTCGGGCTATAAGATCCAAACGTGACTCTACTGGGGTCATCGAACTGTCTCATCTAGCCCCACAAAAAGTAGTCGAGAGGGTTAAGATCAGGTGATCTGAGAGGCCAAAGGACTGGTCCCCCTCTGCCAATCCATTGACTTACCATCCTTCGAACGAACACTGATCTTGAGATATCATCAACTATTTATAGTGTGAAAACGCATAATTTCTGGACATTGGTACCTTGTTAAAAAATGATCAACATATTTCAATATACTACCTCACCTCCATTGTCGGTGTTTTTTTGCAACGCCCTGTATATTATATAGAGCAAAACAAAATCCATATTGTATCAAGAGTGAACTGACTTACACTTCATATCAAATTCAGAGAGGTGTGAGGTATATGCAAATGGCATTTCACTAACATAAATAGAACCAATAGAGTTGAAATTGAAAATTTTCGATTTTCAGATTTGGACATCTTCGTGCCTCAGGTGTGTTGAACACTCCTGATAATATGTCAAATATTTAGACTAGTTTATGATTTGGAGTATGGAGTGACATAAAACCATCAGTAGTATAAGCATATCTGTGCTTTGCTTATCTCTAAAATTTTCTCCCTCGCATCTTGGAAACGACATAAATAAATAGGAAGGCAAAATTGAAGGTATATGATCAGAAATAAAAGATTATGAGAAAGAAGAGTCACGGAACTATCAAAGACTACCCAAAAAGCCAATTAAAGTATTATGGACTTCACAGTTATGTGGGTGAGGTAAGGGATGCCAAGGGAGGTCAGAAACATTGTGCATGGACTGTTTCTTAAAGAAAATAGCTAAGGTCTTATGAAGGATGAGGATGTGATTGGGAGTGGTTGACACTTAATAGAAACAGTGACCACTGATGAAAATGAGAACATCTGAGGAGTTAGAAAAATATGTTTAAGACCCACTGAATTTAAATAAATTATCAATAAATGAAACAAATTGAAAACTGTGACAAACTCTTTTATACTCTATCAAGGGGGTTCAATAGACCATGTTATTTTTTCTCCACAATCTCAGATTCTTCATAGATTTACAATGGTCGAATCAATTCTTCAAATACCCACTGCATTTTTGTTTAGAAAGTTTACATTACATATTTAGATATCGAATAATTGTTTTGCAGGCAAAGTAATATTTTAACTAGCCAAAATCTCAGGCTTGACTTTAATTATTTTCCTCGATTTTCATGCAAGAAGTATGCATGATACACAAAATTGACTATTGCGAACCTGATGCTAGTCCACTAAGGGGACCCCCGGTCTGCCCCCCCTTGACTGACCCAACCTTTACTGATTGTTCCATCTTTCCTCCCTCTCCATCAATTTTCTTGAATATAAGTATTTGACTATGAATATCCTCAGTTACTTTGTTGAATTCATCTTCAGCTTCGGATTTGTCTTCATTCACTTCAAACTCCTCATCAAATCAAATCCTACAGACGTCATCTTGTATGTAGTGCCTTCTTTCCATAGTAAAAGCGAAATAGTGACCAAGCATTGACTGAAGTTGAGCAAGGAGTCTCTGACTAAGACATGGCATATATGAAAAAATACTTAAATAATGACAAAATTTAGATGAGTAACGTGCACACAAAAAACATAATCTCCAGCAATTTTCAAGTGGATCACAAATCCCTTCCACAATGCCAGGTTTCTTGCCTGCACAAACATTTCAAGCAATATATGCAGGTAGATTTCATTGCATTATATGCATTAGTTGCTGTGGAATCATTTAATGAAATTGCAGTGATAAAATTTACAAGAGAAATTTTCAATGTTGACAGTCAACTTCATATACGAGATATCAATGAGTAGGTACAATGTGATGCGATTTCACGTAAGGCAAAGCGTGGCTTCTTGACAATAGACAGACACTAATATAATGGTACCGGAATACATTGATATATATAAGAGTTGAGAGGAGCCTGGATATGTTGTAGTTCATTAGAGTAGAAAATTAATATGATAAATTAAATGGTGATGGAATAAAAAGTGCTCGTTGAAAAAGAGGCGTTCTTGGGTGACTGAGTAACCAGACGACACAAACCATACGACATTCCAAACAATAAGATTTTGACTTTTTTAAATTCTCTGTTTCTACTGTACACTCTTGAAAAAAGGTATCTCAAAATCCAATAAAAGCACAAAGTTATCTGTATCATTGGAGTTATCATGCATTGGCTAATCTTTAAAATTTTCAGTTGAAATGTAACATAATTAACATTTTTCAGAACTCATTTGTTTTCCAACTTGCAAGGCTTTGCACCACCTTGGATTGAGGATTATGTTACCTTGCACATGTAGTGAGGGGAATTGCAGTCCTACGCACAACCAAAACAAACAGCTTATCTTATTTTTTCACTTTTTTATTCGTGTAAAATAATTTCAATAAACTTATAAGACTGTAGTGGGCAAGCTTAATCAAAAGAGAATATAATGAGAGATTCTATTTATTTTGTTTGCGATCAGAAGATAAATCTGCTATTATTCATAACTTTCAATCCAAAATTGTGGATTAAACATAACAAGGAGTTGGTTAATATGGAGTTCTGAGGGAGTTAATTTTAGAGATGAGCAAAGCACAGATATGCCTAGGCTACTGATGACTTAATGCTACTCTAGACTGGATAACATCAGTTATAGTTAATTTAAATATGTTTTTAATTAATGTTCAACATACAAGAGGCATGAGAATGTCAAAATCTGAACATTGAAAATTTTCAATTTCAACACTATTGGTATGGGTGGGCGGACGGGTGGTGCATTAACATAGATACTTCTCATTTACGGTGATGAATTCTTTGACTCATTGATGGTGATGAAATCATTGACTCAATGATGTTGATGAGCCGATGAAAATCATCAAAACCGAATCATTTCGATGAATATTTTTCATTGACCCTCGATGGGCAAAATTGTTCATCGCTCATGCCTACTTTCAAATTTGGAAATATCCTGCGATTTTTGACATCTGGCCAAGAGCAAGATGGCACCCGGTGCACTGAATGCATTCCAATTGATGACCGACCTCGAGTTTGAAGCCGAATTTAAAGAGAATACTTGGGCCAATTATTATGAAACAAACGTCCACACGTAGTCTGTTTTATATTCTGTTTGAAAGTTGCAATTGAAGTGTTTCCATTTCAGTCAAAATTCTGTTATTGGATTGACAATGAAAAGAGCCCATTTTTCAAGCCTCTATCAAAAATTTGCTGAATTACTGCATAATTAACTATGGTTTAATTGCAATAAGAATTTAATGCAGCATTCTCTCAGCCTTTGTAACTGATTTTCGAAAGTGCTTATGTTTTAACTGTACTTGTGACAGAGCTGTTGTTAATTTTATGGAACTACTTAATTGCTGTTGGACAGGCCAAAGAGACCTGATTGTGTCACTGTGGCCTTTATCTTGAATTCAGTGTTACAATCCCAGTGCTTCTGGAAACATAAAGGCAACTGCATAGGTGATAGCGATTTTTATTTATATCACATTTTAGCATGGATTGTGCATGTGTTCTGCGGAGCATGCTTTGCATATGTATGGTATACCAATTAAGTTCTTTTTTATTAAATTTTCTTAAAAGAAACGGCACTTAACACTGCAGCTAGAATTTGGTATTGATGACTTCAGAGCATCTCATGGTTGAATAGACTGTTTTAAACTTCAGTGTAGTAATGTTTAAAACAGCATCTGTGGTGAATATGAATGCATATATCCCAAAATAGTTTCTCACTGGATGTGTCCAACTTCGTATAATCACGTTGATGACTATTCCTCCAGAAGAAGTCATCCCGGGACGAAATATCTTTACCTTGGACCATGAATCCTTGGATCCCGAGTACAGTTTCCACCATTCCCGCACAATCAGGGGACTTCCCCATGTCCCTTTGTTTCCCCTTCCTACATGGTCAAAGGTTTGTGGGAGGACGTCAGTCGCCACCTTGACCTCATCCCTTGGGGCATTCTATCATCATTATCCCCGGAGGAAGCAGTCGACTACCTGTACATTGTCCTTGAAAGTGTCATAAAAGACTGTGTCCCTAAAGTGAAATCAAAAACGAGAAAATTTCCATCCTGGTTCAAGTCAGATACTCTGCACATTCTTGGAAATAAGAATCACGCCTGGTACATTTACAAATCCTGTCCAAGCGTGCATACCCATCGCTCATTCGTCGGGATTATGTTGAGTTCACTCAGAAAGTATCCTCATCTATTACTACCAACCCTAGAAAATTTTGGTCTTTCGTAAATCGTCACCGTAGTAAACCTAGAATCCCAGAAATAGTTTCTTATGGTAATTTTAATGCTGTGGGGGAAAGCAGGACGAGCCTCTTTCTCAAATCCTTCTCTGAATGTATGACACTCCTCTCCATCCCATCCCTCACCCAAGATCACTTTTTCACTCCCATTACTAATAACTGCCTTTCTGACATCCAAACCGACCCTCTTGAAGTTCTTAATTATCTACGTAAAATTCGCCTTCATCGTTCCGCTGGCCCTGACGGCCTGAGCCTGATATTTGTTCGTAATTGCGCTGAATCCCTCTCAATACCTTTAAGTTTACTTTTAAATCACTGTTATTCCCTTGGTACGTTTCCAACACTATGGAAAACTGCTAATGTTATCCCCATTCACAAATCCGGCCCAAAAAATGAAGCATCTAACTATCGACCTATCTCTTTACTACCAGTTCTCTCTTCTGTTTGTGAGAAAATTGTCCTCAACAGACTTTTTTATTTCACATCTCCTCATCTCTCTGATAATCAACATGGTTTTCTTCCGCGTCGTTCATGATTGACTAACTTAGCTGTTTTTCAACATAATGTTGTAAATTCCATTAACAATAAAACTCAGTTAGATACCATTTTCCTAGATTTTTCCAAAGCTTTTGACTCCATCAACCATAGCCTCCTCCTTTACAAACTCAGCGAACGATTTAACATTTCTGGTAATTTTAAAAATCTTCTTACTAGCTTCCTTAGCAATAGAAGTCAAAGGGTCATTCTTTGTGGTTTTTCGTCTCCATGGTCTCCACTGACATCTGGGGTTCCTCAAGGCAGTGTCCTTGGTCCTTACCTATTTAATCTATACATTGATGATCTTGCCTCCCTAATACCCTCTTCCCAAGCTCATACTCTACTTTATGCCGATGACTGTAAACTTTTCAAGAACATTCAAAAGCCCTCCGATTGCCATGAACTACAGGATGCCTTACGCCAGACCTCAAATTGGTGCGATGTTTGGAACCTTAAATTAAACCCGGAAAATGCAGTGTTATGTCTATCTCCCTAAAGAAGGCCCCTCTAGAATTTAATTATACTGTGACTAATCACCCGCTAAAACGTGTTTCAACATCTAAGGACCTCGGTATTCTTACTGACAATAAATTGAACTTTTCTCCACAAATACAAACAATCAAGTCTAAAGCAATGTCCCTCTTAGGCCTCCTCTATCGTTTTACCGAAATTAATGAGCCCCGAGCACTTAGAACTTTCTTCTCTTCCATTATTCTTCCAATTCTTACCTATTCCTGCCCCATCTGGTCTATCTCTTCTCAAACTAATCTTTCATCACTGGACTGTGTCTGCAACTTCTTTGCTAAAATAGTTAAGAATAGATTACCACAGTGTCGTAATATGTCCACCAAGGCTATTCTATCATATCTCTCCATCCCTAATCTCCCCACTCATAGACTCACAGCAGACTTAATATTTATTTATAATATTCTAAATTCCACCATCGACTGCCCTGAATTGCTCTCTTTTATCAATTTCAAAGTTCCCTCCCGCCCCACCCGTTCTCACCCTTTACTCCATTCTTCCATTGCTTCACACATTCTTCCCATTCCCAGACTTTCGACCACTAAACGTTCTCTTTTCTTCCGCCTCTCCTCTCTATTGAATTCCCTCCCTTCCCACATTGATCCTTTTGCACTTTCATCTAAATCCTTTATAAGCCTTTCTCTTTTGTATCTTTCACCTAAGTACAGTAGATCCTCGATCTATCGTTCTCGCATTGATCGTTTTCCCACATCTATCGTTCGCCGTCTTTGGTCCCGAATGTAGTTCCATGCTGATAACGTTAATAATTCCCACATCCATCGTTCCCCGACGTATCGTATTCCCACTTCGATCGTTTCCAAATCACGGTCACTACATCGCAATTCCCGCATTCATTGTTTGAAAAAGACGAAACCAAAAATTTACACCGAAGTAAGATTTTGGGATTTTTGGGGCGGGAAAGGAGGAGAGGGAGGGAGTTAGGTGATGCGCCGCGCAGGACGGACGGGTATTGCCCTCCGAGTCCCTTCTTATCTTTATGGCCCAAACTCCTTCCTATAGAACAATTGGCATTCCTCCTTTCCTACCCAAACGAGTCCCTACCTCGCTCTTTAGCGGCCACATTCCTTCGCCAGGAGCTTCTAACCTTTCTTCCTATTATCCTCTCAATGCTATCTTACCAGTAGTTGTCATACGCTCGCTCTTGACACCATATTGAGATCTGATATAACCCATGTGGGTAAATATCAACGGATTTCCTTGGTCTTTGGTATCAAATTTAACAGAGAATAAAGGACAAACTTCATATAATACTTGTTCTGTAGATTTATGCCGATTAAATACTTTAACAAAATTAACTGACGTTCCACTACTGCGCCCCTCAGCGGGTGGGGCCCTTTCCGCCGAAAGGGTCGTGAGGGTCAAAGGTCTTCCACCTGCCCTGTCCCTCCCAGCGGAAAACAGGGTCCCCCAATTACCTTTCTCACCCAATTCTTGTATGTAACCAGTGCATCACAGTGCATTATTTCAAATGACGTGGGCCACATGGGCTTAAACGGGGGAGTGGCTGAGGGAAGGGAGGGAGGTGGGGTTTCTCGTCATGTGACTCTTGCGGAACCAACCAGAGGGCAGCGGGCGTGGCTTGTAACCTCGGCTATTCAGTCACTCCCTGACATTCGTCATGGTCACTTCTTGGGCCTCTAGTAAGAGTGGCCAAACCCTAGGTGCTCTGTGCTCTTTCCTTTTTCTATTTTTTCCATGTTTCGCCAGTTAAAGTAGGTATTTATGTCTATTCATTTTCCTGAAGTATTTATTTCTGAGCCCAAAGCCGAAACTGTTCAGAATAGGTGTTTTAAGACAGCTGAAGGTAACACAGATGTTTCAACCATTAGTTTGTCGTAGTGGAAGTACTGTGAGTGTGGGCTAAGTTCGTTCTCGTCCGTTGTCTGACGTGGGCTTGCATTGCCAGAAATGTTTTTTTTTGTTTTTTAGGCACTGTGGCCCACCAAAATGATTTATTCTTTTGAAATTGGTGTTCATTTAGTTGTGCCAAGCCGAACTCCAACCGCCGATATCTGAATTCCTCATTTCAACCCGATTGCCCGCTAACTTTTGCCTCTCTGAACCAATTGGCGATAACCTGCTACACCTCTCTTGCTCTATGCCTCGTGGGTTACGCGATTGCTCCAGATAAAGAGTATACTTGGTAGCGTCAAGCTCGCTCCATCTTTAACGGGTGGCACTCCTCCATCAGCGGAGCACAATAGAAAGCGCGAAAAAAGATTACTTCCTCCCTAACCAATTTTATGTGCGCTTCTCACCCTCAAAGATATTTGAAACAAATAAAATTCTATGCATGGATAGGTCGGAGTGCGGGCTTGAGGATCATCCAATAACATGATAATGGACCTTGTTTATTTGCTTTTATTATCTGAGACACCATTGGGATATGTAATGCTAATAAAATATTTTAAACAGTTAGTAGTCAAACAAAAAATTAGAGATGCACTAAGTATTTTCTTTAAATTTAAAAATTCTCCTGCTTTTAAGAGAAATTTCTTTAAGATTCCCCTCTACTGTGAAAAGTTACCATAAAATTCTCGCATTTTCATCTCGTTTTGGCACCCGGGAAATCTTTTCCCGCATTGATCGTTTTCCCGCATCCATCATTTTTTTTGCTCATCCCCTTGAAAAACGATGGATCGAGGTTCTACTGTAGTTATTCCCCCATTTTTCTTTTTTTTATATATTTCCAAAATTTCAGCTTGTAACCTGTTGTTAAGTTTGCTTGTTTATGTCCTTAAGTGTGTGCATTGTTACATGGCCACTATAAAATGGCACCATAGCTGTATGTGGTTTTCTTACTTTAAATAAATAAATATGCTCATAAACAGTATTATACTGAAGACGAGGCAAATCTTTCTTATGATATGCTGCCACACTAGACCCAAGACTTCAAAGGGGGTTTTAATCATGGGGAACACACAGCAAAGCTCACCTCGTTGTTTTGTTTGGAGCCAGTGCAGATGTCAGTGAGAGACTGAACCCTTATTTAGGAAAATCTAGAAATCCTCATAGAAAAAAGATTGGGACCTTTTTGTCCATAACCTATGCACCCAATACTTAGGCATGGGTGGCTTAAAATATTTTGGAAGGACAAATGCATGCCCTTGATTCAATGACTTGGTGCCCAAACACAAAAATCCCCTTGTTATTAGATCAGTACACTGTACACCCTGTTGCTTTGAATTTAAGATGAAAATAAATTATTTTTCTCCATGCCAAATGCAACTGCTAGATGTAGCCACCAGATTTTATGTATAATCCTTTCAAATTAAATAAAATTACTAAGCATTTTGTCATGAGTCTGCTATAGTTTCCTGCAAATTAATATTTCCCTCGATTTTCATTTTCCTGCACTTTACTCTTTTTTCCTTTGGCCTTTTCAAAAGTGTTAAAGAGGGGTTTCACTGAAAATTATAAGATTTTTTCCAATAAAGAGATTAAATTACTGTGTGTAAAATAGGTGTGTTATAAGTTATCATAACTCGTAGCGATCATAATGCAGGTGATGATCAAGACATGGAGAGTACTTTTCTTAAAGACAACCCTTAACATATGAGTAACCTAATTAAGTGCAAAAGTAGCAGTAATTTTATTTTAATTTAATAAAGTATGCAGTTTGATTCTTAATGAAGATGATTGGTTTGAAATATGAGAGTATTTCAATTTTTGTGATAAGTAAATCTACTGTTACAATTGCCTGGAGCAACTTGTAGCTCCCTGTTTTTGAACTAATTCTATTATTACCCAAACTTAAGTACATATTGAGGTTATAAAAGTCTTTTTCCTGTTTTGTCACTAAAATGTTGCAATTATTTGATTTTAGCCAAAGAATTAAACAATTCGGCCCAGTGGTGATTTTATTCTGTTCTATATTGCCCTTGTATGTTATCATTTCTCTAAGTTGGTACTCACCTTTGTTATACTTATGTCTTTTAAAAAAAATTGTTATATGCATAATTTATGAAAAGAGAATTTATTGACATTTTTGGATTCAATAATGTTGTTGCAGCTATTATGTTTTAACTTTTGTTTTTTTTTCATTTATTTCATTTTACAATTTAGTGACCCACCACCTGTTAGCTAATTGTACATTTGTTTGAGATTTTGTACCCATTTCCTGAAAACTAATATTTCTCTTTATTTACACTTTCCCACAATGTACACTTTTTCCCCTCATCCTATTCAATTGTGTACAAGAGAGGTTTCACTGTCAGTGGGCTGAGAGAGAAAATAACCTTTCATCCATTTATTTTGCTTTTCTGTCGGAGGGACCTATTTCCCTACTTTTAATGCAGACTGTATGGCAGCTGCAAGCTAAAGGTCCATCATTCATTTGTTACTTGGATTCTTCAATAAAGCCCTTCAATACTCTATTTTTCGAAATTAATGATCCCATTTTATTTCAATAAATTGTTCACATTTTTATTTCATTTTTTTTGTTCTAAAATTTAACCTAAAAAACTATGGTGTATCTTGGGAGGGGGCATCATATGGGCTTGGAGATGTGGTCAATGTATCTGAAAACAATTTATTTGCGTAATGTGTATGCTTGTGTTTAAAGGGTAAACTAATTTTGCATAATTTTTAGGCTGAGAAACTTAGTGAAGCAGAGAGGAGAATTGGCATCTTGTCTACAGAGATAGAGAGCAAAGCCATCACAGAGAAGGCAAAAGCTGAGGAATATGAGGCTATCATCAGTTCCCTGAAATTTAATCTACAAAGAAATAATGATGAGCTGTTTGCCAAAAATAAATTAGTCAAGGAGCTAGAGGATCATCTTGCTGCTGAGAAAATTCTAGCTACTAAAAAAGATGTTGAATTCCGTGAATTGAATGGAAAGTACTTGGCTCAGGTAATGGAAATGTTGAGATTGAGGTATTATGTTGTTGTCAAAAATTTTATCATGCAGTTTCATTAGATACAATGATTAGAAACCATTTTCTAACTTGCTTTTTGGGAAATCTATTTACATATTTGATCTTAGATGGTTGTGAAAAAAATTGTAATTCATGTATTTTTTAATCTTATAATAACAAGGTGAAATTCTGGAACACTCATTGTTGTGTCTGTGGTTCTGGATTGTGGATCTCTTATTGCATCATGCTATCTGTTAAACAGATGTTTCATGAATCCTGTTCCCCAACTGGGTATTCTGTCAACCTATTTGTTAGTTTTTGGACAGTTCTTATCCTAGCATCCCAAATTTTCGGACATTCTCTTAACTTTCCTCCTTATGGATGGCTTGCCATTAGATCACTCTTAAATTCCTCATATCGTCCACCTCCTAATTTGTCCAGAATTCCCTTCCTCGTTCATGGTTACCCATTATTCTCCCCTCTATTCCCTTCATCTCCATGCCCTCAGTCCTCAAAGCATAATCCATCGATCCCTTCACTGAACGTAGGCCACAAACTTCCTCTCCAATCATATCCAATACTTCTTAGTTCATCTTCCTAGCCACTCACCTCACCCTCTCCCATTCTTCTCCGAACCCGTCTCAAATCCTCCTTTCCTCGCTCACCCCCCCCCCCTTTTCAGTTACCAAGTTTCTGACTCTTTCTGCACCACACTCCATATTAGAGTCTTTACCAGTTTTTACATTTTGTTTCTTTTCAGACCCCTCTCATCATTTTTCTTTTCTTTATCTTCTGGTACATAGTTAATCTCTGCTTTGGTCTGGGTTCCATTGGTAGTGTATTCATAACAACAGTTTCTCCAGCATTCCCGCTGGCATCTTCAGGTCGAAGTGCCAGTAATGTGATTTTGGCTGTGTTTATGCAGGCTGTTTCTGGCTTCTCTGTGCGCTGCACTCCAATTGGTCAGTTTCTGTGGGACCATCTTTTATGTGTTGGCAAGATGGTATCTGTCTTCCCTGTTGAAGTTATCTACGCCACTATCCCTCTCATCTCTGCGACAAGTGAAAGGATTTCCTGGGTCCTGATGAAATAGGATGTCATCTCAAGACACAACTGAGAAGAAAATAGCCGATTTACTGCTGAAGGTCAAATACAAGTTTTCTCTCCAGCTCTATGATGGAGTATATCGAGTACCATGCTTGTGCAGGAAGTCCTATGTTGGTGAGACCTGCAGGGCTATGATAGCCCTCTTGCAGGAATACTAGAGAGCAAACAAAAATAAGCAGTTCAACTTATCATTGATCATTGTGCAAGTATGGAGCAAACTGGGTCATGAAATAAAATTTGAAGAAGCCACAGTAATTTGCAAAGGATTATCATAATAGTTATTGCAATACTACCCTCGAGTGATTCGTGAATCTATAGAGATACTGAAAACTCCAGAAAACTTAAACAGGGTAGATGGATACCATCTTGCCAACACATGGAAGATGGTCCTACAGGAACCAACCAATTGAAATACAGGGTGTGCAGCAGCATGAGAGGACAGCTTATGTAAACACGGCCAATTTCACAGTACCAGTACTTCAAGCTGAAGATGCCAGTTAAGAAGCCATAAAAAGAGTTAAAAGGAATCTCTGGATGGATCTCTGAGCTCCTACGCTGTGTGTGTAATCTGACAAGATTGGCCATTGGCAATAGAAGGAGAGGCTCTGAACCCACGGGTGAAAGGGAAGGCTGTAGGAACTTGGGTAAGATAATGGTTCAAAACCCAGTGACAATTAGGTTGTAATAAATGGAGAAACCTGGCTTTTATGTAGACATTAGAAACCTGGGCTCTGCTTCATTGAAAAAGCAACCTCAAGTCTCTTTCGCCAGAGTTAGCTGCTTCACATGTTAGCCGTGGACTGCTCATGCGACCCTTAAACTAACAATGAAAGAAGCAACCTTCCGCTGGTCACCCTCGACCACAAGGGTCGTTGGACCTCAACGACTGCTGTCAATCGCAGGAACCTTGAACAATCCAGTTTCCATTGGGCACCACAAGGTGGGCAATCGGAACTTGTCCATCAAGGGTTACTCCTCCGATAAACTTAGCCTTGTCCCTTGTGGACTTTGCCCTGAAGATGTCAGCTGTAACACTGGAGAAAATTTTGTCATGAATACACTACAAATGTGTTGGGAACCCTAACCAATGCAGAGATTAACTCTTCGTTGCCTAAACCTACGACTGAAAATTCATGGTTCATAATTTAAAAAACAGATAACTTTGATTTTAAAGATTTGAGGCTTCTCCTTGGTACTGAAAGTACAAATTTATTGGGATCTGCTGTCCTTGCTCATCATTGTCACTATCTTAACCGTACCTTTCCCATGCTTATGGAATGTTATTATATTTTTAAAACTCATATTTACCCCTCATCATTTGTTTTTATGATTTTTTTATATGGTAACTTTGATTCCTTTTATCAAATGTCAGTTTCTATGAATGAATTTTTTTCTTTCATCAGGTGGAGGAGCTAGCAGCAATGAAGCGCATGTTCAGTCTATTAAGGAAAGACAATGAAAATTGCAAGATGGCTGTATCAAAATTTCTTAAGGAATTTAAAGATGTTAATCAAATATGTAGAGACAAGGTGATTCTAATAGCTATTCTACAGGAGGATCTGGAAAGGGATTCGAAAGAGTTGGTGAAAGTAAAAAGAGAGTTAATGAAAACACTTGGGGTGGTGAATGAGAAAAATACTGCGATTGAAGAACTAGTGAGGAAACTGGACTCTGAGCAGAGTAAGATTAGTGAATTACAAGATCTGAACTCAATAAAGACAATGGAAGTAGATGAACTAAATTCTACTCTTGCAACAGAAAAGAAGGTAATGCCAAAAGTTCTAAATGCATTGTCACATTGTTCTGTTAAGTAGTAGTTAAGCTAAGTAGCTTTAATTTCTATTGTTGATCCAGCTTTGGTATGTGTTATTTTATAGGCTCAAATAACACAAAGATGTTTTACCACATACTTTAATATGGCGGCTTCCACAGGAGACAACGACTCATACAGTAGCATGGAATAGAAAAAAAAAGCATCACACAACTCAAAACAATTGACTATGATATGGCACAATGTGACCAACACTTGAATATATATAATGACACTTCCCCTTGTTGAGCACATTGTAAACAAAAAAAACATTCACCTCAGCTTCTAAATGTATGCATTACACAAACAAAAAAAATCTAAAATCACCGCATTTCACCCACAAAAATGCAAAAGAAAATCAAAATGATTCATCTTGAACAACATACATTTTAGAGTAATTCTTTGTGACACAATGAGCAAACAAAATAAAAATTTTCAGCTTCAGGACAATACCAGCCAAAGGTATCATTATCACATGTTGTAGACATAACCAAAAGAAACTAATGAGCAATCCCTAGTAGCCCTGCTTTATTTGAAAATTCTAACAATTTAGGACCAGCTATTGCTTTGGTTAACATGTCAGCAACATTTTTACCAGTGGAAATGTATTTAATCACAATATCACCATTGGAAACATATTCACGAATTTTGTGCTGTTTGACCCTAAAGTGTTTATTTCTTTCTGTAACTCTTTTCTTTTCAGTCATCTCATTGGCTTGGATGTTGTCTGCATAAATTACACTTGGGGACTGAATTTCAAAACCTAATTCAGACAACAACTCTCTCAACCAAATCACTTCCCGGGAAGTTTCATACTGGGCCAGATACTCTGCCTCATTTGTGGAGGTTGCAATAATATTTTGCTTCCTGGACCTCCAAGCTACAGCTCCTCCAGACATTGTTATCACATACCCTGCAATAGATTTACTGTCACCGATACTGTTTGCAAAATCAGAGTCTGAAAAAATCACAGGTCCAATAGATGATTTCTCATACACTAATTTATACCCCACAGTCTCTTTAAGATACTTCATTACTCTCAACACACCAGTCCACCTCCAAACAGTTGGACAATGGCAATATTGACTTAGTTTATTGACAGCAAACATAATGTCAGGTCTGGTACATGTAGCAATATACAATAACTTTCCAATAGCCTTTCTGTATGTTTTCATATCAAATTGTTCACCATTGTCCTCCATATCTGGACAGTTAGGATCCATGGGAGTCACACATCCCCTTGCATCACTCATTTGAAACTCACATAATGTCTCTCTTATGTTATTTTCTTGATCAAGCATTATTTTGTCCTCACAAGGTCTAGTTACTCCAATACCAACAAAAAAGGAAACCGGTCCCATGTCTTTTATATTCAACTCCTTACCAAACCTCACCTTGAACCTTTCAACTTTGCACTTCTCCCCACAAACAATCATGTCATCTACATAGACAGCAACATAAACCCCACTCCCATGAAATACGCATGGATCTGACACACACTGTCTGAGACCAAGTCTACAAATAATTTCAGTCACACAGTCATTCCAATCTTTCCCAGACTGGTGAAGCCCATATATACTTTTAAGCAAAAGGCATACCTCATTATGACTTCCTTCCTCCCTGTATTTTGGTTGACACATATAGACAGGCTCCTTCAACTTACTGTTTAAATAAGCAGCTACCACATCCACATGATCGACTGACCATCCTTTTTGCACAGATATAGCTAGCAGGACTCTCAGGCTGGCTCTTCTCATCACTGGGCTGTAACTTTCCCAATAATCAATCCCATAAATCTGATTATATCCCTGAGCTACTAATATGGCTTTGTATCTCTGAATATTACCATCTTTACTTAGTTTTAAACCAAACACCCATTTTGAACCAATAACGTTAGCATTTTTAGGTTTCTTAACTAATTTCCATGTCTGATTTTCTTTCAAATTGTCAATCTCTTCTCTCATTGCAGCTATCCACTCTTCCCTATCCTCTCTGCCTAATAATTCTTCGACGGTCAGAGGTTCTGAGAATACATAACCTGGTAGCTCTGTGGCCTCACAAACACAATTAGCCTCACAACATGAACATTTCTTTAGCTTTCTCTCTCTCACTGATCTATGTAATGGTTTGGTCTCTGATTCATCTACATCCACCTCAGCACTAACTTCATCACTTGAGGCTGTTGAATCCCTTAACGCAACAGCAATGTCCTGATCACTTTCCCCTGATTGTTCATGAGGTATTTCAGTGTTACTATCACATTCATTTTCATCATCTTCACTCTCTTCAGACTCACTGGAGTTGTTCTCTACGGTACGAAACATCGAATTATCCTTTTCGAAATTGGAACAACTCGATGAAATCCCCGAGTCCCGGTAACTCTTACGCAGTTTTTAAACCTTTTTTCAAGTTTGAACACCATCAGAAGCATTTTTTCCATTGAAAGACCCGCAGAAATATCAAAGGAAACTAAGTGTTATATTTTCATATTCATTTCAATGTACCGATAATTTACAATGCTGTTAAACAAGTAAGGTGATGAATACTATTATAGTATCAATAACTGGCCTAATATTTCTTTCAATTTTCTTCGATATATTTGGTGAATGATTTTTAAGTACCATACAATTGGTACCCAAGTGTCAACAATTTTGTGGAGAGATTAACTATGGACTATTTTTCTATACACCATATTATTATATTAAATTTCTTTTCTTCAATCATCTAAATTTTAAAAAAGTATTATTTCAAGCCTTAAGATGTGTAATAATGGGCATGATAAATGCATTTACATCATTTCGCAAATGCTGAATTTTTGCTTTTTTCACACAACTATATCTGCGTAACTAGAAAAGTCTCCAAGTCAAGTTTTATACCATAGTTAAATTATGTACAGTTCTTTATTTTATGTAATTTTCAAATTTTTAAACAACTGCCCACCAGAGATATTGAACTTGGAATATTGCAAAATTTTAAAAAGTTACAATTTGCCGGCTCTGTAAAAATAAAAATATGCAAGCTTCTGACTTCAAATTATTTTAATATAGAGATCTAATGTCACCGTAGACTATGAGTAATTAGGGTCAAAGAAAATTTCTTCTTCCCCAAAAAAATTCCGAAATATACGAAATCTTACGTTTTTTACTTCAAAGTTTGGCTGTTAAAATAATCATGAAGAAATAACAACTCCACGTTATGACATACACAGAGTTGTAGTTCTATGCATGCTTATTGCATGAAAATTTATTTCATTTTCCTATAACCGTTGGTAGCTGAGTAACAGAAGTTAATGTTAATGCTTGCAAATGCTAAAAAAGCTCTGCATCGAGATTGAAAAATGGCCGCCATTTGGTTGCCATGGAAACTAAAAATAAAATATAGCTTGTTTTGAGCTGTTGAAACATAAGGCTATCTGCCCTCAAAAAATGAATTTTTTCTAAAATGGTCGAGCTACCAACTTGGACCACTTGATATGGATTGACCCTCTGGAGATATTTTACCCGCCTTTCATGAACGACTTCCACTTGATCTACATATTTCCTAAATTTGGGCAAAACTTCATTTTTCCTCTTCAGCATCTCTACTTTGGAAAACTTGGAAAAATCATCCATAAAGGTGACAAAATATTCTGCTCCACCGAGGGTCTTTGGAGTGATTTTACCTACCACATCGGAATGCACTAAGTCTAACAAGTTTTCAGCCTTTGCCTCACTCACACTGAATTTCTTTCTATGCATCTTCCCCTAGATACAAACATTACAGTTCTTGGGGGGTTTACCTGCTCCACAAACCTCTGGCAGCTGAGTGTGATGACCGAACCTCTGGTGCCAAACAACAGAAGTTTCCACTGGCGTCTCTGGTTTTCTCACAATGTTCCAAACCGCAGTCGATATTCTTCCCCTGGACCATATATCTGTCACACGTAATATGATACAAATCTTTCCCAAGTCCGAAAGCCTTAAATATCTCAACATTGCCCTTCAGAACAGTAATGCATCCGTTTTGAAGTATGCAACACATACCTTTCTTATCTATTTGTTTCATAGACAAAAGATTGCCATCCAAGTCCGGTACGTTCGTTACGTTCATTAGTCTAACTTTAGAGGCACCATAAACATTGCTCAGCTTCATGGTGATACAACCCTTGCCGCAGACTGGAGCGAATCCGCCATTCGCTAGCTTTACGGTACTACTTACATTCTCATCGATGTCATCCATCATGTGTCTGAAAGGAGTCATGTGGTGAGAGGCTCCAGAATCCATGATCCACAAGTTTTCTTCTTTCTTTTCCCCAGTCGCTTTCACCGATAAAGCAAAAAACTCAGATTCCAACCCTTCTACCTCTGTATCTTCTCGATTTACCATGTTTGCTGTCTTTCTCTCAGTGCTCTTCTTTTCTTGCTTCCTCCCGTATTGCCATCTACTCGTTTCATTGTCCACTCCAACAACTTTAGGGCAGTTCCTTGCAATGTGGCCGGGGTTATTGCATGCAAAACAGACCACATTTCTTATTCCATTACTCCAAAGACTTTTCTCATTTGTACCTCTATCTGCCTCTCGTTCATTGGGTGTCTCCAATTCTTGCTTCACTTTCTTCATTTGATGCATCCTCCTCCTCTCCATTAAGGCCTTCACCTCCTCATTCTTTTCGTGTTCCTTCACCAAATTTTCTTGTTTCTCTTCTAAAAACAGTTTATTTTTCAGCAACACTCAGCACTGCCAGCGTAACGTTGTCTTCGTTTCGTTCCAATGACAAAATTAAGCCCTCATACCTTTCCTTTGGTAGTCCCCTGAGTACAAAAGCTACGTGTGCTTTTTCTGGTAATATAGTACCCCCTTGATTCAATTTTGAGAATAACTGCTGAACCTTCGACAAATAATCCTTCATGGGCACATCATCTGTCTTATTCATTGTTGCTAGCTCTTCTATTAACGTCACTAGGTGAAGCCATGAAAAATTGCAGTGAATAGCCTTAAGTATTTCCAATGCCTGACGAGCTTGCATACAGTTTTCCAATTCCGTTAAGTATTGATCGTCAACATGTTCAATAATAAAGCTCAATGCTTCTACATTGCGATTTCTTTGAGCATTTGACCAATCTTCAATTCCATCCAAGTATCCAGGTTCAATTGCCTCCCATAGTCTTCTCTTCTGCAGCATCAACCGGATTCGAAGCGACCACGTTCCATAGTTATCATCACCCAGGGGCTGAATCTTCGTCTTTTCAGACCCCATCATCGTCTGGGTAAACAAAAATGGTCTGTAGTGGAAAACACACGTCGTCGGTGGAAACACTCGTCGTCGTCAGCTACACACAATCCCACACCATCCTCAGTTCGTCATGTGCTTATACTCGTCACTTCATAAGTATATCTTTCACCCTCGCCCTGTAGGAAAGAGATCCTGGGCCCATAACCTGTTATTTTATAGGCACAAATAACACAAAGATGTTTTACCACATACTTTAATATGGCGGCTTCCACACGAGACAACGACACATACAGTAGCATGGAATAGAAAAACAAAAAGCATCACACAACTCAAAACAATTGACTATGATATGGCACAATGTGACCAACACTTAAATATATATAATGACAGTATGTGTATAGTTAAAGCCTTTTCTGAATTTTTTAAATAGTTAAGATAACCTTTCTTATCGGACAGAGTATTTTTAGATTGTAATTGACACACTGATACAGGTTGTTCTGCACACAGTTATGTTCAGTTGCACCCCTGTGAAGAATTCCATGGCATTATTAATGGGAAGATTAAAGTTTTCTGGGTTTTTGTCAGTGTTGGACCATTGCTGTTCACTTGTCTAACATCAGCATCTTCACTTAAATGACCAAAAGAAGCTGAATGCGATGCCAGTCATCCTAGCACTGTGGACAGAGGTGGATGACTACTCAGAGGACTCAGATGTTAACATGCTGAGCAATCCTTATGGTTTTTGGATAGTTTATACTGTATTTTGATTTTGCATTAGCATTTAAACAGTTTGGTACAAAGTCTAGTTTATGTTTGAAGTCTATTGATTTGAAAATGTCTTACTTTTGAAATACCAAATTTGTGTGTTGTCGAGTAGTTAGGCAGATTGATGGTAGTAAAACATTGTGCACTGATAGCTAGTACTTTGAGTTCAGTCCTCTCAGTCATGCACTTATCATGTAAAGAACTCATTACAGAAATGTGATCATTAATCCCAATGCATTGTCCATAATTCTTCAGTATTACATCCATATATTGCTGTTTCAACAAATGGAATTCCAGTGAAGTTTGCCGAGCCAGTATGTAGCATGCATATATCTGCCAAGATGATTGAATGACTTGTGCTTTCAGTGTGATATAAATTGGGATAAAATAACAGAAACTGGAGAGTACAGTGGGCATTATTTATATGACTTGAGCAGACTTTTCAGTAGTGGAAGTGAAATCATGTTGCAAATATTTATCTTTAGACTATTTGTAAACAATGCAGAATGATCACAGTGCTCCTGCCAGCATGAATAGATGTGGTCAGTTTCATTGATTATCAAAAGTAGGTAACTCAAATTTGTCCCATAATCAGTTTTTGCTTCAGAATTTTTCATACCCTGACTTTTTTCCTTTTGGTTTGGGTGGCTGAGTATTTTCTATCCAGCTAAGGTACTTGGGATGGGAGGAAGCTGTGGGAGTGACTACTCTCTCCCATCAGAGGTGCCCAAAGTTACTGACTTGGGCTTAGACTCAGAGACTCAGATCAAGGTAGTTGATGCAAACTTCCACAGCTACAGCAGACTGGAGTCCAATTTCTCCAGTGTACAATTAAGATGTTTCACATGGACTAAAGTCACTGAAGGAAACAACCTATATATGAAATGACTATGCCAGTAATATAAGCTTGCTTGTGCAGCTCACACAAATATTTTGCAGTGATTCAGGGCACGTATTGTAACTCTACACTGTCATTGATATAATTGAAAAGGCTGATACAGGAAAACCATGTGTGTGGGAAAAATGCTGGCATACCCTGCTTCATGTTGTCAATTGCTTCTGTGAGGACTGATGTATGTCAAATTTTAATGTAAGTCAAATCCTGATGCAAGTTGAACTAGCTCCCTTAAAACCTCTAAGATATACACCTTTTTACCCATTATGGGTAAATAATGATGTGCTATAGTGTATATACTACAGGTTTTGTTTTTAAAACTTTTTAAATTTTTTAAAATTAGAGTACAAAGTCTTGTATTAAATTGTAAATAAAATAATTGTCACTTGTAAGATGACTAAATGTAATTCCAATGCTATACACAATGTATTTCAAACACATTTCTGTGCCCCCTAGAGCACCGCTCACTTTGCAAACAAAATGGTGCACTTGCTTTGTCTCATTTGGATCTGACCCTAGACTCTAAGCAGCATCCTATGAAACGGTTTGGGAATAGAATTAATGAGCGCAAGACAGTAAAAGAACTTGGTTTCAAAATAACCACATCTGTGATATTTTTCTGTGCTCAATAAATTATAGTTTTACTAATTACTTCTTGGTAAAGAGCTTATTTTTTTATTTTTTAACGGAAAAATTATGATAACACCAAATATATTACTAAGCCATTATTAACAAAAACAGTGTCCTTTACTGGCAGTTTACCTAACATTTCTTCTACACATGTCGCTCTATTCAACACCAATCTTTGTGCTGATATGATCTAGTCTGTGCTAAAGAATAGAAAGCTCCCAGTATTATCACTCCTGCCTCAGATGGTTCAAGAAAGGGTTCTTCAAAATAGCTTGGTATTAGACTTGAGCCCCATCTCCACAACTGCTGTGCAGACCAGTGTAAAAACCCTAAATATATCCCCTTCAGATGGGCAGCATTGGTGTTTCAGATTTAGCTCTGTGCTGCCCTTTCCATGAATTGTAGTGAACCAGTGAAATACAAGCAGATCGTTTTGGATGAAATTAGAATCCCCGCATCATGACAACTGTGACAATATTCCAATGGTTTCCAAAGAAAATGGAACTCCTATCTGTGTGTTAAGCACTATATCACCTCACCATTATTATTTGTTTCTTTTGCAGAGTATCACACTTTATACTTACGGTTTCTTACTCACAGCACCCTAGGCAACTGATGTAGGCCTGACAGCATGAAGTACTATATGCTCCAGGTATACGGTTGTATATTCCCACTGTGATTTATGCATAAAGGTGTAACTACATCGGGCCATACACTTTCTGTGGAAATAGGGCATTGATGAGCACTGGAAAATCAATGAACTTTGATTATGGTATCCCCAATCATTATTTTGCTGATTTGCCCTCATTTCGCGATAAATTCATGGGCAATGCAAATATTATAAAATACTCTGTGGTAAAGCTAATGCTTTTTATTAACCTTTTCAATGAATTCCGTAATGTTACACAAAACATGCTACTGGGACTATTTGGAATACTGCTCAATACTTACTGGCAGGTTATTGAATGTTTCTTTTATGCATTTCACTGCATTCACTGTCATTCATGCTTGCATGTGTTCCAACTTGGGCTTACTTCTTTATATTTATTTGTTATATCTGTAATGTTTTACTTTGATGTATATACATATTTGTTTTTAAAGTGATTTTTTTTTCTTCATGTCCTCACGATTTCATATATTTTTATTATTTTAAGTTTATCCTTCAAAAATTTTTACCAACCTTCTCCTTTCCAAACTCTCTGAACCGACTTTTCTCAACTCCCTTAAACCTATGCCCAATCTTTCTCCTTCTGAAATATCTGCCCTAAAACGCCTCTCCCAAAACTCCAATATTGTTTCTTCTGGCAAAGGCTCCACGATAGTCGTACTCAATTCTGCCGACTATCTAAACGAGGCTCTGTGGCAGTTGTCTGATGCCTCCTCTTACAAGCCCATCTCCCATGACCCTAACCCTACTTTTTTGGAAAACATCACCTCCTATCTGAAAGAAATGGGTCCCGACGAAGGCCTCTCACCTCAAGACATCGCCCTTTTCACCCACCCACACCCCCACACTCCCTATTTCTACATTCTTCCCAAAATCCACAAGCCACACAACCCTGGCCGCCCTATAGTTTCTTCCTGTAACTCCGCCGCTGAACGTATCTCCGCTTGTGTCAACCACTACTTAAAACCCTTTGTCCTATCTCTTCCTTCATTCATCAAGGATTCTTATCACTTTCTTGAATGGCTCCACTCTACCCCATTCCTCTCTGACTGTGACATATTAATGGCTACTGTAGATGTCACCTCTCTTTACACTTCCATTCCTCACTCTGAAGGTCTTTCCGCTCTCCGTCTCTTTCTTAATCAGCCCTGCTCCTCACTCTCCAAGTTCTGATTTCCTCCTTGAACTTTCTAATTTTATACCACGAATAATGCCTTCTGTTTTAACGACAACTTCTGCATCCAAACCAAAGGCTGTACCATGGGCAGCTGTTTTAGCCCTTCTTATGCTAACCCTTTCTTGGGTGCCTTTGAGCAATCTTTTCTCTCTCCTTGCTCTCCTAAACCTCTTCTTTGGCTTCGTTGCATTGATGATATTTTCGTTCTTTGGCCACATAGCCTTAATTCCCTCAATTTTTTCATCTGTTCCCTTAACTCCTCCTCTTCTGTCTCCTTCACTGCCAACATCTCTGCCTCCAACATCACCTTTCTGGATGTCGACATCTCCCTAAGCAACCTTAAATTTCACACTTCCGTTCATCTCAAGCCCACCAACAAGCAACAATATCTCCATTTCAACAGCTGCCACCCTTCCCATACTAAACAGTCCCTCCCCTATTCTCTCTCTATCCGTGGTCATAGAATTTGCAACAACCCCGACTCTCTTGACCTTTTCCTCTCTAACCTCCACCAATCCCTCTTTCGCAGAGGCTACCCTGAGGGCCTCCTTCAGAAAAAAATCCGACAACAACCCTCTTCTTCTAAATCTCTCTCTTTTAATAAGTGTCCTCATGACCAAATCTCGTTCTGGACCACCTATTTCCCTGGAGTTCACTCCATCCGCTGTATTATCAAAAACCTCTACCCCATCCTCTCCGACTACCTCACTTCTACCGAAATTTTCCCCCGCTGTCCCTCTCTCACCTTTAGATGCCCCCTAGCCTGTTTGTTTACATATACATGCATATACACACTCACATTGCTGATTAATCCAGTGGTCGGTAAATGAATTGTCAGGACTAGTCTGTTATTGAAAGAAATTGGTTGAAGGAAAGAAACTATAGGTCAAATCACTGTGTTGTGTATGATTATATATGTTGGTGCAATGCCAGCTAGACAGTCCATTGATTGTCTCTTATTGGGATACATGTAGCATTATTAATACTCTCTGGTATGATTTCAGAAATGCAGCTCGTTGGAATGCACTGTGGAAGAATTGACTCAAGCAAATACCAAAGTGAATGAAAATTTACTGGAATGTGAGGACAAAGTTAGATGTTTGACTGCTGATTTGCTTGCCTGTGAAAAGTTAAGAGCAGATCTGGAGACAAAGAGAAAGGAAATGGAGGCTATGTTGCTTGCAGACATTGATGCTAAAGAAATGGTATTACTTGTTTTTGCCGGAGTATCCTTGTACCATGATAATAATCTTCAGAATGACTTTGATGTACCTTTAAATTAGCTGTTTAAGGATTCTGTTTCCATTGACTTATTGGTGTGTTTAAATTTCAAGTTTATGATGAAAGCATGTGAAGATGTACCAGCAACGTATGGTGTTCCCACAAAAATTATTAGGGATTGATTGGCTCCACTTTTTTTGGCTCTGGATTGGTTCTTACATTCAATTCTTAGTTCTAGTTCGTTCAGTTCATAATTTAGTTCTTATTTTGCATTGCTCAAATTTTAATGGCTAGAAAATTTTTTTTGTTTGGTTACTATGCATACCTGGAATAACATGATAACGTATCAAGTTATCTCTTCCTAATTCCATCCATAGGATCATAAATTTCTAACACTATTGATGTAAAACTGTACTAAATTTCTTAACAAATAGAGAATCTAGATTGCAAGCTCTCTTAAAAAAACAGACGAAAAAGATAAAAAATAAGAAAAGATGTATACCAAAATATTTCAGTCCACAGGTAATTGCATATATCCACTGTTTATAATATGCATAGATAATAGTATATATCCACTGTTTATAATATTCACAGTTAAATAGCCTGATTTCTACTACACTAAGTGGCAGCTAATCCAAGCATATCATTTGTATCACCATTCCTCAAGTTTATTTTATATGGTATTTTTCCTCAGTTTTATTTTATATTTAACATTTAGTTTTAATGATTTAGCATCATCTTCATGAACCTATTGTACCATATAAAATAAGCCTGTGGAAAAATACCAAGTTTTCTGTTTCATCATTATGAGTTTTGAATAAGTCACACCTGAAATCACTGGATTTATAAATATTTTCATTGGGTTTATTGAATTGTTCTGTTTCTTTATAGAAACTGTTGGGATTCTTACTGCAAAAGTTTATTCTATGCTTCGTTTATGCTTGCTTTTTTAGTTTAGAAGTAGCCGTACATGCACCAGGGAATTACAGAAAATGGCAAAGGTTACACATCATGTAAAACTTTTTGGTTGTATCTACCACAAAGTATTTCCACACCTCGGAGGACATTGCATGGGATTTCAGTTGCCCAAGAGTAGTCCTGTGCGAATCAGGAATTTTCATTTTGAATCGAACCAAATCGTATCTCCCAAAATAAATTTCGAATCGAATCGAATTTTTTTTTGCAAATTTTGGTAGCAAATCGAATCACCCTAAAGTTCACTTGCGAATCGAATTTGAATCTAAATAAAATGCTAAAGCTAATGCGCAGTTAAAGTAAAGATTTTCACAATATTTCAGGGCCTTACATTAGCTCATCATCTATCTATATAGTACAAAGAATAGCACATAACAACATGTGGTCATTGAAATTTTTGTTTCACGTGAGGAAAACATAGTCCAAATGGATGGCGCACCATTTTTGGAAAAAGCGCCATGCTTGAATGCATGCAACGATTCGAAGACGAATCTATCAGATTCGAATATTTCAAATCATTCGGTTTCGAAGCATCCCGATTTGCTAGGGGAATCGAATCAAATTAAGCCTGATTCTAATCGATTTCAAAGTATTCGCACTGCTCTATCCAAGAGTAAAGTAAGATGTATATCTATGTATTTTACCTGCTATCAATTGTGACTTAACGTTCTGGTGTCGCAGAATGTTACGGTCAGGATTACAACGAACCATGGCCGAGCTCCCCAGTTGGCAGACTAAAATTGAGGTTATTTCTATCGGGGGGGATCCCGTGAGCCTGTGATGCAACACCCCACCTTGCCAGCAGTACTTCGAGATTCAACCACTTCCAGAGTAAAAAGACACGACTCACACTTACAAAATGTGCAAACCTTTTATTCGACAATTAGGAAGGAAATACACTCCTACTGACTAATGACGTATGAATGGGTGATTGATGAACCACAAATGGAGAAAAGATATCAGCCCTTACAAACTAAAATAACTAATCCTAAAAGGTGATGAAAGATACATGAAGTACCAGATCGTAACAACAACAACAAAAAATGAGAAATGAAACCGGCTGACACTCCCTTTGAGAGTATGAAGTTACAAATTCCTCGTCCTCTTTGCTTGCAATGTCAAGTCCAACAAAAGAGAAATTATAGGACGGGAGTAAGTGATATAATGAATGCGGCTTAGGTAGGAAGATAAACTCTTTTTCTTAGATTTCTCTTCTTGTGGAATTCACTTGTACTTCGAGTTCCCCACGACACTGGAACAGTCTCCGAGAGGTAATTGCAAGGAACACGTGACCAATTATCGGTCGAAACGGAGGGCAATGGATTCGTGGACGGATACTTAGGAGAGTTGAATCAGGCGCTGGCAGCTTGGACGACGCGGGCCTCTCCACCTCGCAGGGTTGAACCACGCGCTGTACTCGTCCTTCGGCGAGTGTGGATACTCTCGCCGAGTGTCTTGTCGTCCCCGATGACTGCTCCTCACAGAACCAAATGTCCTTCGTCCTCCGGCTCCCCGTGTCCGTCGTCTTACCTCTCTCTTCTCTGGACAACCCCTGGGTCAGTTAACTTTGCCCGTGGGAGGTGGGCTCCTTCTCCCTAGACAGCTGGTTCCTCTCTGTCGACCAGAGCTCATCAGCTTCACCTCGTCGACTTTCCACGCGCTTACATTGTGCGAGTAACCTTATAACTAACTAACAAAATACTAGCGTAATCCCTACAGGGCGGCAAAATTGAGCCGTGCAGTACCTTCTTAATATGCCAGACCTGAGTAAAATTTATGTTATTCTTAGGAACCACTTTCTTTACAATTTCATTGTGGTTAGCCAGCTGCAGTTTCATTATTCAGTATTTTTGCTTCGATATATCTGTGCAGTACAGTCTCTGTAATCCGGCCTTGTGGTAAACCGACACGTCTAGTAATCCGGCGTGCAGGGCTGTTGACCTCCCTTCAGCTAATATAATTTCGTCAGTTTTAAATAAAAGATTTATCAATACATAGTAAGTATTTGTTTTATTATTATGTATGTAGGTGTTCGTCAGTTCCATTTGTTCATAATTTGTATGAAGTTTTGGTTACGTGACACCCACTGAATCGGAAAAAGAAAACAAGTTATCTGAGAAAATTAGATTGGGCGGGCACGTGGTGAATGTAATTTTGTTGTTACATCCTGCTACAAAGTTGACATTTGCGCATTCAACCCACTGTTCAGCTCACCGCTGCATGTCTCAACCTGTCGTTAGGAGCGATAACACCAAGTGACACGATTCTATAATTAATATAATAATAATAATAATAATAATAATAACAGCGAGCCCTTGTGCCACGCGTTGCACAAGGGCTCGCTGATACAGAGCATCAAGTGTATTCCTGCTTGCGTGGCACAGGCGGAATGACTTGCATCCCGCATGCAGAAGGCCGTCCTCTTGGGGTCGCTCCGTCTG
Organism: Ceriagrion tenellum; assembly: GCA_963169105.1. NCBI lineage: Eukaryota > Metazoa > Arthropoda > Insecta > Odonata > Coenagrionidae > Ceriagrion > Ceriagrion tenellum. The sequence goes on from OY720638.1 coordinate 141,524,108, forward strand.
CTCCGTGCGCACGACCCGAACGCAGCGTAGCCACTGATCCGATGGGTTAATCGGAAGCGGCCACGAACTCTGCACCACCCCTCTCGAGTTCTCGGCCATTATGATGGTAACGAAACCCGATGTTAGCCGGGGACTCGGAGGGGAAAGTTACAGAAGTAAAAAAAAAAAAAAAAATATAATAATAATAAAATATAAAGGTTAGTGTCGCTTGAACCACTGTGCCGTGAACACGAGTCTTGTGCCCTTTTACCTTTCATTGTGTGAGAAAAGCGAACTGGCAGTGTCTTAATTTGAGAACGTGCAGTACCTTCTTAATATGTCAGGCCTTGAAAAACGTAAGCATAAAACATTAACTTTGTGTGCTAAAATGGAAATTATCAAGAAACTCGATAAAGGTGAAAAACTAACTGATTTGGCAAAATACTATGGTGTTGGTCGTGCTACGATATATGACATCAGGAAAAACAGAGACAAGATTGAGAGTTTTGTGAGAAGTACCGACAGTGCTACCAGTAATAGACAGACTCTAAAATCTGGTGAGTACCCTAAAGTTGAAGATGCTCTTTACTCATGGTTTTTGCAAGAACATAACAGATACACTCCTATCTCCAGCGAAATCATTAAAGAAAAGGCCAGATATTTTTACAACCAAATTATGAAAAAAAGATGATTTCAGAGCTAGTGATGGATGGCTGGATAAATTCCAAAAGCGTTATGGAGTCCGTTTTCTAACCATAACAGGAGAGACACTGTCTTGTGATATCTCAGCTGTTGATCTTTTCATTAAAAAATTTCAAGAAAAAATTGAAGAACTAGGTCTTGGGCCAGATCAAGTTTACTACGCAGATGAGAGCGGTTTATTTTGGAGGCTCCTGACTCATAAAACATTTGTTCATCGAGATGAAGAAAGTGCACCCGGCCGCAAAATTTCAAAAGACAGAATTACATTCATGCCATGTGCAAATTCTAGTGGTACCCACAAACTTGATTTGTTGGTAATTGGTAAAGCTAAGCACCCAAGAGCATTTGAAAATGTAAGCCTTCCGGTCACATACAAAAATCAAAGCCGAGGATGGGTAACTCGGGAAATATTTACTGAATGGTTTCACGAGCACTTCGTACCAGTGGAAAAATATTTCTTAGAAAGAAAAATTCATCAGCAAAGGCTTTGCTAATTTTGGATAACGCCCCTGGCCACCCGAATGAGGAATTATTAAAATCGAGAGATGATCTTGTACAGGTTTTGTTCTTGCCACCTAACTGCACTCAACTTTTACAACCAATGGACCAAAATGTGATACTATATATAAAATCACACTATAAAAAGAATCTCTTATGCAGTGTGATAGTAAAAAGTGATGATATTAAGAAATGTCTGAAGGAAATGAACCTCAAAGACGTGGTTTTTAATCAATCTTGCGTATGCATGGCAAAATGTGACTTCAAAAATGTTGATTTTATCTTGGAAGAAACTGTGGCCGCTGCACCCTTTAGCTTCCAGAGACAATGAAAACAAGGTGATAGAAGAATCGGAAAATGGCGCTGGTGATGCAGTCTTGAATGCTGATCTTCAAGAAGCTATAGTAGAACTCTGTGGAAAGGAATCACTGCGTCCAACAGCTGATGATATAAATGATTGGCTAATCGGAAGTGATGAGGATAACTTTACATTCATGACAGATAGTGAGATAGTCAGCAATGTGCAAGAAGAAGATGACGTCCAGGATGAGCTAGAATCAAATACACTGCCAATTTTATGTACTGTACAACACGATGATGCCATGAATGCTTTCAATACGTGTCTTAAGTGGGCGGAGGAAAACGATGTAAAAGCTGGTGATATTCTCACAATTAAAAGACTACAAGAAAGAGTTTTACTTGAGTCATTTGCATCAAAAAGGCACAAAACAATAGATAGTTTTCTTGTAAAACGTCATTCAAATTAAAATGTACCATTTCCTTTTTTATTTTTATTTCTTGTACCATGTTCCTCTCTGTTCCATTCTAACCCCTTTATACCTTGGTTCTCGGTGATGATTCCATGGCATATGTTGGCCGATATTTTCTAAGAGAATCAAACTCTGTATGCAAATAATCATATACCTATTTCCCTTACAACTTCCTCGTTATGAATGCGAGTGAGGTGTAACTGTTCTTTGCAGAGTCACAGTGATGTCCAGGATTTATTGTGCCTTTGTCGGCCATAATCATTATTATTAATTTGGTTTTCTACCTTGACTCACACCCTAAGCAGAAGGGAGATTTAGTGTCACTATATTTAATTGCAAAATTATACTTTAAAAAGTTTTTTGTGCATTGTGTTTGTTTCCTGTATGTTTCCAATAATGTGGCATTTTCGATAATCCGGCTATGCCACAGCTGCATATGTGTCGGATTACCGAGATCGCACTGTAATTTAATAGGGCCCAGGACAGGGGTTTAAATTTTATACAAAGATACTGAACTTAGTTTTATGTAGATCTCTTTCAAATTTTTTTGCGTGACAAAGACCAAATTCCCGAGGTTCTGTGCAAGCTACTTTGAGATTTTTTTATTTTCTTTAATTTTTCTTTATTACATAAGAACTGCAGTGACGCAATAATTGGTCTTTCACAGGCCCTCAAAAATGTCATTTCAGGAAAAGAATAATAAAGAGGTATGAGCTAAGCCCTTCGGTAAAATGCAAAATCCATGAATATTATTTGCTAACTTTTTGTATTGCAGCATGGCGGCTCCTGCCGGCCGAAGTGAGAACAAGTAGCTTAGTGGCTCGCTCCCACTCACCCCAGCACAGCGTCTTTGCCGCATTCGCAACAGCGGAGTGTGACTGCTACCACTACACCACCCTCCCGCACTCCCATCTCACCCTTCCTTTGTCTCCCCGTTGTTCGAAACGCTCACTTGAGTGGATGGCACGAAGAGGTTAGTCTGGTGCCAGTTTTTATAGCTTTGGTGACAATTGGACAAAAGGAAGTTCCGTACTCGAGGTTGTCGCGGAATAAGTTGAAAAATTTCTGAAAGGAAAGGTTAAGAACGCCTTATCAAGTCAGCAGGACCCTGTCAACAACATAAATTTAAATGAAGATTCCCTGCATGCTGAGAAGGTATGTGGCGATTCCCTCATCGGCAAGGTCATTGTGGAGTCTCATGATGTAGAAGACACGGCTCAGGGGAAGGAGTTCACTCTAACTGGAAGAAGAATGGTGGATATTGCCTTTTATTTCAAGCAGATTGCTCTGATAGAGAACCATAGTCCGATGAACTGTCAATTTTCTTCGATTCATTCTATTTCAGGGCCAAGCGCAACTGCATATAACCGGACACAGTTATTGCTTGTTTACATTGTTCACAGAAACACCTCCAGTCGTAAAAACAGTTGAAATAAAGAGAGATGACGACTGTTGGGGAAAAATTAAACGGAAGCTGGAGTCATTCTACCACGAATGCCTTTTACCTGAGCTGATCGACTCAAGAAGAAGCTGGATTGTGCCCTTTCGAGAGCCTCCTGGAGTTATTGAGGCATGCAAAACCTCCGCTGGTTCAAGAAAACGCAGTGGAACCACACCAAAGAAATTTGACCCTTTGGCTCCGTGAAATAAAATAATATCACAAAATAATGTTTGTGCTCAAATTGTCCTTATATTTCATTACAGGTCAATTTAATGTTGTAGATAGCAAGTTTTTAATACATATGTATCCTCAGCAGTATGATTAATTTGTTAAATGAATTAAGGTGAGAGTCCCTCCTATATCAAAGGACTGAATCTATGACGTAAATTCAAAATCATTTTTTTTTAATTGTTCTGCATATTTACATCTGAGGGAAGTCGTGGAATTTCTTCCACAAAGTATAAGAGACTGTTATAAGAGTAGAATCTTAAGCCCTTTCGCAACTAGCAACAGCTATAGCTGACGTGAATTTTCCTTCGCAAACGAAGGCATGTCAGCAATAGCCAACGGAGAAAAACCAATGCAAAAGACCTAATGTCAGCCATAGCCGACGGGATGGGCAAGAGAAGGGAAATGACTGACATGGGAGCAATAATCCCAGATATGCAGTAAGACCTTACGACCCAGCGTAGAGAAAACCCAAACCCTTTCCTCAGCTAGTGAGCTCGACCCTCCGCACCATTAGTAGCCCTCCTTGCTACATGAATCCACAGTTAATTTATTGTATTTGCAATGGTTTTTTGAGGCAATTTATTTTTTGCTGACTACTAAATTTTTTACTAAGAAATGAATAATATTTTTTTGCTGAGTCTTTTCAAATTTCAAATGACATTCTAGCATTGATACTAATGGAGTTCTTGTGCAGAACTCTAAATAGTTTGTGAACTATAGGTAAGCTTTAAATCTGTTTATATTAATGCTAGAATTTCGTTTAAAAATTTTAATCGCTCAGAATAACATCAGGAATTTATTTAAAAGTATAGATTTTATGGAGTATACAGCAAAGGGTTATTAAAAAACCACCGCTAATGCAACAAATACAGTGACCTGCTGAGAAAGTGGCTGCCAAGGGTTGGGTGGTCGAGCCGAATGCCCGGGAGTAGGGCACGGTGTCTGGCTGAGTGGGGTTTCAAAACGGGCCAAGGGCATACCTGAGCAATTCGTTGCCATGAGAGAGCTCCGTAGATAGGAGTACGGAAAATTCTCATGCTACTTGTAGGAGGGGAGGCATTTCTCTTCGAGAGGCTTCAGCCTGTAAGTGTTAGGACTTCTCCACTCAGAAGAATGCTTTTTGCAGTACATACTGCACTTAGGAGAACGATCATAATTTTTATTGAGATGCTGACAAACGTTAGAATGCAGTTACTTCAGTGTTCGAGTCACGGGACACAAAGCTGAAACATTACGAGCATTGTTCCCCGGCTTTGCTCAGCCTTTACTTCCCCATCTGCGTTTCATTGCTCGTATGTGTACATACTTGCTGATGACAACACAGGGATCCCTCGTCAACTGCTGGGGTTTGGTTTCCGAAAGACCCCGGTTGGTGAACCATTTTGTGTATGGGAAATCAGGGGCTAGGTTTCGCCATCCACAGTACACTATGTGAAATTTAGCATTGCTTCATTTATACTGCTTAACATTCACATATATGTACGTAGATACGTTTCCTCCTAAATTTTAACCCATACTTCCATGCTATATCCCGATAGCGCCAATAACCGTTTTGTAGGAATGTGGAGAAAGAACATCTGCTTTGGGATTTTTTTGCTGTAACATAGCACTCTGCAACAAATTTTACCTACCGAGACAACGAAGTAATTTCCCAGCATAAATAAGGTTTTTTCGAGTGTCATTACATGTCTTGCCCGTTTTGAGGAACTGCTTTTCTCCTCACTTGATTTACTCTTCAGCTCCATGGCAACTAGTAGGTATAAATGATAATACATCACTAATGGAGACAACCTTCTTCAGTAGGCACAACGAAACTTCATCCGACTGAGTACTTTGGGATTCCCCACCGAGAAAAAATGGCAATGTGAGCATTTTCCTCAGACTCAGCAGCCCTCACCTTTGGAGAGAACAGTCCACCCTTATAAGACAGCAATAGTGGATCTCCCTTGCGAGATAGGGCAAAGGTCTTAGACCATGAGAGTGTCTCCTAAGCATTTAACAGGAATGGACCTACAGTCATTCCTCTTCCAAGTCTTCTTTTCCCCTTCCCCTGCATAACACGAAACCTTTGCTGCTGCCACCCTCGGTAATTGAGCCGGTGCATTTATGCCCCGAAAACTGAATATCAAGTTACATAGTCAGTCAATGCTAGTCAAGATAAGAGGCTCTCCTCCCCTCCTTCACCCCTCCCTCCACCGGCAAGGGATGGAGCCTCTGCACAACTGTTGCGTCAACTACAGACGACTCCGGGAACTACATCAGATGACTCTGTTTGCAACCAAGACTGCATAAAGCTTCCTATTCTGCCTGCTCTTTAAGTCTGACTTACATTCCTCAGCCCTTAGCCGATTCCTCATTCCCAAGTCCTTGGCCAGATTCTGTACACTTTTGTCTTTAGCTGCTTTCTCTATCACCTGTACCTACTCCTTAAGTGTAAGACCTGTGCCCTTGGGCATTGTTGAATAAATTCTAGAACATAAAGCAACCTCGACATTCACTGCTCAAATGACCCTGTGAAATTGACATTGTGTATTTACTCTGCAGGGTTGTGTTCTATTTATCATCAGACTTGTTAGGGAAAAAACTACCCACCTTGAAAAGACAACCAACAAAATGACCATGCATATATGATTCCCCTTTTGTCCCTTGTTCATGGACAATGCGCCTCTAAACTGTGCAGATTGAAAACATTAGTCAAGATTTTGGGGTTGACAGTTCTGAGATTTCAATATATGTCCCAACCCCCCTTTTCACTTGTCATTGACCACCATAGTTCATCTTCTATCAAGGTGTCCTATTCTTAAAGGAAGCCTTTTCTCAATGCCCTCATAAAATTTACCTGGAAAGACCCTCAACCCTGTTTGAATTACCCACCTGAAGGATATCTATCTGGGAAAACACATCTTTCAAAAAGGTGTTCGCATCCTTTAAGTCAGACTGTCCATGTCCTTAAGTGAGAGTGTTTGTATGTAAGAGGGTCTGTCCAACCAGAGTTACGTGCCACTCAGTTCGGGATTCGAAAACCCTCTGTAAGTGGGTGTCCGTGTGTCAGAGGTGTCCATTAAGAGAGGTTTCTCTATAAGTTGTAACTGGTAATTTGAACATTTTCTGAGCTGTGATTATGTTGATGAAACTTGAATTCAAACAGAATGGTACCTATTATGTTCCTGCAATGTTGAGCTTACATATTTAGACTCAGATTAAAGTCTAAGATTTTGTTTCTGATTATAAGAAAAACCCACTTCTCTTCAGAAGTCCAGAAGGAAACATCATCTTAGATTCATGCACAAATGGTATATCATTTGCAACCTAAAAATCATTATTGACTTGACTTGATATTTATAAACTGCTCAAGTCAAGCAGTTTTTAAATGCAACTTGACTTGAATTTGGAGCTGCTCGCATTTCCTTAGTGAATACCTGTTACCATTTGTTTTAGTTCCTGCAACAATATCTTACCTAGGAGTGAACAATAGGAAGCAGATTAATTTCCCCTACACTAGCTAGCCTTGGATATAGCAAGTGAATTTTCAGTGATTGTGAGCCTTTGTTGTTTATAACTTCTTCTTGACATGCAATGCATGACTGTGTAGTATATGAAGAATAAATTTGTAGGGAGGTCAAAGTTAAGTGTGGTTCATGCTAAATATGCTTTTTCCTCATCACTGCATTATGAAAGTTGCTTGCTTTAGGATATGAAGTGTAAAGTACGTATATTCTTTTATAAATTTAAGGCATTCCACTTTCATATCACAGTGCCCTATTTTATTAGCCAGTTGTAAAAAATGTTGTTTTATGACTACTGTTTTTACTCCAGACTATTGAGAACCTTGAAGGAGCTAAGAATCTATTAGCAGAGCAGAAGGCTGAAATCGAAGCACAGAAAGAAGAGCTGGAAATCAAATACAGCACTGATGGGGAAAAGTGGCGTGGAGAGATTGAACTGTTGAAGAGCAAACTGTCACGGGAGGAGAAGCTCAGGGAAGAAGTAATGAAGAACTTGGTGAGTGATAACATATTTTCTGATGGAAAATATATTAATTCTTTTTTCAGCATGTCTTCACTTTGCAAACTGCTAAATAGTAATAATAATTATTATTTTTTGTCTAAGGATGTTACAAAGAAGATATAAGACATGTAAAAAATACAATAGTTTAAAGAATATTAGCACAGTAGGTTCACAAAAAACATATAAATTGTGTAATATCACATATATGTCAGCATAGATAGAAACACATAAGAGAGGGACAATATTTTAGTAGCACATCTTCAATATGTCCGTATTAGAGTAACAAAAAGTAATTTAATTCTTGTGTCAAACAGATATTCTTAAACTGAATAGTAATGCTTCACCCTTCACCTGGACTTCCCTCGCTTCTACACTCCCCCCCCCCCCCACTTGTCCTCTCCTTTCCCTCTTCCCACCCCTTCCCCTCCCTATCCCAACTCCCTTCACCTTTTGTACATATACTCCTCTCGCTCTGTTCTTTGTGCCTGGTCATGATGTAGTATATACATCAAAACCTAGGTTGATTGAAATTTATCTAAGTGGAAATTTACATTACTTTCATTATTTATGAAAGTTTGAAAATTGTTGTTCAATTAATGATTTTAGACACAGCTCCTCTTTGGATAGGTCTAGTCAATCAGAATTTCCTGTTGAAACAAATAATTGCAATTACCTTATGATTCTTAACCGCAATGGATATAATTACACTTAATTTGTCTGCGTACCAACTCCAGAAAGATCTGAGCAGCATCCACAAGAGAATATCTTTTTGTATGCTGTGATTAGTGTCATATATCCTCAGATGAAAAAGTCAAAGAGAGATGCTACTTTGCTCTGGTTAGGCCACACCTCGAATACGCCGTGAGCATTTGGGACCCTGGTAATTAAGATTTAACCAAACAGAATTAATAAAATACAACGGAAAGCAGCGTGCTTCATCAAAAAATGCTACGAGCATACATATAGTGTCTCACAACTTTTGGAGGGATTAAGGTTGGAGCCCCTAGAGACTCTGAGGCTATACGCTAGGCTTAGGTTGCTTGATAAATTCAGAACTGACTTTTTCAGAGCGATGTAGAGAATTTTATCATTACTCCTCACTTAATCTCTAGGTCTGACGGATATGATGAAATTAGAGAGATACACTGCCGAACAGTTAGGTACAAAAACTCGTTCTTTCCGCTAACAATAAGTGACCACAATAAAAATTGAGCTCCACTAAATACACTCCTATAATACATGCCACCATTTCTTCTCCAAAAAACTTTCACCTTTGCATGGCTGGTGACCTAGTGCCCCCTGCCATGCGCCCATGCGGCGGCTCATGTGGTATTATGTAGATGTAGATGTCTGAGACTACCACACCTTGTTGTCTGGATCCAGTGGGGATATTTATGAAATGTTGTGTTATGTGAACATTATTTTCATGCTCTCTGTTTTTGTAAATCATGATTGATACTTGGTGGATTTGTTCCTAAATTCATCAGTTTTCGTGAAGTGGAGGTCATTTATATTTTGTCTTCTGAGGTCTTAGAATAAGCTCACATGATCTCTGGAGGAAGCTCTACCTATTTATTAATTAAAATTTTTTACTGAGCATTTCATTTTTTCAAGGAAGAAGAAATGTTGGCAAAAGCAGCTCTTGAAAAAGAATTTTCTCAATTCAAATCAAAGCAAGAGTCGGATGTGGCAAGGTTAAATGATAGCATATGTCAGCTAACGTTAGAGATAAATTTAAAGGAAGAATTAGAAAAGACGAAGGAAAAGACCATAGACAAGCTTCAGGAACAAAACTCTGGTATGTATCTCATGCGAATCCTAGTGTGCTATAACTGATGGGTAAATTTTCAATGTGCATAACTATTGTATCAATCATGTTTATAATAGTGTATTTAGGATCCTGTATTATGTAGTTGGATGAGTGGAAGGAATATAGTGGTGTGAACCTAATGAATCTTTTTTTATCCCCAGAGAAACCAATATTTTGTATGACATACATATCCTAAATATTCAATCAGTCAATTTCACTGGTCTTAAGTTTGCTTTGTGTAGGAATGATATCTTAAACTTGTATTACAGTATTTCACTAATATGCTAGTTTGGTGGTCAAAAATTTGGTTCCCCCTGTGCTACTCCTCCCCCTGCTGCTGCAACAACATGGTAGGAGGTGGAGGGTGTGAGGGCTTTCGTCGTATGCACGCAGCAGACACTTTGTAGTCTACTCCCTAGGTCACTCTAGTTGGACATCTAGGGGGCCATTCAGGTATTACATGAGACGTTTTTGGGGGAGGGGGGTTGGGATCATGTTACATTCTCTTATGAAGAGGGGGGCGGGTTGAAACATTATATTAGAATTGAGAAAGAAGTGTGACCCAGCGTTGCCTTAGAGGCAGTGGGAGGAGTAGTGCTGGGGGAAACAAATTCGTGATGGCACTCTCGGTCTGAAAGTAGTTTGATTTTTAGCGAGCAAGAGTCCACTGTTTTAAATATTTTGACTTTGGAAACGAGTAATGATGGATGTTCTGTACGTTATGTGTTGAAGAATGATGTTGCCATAGGCTGATCGTCTCCGATTTTTAATTTCTGGCTGAAAAGTGAGTTTTTGTCAGCCAAAGTTCAGGTAAGTTTCCTGACTAACCCAGAGGGATGACAATTTTTCTTTCACATCATCTTTTGGAATGATATCTCCCGAACCAAATAAAGAAAACCTGAAGTTTTTATCTTTAATAGTTAACACGTAGTTGAGTGATACGTAAACATGGGTGGAGTGAAAATGAGGCTTGAAAAAGCCGGCCAGCACTCCCCTCGGCCGCCTCTACCGTAATGCCTTAAATGATGTAGGCCTTTGTGGTTACCCAAAGTCCAATAGTTTCATTTCATGTTCTCTGGACACATTTGTGCAGCAAAACCGTGTCAATCATTCTTTTGAGGATTTGTGACTGGAATATGCATGTCTCACACAAATGCAAGGGTGATTGATGTCTAACATTTCCAATACAACCTGGTCTCTTTGACTTTGTCAATCTATTGAGATTCATAATATTCCAATATCACAATTTTTTTAAATTCCTCCTGAAATGCATTTGCAGCAGCAATGTGGCACTTAGTCCATCTCCTTGAATACTAAGTTCACGAATGCCATATCTGCCGTTAAATCTGGTGAGCCACCCAGATTAAGCAATAATCTCACTTTTTAATCCCATTTCTTCATGAAAAAATTTTGCCTTCTCTGATACAACTGCACCAGAAAGAGATGTGCATTCAGCTTGTCTCTTGGTAAACCATTGTAGCAAGGTGGAGTCCACCTCCTTGTATAAAAGTTTTTTGATGGATTTGCACTTTGAAGTTTCTGTGGCACCATCAGAATTTGTAGCATATTCCTTGAGTTTGGGTTTACTTTTTTTACATTGCATACCATTTAACTGCCAGTGCCATAATCTCTGAATAGTTTTGTCACTGAAATCCCTGTCCCAAGTCTGTCAATTAATTCAAGCTTCTGTTTCAATGTCATCACAATTTCCTTGTGTTTATAAGCCATGATATCTTGCTATGGGTCGACAACTTATTCAGTGGACAAATGAAATAACAATAGCATATGGATAACAATTCAACAAAGGATATAATGTGACTGTGTGAAGCTGAATTCTAATGACAGAAAATGTAGTGGTGGGCAGAAAACCAGAATGCCAATCACAGGCTGGCAGGGAGGAGCCGACGAATTTTGCTTTCTTTGGCGAGGTAATTGACATCAAAACATCATGAAAAGATGGAAATCAAATAAATGATGTAGGGATTGACAAAGCGGAAAAAATTGATTCCATTCCTTATTTGGATGCTGTTGAAAGCCGACGTTAACACTCTCGCTGCTGGGCACTTCTCGCTGCCGGACAGGTAGAATGCTGCGTATTTTAAGCTTTATTCATGCTATCACAGAAAAATAACTGTATTACTTAGAAAATGCTGTTTGTATTGCTTTAAAGCTTGATTCTTCTACCTTTTTTAATTGTAAGTTGGTTGGAATATGTTTCTCAGCAGCTAAGGAAACACGTCAAATGACGGGATTAGCAGCGAAAGTGTTAAGGAATCTCCTGTGCTGTTACTTTACTGATTTTGTTCTCCACTTCTTCAAATTAGTCTCTCTGGATTTTATTTAGATTGTTTCTCTTGGTTTTGATTACTGCTCCCCTTGCTCCCCAAAGAAAATCCCTGATTCCCTATGGCTAAATCAAGGCACTTTTGAGGCTGCAACAGTAATAGTAGTTATCACAGGTAAATAAAAGTATGTATAAAGTGGTAGCATTATATTTTTTTACAGTCTGTTAGCTTTATGAAAACCCATAAAATTAATCATGAAATACTTTCCATCACTCATTGCTTTATGCTTTGCTGTAGCAGATGGCAATGGTGAAGGAATCAGCACATGCTCCTTGTGGGCAAGTAAGGTACAAAATTAGGTTTTACATGGAAAACATTGACAAAGTGTACAAAATCAAGCGTAAATAATCTGCAACACATTATCTGCTCATAGATAAGCAAGACCTGACTGGAATTGAGATTTTTTTATCCTAAAAGTGCAAACACCTCCCAAGATTTGCCAATTAATGTCATGGTTACGTTACATTCAGCCACTTCATGAAGTGTCTGGATATGACACTGCAAGCCTTAAGTATGTGGTGTATCATGGCAACAACACATTTATTTTGAATTCATTATTTAAGAAGGTGGGAGAACTACTCTCTTGTTCATTTGGGCATTAGTGTACTTAGTATTGGACCAATGTCCTGGATGATGAATCCTAAGGACTGAAAGTGTCATTATTCTCTAATAGAAAACTTAAAAACCTAATCATTGTTAATTTGATGTGCATTTTTGAAAAGGTGTTTAGAATGTCTTTTTTTCTATCAAGTCATGAAAATGGAGTGGGAAACAGAAAGGCAAGCTTTACTTGAGAGGTATATTCTGAGTACCAAGGAAAATGAACACCTCCAAAGCACAACGAATGATCTGAGGAGGAGGTTGGAGGAGAGCCAAGCTGCTCTTCATGAGATTGGTAGAGAAAATCAAACCTATCAGGTGAGAAGCTTATGATAATGTTGTATTTCCTTAAGAAACACTTTTCTTCATAATTTATATGCATGGTATTTGTTGTGATAGTGTTCTCCAATTGTGTTGTCTATTTTGATACACTTGAGAGTTGGTTTCATTAGCTTGGATGATGGTGCTCTGACAAGTAGTTTTTCACAAAACAGACATTAATTGAATGGATTAGTGCACTTTTGCACACGCCAACAATGTTGAATCAATGGAAGGATGCGCTGGCAAAACTTTTATTACCTGCTGGTAGTTGGCATTCTGTGAGTGAATAAGAGTCACAGCCAAATTTTTTGTGCATAGTTGTTTAATTTGTTCTAAATAAGGATTCAAAATTGTTAGCTTTTTATCACAGAGCAATTGACAACTCCAGTATGTGCCTGTTTGATGCCTTTGCTGAAAGTCATCAAAATTGACGGCAGTCAAGAATGGTTTTATCAGCATTCTTATGCTGTTAAGCTCATCTGTTTTGAAGTGCGCTCCCTAGTGTCGAAGTCTGCAATGAAAGGAAGGCAAGTGCACTGTTGTGTTGCGGAGATTTAACCATCACTGGGGTACTGAGAGCACTGATGTCTATCCTTAGTGCTTATGCATCTTATTTGGCTATAATTTTTTTGGTTGCTCCTGGAGATAATAATTTGGTTCTCACAAAATCATGAAAAATTTGCCAAGGCACCATTTTGTGAAGATCAAAAATTCTGTTTGCTGACAAACATTTGAAAGTCCAAATTTAGTTTGCAGAAGCAAGTAAGAGGTGTCATTTTGGAACTTACTGTATTTGACAGCGTATAAGATGCACCTTTTTTTCCAGAATAATGGATCAAAAAACCACCTGCATCTTTTATCCTTCCTTTCCTACCTTTGAATGAATGGCTGATTAATTAAAAGTGCAGCGTAACATTGTGAATGTGCTATTAGCACTATGCACATCGCCATTGTTGACTCATTGCTAAGTTGATGTGGCGGAGTGTCACTGAACGGGCCGCGATTTCGAAGTGGTATTGTTGTTGCCATAAGTTATCCATTTGCATTTGGATGTTGAAGCAGTCACCAATTAGGTTATAAATGGTATGTTAGATTCTTTTCTGTTTACATCGAACTGCCATGTGTATAATTTCTTACTCTTATCCCTCCCATTGAGAATCAATGGGCATTACAGCTTGTGTACAATGAAACCGTTCAGAACTAACTCTGCTGGGCAATTTATTTGTTGAGGAGCATTAAGAAATGTGAGCAAGAAAGGTATTTTTGAACATTTTGAACATTTGAACATTTTTGAACATTTATTTTTTATTATTTCAAAAATATTTTGTCGTATGGAATCATTTATTTCATATTTCACTTTTGTCGTACAAAGAATATTGTGCATTTACAAAAGAGGGGCATTAGGATTATAACAAAATTATTCTGTAGACAATATAGCAAGCCATTAGTTATCCATCAGAAAATTCTACTTTAATTTGGTGCAGTTGTTATGTTTTGATTTATAGTAAAAATAATGATATGATTTCCAATTTAGGAATAATGTTAAATGAAACAACACCAATTTAGTAGGCAGATCTTTCTACCAAATTATTTGTTGTCAGTATCATTCAATAGTCATGAAGTTATGCCACAGAGACTCATCAATGAGCAACCACTTGGTAAACACAAACGAAGCGCGTACCGAGCAGCAACTGTAGACGGTATTTACTAGCTTTCTTCAACTATATTCATGACAAGTGCATAATGGATTATTTTGGTGCAATGATGATATTCTCTTGCAATAGTTGCATGAAAGAACTAAGTAAGCAATGTTTCACTCAAGAACAAAAACTAAAATAAATATAAAAGTATTTACAACAAAGAATGTTGTCTCCTTGCTGTTCTTTCGGAGTGCTCGCGAAGTAATTAGTTCATCAACTTGTCAAACATAGCTCCATGGCACGATATTCAAAGTATTCGAATTTCACCCCTCAGCATTTGATATTCAAGATCACTAATAATTTCCAGTATTCGAGTGTTCGTGGATGGTATTCGCCCATCTCTAGTTGAAACACTTACTGCTAGGGAAAGTCCATGTGTAGGTATATTGAATTGGGATGCCTTGTACGTCTGAGAATAAAATTTGCCAACCAACTGATATTAATTTTAGTTGGTGAAATATTTCAGAGAATTAATAGAATGAACGATCACCTGATAAGGGAAATGGAAAAAATGACTGGAAACAAACTAGTATTTCAATGCAGTTAGTACGAGAGATAATGAGGAAGCATGGTTCTGAAACCATACCTAATGTTTTGTTTTAACAACAACAATAAATGTCATTTGATGCTAAGATATGATTGTCATATTAAGTTGAGAGTATGAACCTGATTCGGTCAAAGTTTATCAAATTCATGGATTCGAAATTCGATCAAATCCTTCCAAACAAGATTCCATCGAATTCAAATCTGGTTGTGCAGGTGGCATTTGCACTACATTGCTGTAAACTCTCCATAGTCCATCGTTAATTTGTTTGAAATCTCACCCCGTAATTTATTCTTTTATGCTAATATATTCATTATATCATGAAATATGCTTATCAGTGGGGATTTTGATAGTTATTGGTCATGTTGAGTCTTGTTTGAAAATCGCCGCATGGTGTATGAGCAACATGATCTTCATAGCATTCCGGAGCATTTTGTATGCCAATGCATGTGCCTCAGATGATGATGCCTGCCAATATTATTACTTGTTCAACTCATAGACTGGAAATATTTCGTTTGTTTTTGACAAACTACTCTGAGCTGCTGAACCTTATTGGCTTCTAATTCTGGTTCAGATTCAAGAAAATTTGGGATTCATCTCACCTCTAGTAATTTGTAAGCATTTTAAAGTATCACTGAAACTTTTACAATAATTGATTTTTCACATTCATTTCACTCATGAAATATTTGACTTTGATGATATTCAGTTGGTATGTAGTATGGAAATTTCAGGCAGGATAAAATAAATTAATGGCTATATGATGAAAAATTACACAAGAGATTCATAAGGGTCAATGAACGTGTTTGGAAACATGACTTCAACTGTTAGAATTGGTTTTTATGATGATGATTCATTAAAAATGCAAATTTTTACAAAAATATCCAAGTTTTTTTCTATGCTTTCCTGATTTTATCTTTAAAATATCAGTTAGTGCATAAGAAACTCCATTTTTTTTCTTGAGGTAACTCTCCCATCGTATGACCATTGCCTTTCTAATTGACTTTTACAATAGAAAAAAGACCTACAATAATATGTATTTAATTGACAGTCAATTTTGTACTTACTAGTGGGCACTGGCTTGGTGGTAATGATCATAACTTTGTGCTTCCCAAAAAATATCCATTACAAGCAATGCGAATGAAGAATATATTTTAAAAATCAACTTTGCTCGTCTTTCTTACTGAAGCTATTGACTTTGGATAAAAGTATTTATAGATATGTACGTGTCAGTTATTATTATTTTATATAAAACCTGTCTCATTTGTTTCGAGCCTCGTGCTAAAAGTGCTTTCCCCATCAAAGGCTTTTTTGTGATTTTGTTAAAAGTATTGTGGTGAGGGATAACTGCTTCAGCAAAAATTATTGAGAAAGCATACGAACTATACCATTAAATTTCTAATGCAATATTTGCATCAGAACTTCTAAATTGTTGCAAATAAAGTCTCTCAGGAACGCTAACCCACAGTGCACACTTTGCCGGCAGCCTAAGGAGTTGGCAAGGTGAACATAAGCCACAGTGTGTCACTTATCAATGATTGTGAAAAGGAGACAGAAAGTAGGAACATCAGGAAATGTTGCTTACTTCTGGAAAAATGCCCATCATTTGTGTATCGTTAAAGTGACCAGCACTCTTCTGAGCAACTTCTGAGAGAAGAGCATGATGAAATGTCCTGGCTAATTGTTTCATTCATTTGCATTCTTGTTTGCTGCTTGTTGAAAGGAACTGTAGCTGAAATTGCATGTGAGTGTAGGGTAGAGATTTAACCCCGATCCTTGCAACAAGTAGGTATTGTATATAAAGTAGGTACATAAATAAATAATATATGTATATCCTTGTAATTGCTTTAACTCATAGAGCTCGTAGTATGGTGACAACATACTGATGAAAAATTGAGTTTTCCATGGGAAAGGAAAGAACAATGTGTGATCGTCCTGGAACCTCCCTCGAATATCTCTCAAATTAATTTTTAGTTCAAGAAGTCAGCATTGGTAGAAAGAAATACTTCATTTACGGTGACCAAATTAAAATTTGTCCATCCTTTTAAAATAGCTTGGGCCGGCCCTGCTCAGCATTCCCATGTTCCATAGAACAAGGCTGCATTCAATGGAAATTATCTCAAGAAGTGGTTTGATGTTGTAGTAGTGGCTGATATTTTTATATCATGGGAATGATGAGATCATTTTCTTCATAGAGAGACCAAATTCATTGAATCCTGTGCAAAGTGATATCTCAATCAAACTTCCATATTGTTTTATTACATGTGCTCATAATGAGACTTTTCTAAGACTAACTTTTCATAGAGACGCTTAAGTCTTTCTTCTTTTTTTTGTGTCTTTATGAATATCTGTGTATTTTCTCCTCGATTGTTTCCTACAGATGGAGATAGCCAAGCTGTCTGGGCGCAAGTGGACCGAAGACTCGGATGCAACAAATTGTATGAAGTGTGCTAAAGAATTCTCAATCCGTGTCCGTAAACATCACTGTAGAAACTGTGGACAGATATTTTGTAATGACTGCTCAATGAAAACAGCTGCAATTGCCAGCAACAAAAAGCCAGTAAGAGTGTGTGATCCATGCTACTTTGAGCTAGTCCCTAATTAGTTGTCAACACTGAGTTAGGTTGAGTTTTTGTTTATTTGTACATCTCTCTAAAGATCAATTTAATCCCTCTGTATCAACTGATGGCCACTCTCTTATTTTCAATCTGATTTTCCCTTCTCAGTCTTTAGTCTTTCACTCTGTTGTGTTATTCAGGAGAGCTCTGAATGTCTGTAATTTTTCCTTGTAAAATTTTGATATGTATTTGGTTTTGATTTTGAAAAAAAGTTTTGATTAATCCAGTGTTGGGGAATTAGATCATTACTGCATTATTCTTAAAGCCATATTTTTATATCTTTTCACAAAAACTCATATGCCTTTATTGTCATGTCTTTCAGGTAAAATGATTTTTATAACTGCTAATGTGCCCAAGTACTTTATGTGGGCCTGTAATATTAGGGTGCTGGTTCTCCATAATAAGTACATACTGCAAATAGCATTTACTCATACTTATGAGTAGGTAATATTATGGTGTGCTGTCTAATTTTCAAGTGCCATGAAAATTAGTGAAAGAAAAAGTGAAGCATTGTGTGATTATGTCCTCTCCTGCTCAAATAGTGCACAGTTAGAATAATTTAACCATCTGGAATTCATTTTAAAAGGGCTTGAAAACTTTCTTGGGTGACCATTTTTCCACAACTTTTAGTCTCCTGGTTGATGTAATCTTAAAATATTTAGAATTAAGGCATTTGAAGTTTAGCTTGGTGGTAGTTTCGTGTAAGTGTTTGATAAGAAGCACTTTACAGTATAGTGTCGATGCAAATTATCCTGAAATGTCATGAAAACATCTATAGTATGGTTGTTTGACATAACATAAGCAGACATTTGGAGAGGAATGCCCTTGTTTTCTGTTGTCTTCTTTCTGAGCGTGCTTAAAGTACACTCCTTTGTATTTCAAGTTGCATGCTGCAATTACTGAGAATGTTACGTACTGTCTATGGCTCTTATTATGAAATTGTTCCTTCGTGTCACAGTCGCCCGTTTTAAACCCTCGTGGCGCTGTGGGCAAATTAAACAGGTGTGCCCCTGGGGCAGAGTGGCGATAGAGGCGATTACAGTAGTACCTGCGTGCCCTCTCAATAGCTCCAAGGTCAAACTCTGTAGTGGTGGCAACTCTGTTGATGTCGCTCTACAGTACAACCTTAACGAAAATAATACACTCTGGTTTGCAGTGGTTAACCTCTTATTGGCGTTTATTTTTTTTCTACCTCACTTTTGTCATCTGGTAATTAAATTTTAATCTTCTCTTGCGCCCCCTTTATGCCCCAAAACCCTTGCGCCCCTGGGCAAGTGCCCATTTTGCCCAGTTATAGAATTGGGCCTGGTCACAGTGAAAAAGTGAAATTTTTAAAGTCCCCAAAAGTTTATTGGAATGACTGGATTCGTAAAATAGTTATATCTTCAGATAACGGAATGGAAATATAATTGTTCAGAGTCCATGATAATGAGGCAGCTGAAATCTTCCTCTTTAGCTTAGAAAGAAATGAAAATTTAACAATTTTTTCATGGTCGCACAATTCAAACCATCTGCCTGCATCTGCACAAATCAGCTGCCATCATCGATTCATCTGCCTCTTGAATCCTCAAATTTCATTGGATGTGTTTGGCAAGTGGCTTCATTTCTATCAACTGTGCTACTATTTTGGATCCACTCGGTTTACATATATTTACACCCAGAATTATGTGAGGGGGGTTCTTCATAGGTAGAGTGTTTCGGAATCGAATGTGGTTGACCTGGTGGAGGTAAGCTGCTCGTGTGCGGTGGGATTTGGGTTTACTGCAACCACTGGCATCCCTGTAGATTTGAGCAGGGAAGGGACTTTGGATGCAGGACAAGAGGGACATTGGCTCAAAAAATTTCCTGTAAATCATCTGAAGAAGTGCTTTGTTATGAAACTGGTCATTCCGAAAAAATTTGTATGGAATTTTAAACTAATTTTTTTTCTTTGTGACACATTTCTGCAATTTTTGTAACACTTGTCGGTGCTAGTATTAAGTTAGAATTTAAGCCTAAATTATGTGAACATTTGGCCTATAAATACTAAAAGCCAAGTAATAAATTATAATTTATTGGTGGCAGCCATTTCATCCACTGTAAACGCTATGTGATACTTTTGAGGTGTTTTGTAAATAGCAGAAAAATTTTAAGATAATCCATAAATGTTATTACTGATTTCAGTAGTCAAGGACTTAACCTACATTTTGCAACTAGAATAAGCTTTATATCTTCATTGCCCGCGTCATAATTTGGGGTCAACTTTGTCCTTAACTCGCCCTAATCTCGGAGTGACTTTGTGACAAAGAACTTTCTCTTTGAGAACTCATTGAAAATTATATTTTTACGTAGCCACCCTGCTTAGTTTTGTTTTGTGACTTAAAAGCAAGCTTTTTATGTTGCACTGCATGCATTACTGTACATCTCTTTTTGAAAATAGAGGTAATACACAGCTATTAAAAAAATTTGACTCATGAAAAACATTTGTTTATTGGAATTTGCAATAGGTAACAAAGCTTTTCTGTTCAATTATTAAAATACAAGAAGTTCAAGGCTTAAAATAATGACAAGAGCATTGTCTTTACAGCAAATAAAAAAACTAGATATTGTAAAAGAAAAATTCATTGAAATGTGTAGGTGCTCTTCCTACCAGTGCTAATTAAAAAGCTGCATCTCCTTTACTTGGAAGAGTCCTCAAGTGCTCACCTGCTTCGGCAGGTCGATCTACATGACAATCTCGTCCTTTGGGTTGAATTTTTTCATGGGCTTATCTGGCCATTCCCAGCTTTTCCTGGTTTTCTCCATAACGTTGATGGCATACCCATCAACGTTTCCTTCAGTGATTTTTCCTGGCCTAAATTCTTCAACATAGTGAAATAGTACATGGTCTCCTACAGTAATTTTTTCTGAGATCAGATTCTCAGACTGCCTGATATTGTCGGTGTTCACCTCTTCATGGTCAGAATAAGTTTCTTAGCTATCATCATTGTGCACCGAATGTGTCACTCCCTCTTTCGGACTCCTTACTTTCATTGCTCTTCTTTTCCTCAGTCTGACCTTTCTTGTCCACTGATTTCTGCCTTTTGGCATTTGCATCCTTTGGCTTACGGCCTATTTTTTTCTTGAAAGAACTCGATTGCTCGTCGTCTTCCTTGGCATTCTTCGCAGTGTCTCGGAAATCAGCTGTTTCGATGCTGTTGTCAGCTGGAACATTGAGCCTCTTCCATCTTCTGACTGTTCTAGTTGTGGTTCCCTCACTCCTTTTCTTCCTTAGTTCCCCTATGAACAGTTCTCCAATGCACTCAGTTATATTTTTCAAATTTTCATCAGCTACATAGTTTGGGAGTCACCTTAAAACTGCCTCTTTGTCGAGAGGAAACATTCCCGTCTTTCGGAAACCAGCTTGATGATTCACCACTCTCTTGGCTCCATCACAGCCTCCAGTTTCTTCATAAGTTCTAGAAACTCATCTTTAGGTACAGTGCTGCATTGACTACCTCTACTGGTCTTCTTCCAGTCTGTCAAGACTTTTCCAGTTGTTTTTTAAGGGTTTAAAAAACACCACGTCAAGTGGTTGGAGCAGGTGAGTGGAATTGGGTGGGAGGGCAATGAACCTAATGTCATTTTCTTTGCTCAATCTCATAAAATCGATACTATGATGAGAACTCAGACTGTACCCAACAAGTGCTTTAGGCCCATCTTGTCTTTTTAATATGGGAAGCATCAAGCTTATGAACCAGTCTTCGAATACCCAATTATCAAACCATCTGGTTTTCCTTCCATTATATCTTGTGCCTTCAGGACCATTTTCCATCCATGTCGACCATATCTTCTCTGATTTGTAGTTGACGTACACTGGTGCCATATTACCCACTTCGTTAGCATAATACACGATTGAGGTGCCGGATTTGATGAGTTTTGAATTATCTCTGGATATTGTACTCCTTGACGTGTTATGTGTTTCTGACTACCTGGATCATCTTGGAGAGTTATCTCATCATAGTTCCAGATATTTGGGATGGAATGCCTTCTGTTTCTTTTTGAAGTTGTCAAGAAACATATTCACGACTTTTTCATCAGTGCTGGCTCGTGAATAAGTTATATTTTTGGAGATTTGCTTTAAGATGTCATTGTGGCACTTGAGAAAATTCTCTCCCCAATCACATCTTGGAGAATTATTCTTGAAGCTTGCTTCTTTCTGACCTGATTTATCCAGATACACCTTAACAATGCATTGCAGATCGAACAACATCAGAAGAAAGCCAAAGGACAACACAGCAATGCAATGTGCCACCAACCTATCCTCTTTGTAGGTAAAGACTGTTTATCCACCTGGTTTTTGTTTAGGTGGACCTTGTTCTTTCGGTACCCATGCCTGTTTGGTTTTGGACCAGATAACATTTCTGTGAATCCCATACCTGAAAGCAGAAAAAAAATATGAATAACTGTACCTAGTACTATACAGCCCCAAGCTGTTGCCTAACAACAAGTAGGTACTTACTTTTGAGATGCTGCTCGCAACGTCAACGTTGTATTTAAATCTTGTTGCACGGCTTTGTTCAGGCAGTGCTCCATGTAATTATTATAAAAACAGGCACACAAAGCCCTCCTATAAGTTGAAACCATTTTCAGCTGACTATAGCTCTGCAAAACCACATGATAATACACTAAAACACCTAAAACATAGGCTGAAAACGAAAATATAAACCTAAAACTTTGTGACTCATCAGAAGTGTCACAAAGAACCACTGAATTATCAAGGAATTTCTTTATAATTGCCAATAACTTCCACAAAACATATCGTAAGAAATTGGCCTTGCAGTATGTTGTATACAAAATATGTGCTTAAGATAAATTACCTGTCAAATTCCATCTGTGCATACAACCGTGTCCATAATCAAAAGTTTCTGCAAAACTTCTTAATAATGAAATTGCTGCATGCAACAACGCATTCACTGCCAGCCAACACACACAGCGAAAGCTTTTCTCTGTAGCCACTAGTGGGCACCTAACACTCCGCTTCACCATGCTGATTGTGGCACGTCTCTATCTCTCTAATTATGGCATCAGATTCAAAAACAAAAACTCGAGTCCCTTGTCGCAATGACACCTCGATCGTCACAAGGTGGCCCCAGTTTATGGCATGTTTAGTTAAAATTCCTTGAATGTTTTATTTTTCTGTTTTCTCATGATAAAAAAATTATTTTTGTTTCATTTTCATTTCAGATTAGGAATATTTATTTATCTGAATGAATATATGCCTGTCCATCAAGTCATTTCCTATTCAGGGTAGGTTTAGTTAAAAGGGCTTCATTATTTTTGTTAAGCATGTAAAACTGGCTGTGAAAGCAACAGGCTCAGGTTTTCCACAGCTTATGCTGTTAATTACTGACAGCAGGTTCACCAATGTTGGCACCAAACTGGCATCTTTAGGTTGAAGTAATAGCACAGAATTTTGGTTGTTCTTATACGGGGTAGAGAAAGGTGCTGCTCATTTGTGCTTGGTTGGTTTTTTTAATGGATATTCTTGCCCACAAGTTATGGAGCTGGTAGCCATCTGCTTGATTGAAATTGCTGAGATGCTTGGCATTTTCAATAGCCTAGCATTTAATCTGGGAAAATAACTTCTTTGAGGTCCCCTTTGCCTCCTCGTCGTTAATTCTCTGTCCTGGTTGGTGCAAAGTATATTCTGCTCTGGGCACGGTGTAATTTGCTTGTTTCTCAATGCCTTTTGGTGTTCCTGTGTGTGGCATCTGATGGCTGTATTGGTCTTGCTAATGAATAATGTCTGACATTTCACCTTGTTTGCACAATTTGAAGGCTTTGTTGGGTTTTCACTCTTCTTCTTGGTGTAGAAGCATTTGGCAATGTTGTCTGCTTGCATATGGTCTGGTTAACTTCTCTAACATTCCCACTGTAAGGGTACAATTATTGCATTAGCTGCTAGTTTTGTTCTCTCTTCCATAAGAGGTCCTTTTTGGGGTCCTATCTAGTTGTTGTTTTTCTTGCTCTGTTTAACATAAGGTGGTGATAATAATACTATTATCCTAAGCACAATGGCTACATCTACATGTTACCCTGCAAGGTGCCTCAGAAGTGTGTGGCAGGGGTCATTGGGCACCAGCCATGAATAGAGGAGGAAATTGGGGAAAGATGTGGGCAAATACTGAGGTAAATGGTAATGAGGTAGTTTTAATTTTCAACTGGTGAACAGAGTATTTCATTTTGAGTGCTCTTCAGTGTGAAATCCAGATAAGGACCTTGTACCATTAGAAAAATCTCAGGGTGGCCAGTCAGCTGTGAATCTGTGAAAACCATGACATTGCTGTGAAATTGATAACTGAAAAACCCATGTGGTGAGTTTTGTGTTTAAATCTTTCATTGGGGTATTTATGGGTGGTCAATTCTCTATCAGATTTTGAGTGGGTGCTAAAGTCAATTATCTGTCATCCTGAAGAAAATTCTGCATGGCCTATACGTAATGCTTGTTGTTCTATCTGTTTCTAGCCATTTAATTTGGCTCCCAACAACTGTTTTTCATGTTTAGTTGTGGGATCCTTGAAATTCTGCTCAACCTCAGGATCTATGCAATGATAGGGTTGAGAATGGAAAAAAAGACTCATACAGGCAAGTTCGCAGTAGGTGTCACATGCACTGAATTGAATGTTTTTAGTATGATTGGTAATGAACATCTACTTAAAAAATGTAGATTCAATTTTTTTTTGAAGTAATAGGGCCTAATGAGAATGTAAATGATTGACTAATTAAATCATGAATTATCATGCATTGCAAAAACTGGAAAATTGAGGAAATTAACAATCTGAAATTTGAGTCATGGTCAAGGGGAATGATTTTTCCTCTGTGGAATTTTGCACTAGTGTACACTTGCAGTTGACTCTTTAAAGGTAATAAGAAGGCTTGTCCTGGTATCCACGAAAATTTGTGTTTAACATCCCTTTTTGATGGGTAGAGTTCTGTAATTGAAGTTCTCTCATGGCATAGTTGTAGTGGTGCACCCGATTGAAAATATCTGTCTCTGATAGACTTTGATCTCAGGCTCTCTGACTGGGAGACATATAATGTAGCCACCACCAGATTCTACAATCTTTAATTTACCAAATTTTTTACCTAGAATGTGACTATGCTTCTTGTCAATGTCATTTGCTCATAAACTTTCCATTTCACAATAAGTTTTTAGGGGCTTGTGTGATTGTATTGATATCATGGATCATGACTTTTCATGGCTGGATTATGGATTTGGGGTGTAGTTCTTGAATATAATATTCATTGGGCCTGAATGCAAGCTGCATTCCATTGCTTTATTTTTCTGTTCAAATGCTGATTGCAAAACCCAGTCATAATTCCATCATTCACTGATGCCTGACTTTATAAATATGGTTCAAACCTGTTCTACCAGTGAAGGATTTTATGCTTTCATGTAGATTGAGTATAGCTTTCATGAATTTCACATTGGGTTGAGTTTTCAGGAGCCAAGGTTTTATCAGCTAACTCAGCTATTGTCATCTGGGTTAAATCTTTGTGAGATTGATGGTAGTTTTCACGGGTTGCATACCAGAATAGTTTAATGGGAACCAACATTCTAATGGCAGTTGAGGCCACTGTTGTAGCATTGTTTTATAATTAATCTAATCCACTGTGAAACCTGTGAAAACTATTCAATCCATTGTACAGATGTTTTTCTTGCTCATAATGGAGTGTCATACTTTAATGGTACTAGTTTCACCCATTCCTGTTGGTATGTGGTGTATTGGAGCTTCTGGCAGCTGTACATGTATTATAGTTGAGGATAAATTTCTCATTATTTTGTTTTCTTTGGTAATTTATTAGAAATAGCTCAAATTTAAAATAGTTTGTTAATTTTGGAGAAAATTGTGCATTTCAATTAATTTTGATTTCAGTCTTCTTTCTTGTTGCTTTTCTTTTGACTTGGGATTTTTGATGAAATATTGAGGGTACACTGTAATTGTTTCTTATCATAGATATCAAATTCACTCTATTAACTATCTTGTGGAAAAATGTTCATTTGTGAAAATAATGCATATTTATTGAGGCTATAATTGCCCATGGTGACTGCTTCATCTGAGTTTTAACTTTATGGTATTCGATCAGGAATTGAGGATTCCATTTTATATTATCAAATCCATAGATGTGTGATTTGATCGAATCCTGTTGAAAATTATTTGAATCCCAGTCGTGTAAGTGACAAATGTTCACCTCTGTAAACTAAAATGTTTGGAATTTTGTTCTGAATTAATCATATGATTTTACTTAAATAGTGGTGATATTTTGGGTAAAAACTCATCGCTTGATGTTTTTTTTTAAGAGATTCGTGGTACTTAGTCATTTTACCATGGAAATGCAACATATGGTGCATTTCAACATTGTCCTCATGACTTTTTATTGCATCATTTTATTAGCTGACTTGCACACTTCATAATGCTTACCTTTTTTGTGTTAGAATGATGGGCCTCAAAATTTTATTTTTATTTTTGAAAGGTATGAGTCTTCAGCTGTAAAAAAAATATAAACCCAGCCTAGAATTTCTTGTCAAATGTTACTTTCTTCTTGGTACTAAAGTTCTGAAATTTTCATTTAACTGTTTTTTTGCTCCACCAAGGTCATGCATTCAAAGGTGTCTTGCATATTGTCTTTTCAGCAGAATTAAGTCTTGTCCTTTCTAAGAGCTATCGAAAGATTTTTTAAGGTACATTATAGAGATGAAATGAAAAAATGGATAAAATTTAATTGTACTAAGAGATGGGGATAAATGTTTATATGGCCTTCATTCAATGGAACTGTAAAAATCAGTAGAAACTGTGTTAACCAGCATTGCTTTATGTGTTACTAAAGTCAGATATTGAAATTGCATTATCATTCATTTGTGTAAATATGAAGAGATAATATTTTGCTCATTGCATTCATTTGCACCGCTAATCTTTAGAATTGAAGCTGGTTGGGCATTCATTTATGAATTAATAAATATTGTTGTGAAACTGAAATTGCTTCTGTGTTCCTTTCCATTTCAAAGCCAATTAATGACATTAGCATTTAAGGGGAACCTTACAACTTCTTGAGGTTTTTGAAGTTACCAGAAACTGTGAAAAAGAGACTTGGACATTACTTCCATTGAAGGTGGTAATGAAAATGTTATGGTGTTCTTAATTTGGTGAGAATAAGTTTTCAGATAAGAAGGTCAAGATTTTGTATAAAAATGAAAGATTCCAATTTGTTACATTTCATATCTGACCCATTGGTTGAAAAAAAACTATCTATATTTCAACTGTCCAATTCCTAGTATTGTTTTCATCTATGTAGTAGTTTATTTTGCAAGTTTCTTTCTTTCACTCCGGTCAAATTCTAGAAATTTACTGCAGTATCCCCAACAATTGGTTTAATGGTTCCAATCATATTTGCTGTAAAGCTCTTGCCATGTCAGTTGGCTCACCATTGAAAGGCTCATTATATTATGCATATTTTTATAATTGTGTTATTGGGCTTGGGAAATTAGATTCTGTGTGAAAGTTTAATATTCATTGTTTACAGATTACCAAAATAAAATGCATTTATGTCACAAGTATCATATTTGTAACATGGGACCAAGTATTTTATGCACAAATATTTATTAGCAGGTATATCTTCATGGCACAATAGACCTGTTGGTTTAAATGCCCAGATTTATTGCAGCTTTCTCGATTGTTTTGTCTCAAGTATTTTGTTGCATATGTTGTGTGTATTAAAGAAAAGAACAGCATCCCTGAAATTATCTGGAAAAAAACTTAATGTATTGGGGGTGTTTTACTGATGTATACCTGTTTTGAACAGAATGATGTATTGTCTAAATGTATGATTTTGAAAAATAGATTTTAAACATTTAAAATCAAGTAAGTAAAATGTGAAATTGTAGTTAAGGAAGAGCTTTATTAAAAGTGTGAATCTAGGGTTGCTGTATGACAGTAGTGACATTTTATGTTGGGACTTGTGCTGCCTACCTCACTTTCATTTATACTGATACCTATCAATGTTCTCCTGCAACCTATAGCATAAAGTCTAAATTACATTAATGTGTTAAATTTGAAGTAATTGGACCATCTTCATTTTGACCTAGTTTTGTTACATGGCAAAGAGTAACTTATTTGGAACTGCTGTTCTACTACAATTTCATATCTTTGCTTATATGAATCCAAAGTTGGTGAATGTCATTTATTGCAGTCCATTGGCTACCTCAACTGTACAGATATCTTGTTACTTTCATGAATTTCAATAATTTTATAAGATATGCTTTTCTCCAGTTTGAATCTTCATACTTTGATAATATTGTATGCAAGTGTGTATCCGAATATGTATATTTTATATTTACTTTGTATAAAGTTTAATGTGTATTGTAATTAACAAACTAGTTCCAATTTTGGAACAGATCATTTAAAACCTTAGCAAAGGAAGGATGCTGTTTCCTTAAAATGTATGCTTTTCAAAACAAAAAAAATATATGTATATATTAACACACAATGCAAACACACACACACATACACGTAAATGTTCAAACAGATAGGTAGAAATAAAGTGGATAGGAGCACATAAAATCAACAAACACAATGGTGGTGTTAAGGTGTAAAGATGGCCGATTCCAAATGGATAAAATTCGACAGGACTGGGAATCGAACCACGGATCTTCGGATTTCACATCCACTGCTCTGACCACTGAGCTACCCAGTCTACTAAGAAACCATTGGAATCGGCGGGGGGTTTATATGAACATTTACGTGTGTATTTGTATAAAAAATATAAAACTTTGTCACAGGGTGACAATAAATATAAAACACACAAAATGCAAACTCACGATTTTAAATATTACAGTGGGTCACCTGCACCTTCATCAGAGATAGAATGAGGATTTAGGAGGAAGATTTGTACAGGAGGGGCGGTGAGGGGAAGGAGCAGGTAGAAGGGGTGGGGAAGAGGGGGGAGGGAAGGAGCCAAAGACCTATTTGGGAAAAAGGAAACAATGTAGGGAAAAGTGGGAGGAAATTAATGGGATCGGTTGAGGCCAGGTTGACAGAGGGTGTTAAAAAATCGGATGCAACTTTGTTCTAAGGTCTTCAAAGTAATTATAGTGGCTGAAGGCGGGAGGGATGCCAGAATGACTAAATTGTAGCAGTCATCAAACTTTACTTTGTGGGAGGCAGCATACGTGGGGACAGAGAAAGAGAAGTTCGTCGAAGAAGGATTGCAAGAAGCACGGTGATTGTTAATTCTAATATTGAGGGGGGTATTAAGAGTCCAATGTATGAGGCTGTACATAATTTACAAAGAAGGATATATGCTATATTAGATGTGGTGCACGAAGGGGAGGAAACAGAAGGAAGATAACGATTAACGAATTTTTTGGGTAGTCTTATTTAGGTAGTATAATTATAATTAAACAAGTTTTACATCTTTGCCAGTTACAACGGGTGGCTGGAGCTTTAGAAATATTCAAAGATTTATTAAGGGGGTTAGTGACTCTAAATATAACCGACAGTTTCGGGGGACGTTTGAAGACAACAGAGGGACATTCAGGGAATAAATTAGTAGTGGCAAGATTGCTAGACAGTATAGGGAATAATTCTTTGAGAAGTTGTTTTAGGGACTGTACGCCTGGGAAGAAAGTGGTGCAAATAGAAATATTGTTGTACTTTGGACAAGAAGTTGATTTAGGTTGGTATGGTTTTCTAAGGATTTTTTTTATTTAGAAGGGATTCAGGGTAGCCCCTGCGAAGAAGAGACTGGTATAGGTTGGGAAGAAAGCGATCAAGGGACTCTGGGTTACAAATTCAATTACCTCTGATAGAAAGTGAGTATGGGAGGGAACGTTTGGTATGTGAGGGATGACAACTGCTGAAGTGAAGGTATTGCTGTTTATCAGTGGGCTTTATATGAACAGAGGTGCTGAATTTACGGTTGGATAAAGCTGCGTCGACATCGAGAAAGGTTATATGGGTGGAAGATATAGTAGAGGTAAATGATACAGATTGAGGAGACATTGAGAGAGGAAATGAAGGAGTTTAGGGAGTCGATGTCATGTGTCCTAAGTAGAAAAATGTCATCCATGTAAATGAGCCACAGAAGAGGTTTAAAAGGGGCTTGGGAGAGGTAATTCTCTTCCAAAAGACCTGTAAAAAGATTGGCATAAGAAGAGCTAAATCGACTTCCCATGGGACAGCCCTTTGTTTGGAGGTAGTGAAGATCGTTGAAGGAGAAGGCATTGTGGGTAAGAATAAATTCAGAAAGTTGTAAGAGGAAGTTGGTACTGGGTATATGAGGAGTGTCATTTTCTCAGTTGGCTGAGAAAATGACGGATGGATTGGTGACATTCTGAGTGGGGAAAGAAAGTGTACAGGGAAGTGACATCTATAGTGGCCATAAAAAGTGGTGTATTTTGTGGAAGTGTGATAGTATTCAAATAATTTAGAAAGTGGTGTTTATCTTTAATAAATGAGGGCAGGGCACGAACGTGAGGCTGCAGATAGTGATCAACAAATGCCGAGATGCGTTCAGTAGGGGAACTGCAGGAGGAAACAATAGGACGGCCAGGGATGTTAGGTTTGTGAATTTTAGGAAGGATGTAGAAATGAGAGGTTTTAGGGTGAGGATCAAAGAGAAGGGAAAGGTCACACTTGGTCAAACCTTCTATTGGACCATTTTGGAGGAGGAGCGATAGTAACTCATTAGCAAAATCAAGAGTTGAGGGAACAGGCTTGTAGGAGGATGTATCTGAAAGTTGCCTTAAGGCTTTGTTTACATAGTCATTGGTGTTTAGAATGACTACTGTGGAACCCTTGTCAGCTGGGATAATAACTATTTTGGGATTGTGGGTTACTACTACTACTATTTTAAACTTTTCAACAATAACCGATGGCACAGGTCTGTGTTTTTCCGTCTATTTCTTTAGAACGATAAATAACTTTTCTTGTTTGATGATTTAATTTTATTACTATTGAAATTGACTTAAGAACAATGCCTTTTGCATCTTCCTAGCCCTAACAGTTAACTCACGGCTATCGCTTCAACTTCAACTATAATGGTTGTGTGGAAAAATCTGATGTGAGGAAAATAAAATGAATATAACCTTTATTATTCAGAGGAATCGCATGAAAATAACAAATATTTTGGGAATAGACATTACGAAAAATAATTAATTCTGGTCGAATGAGATTATGAGCAAAATCATGTTGTAGAAAATTCAATGCAGATTTTTTTCTGACCGTCAAAATCTTGTGTGTCTTTTCGCTTTATGCCAGCCTCGTTAGCAACACTTGCATCAAACTTAAATAATTTTAAATTCACGAACGATATATTTGGTACATGACAAATTTGGTGACGAGAAGGGAGTCTATCCTTATGATTGATTATACCAGTAGTATAGAAAGGCTTAATGAACGCACACTTCCAGATAGGAAACTTTCTATAATATTCTCACAGAGGAACACATCTCTAAAAAAATTATCTGCACAAGAAAAACGTTTGGGAAGCTTTTAAATGTCACACATTAGGAGACTATAGTGATGTTTATTTGAAAAGCGATGTAACGCTTCTGGCTGATATTTTCGAAAACTTAATAGACGGTTGCTATGCCGCAAAAAAGCTCGAACGTGCTTGGTATTACACTACACCATCATTAACTTTCGATGGCATGTTACGACATACAGATATTGAATTGGAAATAATAACTGACAATGATATGATTTTAATTATTCAGAAAGGATTTCTAGGAGGTATATTATAGTGCAGTAAACGTTATCGTGAAGCGAACTACCGTTGCATGGACATTTATAACTCAGAGAAAGAGTCTAAATATTTGATGTTTTACAAAGCTAATAATCTGTAGAAATGGGCTATCTCAAAACCGTAACCTTGCGCTAATTATAGATGGTTAAATCAGAACGAAATAGATAACTTGTTAGTAGATAAAATATCAGATGATGGTGATATCGGGTACATTCTCGAGGTAGATTTAACATATCCAGAAAACCTTAATGATACGCATTTACTTCATTTACCGCTTTGTTCAGAAAACAGACCTATATGTAAGCATAACAATTATAATTGTCTCTTGAAAATAAAGACAAATACGTTATCCACCGCGTAAATCTAAAACAAGTACATAAATACTCTTGAACTTACACTCATAAAGATACATAGTCATAGAATTTACTCTCCATTTTAAGTCAGATATCGATTTAAATACTGATCGAAAAAAATTAGCAACTAATGATATTCATAGAGATTTTTATAAGCTAATGGACAAACAGTGTTTGGCAAATAATGGAGAATGTTAGAACAAGAATTAGCTTAATTAGTATCGAGGAAAAATAGATTGCAAAAAGTAATCAACAAATCTGAATTCCTCAATAGAACGATTGTTACTGAGTCTTTTGTTGCCGTCCAGATGCGAAAGCCAACCATAAATATGAATAAGCCAATTAATATCAGATTTTGTGTTTTAGAAATTAGCAAAACCATGATGTATAATTTTCAATATCGAATAATACAACCAAAGTGCGGGGCAAACATTTTAATAGCCTACACTAATACTGATAGCATAATTTACGAAATTAAAACCGATGATATTAACAAAGACGCTTGAAAATCTGGGCGAGTATGACACAGCTAACTATCCCAAAAATCACTCATGTTAATCAGAAAAAACTAGAAAGTAATAGGTTAGTTCATAGATGAATGCGATGGTAAAATTATGACTCACTTTATTGGGCTACGAAGCAAATTGTATTTCTACTAATTGTTCGAATGTTCAGAAAAAAGAAGGCAAAGGGTATAACCAGAGCAGTAATAGAAAAAGGTTTAAAATTTGATGACTATGTTTGGTCCTACATTAACT
Source organism: Ceriagrion tenellum (assembly GCA_963169105.1). NCBI lineage: Eukaryota > Metazoa > Arthropoda > Insecta > Odonata > Coenagrionidae > Ceriagrion > Ceriagrion tenellum. The sequence goes on from OY720638.1 coordinate 141,556,547, forward strand.
GCATATTGAATTTAGAAAGATAAACATTATTCAAATCAAAAGGCATAACTTGTGTACGATGCAAATGAACAAAGTTACACTAAACGCAGTCGATGACAAAAGATTTAGGTATTTGTGAGGATGGCATAACTACGCTAGCTTGGGGTCATTATAAAATCCCAGAACGAAAGAACACACTATTAGGCATTTATGCATGATGATGATAATACTTGAAGAAGAACGAAATATTTTACTTCACCTCCTAAAAATTATTTGTGAAAAGCAATTATTTTTAAAAACAAGATTACCTACATTATAATAAAGATTTCGTGTATTTTTCACTCGTTTCCTCTGAAAAATCATGTATGCATTTTGAATTTATTTTTGCTACCCTCTGGTATTTCAATAAGTACATATATATGTACTTATTGAATACTTCTTGAATTTCAATCAAAGAACAAAGTACATCTATATGTACTTATTGAAATACCAGAGGGTGCGCTAAATGATAGATTTAGATGCGCTAAATTGGATATCCAATTTAGCGCATCTATCAACATTCTCATTTTTCATCATCCCCTCAATGAAATGGTGTCACGGCATTCAAAAATATTTTTTTAGTACAGCTAAGTGATGAGATATTATTTTTTTAGCACTCCTAAGTAAGAGATGAGATATTTGAGAATGAGATAATCTCAAAAAATATTTTGTTTTTTTCTATCGATTCAAATTTCACTCAATTCAAAAATATTGTTTTTTTCACTCGATTCCTCTGAAAAATCGAATCTGTTATATGCATTTCATTTTGCCCAACATAATATTTTTCAAAATATATATCAGAATTATCGCAACTATAAACTTTTGATTTAACTACTCTTGAAGACGATTCGCAGCATCGAAAAATAATTTCTTTTCAGCATTTTTGAAAGCGATTCATGGCATCGAAAAATAATTTTCATCACTTTAACAAAAAATTTCATTTCATCTAAATATTTCATTTTTGAGAATAAGACAATTTACAAAAATTTTCAGAATTTTTACTTTTATTTCACTGAATTCCTCTAAAAATTCAAGTCTGCATTTTATATTTCATATTCCAATCGTAAGATTTTTCAATACACATGTTCGAATTATCCATCCACATTCGGATTTCTGATTTTAGCATTCTATAGAAGGTTTAATAGCATCAACTCTCAACAAATGGCTCTTCTACTATGCTTTTAACATTCTCATTCCACCAGAAATTTTTTTTGAGAAATAAAGTCAGAAATATAGTTTGCATTCTTCACTTCATTATGTATAACATAAGGCAATGCAAGATATATACCCGTATTATCGCATGTATCAATGTTCTCACTTTTGATTTTACCATTCATAAAAGCGCTTCACGGGATCGAAATATTATTTCTTTTACTACACCTTTTAAAATATCATTCCATCAGAATTATTTATTTTTAATTTTGACAATTCCCAAAGATTTTCAGTAAATTTGCTATTTTCACACGATTCCCCTGAAATTTTATGGGTGCTTAAATCATTTAATTTTGCACCACAAAATTTTTCAAAACATATTTCCATATTATCAATAAATATTCTGAATTTTCATTTTAGCATTTTCGAAAGCAATTCACGGTATCGAAAAATAATTTGTACTACAACATCTTAAAAAAACTCATTACACCGCAGTAATTATACCCGTACACCACTACGTGATCAGAGTATATTGAGTGTCACAGCAGAAATGTAACGCATTGAAGGAGGCGTGGCAGGTAGAGTATAAAGTATATTTAGAGAAATGATCAGTATCACCTTACGACTCCATCTAGCTATATCCGTCTGTCTGTCTGTCCGTCTTTCCGTCTGTTGGCATAGTTTTCAGTTGGATTGGATCGGACCAAGACCACGCCTAATTTTAAGCAAAATTGAGATTGTGGGTATTATGCTTCGGCAAGGCCGAAGATAATTTCTTTACCAGTTTAATTTTGAAAATGAGACGATTCCCAAGGATTTTCAGTATTATTTTTTCAATGGATTCCTCTGAAAATTCATGTCTGCATTCTGCATCAAATTTTGCCTGATATACGATTTTTCCAATAAACATGATCGAATTATCGGATCTATCAACATTTAGACTTTTAACTTTAGCATTTATAAAAACATTTCATGGAAAAAAATTCCCCTAAACTACACCTAAGTATGATATTCTCATTCCATCTGAAAAATTTATATTTGAAAATTGACCATTCTCACAAATACTCAGGATTTTTTTTCATGTGATTTGTCAGAAGCTTCTTTCTGCAAATAATTTTGTGCAACATGAGATTTTTCAATACATACGTATTATCTCATCTATGAAAATTCTCACTTTTGATTTTAGCTCTATATTTAATTTGTATACCAATTTATTTTTGATGATGAGACAATTCCCAAAGATGTTCAGGTTTTTTTTTCAAAAATGTTTGATCACAACAGAAATATCCAGCAGTTTCAATATTTCGTGATACACATACAGCCTTTTAAAATTTTATAATCTTAATTTTTCGTAAATGTCAACTTTTTCTATTTAATATGGTGTACCTCGTTGATTTGATTCCAAAAATTCTATTTCTAACAATTTTTCCACTCCATGAAGCAAAAAGTTTAGTTGAAATTAATGCTTTTGGCTACTCGTTGAAACAATTTTTTTAACTGCAAATTGTACTCTTGTAGTTTCAATATTTCGCAAAATAGTGCGAATCAAAATTTTATATATTTTTTCGAATATGTCATATACCCTTGGATCCTATTGGCCTTATTGATACAAATTAAAAATGCCACCTCCTAAACACCACCTAAATTTTTTGGCGAGAAAATACGATAACACTGAAAAAATTTGTTTGAGTGGCTCGTCGAGACATGTATCATTTATCCCTTTGGCTTCAACAGTTCGCGCAATACAGATATTGAATGATTCAAATTTTTAATGCCATATTTTCAATTGGATCTGGTGCGCCTCGTTGATAAAATTGCAAATATACTGTATTTGATTCTTTAACTGCTGAATTAGGTACAAAATATTGACATAAAATTGAATACATTGTGTGCCTTTTCGAGGTAATATTTTTCATGCATATTTTACCCACTTAAAGTCAATACTTCGTGAGATACAACGATTCAATTACGTTTTTAGTGATTTCCTTCATAAAATGGATTTAAAAATTCTTATAGCGTGCACTCAGTGCATCCAGAGATGAACAATGGTGTGCATCTTGGCCGCGTAGGGATTAGTTTTTTAAAGATATTACGTTCGATCATTTTTGGACGAGACCTATCGCACTTTTTTTCACTACAAATCCTCAGTAAAAGTTTTCAGAATTCGACCGCCTGAAACTCCTAAACTATGGGTCGTAAAAAATACCGTTAGCGTCTAGTTTAGACCGTTTTATTGCCTATCTAAAACATTAAATTTTTATACTGGATGTGATCATTCTTTTAGAGACTAGAGCCTGAAAACCTCGAAAATGACCCAATTTCTATGGAATGAACGAATTCGAGGGCTCGCATCGAAAAGAATAAATTTTTGATATATCTTTCATGCCATGAATTTTAATCCAACTTCATCTACATGTGTAACGTTTTGCCTTGGTTTTTAATCTACGAAGGTAGGCATATCCAAAATTCCTTAAATTAAAGCCTTACAATGTTTTTGATTTTTCGCGATTCCCTTCGTACCATGAATTTTGATAATTCTTTGATCGTGCACTAGTGCATCCTGAAACGACCAATGGTAAGAACCCTACGTGACCAAGTTATGGTCGCGTAGGGTTCTTAATTGAAAAGTTATTACGTTTGATTTTCGATGCCGAAAATTGCACTTTTTTCCACCTCCAAATACTCGGTTAAAACTTTTTCCGAATTTGACCCTTTGACCATTGGTCATCTGTCAATGCACTGATAACCGTGCAAGACCAAGATCCACGTGGATCTTGGTCTTGCACGGTTCTTTGCGTCTTTAATTCAATTTCATCTATTTTTCTTACGTGAAGGATGTGGATGCTTCGATTTTCAATCTACAAAGGCAGGCATATCCAAAAATCCTTGAATTAAAGCCTTACAATGTTTTTTTTCGCGATATCCTTCATACCATGAATTTTGATAATTCCTACATCGTGCACTCAGTGCATCCTGAGATGACCAATGGTATGCATCATGGTCGCGTAGGGTTCTTAGTTTAAAAGTTATTACGTTTGATCTTTTTTCGAAGCCGAAAATTGCACTTTTTTCCACCTCCAAATACTCGGTTAAAACTTTTTCCGAATTTGACCCTTTGACCATTGGTCATCTGTCAATGCACTGATAACCGTGCAAGACCAAGATCCACGTGGATCTTGGTCTTGCACGGTTCTTTGCGTCTTTAATTCAATTTCATCTATTTTTCTTACGTGAAGGATGTGGATGCTTCGATTTTCAATCTACAAAGGCAGGCATATCCAAAAATCCTTGAATTAAAGCCTTACAATGTTTTTTTTCGCGATATCCTTCATACCATGAATTTTGATAATTCCTACATCGTGCACTCAGTGCATCCTGAGATGACCAATGGTATGCATCATGGTCGCGTAGGGTTCTTAGTTTAAAAGTTATTACGTTTGATCTTTTTTCGAAGCCGAAAATCGCACTTTTTTAACTCCAAATACTCGGTTAAAACTTTTTCCGAATTTGACCCTTGTAACTCCTAAAGCATGAGACGTAAAAAAAATTGTTTTCATCATTGTTTGAAGGAATATGTTGCCTATAAAAAACATTGCTTATTTTAGGATCAGAAAAACTGTTTAGAAGATATGGCCTGGAAACGAGGGAAACGTCGCAATTTTTACTTAAATATCGAATTGGAGCGCTGGTATCAGAATGAATCATTTTTTATGTTTTCCTCCATGCAATGAAATTTAACAATACTTACATAGTGCAATCAATGCATCGAGAGATGACCAATGGTGTGCATCAATATACGAAGGCATGCATATCCAAAAATCCTTGGGTTTAAGCCTTACGAGGCCAAAATCGCCCTTTAATCAAAAATATTTCATTTAAATTTAAAAATTGCCCTTTTAGTAATTAAGTAGAAATATTTTAACCAAAAACTGCATGAGGAATTTAAATATTCCTCCTCCAGATTGTGCCCGCCTATTTTTCTGATGAGGCTTAATTGCAATCTATTCCTGAATGTAAGATTTCATATCATTTGCCTTCTATATTCTGCACCTCCTAGCTTCTTCTATCTTCTGCACCTTAAAATGCCTGGAAAATTTCAGATAGTGATGTGACAGCCCGGTTTTCAGCATATTGGTCTCATTTTATTAGCTCTGCTCTCATTGTAATTTGTATATTTAATTTTTTCCATTTCTCCAATCTTTTCTGAGAAATAAATGTAAAAGTCAAATGAGACAATGAGGGGAAGCTAAAGCATGTTGCTGTGGCTTGTAGGATGAACTAAGTTATTTGAGATACGACTCGGGCGAGGAAGTTCTTTGATAGAGGGTATGTTGCAAAAATGAAACTGGTGACCTATTTGCTGGTGGAGTGACTGTTGGTGCCAGGAAGTGTTGGAGGTAATTGAAAACTGGTGTTGTCAAACTCTTTTTCCTGGGCGATGGCAGTAACCAGCAGAGGACCATATCCTTTCTATGTGATTTACGTTTTTAGTTACGGCTCTATTATATTTTAAATCCTTCCATGGGAATTAAGACACTTTTCTTAATTGCAAGCCACTTCATTCATGCCATCATTGAAAAATAAAAGTGATCGACTCAATGGTGGACAATCAGCAGTTTTAACTCTGGGAGAGTAAGAGGAGCATGTGTGTACTTGACAGGCTGATTGTCCATCTCCCAACAACCTATTCCCCACCCCTCTCACAAATTTTTCAACCCCAGTGTGTGTCTCACGACAGGCGGCTTCGATGGAATTGGGCAGACAGAGGGAGTGAGAACAAGGCGGCAGCGCGGCATCCTCAAGAGTGATGAGCAGACATTGAAAATACTCCTCGACAACAATGTGTTGCAATTTATAAGAGCTGCAATCGCCTCTGTTCAAGCTATCTGTATGACAGAGTCCATTTGACACCTCTCAGGCATTCTCGTTAAATCTGTAATTGACAACAGCATTTTGAAACTCATGAGGTCCCAACTTTTTACCATTTGTGTAATTGCAAAATTTAGGATAAGTCATGACAAGCTTAGACAATAAAACAAAAAAAAACAGTGGTTTTTCAGGGAGGAGTAGTTCAAATGACGTCAGCAGGCATTCTAGAGTTAAATTATACAATAATTGTGCAGTTATTCATATATTTATTAATCATGAATGCTACATTATGTACTTCAAATAAATTAGCAGTTATCAAAACAGTACTTCTGATTTCAATTTTCCCAGCATTATGGTTGTTCTTCTTCCACAATTTCTGCTTTTGCTGGCCGTGCTGAAATGAATAAAAAGCTATATCACTTTACGCATTGAATGCAATCTACCTCACTACAGTATAATTTTATCATTGCTATAGATGCCATACTCAGTCATCCCACTAATTTTCAGAATATTTAGTCGAGACTAGAGGCTTCTCTGATGAGTGCAGCAAAACATATCAGACACTGGAGTAGAATCATATTTAATAATCTAACCCACCACTATGACTCAATATTCCGTTTTGCTTTACCAACATTAGTTATGGCTTATTTTTTTGCCATTCCATCACTTTATAAATCTATACCAATCATCCTATTTTTTTAGATACAAAGATATTTGTAATTAAGATTATCAACATTTGGAGCAGCCTTTCACAACTCTAAGAAGAATATAATATCGCTATTCTTATTCAAATGTAATGGCAATGCATATTAATGTAATAATGAGCTTCAAGTCTAAAAGCTAAAAGTCACATGACTATTTTCACAAGGCAGATGAGTCACTCAGATATACCGAACCGAAGACTTCTACTAGTCCAAAAAAATGGTGGGCCTAATCAAGGCCATACATAACTTGTAATTTGGTGATTACAATACCTTTCAGGCGAGCACCTAGCAATATTTTCAATTCAAAAGTTATTACAATGTTTTTTGGTAAATACAAATGATTGAATATAATATAGTTCATAACATTCATTGGTAAATTGTTTGCAGCAGTAGAGAGAAAAATAATTAAATATCCTGATGTTTCACTCTCTTAAGTAATAAACAACTACTTAACAATTATTTTCTGTTGAGTACTTTAATCAATAACTTTCTTTCCCTTCATGCTTTAAAAATAACTTTCTTTCCCTTCATGCTTGATTGAATTATTGTAAAAATCACAACCTCTTGGGTTTGTTTTACTTGTGTTACATAGAACTTGGGGTTCACCCAAATTTGCTACCTATATCCAGTCTTACTTACACACACTAGTGGTTACAGTTCTTAAATCACCAGTTTGTAATACACTTATAATTTCTCAATTATATTGGCATAACGTAAAATTATAAACTTTAAAAAGAATGGCAATTTTGGGGAATAAAATCTAAAATTAACTGAATAGGCAACAAAAAGATATGGAGTGAATTTGTACTCTGCCCCAGCATCCATGTACTGAAAGGTTGCATGAGAGATGAGGGATGAGACTTGGAGGACCAACACCTTCATCAACCCAGTTAACATATAGAAAGCCCACAAAGTCACATTCTTAAGCCTAAAAAAAGCTGTACTATGCTACGAGACTCTGAGAGAACGTACATCACATGTTTTCACATCAATGTTAATCATTACATATTTCTTCCTTTCATTTTCCATTTCAAGAAAGGCTATTTGAAGACCACAATGTTGGTGACTGTCACCTTGAAATGATAGATTTAATATGTTTCCAGGGAAATGTGTATACATGTAGGCTTGTTTCTTGAAACACTATTTTTCTTCATTTGCATGGTGAGACAGTCAATAACGGAGCAGAGTCTGACAGAATAGTTTGAGAAAAGAAAGTGAAGAGCTTGAGGGGATTTTTGTGAAGCAATAGTTATTTATTTGCAAATTAAGGTTGTTCTGGCATGAATAAAAAAGTCAAGAAAAATACTATGCTACATTTTTTTAATTGTTCAGTTTAAAAATCTTGCTTTCAATATGAAATGAGGTACTGATTGAAAACCAAAGTTTAGCTACAAAATGTATAGATTATTACACAAATATATTTTTAATAGCCACATTAGTCCAGACAGTAATTCACTCATAACTATAAAAAAGAGCTGGGAAGTTGCCTAGATTAAATTTTAATTAAATTTCTCAGGCCTGTTTGCTTCTCATAAACAGTTTTAATTAAAAGACTGAAAATGATTTCTCGCTCAAATTGATGTTTTCCTGCTCTATTCCGAGTAATCTCCATAAGAGCCCATGTTTAAGTCTCTGCAATGTCCTCCACATCGATTCATCTCTGTACACAATTTTGCCAGCATTTCAGCAGGCATCTTCAGGTTACAAGTGGGGATGCAGGTTTCTGCCCATCATACATAGGCCTTGGTTTTTCCCAAGAAGAATCGACACGGAGGACATTCCAGAAAATTAGCCAAGCCTACTCCACCACTCAACAGAAGCCTTCATTCATAGTTATAATCTCCACTTTCAAGTCTGAAATACAGTAAAAGTAGCCTGGAAACCCAATTTTATCTCCATATAGTTTATAAAACATTTTTCAAAGATATGAAACTCAAAGGTTTCAGAAAATCAGGAATAATTGACCATTCCCAGAGCCACCTTAAGAAGACCTACATAAGTTAATTATATTAATACAGAAGTGTTTGGATGATATTGTTCGTATGTCTTTCCCAGTTATAAGGAGAGGCATAATGCATCAAGATACTGTACTTTTCCCTCTTCTGCTCCAAGGGGTCCACGCCATCTTTTTAGCATATTACCACACTCTACCATGGTTACATGACAGCATGAGTTTAATGAGGCATGGTCCAATTATTTGCCACTTCCTTCTAACAGAGAACCACACATTTAAGAAGTCATGGCTTTCCCACAGAGGCCATTAACTCTTACATCAGACAGTGAAATCAGAAAATTACTCTTTTTTGGAAGTAACCTTTTGGTCCGAGTACGTGTTAACATCAAAACACCTGGATAAAAATTTTCTTATAATCCTTTTGAATCTCTCAATGCATTTGACTTAATGGATTGAAGTTGCTCCAATCCATTCCATGACATAAGGGTATTGTATCTTAGCTCACTATCAAAAGGAGAGGCCACAGATTGGGAAGCTATTCTTTTACAAACAGAGCAATAATTAAACTCAATGTAGTATTTGATAAACTTACTGGAACATGAGCCAGGAGTAAAAGCCACATCATCTATTGCAAAACCACCATTCGTTGCTTGACCCTCCAACATAAGATGGAAGTCAGTGCTGGAGTCAACTGCTACTTGAGCAGGTGTCCACATTGGCCTCGAAGTATCCATGTCCTTAGCCATCAACAGCCAAATCTTAAAAAGAGGCAGAGAGAGATAAGAGACACACACACAAACAGTAGAAACTGGACAATACGAAGCACAAAAATACAAAGTTTCAATTTTATGAAGCTAAACTGCCGGTACCAATGAAAAGTCTATGATAAATACATGGCGCTATTCAAAAATAAGAATTTCTGAAAATAAAGAATGTTTGAAGTTACGAACCTCAGACCCAGTCCCCACAGAGAAACTGAGCTCATTTTTATAAACCTTGGGAGGAAATCGTGTCTGAAAACCTCTCTATATTTGCCAACGTAGAATCCTAACAAATCAGCATTGCAGAATATAATCTATCAGTTGTGTAAAATGTGTGAATCTTAGAGCATTCATCTCTCACAGGTGCCTGAGTCACACAGTTATTTATCAAATTTTAGTCATGCATAATATCTCGAGTGACGGAGAAAATGGTAGCTTGAGGCAATTTTTCCATTATTTTATTTTTGTTTAACTGTTGCAAAGTGTTCGCCTGAAGTTGGCAACTAGTGGCCGCCTCAAGAAGCGGCGACAGCCCTAGCCAGTGGCCAGACTCGGCGACATGAATCACCCAATGTGTGGAACACTGATGTAAAAGTACGGAAGGCGTCCGTCGCAGCTCCAATGGCTCAGCTGTGGCTGGCGCGAGTGGCCAAGTGTGCACCTGCCCTAATTTGCAGTAGCAATACAGCAATTTTAGAAGTGGTTGCATTTTTGGTGCTGAAGTGCAGTGTCATCACAATCACATTGATTTCAAATATTAAGTCACAGGTAGTGACGGCTACTTTTCATTATCTGATAGAATCACAGTGATATTTCGCTCATCACTAGTACCTGAAATATTGGTGCATTAGTGTTTGAAAGAAGCGAACTGGATGATGGATAAATGAAGCGCCGGCTAACAGATTATTTCAGCAAATTTGATTACAGAGCCAAGAAACCACCTGAAGAACCTGATTCTGCAGGTACTGCATACACTAAAATATTGGAAGCATCATAGGTATGTGCAACTATTTTTTATTTTCTTTCGGAAATATTACGTAATTAATTTTCGTATTTAGAGCTCAAATAAGCCAAAAGCGTATTATTGACATTGATAAACTTTCCCTAAAAAGATCTGAATGCGAGCGAGTTACGTCTCACCGTCCGATGGGAAGGGGAGTGGGACACCAGCTAGTTGTATTTGAGAAACTTATATTTAATTAACAGGAAAATAAATTGGAAGAGACAGAAACAAAGTACGATCCATATGATATCGGCAGAGCAGTTATAGGAGCCCTGGATGATGACGAGAAACTGAAATTTTATAAGGATACCCGGAAGCCTCCCGCAAACTTTCTTTTTCCTACTAAATTACTTTTTTTACTACTAAAAGGAAACAAAACAGAAGATTTCAGCACGAGTGGTTGAACCACTGTAACTGGCTCTCATACAGTGAAATACAGTGAATACAGTGGAGGAGTTTGCACTGTTTGTGTTTTGTTTGCTTCCTCAGGAGCAAGGATTGGATATCAGGTACAAATACAGATATCCATAATTAAAATCAAATTAACGCTCATCCCTTGTGCAATACAATACCGTGGAATTCAGTTAAAATACAGACCTTGGCGGACGGAATTCAGCCCTGTTTATCAGCAACCTGCGAGGAGCAATCCCTATGAGTTATAATTTCTTAACTTCAACAAGTGCATTCACATAATGTGAGTGGACAAAAATACGCTTCACTTTCATGCATGTTTATGTTTCTGTCTCCATCCAATTATCCTATCGAGAATAATTAATTGTTGTTCTAGGTTTTAAATCATCAGAAAATGACTTTGCTTACTCATGAATTATCTATTCACAGGGGCAGCATTATTGGTGGCGACGACAAATGCGGTGGGGGTCCCTCTTCCGATCTGTTGTCGTGTACAACCAGAATATAATCTATCAGTTGTGTAAAATGTGTGAATCTTAGAGCATTCATCTCTCACAAGTGCCCGAGTCACACAGTTATTTATCAAATTTTAGTCATGGAAAATTTAGATCTCGAGTGACGGGGAAAATGGCAGCTTCAGGCAATTTTTCCATTATTTTATTTTTGTTTTAACTGTCAGCTACATTGCAGAGCTTTTTTCTGTTCCCGTACGGGCACGCCAGGCGTTTAAAGGTTAATGGCAGGATCATCCATACCTGTGCTCAATGTTCAACTAACCTTCTCAGGAACAACTCCTTCAGTATTTGAGTTTGAACTATTATCTTGTCTTACTATCCTCAACTCAGCGGCATCGCCATTTCCAAATGCAGCAAACCAGAAGGAAAAGCATAGCTGAGGCTCCTCCATGGCAATGATTTGAGGGGATATCAGGCGAACCATATTGCTTCCAGCATTTTGGTTGAAGAGATCGAAATAAATGTATCCCTCTGAAAGAATTCAACAGCTTTTAGACAAATTTAACAGTTCAATAATGAAAACTTACAGATTTCTTTATGGCTATGATTGCTGCCCTTAAGATATTAGCATAATTAATATATAAATTATTGTCTGCTTTTGACTTGAATGTTTACTATGCTGAGAAATTTTCTAAAAGAGGAGAGGGGAAGGCTTTCATAACTGGAAATTGCACAAAAAGCTAAGTTCTAAAAAAATAGACTTAATGCGTATAATTTACACCCCTAATCAAGTGAATTGAAACTCCTAAGAGACATTATGCACATGTTCTAGAGCAGTAAACAGAGTTAATGAGTGGAAAAATAAAAAAATTTGTATTTAATTCAATTAAAAGTTACCATATGCTTCCACTAAATAAGGGGTAAAATATTGGAAAATATAATTTTAAAGTTTTCACAGTCCACCACTGACAAACATGGCCAACCACCACGTGGCATGTATTCAATAGATACTCTGTGGTTTCAGGCTTGATGGAGTGGAATCAGAACATAACTAAGTATGAACAAATACGCAACTTCCACTGTGATAAACTTTATTCCGAAGATGCTGATGCGAAGACTCCACCTGAAGATGCTGTAAAAAGCGAAACCAGTCAGAATAAATTTAATTACAGTGGAAGTTGCCTATTTGTTCATACTTAGTTGTTCAATAGATTGCTGATTACAATAAATGGCGGCATACCTGGCGCTCCAAATGTCTTATCAGGTAGATTAGCCGGTCTCCTTGAAACAGTGGCCAATCTCCAAGAAGGTGAGTTCTTTTCTAGTGTTTCATTTTGCCAAGCACAGATGTCTCTCTCAAAGCGACAGTCACCAGTCCTCACTGTTGCAGCAGCTGGTTTGGCTGAAATATTATCAATTCACATTAATTACTACTTTCAGAGTGAGAAAAGATATGTTTACATTCAGCTTTGTGTTATACTGCTCAACAATGGTACTGGTAGAAACAATGTACTTGGCTGCCTGAGGGATCATTATGCTACCAAAAGATATCAAAATTAGACAGGTAAGTTAAGAACTATGCATCCTTTGAATCAATTTGATGTCCTCCATATATTCTGTTTGTGATTCACAATATTTTCCTTGTCCTTTAAGACTCATCTGATTGCTCAAATTACATCAATTCAATTTGGTGCAAAATGTACCACAATATTTGGTGAGTATAGGATATGTTATAATATTCCACATGTATACTTCCGTCCTAAAAAACTTACCACCTCAGAGCCGAAAAATTTCTAAGTCCTGAGTTGACGTCGATGTGACAATGCCAAACCCTTGTGCGGGAAAGCAATAAACGCATGGGATGGAAAAGAAACCTTTGGGACATTGGACCTGACGAGAGGGAACACCCTGCAGTGAAAAATTTTGAATTGTAAGGGATTATTTCCGGGAGGGGGTGGGGGGAAGGGGTGGGGGTGAGGGTGGTTTGGGTTTATTGTGTAGGTCCCATCCCTTCGGAGCAGAGAGGCACATGGAGAGAAAGGCTGGTCCGAAGACGAAATCCCAAAATCGTCCTTGTTTTCAGAAGCTACACAAATGAAAGAACCTCAAATACCCATTTCATGTCTTCAATGGCGCATAGGAAACTTTCCATGAAATTGATGGGTCTTCCTCTCATTAGGCCGCAGAAAGTCTATTACCGCCGTGAGAAGAGGTTGAATCGGGTTAAATCGAATGTAAAAATAATTTTTTACGCTTACATTTCTGATAGCAACAAGTCGTTGTCTAGCAAACAATAGAGGTTCCATTATCTAGGCATTAATCGCAGATTGTCATCACTCGGAGGGTTTGAATTGTGTTGAATTGGATACATAATCATTCTATTACACTTAAATAGTTTTGATACATAATTATATTTGAGTTTAATATTTTATATGACACATTTTGTTGACGTCTGAGATGTTAAAAACATGTTAACCACACAGTGTGGCCCTCAAAATCATTTGACAGAATTTCTTTGTTGTACTGGACAAAGCTTTTGTAAGTTAGAATAAATTAGCTTAAAATAGACACAATTATGAATTCACATTAATTAATTTATCATTCAAGTTCTAATCAGCAATTAATTTTGTCTTGCTGATTCCCTTGAATTACCTCACGCCTGCTCACATGCTTTGAGCAGGAAAAGGAGCAGGGAATTGAGAGGAGCAGGGGTTGTATCCTCCAAGTCATGTTCAACATTTTATCCCCCTTCACTGAATTTCAACGGGTACCCTCAGCTGATTAAACATAGAATGAACACACGCGACTACCGGTGGTGGAAAGCCCAAGCTGGTTGTAATCGCACATTCACCAACTTAAGCGAGTGAACTGTAAACACATTGGAAAGAAAGAAAGCCCCTTTGCCACCTTTGCTCATCTTCCTAGCGAAGCCTGCATGAGAATTAGAAGGAAAGGGGGCTGCTACATTGTTTTCAGATTACAGTTAGGGAGAAGGAATGGTCTAGTGGTCGGTTGGGCTCTTTCACCAAAGATTCGTGTAGGCGAGGGTTCCCTAGGGGGACCGAGGTTGGGGGAGACTTCTCATTATTGCCTCTGGCGTACCGAAGTGGAATTCATAGATAAGCACAGATGGGAAAATATGCTATACACTTCAATAATAGTGCTATACACCTCTATGCTCATCATAACCTTCTGCATTGCGATGAGCCTTTGTCGCATCCTTACCATTTTCCGAGGAAAACATAACACTTCTTATTTAGTGTTGACATTCTATGATTCATAATAAAGGCCTAATTAGAATATTTTTATGGAGTTATACTTTAAAAAATAGAATATAAAATGTCCAGCTTTTTCTTTGGGGTTTCCTGAATCAATGGTAAGGTAACAAGGGGCAGCATTAGCACAGTCACGATATTTCCTTAGTCAGTTGGAATGCCAAGGGTGATCTCTCTAGGAGTTTCCCCACCAATTTCTTTAGGTAGGTAATACATCCATTTTTGAAGAGAAGAATATCCTTGTCTTGGTGACTGTAATCTCTCAAGGATATCTTGGTTGTATATCTAACATTTAGATCTTTTGCGGGAATCAAATTTTCACCTTTACTCAAATCAATGTGTAGCAAGTATCCAGATGCCAAAACCTCCGGCTTGACAAATCTTGCCATTAGAGTTTTCAACAAATCAGTGATTTTCATGACGAAAAGATACAACTTGGTTAATTCCAAAAATATTTAAAAAATCCAATTAAAAAGTACTCTGTGATAGCTGAAAACAGGAATGGCTTAGGCATAGGCTTGGTGAATTGAAATTCCCTCAAAAATGGTTCCAGCTCCACTGCAGCTGTGGCAAAGAAAGCCAGTTTCGAACCCAACATTTTGTCTAGGACGGTGGACTTAATTAATCTGAAACTGTGGCACATAGGCTCATATTTCTTGCCCTTATGATCACTTTTTGCATCGACCTGAAAGCTCTTGACATAATTTCGTAAGGCTGGAAGAATGTCGAGGGCTCCGAGTGCAACCTTTTCATTTTCTAACCACCTCACCTAACTGAGCAAAACTTCATTGGAAGACAGACTGAGTGATTTGTTTGAAGTCATCTCTACGGGCTGGAGAATAGGAAAATAAATTGAAGAGTGCACCAAGGAATGGAACGATATCCCATGCAGTTTCCTTCTTTAAATGCGCAATTTATAGCTTGCAGTCCACAGCTACCCAAATCTAATATCCGGAGGCCATCTGTACCCCCTTCCGAGAGGTCAGACTTCAGTTCTTTCAAAAATTTGAAATTCACATTTGGCCCATAAATTGAAATTTGAAGGACTTTCTTGAGTTCTTTCCTGGTCAGAGCTTCTTTGAGAGCTCTGAGAAGATCAATGGCAGTAGCGTGCCCCAAATATACTTAAGTGAGGTAACGTGAGCAAACTTCACTCTGCTTATCATTCCAAAAACGAACATTAAGATCCATTTGCTGTTTATTAGCAATCTTATTAAGGCTTTCAGCAAACCCCACAACAAACTGCTGGCAACTCTCCATGTTCCATTTCAGGTTTCGTTCAAAATACAGAGAGATCCCATTAGCAATAGTATAAGCCACTTTAGGTTTACTAAGTTGCACTTGATTAACAATTTTACTGTCATGATACATTCTTTTGTTCAAAGTTATGCTATCGGCTATTTGTCGCAAAGAAATGTGAGAGATTACACAAAACATACAAGCCAAAACTTCCGCCTCTGTAGCGAAATCTCTGAGGAGGAATGTCCGGAAAGTGCCATTCTCATGTAACAGAGGTTTATCACATAGCACATTGCTTCCATTGCTGTTTTATATATTGACACCACAGAAAGTTCCAGAGTCAATTCGATGTTTCCCTGACATTTCCAGTGAAAATAAAATTCCCACAGATTTCCCGGTCTTCCCAGTTTTCCTGAGTGCTGGACACCCTGATGACCCTATTCTTTGTTACACTTCTCAATAATTTTGACCTTTTATTTATGATGTTCAATGAAATACTAACCCAGCTAAAACAAATATTAGTGATGTAGTCCGGATTCGAGGTTTGATCAACTGTTATTGAACCCATGGCTTTGAAATTCAATCGAATCCTGCAGTTTTTACTATTTATTCAATTGGTAGACTGAAAATATTTTTTTTCAAAAATGAAGTTTTGAGCAGAAGAAAAATAGACACAAAGCATAGAAGCATTACTAAGACAGCTTTTAACATCAAAAAATTTGATCGAAACATTTATTGTTGCTCCACCACACCATCAAAGCAAAGTACATTTAGATGGTCCCTTAAAAGTATTGATTAAGAAGCTATTAGGTTCTAAACACCCACAAAATATAAAAATGGGTGAAATTAAAATGTGCTGAGATATGGAAATAGATAATCACAAGCTTATTACTGAAAGGAAAGCGAGGTAGTTCTCTCCTTATCACAAAGAGGTCATTATATTCTAAATACAATCATTAGATTGGCATTAACTGAAATCAGGTTAGAATTTAAGATGCACCATTTTGTGCAGATTTCTCATGCTATATCCTACGCTTTCATCTCCAAAGCCAATGAATGACCTACTGCAGTTATGTGCATAAAAACGTTTAATTTTAGCCACAAAAACAGCAAAAGTCTGCAATTTAGAAATAGAAGAATATTGTGAAGGTTTAGAAACACCTCATTGGAAAATAACTAAGAATGAAGTTGAATGAGTAAAAAATTAAAAATGAATAAGTAAAAAAATTGCGTTTACATTATTATCTTTCTTTATCCCTCATTGAGAAAGAACTAGACTAGCAAATTTCTGTTGTTTTATTGTTTTTTGTATTATAAGTTATAGAATTAGATTTTTGATTAAGAGATAACCTAGAACAACTCATGGGTTCATAATTTTACAAGAAAATGTAAGAATGGATTGGAATTTGTTTTTAAATATGTTATTATTTATTTGTGAGTTGGTAATGATAATGCACTGAGAAATATAACAAAGGGAAAGCAGGATTCGGATTTGATAAAAATAAGGAGACTAAAATTGGGATTTGGATACAATAATTTGGGATTTTTTGACTCCTCACTAACAAAAATATTTATCAAATGTTGCCATCATTGCAAAAAATTTGACAATTGTAATTTAAGCACTTACTTGAGCATGCACCACCATAAAATGTAATGTCATCAAATCCAATGAAGCCATTTGCTCTACTGGAACCCCATGTGCCCTCAATAATGATCTATATGAAAGAAAAGAAACAATAAAAAGTCTAACAACAAATAAAACTGAATATTTCCATTTTTATTAGTAGTATATCAGATGTGCACAATCATGAGGTTCAATCTATTCCAATGAGAGAATATGAGCAATAATATGAGATACTTTGCATAAGACAATCAAATAAAAGGTCAATTAACATACAGAATAATCCATCATCTCTTGAATCATTGCTTGACCAGATCTCCACTCTGGTCCTTGATGGTTGTACAATTTCCATATTGAGGTCACATTAACATTCCCCATTTTATCCTGAGTTTTCACATGGATAGCCAGCACTCCCAAGCTTGGTCCAGTATTGTCAATGAAAGGCTCATTAAGGATATACCTGCAAACATAGTACTTAACAGTTGATATACTCATCAGAATTATATTGAATGGAGTGTCTCCCTCTTCAAGAAATGAATTGATAAGTAGTTTTTTTTTAATTAAAGTCAAGTAAATTTGTGATAAATTCATGAAAGTGAAATACCATGATTTTTACTTATTCCCTCCACCACATCCATGTCCTTATTCTCTCAACTATGATACGTTAAACATGACTCTTGTACATTGCAGGTCACTTAATTTCATTTATTTTTAAAAATGAAAGTCAACTCGTGAGTCTGTTGATCTTGGTAACTAGGTTTTTGGGTGATATTCACCACGACACAGCAGTTGATAGAGCAGCAGCAGACAGAAAATAATTAAATATCCTCATATTTCACTACCCTTAATTAAACAAACAACTACTTAACCATTTATTTCTATTTAGTAATATAATCATAGATAACTGGAAAGATGAACTTTAAGTTTCGATAAACATTCTTAATGTCAACATACAGCACATTACCATAAAGTTTCATAATAATATAACATAATAAAGCCATTAATAGTGGTTCAATAAAGATAAAACGACAGGGGTAACCTAATGCGAGAAAAATGAAGCCAACAGCCTTGCGCTTTGGCCATGTTCTGACTATGAAAACATTGCCTTCTTCCCTTTAACTCAGTGTATTTTAGCGGCGCAATTATTATCAAATACAGGACCCATGACCTAATATAACATGTGAAATGTATTTTTATATTAATATTAACCTTTTTACCTAAAATTAATGGTTGCTTTGATTCTTCAATTCATAGCAATAGACAAAATTACATATGCCCTGCAACATCGTCTGCTACGATGCCATTGGAAACCTAATTATTCCATAAAACCTCCCATTTCCCATGAATACTAAATACAAGTGTTGTTGGGGAAACTCCTGTGTATAGATGACAGTTCCAAAGCTTGTATTTGTCTCCGTTTATCACAAATTGGCGTAATGACATATGTCAGGAATGCCTTAAATATCGTCTGCTACGATGTTGAATAAAACCGAATACCCACTAATTGTGTCCATGTCGCATTCCAAATAGTTTCAATCGTCATCATAGAATTTTCTGGGAGGAAATGTTTTTTTCTTTTTCTTCAATTGCCCTCAATTAATTACATATGTACGTAATAATGGATATCACAAGTGCATACAATTTTGTCTCTCCAATGCTATTTGTGAGCATGGCCTGACAAAAAGAGGCCAAGGACATGGATGGCTACTAGTTAGCCACCAAATTGGATCATATTTCATCATAAGTAACTGCTCGGATCTGTGGATTACAGATGATAAATGTAATAATGAAACGCAAAAGCTGCCCAAAACATGTAGTGTACTCCCTGCAAAAAGAACTCCACGGCAAATGGGCAACATTTTTTATTAGCACACCTTCAACACCAAGGAACTTTGGGAGAGACCATAATATTAGTAGCTCTTTAGATGTCTTATTTATTCTGTTTTGGCAGCCAAACACAGAGCACGATGTCATTTTTCACGCACAGATGGCTGCTTGCAGCACTCGCCTAATTTCCCCAATTTACGATATAAAACGTGAGACTACAGAACTTGTGTTGATCTTGGAGGCAGCCACAAGCACATTTTATTCGCTAACATCCTCGATGGACTCAAAACATCCACACCTGAGCCACAACAAAGCCACGAAAGTCACCAGATTTCAACGCTTTTGCATAGGATCACCCAATGTATTCATAATCACAACATGGCTAAATGCGCAATATTCTGCTTCAATTCTCGCCACCAGAGAGAGCTTCAAGGCTACCCCTGTGGATAAAACCAACTGAACATGATATCTTGAGCTATAAGATTTATTTTTAACTACCATTTGGAGCTCATCCTTTTAGAAATGCAGGGAAATAAACAATTTCATCATATGACATTTCTCTCATTTTCTAACTCTCATTTGCTTGGGATCTTTTAAGGTTAGTTACGAAATTAAAATACTTTTCAGCATATATTCATCATTTGTATCTACCCAAAAAATGTGGCACCAACTTTTGGATTGGAAATGCTGCAAGGTACACCCTTAAAATATATCGTAATCCTCAAAATACAAGGCATATGAGGGGGCACCCAAAAGTGAACCCACCCTTGTGAGGTAGGCACCGGATGACCCAGCCGCTGGGGCCCCACGCCAAACAATGGCATACCCTATCTCACGCAATCACGAGGGAGATTTCTTGAGATTTCCTTATCTAGAGGTAGGCGACCAGCCTCTCGGCAAGTGTCCCACCGATTGCAAAGGCGAAGGCCTACCACCCGAAGGTCGCTCATGAGAGGGGTGGTGGCGGTCATAGCCTAGTTAGTACGTTTGAATCTATATTTTTCTTTCTCGGCACGTGAGAACCCCAGCTCCAGGAATATTTTTATCTACATAAGCGAAGACGATGCTTCAAGTTTTATTTCACGGAGGCCTTGTACAGTTACATAACATAATCATTTTACTTGTATTGGCTGTGGGTGGGCAAGCCTTTCGTTCTTCCACTTTGTGCTACTCCGAATAATAGCTTCTTCAGAATTCTTTTGATGATTTCCGACTGTGCAGCTGTACATGCCTTGTTCATTCCTACCAGTCTCTACCAATAGCTCTTTTGCAATTTACTAACTTCTTTGTCATAGGACAACATTTTTCTCCCCCTGCAACTCACTCACCAAATATTACTCTCGAAAAATTTGGACAGTTCTCAGTCTGGGCTGAAACACGAGTGACCTGCGAGATACACGACTTTTGTTTCCCTTCTTGGAAAGTGATTTTTTCATTGAAGTGGCAGAATATCAGTAGAAGTCATGGGAGATTCAGATACATCACTCTTAAGCTTCTCTGACTCTGATGATTCATATATCGTGTCCAATATCGAAGATGACAGTGACTCTCCGTATTCAGAAGAGGAAAGGGGGGAAGATTGGTCATTGGAAGAGGAAGAGCATGTTACATCTTCGTCAAGTTCGAGTGCATGGGAAGCCTGCACAAATGCTGCCCGAAAATTTGGCTTTTATGGTGGTGCTGGTTTAGGTGTACAATTGGACCTTTCAGATCTGGTCAGTGTTTACAAACATTTCCTGAACAATGAAGTGCATAATCTAATAGTTGAAGAGCCTAATAGATACGCAAGGCAGGTTATGGATTCGGAAGTTATTAGCCGACGATCCAGGATGCAGAAGTGGAAAGACAGTTCGAAGTTCGAGATATGCAATTTCATTGCCATCCTGATTGCAATGGGTTTAAGCCACTAACCCGAAATGTGGCTATATAGGTCACGGAAACCACTATACCAGAATGATTTCATCCGGAATGTAATGAGTCGGGGCAGGTTCGAGTTACTATTGAAATGATTTCTTGTCAGTAACAATGCTGATTTTACTGCCAGTACAGATAAGATTAGCCAAAGTGAGGCCCCTCTTTGACCTGTTCTGCGGGATATTTCGTTCTACTCTCACTCCAGGGGAAAATGTTGTGATAGATGAATCCGTGGTACCTTGGAGAGGTCGACTACATTTTAGGCAGTACCGACCGGGCAAGGCTCATAAATACGGAATCAAGTGTTGTAAGGAGCACACTCCTGAGTCCTATGCACATAATCTCCAGGTTTACTCAGGTAAAAATGAAACACCTGTGCTATGTGAGAATGTTGGGCAAAGTCACCAAGTTGTGCTGCAGTTGACCGAAGGACTTTTAGATGCAGGCAGGACATTGTGCATAGATAATTTTGATACCAGTGTTGGACTTGCCGAAGAACTTCTGAGAAGGAAAATGTATTTTTGCGGCTCACTTCGATCGAATCGGAATGGTAACCCACAAGATATTCGCCAATAAAATTGAAAAAGGGGGACAAGGTCATTGATGGCCTTTTGAAGGGCGATTTAGACGGCAGCTAGGCCATTAAGTGATGGTGCTCCGCCTTCGAAGAAGAAAAGATCGATACATCACCTAAACAAATCTGAAAGAATTAGGTATTGGATATAGAAACTGTTTAGTTGCAAATGCTATATGAGTAGGGTAGTATTTCAATATTTTATACATGGAGGGGAACTTCCTACCCATATGCTCACGTTGATGTCCGTATTTGTGTTGAAAACCTATGCCATTTCATATGATGTATGCACGCTATTAGGGGAAATACAACAGTGGGACATTCTATATTGCAATTGTGGAAACTAGTGCACACTTTATGCACACCATGATATGCTTTTCACCGACCGAATAGAAAAGATTGTAAAATTTTGCTTCGTGTTATTGCAGCATCATATACAATAACAGCTAAAGCGCAATGGTCATCTACATGTTTCTCGCAAATAAATACAATATCGTAGTGTTTATTTTCTATAAAAACTTTTTAGTTTGATGGAATTTATCAAAATACTGACGGGATAAATAATTTTCGGACCAGATAATGCAAAACGCGTCACAAAAAATGTTTCCGAACCCTGTGAATGAATTTGCATTACACAGATTACGCATTTATAAAAGTTCGTCCTCACAGTTGATTCCAGATTTTTGCTGAATTCCGAATTCTGAGACAGTAAATATTAGTTATTGTAATATTTTACGTAGAAATATAGATAAAACTCGCGATAAACTGAATCTATAAACCCACAGCCCATTGTTTTACTTACTAACTTTCTTCATGTTAAAACATCGCCATTACATCAATAAAACATCTTCGTGGGCAAAAACAGCAGTTGTATTCCTCCTTCAAGGGCGTACGGGGATAGAAGATCCCTTTCTTCTTATGGCGGGCATGACCACCGGTGGGTCATGCCATCCAGGAGGCTTGGAAATCCATGACTCATCAGTGGGTCATGCCACCCAGGGGGATATGCAAGCCATGACCCGCTGGTGGGTCATGCCGCCGTGAACGTCTTAATTTCTCTACTTAATGCAGCAGTAAAAACATATTAAGTATACATCCAATGGAAATTTTTCAAGTTTATCCTATGAAATAGAGGAAGCATTTGTAATAATAAAATTGGTGCAACAGAGTAAAAGATCAGTGGCCCCATTTGTTCTAATGCGGCTTAGTTGAAATAATTAACTGAACAACTAATATTTGTAACTCTTACATTGATGCAATTGGGGACTGTTCTCTTATAATAAAGGAAGGGTTCATTCTTTTAAAATATAGTAGCATAAAATTCAACCTAGTCAAGAGCATGCATATATAAAATTCCTTACCAGAATGAAATACATTGTGGTCCCAAACCTCCTTTGAACTCTCGAGACATAATCCATGCTCGACTGCCAGGCCTCTGGACATTATTTTTAGCAAGGGCCATGAAAAATCCTGTTGATAAATTGAAAGAATATTATCATACCTGAACCACTCATTTTTAGGAAATTGAAGTAAAATCTCAAACAAATATATATAACTATCAAATACATTTTCTAAAAAACTAGCAGGTGATGGGTCACTGAATTTTTACATAAATAAATGAAATAACAAGTTAAAGAATAACTGCTGCAACAACTTCTATTGTTACCAAATATAATGATGAATTCCTTGTATAAGTAATGCATGTCCTATTTTGACACTGTTGTCATAAATTACGCATGCAGCAAATTTTAGAAAGAGAAATAAGTATAGTAAAGGTGAGCACATACTTGAAATAATAATAAAATACATACACAAAACAGCACAGCAAAAAATCACCACTATGCAGAATTGATAAATTCTTTGGCTGGAATCAAAAGGCAATATTTTAATGACAAAACAGGAAACAATGGTGGTCAGGATTCCATCAAATCTCAACAAACTCATGTTTTTATTTTCGACCAAATCCTTCCCAAAAAGATTCGATCAAATTTGAATTCGGTTGTGCTGGCGGCATGTACTGTGAACACCTTGTCGTCCGTCATATTCAAAATCTCGCCTCGGAATTTGTAGTTTCGACACCATTGTACTTCTAAAAGTGGTTATTTGGGTGAACATTTATAAAATCATCATAAAATATGCATATCAGTAGGTGAACATCATAAAATATGCATATCAGCAGAGATTTTAAAGGTTAAAATTCAACGTCAAGTATCATTTAAAAATCCTTGCATGGCGCATGTACAACACTGCCTTCATAACCTGCCAGAGAATTTTGTATGGCAACATCCACGCCCTGCAGATCATTATGCCTGCCACCTTTATTATTAGTAAAACACATCGTATGAATTTATTTATTTTACTTTTTAAAAATTAAGTTTAGAGCTGCAGAAAATATACACCTAGCACAGATTGCATTATAAAAGATTGCTTTTATTACGTCAATAACTACTTTTTGTTTTCAATCACTGAGAAAGTCCCTTATACAGTTCACTATTTTTTTTATCAACTCCGCATGAATGCAATTTATAAACGAGTTTTTTGTGAGGAACCTTGTCGAATGTCGAATTCTTAAAATCAAGGAATATCGCATCGATTTGCTTATTCGATTCACCTGATTTTAGGATATCATGAAGGAAGAGCCGAAGCTGTGTTTAGCAAGACCTGTCCTTTCAGAAGCCATGCTGACTGCTGTGTAAGAGGTTATGATTATCCAGGAATGCCATAATATTGATAATGACGATGTGCTCGAGGGATAACGACATAGGCCTACGATTTCCTGGGTCACTTCTCTTTCCTTTTTTAAATATCGGAGTCACATTGGCTATTTTCCAGTCTTGGGGCACTTTGCCTTCGGATAATGATTTGCTAAATATAATTTCTAAGAATGGCACTATCTGTGGCGCTAACTCCTTGAGCACGCGTGCAGGTATTCCTTCTGAACCTTGGGACTAGTTACTTTTAATCGAACGCAGCTGTTTAATTATTCCATCACGCTGAATCGTTATGTCTGCCATCGGCTCGTTAACGTCCGGAATGTCTAAATGGTGTATTGTGTCATCCTTAGTGAATACACTTCTGAAGTAGTGGTTTAATAAATTGGCTTTATCGATGCTGTTGGTGATCATTTAGCCATTTGTATCCAATAAGGACTCTACTGTCGAGAATTCACCTTGGAGCTCTCTCGCGTAAAACCAGAATGACTTGAGATTTTCATATAGTAATTCACCTAGGATTTTTTTCTTGAAGTTTTGTAAATTAGTGCACATGATTTTCTTCGGTTTTGAGCGTTGGGCAATGTAAATTTCTTGATTGATGTGCTCTGCTGCTAACGGGATGGCAAGAAAATAAAATTCCACATTTAGGGTCTTACACCCCTAAGAAATCCACAGTCAACCTTTTAATAATTTATATACAGCTAATGATATGGAACTGGGAAAGAAAAAAAAGGGAAGCAAGATTCCCAAAAGAGATTTGATAAAAATAGGATATTCAAATTCTGGATTTAAATTCCAAAAAATTTGGATTCAACCCATCACTACAGGAAATATCAGGTAACTTTTATAGTCTCAACTAATGATGGGTCGAATCCAAAATGTATCAAATCTGAATCCCGAATTCCAATCTTTTATTTTATTGTATCTCTAATACCAAACCTTGAATCCCAATCCTGCTTTCCCTTAGTTATACTTTTCAGTTCCTTATACTCTAATTATTATTACCAACTCATAAGTAAATAATAAAATATTTAAAAACAACTTCAAACTCATTATTACATTTTCTTGTAGAACCACGAACCCATGAGTTGTTCCAGGTTTTCTCTTAATCTAAAATCTAATTATTTAGCTTAAAAACAATAGAACTGAACAGAAATTTGCTTCATAATAAAGTCTATTTCTTCCTTAATGAGGAAATTCCTTCCTTAATGAGGAAATTCCTTCCTTCCATCATGATCTTTTAAGTTAGCATGAATTACCAATATAAAAAAAATAGATTTTATTTATGGCAAAATCATGGAATATTTTTACAAAAATTAAAATCAAAGTATGCTTTCAACTATTGATTTGATTTCTTGTGAACGATTGTCAAAAACTTCATGGATTACCTAATGAAAACAAGAGATTCCAAGCTTTCAGAATTAGTTCGCTGGGACAAAGTGATACAGCACAAGAATCGAGTGATTTTTGTGAAAATTACCTTTCTCATTGCCTTGAGTGTGATCTTGTGAGGGCACTCTAACTCCTTGACCCGAGATTCGCTCCCAATCCAAGTCGTCATAGCGCTCTCTAGAGCCCACGTTGCTCCAGCCACATTCATCGACTTCAAAGGAGCAGTCGCCAGGCACAGGTGCCGCCACTTGAGGAGTAGCTGAAAAATATTAAGCAAGAGAATTAGGTTACCAACATGTATTAAAAAGGCTTCATCTAAGTACATTCAGAGTTCTTCAAACGCAGACGGGCAGATGGATCACTCAGATCCAAAGTATGCTGGAAACTGTGATGTAGCCAAAGGGTAGTCACGAGGTCTGAACTTGAATGAAATTTTGAATTTGTAAAAGGGAGTATTTATGTTTTTTATAACATTTTTGGGACTCATTTCATTTGCAAGGTTATCTTGTTTCGTACAATGGTTCATATATAAAAACACTTGAGTTGAAGCAGTACCCTTTTGGCTATGAAGCATGGACCGATATGTAAATTCACTTACTTGGACAGCTTCCATGAGTGAAGGAGAGGTCATCCACTGCAATGTCACCCAAGTTGTTCTTCCCTACTTCTCCAGATAATATTATCTGTTGATAAAGTAGAAAATAAAATGCTTGAAAATTAAGCCCCGGATCTCAAAGGAATTATCATGGGTCATGGTTTGTCTCATACAATTTCGTTCTTGGTCGCGTTGTAATCTGCATGTCTTGAATGTTTCGAGGAAGTAATAGTTCAATATTTCAATTAATGAGTATAATTTATATTGAGAGGTAATTATACTGATTCAAGTGAGTAGTCCCAATAGAAGAATCGCCTCGGCAAAGCAGTGCAGTGTAACCACGTACACCCGCTCGGCAATGGCTCAAGCCAGCATGGACAGTGGCCCCGGATAACAATGCAGTCCTTACCATTTTTCACATTCACTTCTCCAAACTAATATTATGATGAATCATAGGAGGTTATTCCTCATCCCTCATGAAAGCACTGGTTTATCACTCTCATTAGCCTACTCAACACGACAGTGCCCAGTTTCTCTTCGGATACTGAGGAGTGCACTACTCTCAGGACGTCTTCAAAACCTGTTTTCAGAGTGTGAAATTGGAATTATTTTATGAGCAATTTGTTGTTTTTTTTAAGTTAAAAGGAGGGAAAATTGGTGATAAGCACTATCCAGTTTACAAGCAAATTGCCAATTGCCTTGGTTTATCTCGTTGAAAAAAGTATCCTTGGAGAACAATAAGAATGTAAGAGAGGAATACACAGGAACAGCAAAGAAAAGACCATCAGCCCATCTATTCACACTGACCTACTTACTAGAGAATCAACTCAAAGATCAACTCATTCACTTTATTAAGGAAAATTATATCCAACAATTGAAAGACTGAGCAAAATTGTAAGAAAATATAATAGACTTTCCCAAAATGTCAAACTTCAAGCTTTGAGGGATAGTAAAAAGTACCAAATTTCAGTAGGAGAAATAAAAATAATAGGCCCATATTGATGAAGTCAACATCCATTGCCACATCTTGCCACACATTTCTCAGAAGAATATAGTGACTGAGGAATGACAGCTACAAAATCTTCTACACAGACCAAACATGGCCAACAGAACATGAAGAAGTATGGTTGGCAAGAAAATGCAATTGAAGAACAAAATAGCAGCCATTGTGATCAAGACCAATACCATAGGCAGCTTCAAGAAGCTTTTGGTAGGTGAGGCACCTTGAGGGTTCCTTCTAGCACTAATGCTAATGAGAAGGGAAACTAGGAAAATGTGCCAATAGATCTCTGCAACAAAGCTTCAGTATTAGTGACATTACTTATGGAAAAAGTGCACTCGACATGTACAAAAGTTTGAAGACTATTATTTGGAAAAAGACTAACTGTTCGAAGATATTCCTCAAGTACCCCACCTCGTCATTGATCTGAACATATCCTCTAATAGTGAAGTTATCGAGGAGCATACTTTGTGCTGAAGAATCAGAAAGTAAGCAGTGATTAAGTTCTGTATTATGATAAAGATATGTATCCAAACACAGAACTTTAAGGCAGTGATGAGCGCTGGCAGCCCGAGCAGGTGGCAAAGTGCCAACACTTCACTGCCAAGCTGAGGCAGTTTGCCTAATGGGACCACTCATTTCAATCAGTATAATTACCACTCAATATAAATTAAACACATTACCTGATATATCGAAGAATTACATACTCAAAATGTTCAAGACATGTGGATTACAATGCTACCAAGAAATAAATTGTACAATGCCCCAGTTTTGAAATGCAAGCGTTTTACAAAATGAATAACAACATTTTCCCTGTTATAGATACTTAACTGAAACTGACATAAGGTATAGCAATCATGTCTATCTACCATTTACTGAAATATGGCTGTAATAGAAAGGGTCTTGGATGAGAAACAAATGAAATGAAGCAAATGCACTGTTGTGCTCTGCAGTGAGCAGCATACTAGAGTGCACAGAAAAGGGTCTGCAGCAACTTGTGTACAGGATTGGAATTACATTGCGTCATTTTTCTAGTAACTATAATTTTACTTACGCACACAAGTACATTAATTTTTATCAATATATAATGTTTTTAAAACTAAACCTGCTGCATATACTTATGCACTAATAATAGGTAAAACAGCATATATTTCTTTGTGGTTTTTACAGGTGCTGGATTGGCTAACATCATCATTTAACTTAAGTTTGTCCTCACTGAACCAATTAACCATGCGTAGCGAGGTATATATGTACTGCATCACGATAAGATTTTCTCATCACAGTTCAGTGGATATAGCTTTCCAAGCAAAACTTTGACGAAAGACAGATATGTGATGATGGTAAATGACTATCCGAGTCTAAAGCGAAAATATACAAATGACTTGTTCAGGCAGGAAAAAGAAATTGGGAAGGGAAAGGGGCAAAAATTAAGATGCTTAAGGAGGAAAAAGTATGAAGGAATTACATAGGCAGCACATATGATAGATTAAAAATTGATTTTCACACTAACTAGATGCATTCATGGAACATGGATTCAAAGGCAGACCTTAAAAGGATTTGCAGAGGAGACAGGCACTTCAGCCTGGTACCATGCATTGCCAGCTTCTCCAGACAGACTCCAAATCTCCCTCTCCTTCTCTTCTCTCTCATCCCGAATGATGATGCTTAATGTGCCAATTCCATTTCCGTATAAGTGTGTCCAGAATCGCAAACATAGTGGGCTATCAGGATCTGTAAATTCAAGCCACCATTTATATTCCTTGATACAGCACTTAGGAGCACATTGTCAAAAGTGATTTATTAAAAGCATATATTAAATAATTAGGTAACATTAAATTATATAATTTATAGAATAAGACGATTTATGAATTTTGTTCTGATTGGCCGTTTATTGTTTTGAGTTCAACAATAACATCATGAAACAGTACATACTGAGTTCTTTCAGCTGAAACACTCGACTCTAACACTGATGTCCAGTTATCTCAAATGACTTCCAAACAGTGTCGATTCATCATCTCCAGCTTGCAGCCATTTGTGAAGTTGAAAGTTGATATCTTGCCCTAGTTTATAAGACCCTGAAGACTGCATGCTACATGTATTGTGAATGTATGGGTGTATATAAATACATCTGGTAAATCCTCCAGCATGTTCACCTACACTGATGATGCTATGAAGGTGATGCAAAACTTCATATGCAATAAAAATAATGCCAAAGTGATTCCAAATCTCCCTCTCTCTCTCTCATCCCCATTAATTTAATAACATTACTCCATGCTTGATTTTTTTTCGTATTTCCACTCCATGGAATACCTTCATGGTAACTTCAATTCCTTACAATTCCAAGGGAAATAACTTATTTGATCATAAGTTCCATCACAGCTCCACAAAAGAGGAATATAGTACAGTATTCTTCAGCCCATATGATGAAATTTTCCTTTTTCTTGAAAATGTACTTTAAAATTAGTGTTCATCTTATGGATTGGGGTAAAGCTATAATTTCATACTACTGACTTTGTGATTCGGCTGCAGGTGCCCAGCTCTATACTTTCTTATACTAACATAGACTGCATTGCATCAGCTAGCGACAGGTGCACTCACCATTATTTAGTCATATCTGAGATTTTACGATGAATACAATTAATACAGTAACAACTCAATGATACAAAGTTGGCAGGACTGAAAAATTGACACTTCATATTTTCGAGTTTCGTATTTTTGAACCTTTCCAATAAATTGCAAAATAATATTTCCCCTCCCCCCCTCTGACTTCTCTGGTCTTTGGAAACGTTTTAAAATTATTTATGGTCATTATTCGTGAAAGCATTAGAAATAATGCCTTAATATCATAAGCTAAATGTTACAAAATGATCGTGAAATAACTATTATCTCTTACTTCCCCATGCAAATGATTTTTATTTGGCGATCATTTTCTTTCCAAAATTTTCGCCCAGTTTAGAAGGTGTATATAAAGCAAGTTCTGCACTCTCCTATGACGTGTATCGTAAACCCACGCATTCGA
This sequence comes from Ceriagrion tenellum, assembly GCA_963169105.1. Taxonomy (NCBI): domain Eukaryota; kingdom Metazoa; phylum Arthropoda; class Insecta; order Odonata; family Coenagrionidae; genus Ceriagrion; species Ceriagrion tenellum. The sequence goes on from OY720638.1 coordinate 141,587,044, forward strand.
ATAATTACATACATCAAGATTCGTTTGTTAATAATTGTAACAAACTCGGTGCTCTTCATGCTCTGGTCCATAGATTAGTTAATATTCCCCTTAGCAAAAATAACTCTTTAACAGAATTGAACAACATTAAACTCATCACCAAACAGAACGGATTTAAAGAATTGATAGTTGACAATTTAATAAGAAAGCACAAACATAAGAAACTCATTAAAAACTCAACCACCCTCACGAAGGATAAGTCTTTATTATTAACCTTCCATTTCACCCGCAACTAACTTAAGGGCTAGGAAAGATTTTCAAAGGGGTTAATACAGAAATATCATACAGTAACAACAATAAACTTAAACATTTATTAGGGAACACTAAGGACAAAATTGACAACATCAATAATTCATAGAACAACTTGTTCTTCATGTGATTTAGCTTACATCGGCCAGACATGGAGGAATATAAAGACAAGGTTCAAAGAACATATGGCTCATTTTAAATTTAATAGACCAGAGAAATCTAGCATTGTGCAACATTTACTTAGTGAGGGACACCAAACGTCAGAAAGCAAACTTCATCTCGTCAAACAGACACCCAATCACTTACTGGACGCATATGAAAGCCTGTATATACATAAATTCAAAAATAAAATCGTCTATAACAATAATGGACCCGTGCCATACTCAACACTTTATTCACTTATGAAGTAGTTTACTTCAACGGTTTAAATTTTCCGTTATCGGATCCCCTTCCCTTTCCTCCCCCCCAACCCACCCATGCTTTCCCTCACTTCAACCGTTTTTCTACCTTCACTACTCTTCACTTCCCCCTCCTTCCCCTTCACCTTCTTATCAATAGTTTTCAAATACCCTTTCCCTCCCCACCCACCCCTCGTTACCATTGGTTCCTTAACTCTCTCCCCCATTTCGTCAACATATATTTATTCAACGTTTGTCCTTAGGTATATCCACTTACAACTTTCAGTTGCAAGTGACTTTTTTCCCTTCAGTTTGCTGAAGAGGGCCACTTTGTGGCTGAAACACCCGTGAACGATGCATACCCTGGTCCGTTCCTGTCTGCGCTCTAGGTGAGTCAGATTCTCCCAGAAACTGGGCCCTTTTGAATGAGGGAGTGAGTGTTTTCTGAGTGCTTGTGTCATTGCTGGTTTCATTGTATCCCTGGCGTGGAAAGTTTTTTCCCATAAACATTCACAAAACGTGTGCTTGTTTTTATCCTGGCATCTTTAACGGGGTCCCTAGAGCCTCGTGATGGATTCCAATCAGGATAGTGTGTGTGAGGCTGTGTGTGGTCCCTGGCGAGGAAGTAACATTCCCATAAACCACCACAGATCACTTTGTATCATCATGTTGATGGTTCTGGTCTTAAAGACAATTCTACAAACACAACAAAACTTGCCTCTCTGTTTTGTAAGGAGACAATGCAGATGACAGTGAGAGACTGAAGCCCTTTGTTTCAAGAAAAATCTATAAATCTGCATTTTTTTTAAAAACATTAGGACCTTGCCTGAAACCCATGCAGCCAACTCAAAGGCATGGATGACATCTGGCTTTTTTGAAGGACAAATGCCCTCAATACAAATACTAGGTGCAGTACAGTAATATCCTTTATTATTGAATTGGTGCCCAGCACACCCTGTTTACTTAAGGAAAATAAATTATTATCCCTGCCCATTGTACCAGTCAGCTGAAGCTAATAGATTTAGGTAACGTCCAATCTGCTTAAATAAAATTATGAAACATTTGGTTATGAATTTGCTTCAATTTCCAGCATATAAAGATTTCCTTTTGATCTCCCCTGTCCCCATCACATAGAGATAATAGAGCAGTGACACTGGTTGCCATTCACCTGTAGGTTCCAGCTCTGTACTGGAGAGGCGGGCTCGATCACCTGGCTTCCGAGGAAATGATGAATCAATGTACGCATAACCTCCTTCCATTCCTCCATGCATGAAACTTGATCTATCAGTTGCTGGGCCTGTGGAAGGGTTTCTGCTACCCCTGCCCTGTAAAACAAGGCAATATATTTAGAGTGATCATACATACCAGTTTGAAGGTGTTTGTCAAAAAGTCCTGAAGGGCCAAATAAAAATACTAATTCGCACCAGTCTTCAAATTTTCTATTTTTATACAGTAAACCCTTACATAACACGAAGTTATGTTCCTTGAAATTGTTATCTAATGTAAAATCGCACTATATGAAACTAATATATAACAGGGACTACCGAGTTTCATTCCTCATTCTCAACACCTTATGTTTAATTGAATGCGAAATTCTGTGATTACAAAGCAGTGTTGCACTTACAGAAATAATTTTGTAATTTTTCTTTGTTAAACAGAGATTTATAAACTTTTAATTTGTTTTTATAGGAAAGGCATCCAGTTAAATCAAAATACAAGAAGTTTGATCTTCAACAAATCATTTTATTGTTATAGACTGCATTAACACTCAGGGGCAACCACAAGATTAAGTGAAATTACATCAACAAAAAATTTGAAAAATAAACTTTGGCACGACAATTTATGCTCCACGGAGGATAGGACCATTTCTCTTCAACAACACTTTATTCCACCACTAATCTCTCCTCCTGCAAAACCGTGAAGGAAAGGGATCTTAAGCTGGCAGAACATGTACAAAGTACGTCAAATGCATACAATGCATATGATGTCATGGCTAATAGTGTGCAAAACGTTTATTTATCATAATGAAATGATGAGTGCGAGGTAAATGTCATGGATTATGACATTTTTTACTCGCAATGTGGTTTGATTCGACAGGTTAACTACTTTATAACATTACTCTTCATCCATGGAACAATATAGTGACTAATGATGGTGTATGATTCCAGAGTTCGTTCCGATCGCAACATCAGAAACTGCATCTTACTAAGAAGAACGATCAGGTCTAGTGAAATCTGGTATATAACCAAAACTGCGTCTTAATGAAATCGCGTTATGTGAGGGTTTACTGTACAATTAAATCTCGAAGAAAGCGCAACTAAAAATATTGACCTTTTTTTTTATTCCTGCTGCAGGTGCTGCCTAACTGATTTAATTTTTGGCACTCGGCAGAAATACCATAGGTTTAAATAACACTTCCAGGGTACATTTTCATAAGCATGGCTGGTGAACCCCAAATTCAAGTGTACATTTCAATGTATACTCCTATTCAAAAAAACCTTACCACCTCGAAGCCGAAAAAATTTCTAAGTCCCAAGTTGCCGTAGATGTGACAAGACAGTCGAACCATGCCCCCTGTGTGAAAAGGCAATAAGCAGATGGAACGGGACAAAGACCTTCCTCACCGGAATTTGAGAGGAAGAATGAGGGAGAAGATGGAAGACGGGAAAATTTTGACCTGTGAAAGGAAATTCTTAATGGTGGGAGGAGGGCCTAGGTTTCTGTTCGCTTAATGTGTGAGTGAGAATGAAAGGGGGATAGCCCGTTTTGGTCACTCCAAGAGGCCAAGACCTCTCATTGACGACGACTGCTAGACAATGTGGAGAGCCCAACCTTCATCTTCGTCATGTGTAATGGAAGTTATGAAGTTCATTTATGTGTTTATTTAAAATCGCATGCTACACACTTACATGCGTAAATGGAACCTGAAGATGCAATTAACTACTTGAATTGATTATACTCTCAAAGAGAAAAATCCATTGCCTAGACTAAGATTAAATTTTTGCATAAAAAGTGAATTATTTTATCGTGGCCGATATCATAAATGTTTCCTCCGCTGCGTTTGGATGCGTCCTTGAAATTTAACGTGATACTTTACCCACCAAGAGCTTTACAGCCCCCACTAAGAAACAGTATTTAATTCTCTCACTCTATACCTAATTACTCAACTGTTAGAATGCTTTATTTCAACCAACTTCGATCCACTCAACCATAGAGTTCAGCAAACACTCAATTTTTGTTTCCGTTTGAATTTACTTGGGATTAAATACACTGCTTGCCAGACAGAGACATCTTTTTGCCACACAATGCTAACACTTGGTCCTCCTTCGTCTCATGGGCGTATGTTACACCTCAACCTTCTACTTCACAATATAATAAAAACCTTTGGTTGAGAGGTAGGGACTCAATCAAAATGATTTCTCAGGGCAGCTTTCAAATATCAACTCCTTAGCTTATCACAGTCGTTGGGTTGGGTATGTTGTTTACATTGCATTTGGATTAACCATAATTAAAATGAAGATTCCGCACAAAAGAAAGCCCTTTCCACAACCCTGGATTGAGGAAAGGCTCTACCGTTCTGAAAGTGACCTAAACAGGGCTGCGGCTTCTTACTCAGCTGGGAGTGGGCGTGTCGGAGAAGTGTTGTTTTTGAGCTGTGTCCAATCATTCGGGTTGTTTTAGACTTCTGTTTCCTTATTAGTGAAGGAGAAAGGGATCAGATCTGCTAAGTTAGACAATGTCAAGATGCCTCGTTCACGACAGCTTCAAGGCGCTGAGAGAATATGTCCATTCAAGGTGATAGAATACTGATTTCTCTAACACCATGTTGCCTATCTCGTCTCCATTGTCGTATATCTTTCTGTGATAATTTTCTCATAATATTCTCAAACGTTAAAAAGTATTTGAGCTATGTAAAACGAATTGCATTTTATTTTGATATTCGAAAGACCTCCGTCACACCACCTAAAGCACTCTGAATATGGATAATGTTGATCAGGCTGACATCACTGACAGAATCACAGTGGAAGGGTGGAAAACCTGTCCGCTGAGGATTCCTACAAGTTGAACATTGGAGTAATCCTTATCCAGTCCAATTTTTAAAATAAATAAAACTCTCACAGTTCATAAATGCAGTACTGCTCCAGGTTTTACGGGACACAATTATAAAAATTACTCGGCCCCAACATATCATGCTCTCTGCTGGGAACTTCGGTAGACTGTGCTAATGCCACCCCTTGTTACCTTATCATTGATGCAGAAAACCCCAAAGAAAAAGCTGAAAATTTTATATTCTATTTTTTTAAGTATATCTCCATAAAAATCTTGTAATTAGTGTTATGTTTTCTTCAGAAAATGGTAAGGACGGGACAAAGGCTCAATGCTATGCAGATGGTAATGATGGATGTAGAGGTGAATAGCACAGTGTATAGCACTATTAAAGAGGTGTATAGCATATTTTCCCATCTGTGCTTATCAAATATTCCACTTTGGTATGCCAGAGGCAATACTGAGAACCCCCAACCTCGGTCCCCTGAGGGGACCCTCGCCTACACGAATCTTTGGTGAAAGAGCCCAACCGACCACTAGACCATTCCTTCTCCCCAATTTAAATCTGAAAACAATGTTGCAGCCCCCTTTCCTTCCAATTCCCATTCAGGCCTCGCTAGGAAGACGAGCAAAGGTGGCAAAGGGGCTTTCTTTCTTTCCAATGTGTTTACAGTTCACTCGCTTAAGTTGGTGAATGTGTCATTACAACCAGAGCGGGCTTTCCACCGCCCGAGGGGTGGTCATGTGGGTTCATTCTACGTTTAATCAGCAGAGGGTACCCATTAAAATTCAGCGAGAGGGGATAAAATATCGATCATGACTTGGAGGATACAACCAATATCCCCTCAATTCCCAGCTCAAAGCATATAAGCAGGTGTGAAGCAATTCAGGGGACTCGGCAAGACAAAATTAATTTCTGATTAGAACTTGAATGATAAACTAATTAATGTGAATTCTAGAGCTGTGCAAATCACGGATTTTCATTTTGAATCGAACCGAATCTCCCAAAAGACATTTTTAATCGAATCGATATAAACTTTTTTTAAAAATATTCGTTAGCGAATCGAATCACCCTAAAAAATTCGCTTGCGAATCGAATTCGAATCTAAATAAAATTAAAAAGCTAATGCGCAGTTAAAGTAATAATTATGTTCACAATATTTCAGGGCCTTACATTAGCTTTTATATCTGTAGTGACACAAAGAATAGCACAGAATAACATGTGTTCATTTAAATTTTCGTTTCGCGTGAGGAAAAAATCACATAAACGAACGGCGCACCATTTTTTGGAATGAGCGCCATGTTTGAATGCATGCAACGATTCGAAGACAAATCTATCAGTTTCGAATATTTCGAATCATCCGGTTTCGAAGCATCCTGATTCGCAGGCGAATCAAATCGAATTAAGCCTGAATCGAGTCGATCCGAATCAATTTCGAAGCATTCGCACAGATCTAGTGAATTCATATTTGTGTCTATTTTAAGCTACTTTATTCTTATTTACAAAAACTTTGTCCAGTATGACAAAGAAATACTGTTAAATGATTTCCTTGAGGGCCACACTGTGTGGTTAACATATTTTTCACGTCTCAGACGTCAACGATGTGTCATGTAAAATATTAAACTCAAATATAAGTATGTATCAAAACTCTTTAAGTGTAATAGAATGATTATGTATCCAATTCAACACAATTCAAACCCTCAGAGCAATGATAATCTGCGATTAATGCCTAGATAATAGAACCTATATCGTTTTTTAGTCAACAACTTGTTGCTATCAGAAATGTAAGCATAAAAAATTATTTCTACATTCGATTTGACCCGATTCAACCTCTTATCACGGTGGTAATAGACTTTCTGCAGCCTAATAAGAGGAAGACCCATCAATTTCAGCGAAGGTTTCCTGTGTGCCAATGTAGACACGAAATGGATATTTGAGTTTTGTCTTTCATTCCTGTAGCTTCTGAAAACAAGGATGCTTTTGCGACTTTGTCTCCTGACTGACCTTTCTCTCCATGCCTCCCCACCCCGATGGGATGGGACCTACACCATAAACCCAAATTTTCCTGGAATTAATCCCTTGCAGATCAAAATTTTTTGCTGAGCGGTGTTCCTTCTCATCGAGTATGTTCTGAAGGTTTCTTTTCCGTCCCATGCGTTTATTGCTTTCCAACGCAAGGGGGCGTGGTTCGGCATTGTCACATTGACATCAACTTGGGACTTAGAAATTTTTTGGCTCTGAGGTGGTAAGTTTTTTTTTGGACAGGAGTATACTCACAGTGGTCCTTAACAGTTCAAAGGAAAGAATCTATTCTCTCGATATGTTAAAGATCCTAAGCTCTAAAGGATTTGTGGATTAGAAAAAGAGAACTTAGGGGGAAACCAAAGAAAGGTAGGTTTCCCATGGCTTCACTTGATTGGAGAAACATGCATGGAAAGTTGTCTATATCCCAGTGGAACAAACATTTTGTTCTGGTTTAGCAGATCAAAAACTTGGTCAGCTTTAGCGTCTAGGTAGACTGTTCCAAGGTGGTCTTGGATTAATTGTATCATGGGTAGAGTTTCAAAAAGTTTGAAACTGTACCAATAATACTTGATGAAATCCTGATGAAACTGTACCAATTCCTTTAAGGTACAGTTGCATCAGTTAGACCAATAATTAGTATCATCAGGGTCAGCTCAACAAAACTTTTTCAACCAAGGAAGTTTGCTTTTTGGCACCAACTTTTATAATTTTCAAATATACCGTATTTGTCCGAATATAGTCCCCCCTTTTTTTCCTAAAATTCCCGTGAAAAAAGTTAGGGGGGGGACTATATTCAAACATAAGCATTTGAGCAAAACGAAAACTCACCACCAAGTTATAAATAACGGCGCAACGGATGATAGTGTTCTCGTATAGTCTTTCTAGTGAATTATATTTATGAGTATTACTGATATAATCGGAGAAATGAGTAAATATTGCTATGCTTTACTAAAAATTAAGTAAATTTTACCACCAACATTGAAAAGACGATTCTTCCGATTCAAATAGCATGTAGAACACACGTATTCAAAGACTTCATCGAATTGCTGTTAATATCTCTTGGTAAAATATTACTAAAATAATTAAATCGATACCGATGACTTAATAGCACAGAACAAGAAATACATAAAATCAAAAGTAAACAAACAATATTACTAAATTAATCGAAGGCATATGTACCCACTGCAAATTTAGAACTCATTTTATAGTTATATGTTTCAAAACATTGTGAAAAATAAACTCGTAAATGAAAATGAACCTTCCGTGACGATTTAACGTCTTATTGCGTCCAAATCTGCGTTTATGTGCCCATGTTTTTGAACACTGTGACCGCTTCCATTACCGAACAAGAATGCGCAGTAATCGATGCTTTTGTTTATGAAAAAGCGCAATGAACGACGGCTTTAAACCATAGTTTGTTCATAACCATTGTGTTCAATAATTAGAAGCAACGGCATTACTGTATTTGATCGAAATCCAGCGCCTCCATCAAGCATCAAAGGTGTGATCATATTTATTGAGCAATACATATCTTCATTTCACTTAGGTAAGTAGGATTAATAAGTTATGACACATAATGCTTCGCAATCATTTCCGCGATGTTTACTTTCTGAAGCATAATTTTATGTTTAACAGTGGGGTGATGAATCAAGTGGAAAGACGAGGATCAACGCTGCAGCAGATTAGAAGCCATCAAAGACCGAGTTTTGACGCCAATTTCAAAATAGCCGTAGCAGAATACGCTATAAATCATAATATTCACATGGCGGCTGAAAAATTTGGCGTGGAAAGAAAGTCTTTGGAAAGAGCAGTAGATTTAAAGAATTAGAAGAAAATGTCATCAAATTTGTGCGCAAATGCAGAGCAGAAGCTTTTGCGTAACTTACAGAATGATTTGCGACGAGGCATTGAAAATTGCCCTGGACAGCGGAATTCCAAGGGATCAGTTCAGAGCAAGTTGAGGCTGGCTAAGAAGAATGATGAAGTGGAATGGGTTCACTCCGAGAAGACGAACATCGCTAGCACAGCGCCTTCCAGCTTCTTATGAGGAGAAAATAATTGCCTACCAAAGGTATGTCATCCAGCTGCGGCAGAGGCAAGGATATTTATTGGGGCAAATGGGAAATGCTGACCAGACACCTATTTTTATTGACATGCCGAGTTCAACAACAGTGGAAGAAAAGGGAGCTAAGTCAGTGCTGGTAAAAACGTTGGGACACGAAAAGAGTAGAGTAACGTGCATGCTTGCTATTACTGCTGATGGTAGAAAATTACCACCATACATTATTTTTAAAAGAAAAACTATGCCAAAGGAAAAATTTCCTTCAGGAATCCACATAAGGGTTGAAGAAAATGGATGGATGAATGAAGAATTGGTCCTGGATTGGATCAAAGTTGTTTGGAAAAAGAGGCCAGGTGCCCTTCTAAATATGCCATCCATGCTGGTACTTGATTCATTTAGAGGCCACATTACCGAAAGTGTGAAGATTGAGCTGGCAAAAGGTAAAACGGATCTGGTTATTATCCCAGGGGGTTTAACTAGCCAACTACAACCTTTAGATATATCAGTTAACAAGCCTTTCAAAGGTAAATTAAAAGAAAATTATGGTGAGTGGATGATAACAGGCCCAAAAGAATACACCAACACAGGCAAATTAAGGAGGCCTTCTCTGGCAATGGTTGCCCAGTGGATTCTAGGAGCATGGAATTCTGTGAAAGAAACTGTGATAACTAAGAGTTTTAAAAAAATGCTGTATATCAAACAAACTTGATGGTTCAGAAGATGATATAGTGTGGCAAACATCAGATTCTGAAGACAGTGATCAGGATTGGAATCCAGACACAGAAAATGATTCCTATGATGAGTCTGGGAGCAGTATTTCTGATGAAAAAGATGATTGAGTAATCAAAAAGTTTATTCTATTTTAGTAATTAAGGGGATACCATATTTTTCAGTTTAAACGTTTGTTGGAAAAAGTTTATTTCTTAATTTTATTACTTTGGTGCCAATAGTAAGACCTGTTGTTCAATTTTTTTGCTTAGCAGGTATTTGATGGCTATATTTTTATAATATTCATAATTTATAATCACAATTTTATTTATTTTTCCTCAATTCTACTAATCACTTTGATTTGTAGTGACCTAGTGGTGTATGTGTTGTACTGGATCACTAAAGGTTTCTGGGCCAAATGTGATATTCCTATTTATAATATGAGCTTTAAGTTAAAGTTAATATTGACTATGCCTATAGTCATTTGTAAGTCAAAAGTATTAATTTGTGAATGTTTAACAAAAATACATTAATATTGAATACTTTTAGAATTGTCTCATTTCACCATTATATCTGGTTAAGGAACTATAAATTACCCATACATACAATGAATAACAACATGTTTTTAGGCATAAATATTTTGGTGTGATGGAAAATATGTTAACAGATGTGTTCTCAATGGTCACAGAAATAAGTTTTTATTGACTCTGGAGTCCCAAGTTATTAACCTCAAAAAAATTACCTACTTAGGCTTCCTTTGCATTTTCAAATTTTTTTCCCAAAACTGAAGCCTCAAAATTAGGGGGGGGAATATATTCGGGGGGGAACTATATTCGGACAAATACGGTACTTATTGAGCAATCTAAAGTCTTGATGATATTAGTAAGGGTTGAGTTAACCTCCTGGTCAGCTGAGTACAAAGGCATGAGAAAAATACGCCACAAGTATGGGATACCAGTCCTTTCCTTGGGTCACATACATGGGTCTTATGAGATTTTGCCACAAATATAAGAGCTTTTGGGCAGAAGTATCCAAATTGGTAAATCCAAAAGAGATCACAAGATGAACTGGTCCACTGCTGAAATTTCTGCCAAATTGGGTAAATGCTAGAGTCAGGGAATGATACACTATAATATCAGATTTCACGCACCTATAGTTGTCAACAAGGCTAAAATATTTTATTTACCACTCAGAATATCAATTAATATACTTGACCTTATTTACAGTTTCAGGACATGAAAATGATTTTACCAAAAGGGTGATGAATTTGGTTTGTAAAGCATTGGTAAAAGTGAAACAATTAACCAATAACAGAGTTTTTTTTTAATGGGAGCACAAACCCTAAGACACAGAGAATTTACATTATAGTTTCATGATTGGGAAGAATCCATTATTTTTAGAGAAAGTTAATTACCTTTGCTTAAGAGTTTGAAGATAATACAAGTACTTTGCCTTACATCTTGATATAAATTTTTTCCAAGACTTTCCAAACATTTGTGATTTAAAAAGTTATCAATGACATATAGTAGGCACACTAACCATTACCCATTTTATTTATAATGGTTACACTGCATGCCCATCTTTTTCACAGTTAACTTTTTAAACTGATTAGTAGCATCAGGATCAGCTCATGAAAACTTTTTAAACCGAGAAAGTTTATTGCACCGATTTTTGTCTGCCCGACCAAATTACAAGGGCAAATTATTATGGACTAATATACAAAAAATAACTCAAGACACTTGAGTAATTGTTAAGGAATATAAATAATATTAAATTTCTTTCATGAATAGACCTCAAATTGGCACATACCCAGAGGAGTTTCCTTAAGGCAGTCACTTGGACCTTGAGCCTTCCCTAGGGAAACTTAGTAATTAACTTGAATGAAGGTACACTCAATGGCCTCTACATGGAATTCATGGGTGAACTTAGTTCAATCATCCCCACCCAGGCTGTACATACTTTCTGGGTGCTCAATTTCTTCAAAAACTCTGAAGAATGGTCTTCTTGGCTTCAAAGAGGGAAGTTTATTTTATACTATTGAGGCAATCGAGAGGTAAAGCAATTATGTCTCACTCACAAGGCCAACATCCCTGTCAAACATTAACATTCCATTGAACTACAATCTACAAATATTTCATATATTAACAATTTAAAAAGTATTAGGTCACATTTTTTCTTCTAATCTAGAATAATATATGTACTCCACAACCAGCTCAGGAAACTAAGGCTGAGAGTAACAACCTACACATTTGTATCTCATGCATTAACAATTTAAAATAAGCTAGATAAGGTTATTGTGTTCTTCTTATTCTGGACTAACACGCCCCATTATCAGCTCAGGAAACCAAGGCTAAACTTGAATTTCACGTCAACCTGCTGAATTAGGAATGTTGGGTTCACTATTATGCATTTATTTTTCTAGTTATTGCCAAATTAATTTTTAATGAAAAAAGAAATAATTTAGCTAATTTAATAATAATTTAGATAATTTTTAAAAAATAGGGAAACAAGAAATGACTAACTAAATACTGCTGCTTCACAGTTAAAAAAAGAACACATTTTGTAATCCATTACCCTCTCTCACTAAGCAAATTTATTAATCAAAATCATTAGTATGTATTTCATGAAATTATTTAACATGAGAGCTATTATGCAGCTTGATCATCCATCTGGTCTTTTGTGACTCTTTTCCAGCGGAAAAGTCATGAAACCTTGGTTATCATCCTAAAATGGCATGGTTAGTCCACAAAAACAACTGTTTTGTCTCACTTGAGGAGATAAATCTAAATAAACTTTATTTTTATGGTGCTTGTAGCTTCAGACCCGGTTGTCGCTTAACCTTTAAACGCTGAAAGTGCCAATATTGGCATGCCGTTTGGTGCTTCTCACTCCCGAAAGTGCCATTTTTGGTTCATTCATCACAGGAAAACATCATGAGGGCCAATTTAAATCCGGCAGGGAGGGACTTCAAAGGACATTTTAATCTGGCGTTTAAAGATTAACATTTTTGTATACTAAAATATATGATAATAGTTGTCGCAGTCCTCTGATTTCCCTTAAATTAGGTGAAAGATTTCCCTTGGCCTAGGATTGATTCCTTTGCCTATGCATGAATGATGCTTTCATATTCATTAGGAATTATGAAGTGGCCCTAGGCTGAAATTTCTTTAAAAGAAAATGCACACTTCTTTATTGAATGCTCTAAATTTATTAATGCCTTTCATTAAAAGATTCTATAACTCTTTGACTGCCTGATCTGATCTATCAGCCCTTGGGGTGTGTGTGAAAAATGCCATTGGCTGATCTGTTGACCATTTCTACAAATAAATTTTACTATAAATATTTTTCCTGGATAATAAATCAGTATTAAAAGCATACTTACATCCAGTAATACATGGGATTAGTTTGAGGAGATTACCTAAAAGACATTGGCCAGAAAATATCATTAAAAATTTATTATAAATTCTAACCCAGGAAAGGGTGCACCCCTAGGTTTTTTTATGAACTGTAAATAATCAGTGGCACTACTATGTGGCATGTTTTCATACCTGGGAATCACCAAAATTCACAAAAATCTAAACTGGCAGTCTATTAAAATTTCATTAGGCTCCGAGACTGGAATGAGTCAAAGTGTTCTGGGGATGTTGCTTACACCCTGCAAATCCTTTCACATTCCTCAAAGGAATCTGTCTTCGGCCTCTGTGCCATTCTCCTGCTTCTATATTGAGGCCTTAATGGTCATTGCCAACTGATCCTTATGCATATAGAAATATTTTGTATAGAATTTCTTATATTTAAAATATATTGCCTTAAATATATATATGTTGTAGGAAAATAGAAATAACAAGAACGAAACCCAGAGTTTCTAGTGCCGCCGGTCAAAATAGAGAGAGTGGCACCCAAACTACCATTACTCATATCTAATTCTCTACATTCCTCTCTTTATTCCTACTTCAAACTCGGCACCTTTTCCAATAAGATAATCAAATGAGATGTTTACTTCAACATTATCCCACCTTTGCTAGGGAAAAAAATCACTATGCCACCCCCTCTGTGATGGCAGCCCAGGCAGCGGGCCAGCCCCTTCATCTATACGGTACACCACCGATCTTAAGTGCTGATGACTTTGCAGACATTTGCACTTTCACACAATGCTACAGGGTAGCTCAGGTCACATGAATATGCATGACATTCCAAGTCTAACAACTGACATTTGCATCCGTAGAAATAAGAGAATTCTTTGATGATTAGTCTGAAACATATTGCAAATGCAGTAAAACACCAGTTTCTTGGCCTAAACAGCTACCAAACCCATGGGCTTCAAAACTCACCAGGCTCCAATTGAAGTCGTCATCTTCATCATCTGTCCAGCTACATAATCCTCCTTCAAAAGTACAGTGGCCTCGACAGTCCAAACCTGGTTTTAAAGCCACATTGTCAACGGCAACGAACCCTCTGTACTTCCTGAATGATTCTGTTTGTTCCTTAGCTATTGATTCGAAAACCACCTATAAGGTTTAAGAAATACACATTCATTCAGTTAATTGTGCATCAGTTGACCACTTATTGATTTTATTTTGAATTGCACAAAATAATAGTTTATACATTTACTAATCCAGTTGTAACCCACCACCTGCAGTTATCTCATTTTTTATTTTGAGTAGCTAGAGAATATTTTCTCCTACTGTACAATGATGAATCGACAGAGGAAATCCATTCTATTCAGAAAATAAATCACCTTTAACTAGAATTGATTCATTTTTTTAGGAAATTTCATTACACCCTACATCCCTGATCGGGTAGGGTATATTGATATTGTCACAGCAGAAATGTAATGCATCGAAGGAGGCATGGCAGGTATGGATAAGTACATATTGAAATGATCAGCATCACCTTACGAGTCAATCTAGCTATGTCCGTCTGTCTGTCTGTGTCTTGGCACAATAACTGCCATAAAAATTGAGATATCGAGCTGAAATTTGGGTCATAAGCCTCTGGTAGTCCACAGACGGCACAGTTCTCATATGGGTTGGATCGGACCAAAACCACGGTTTTTAAACAAAATTGAAAGTGGTGGTGTAGGGTATTATAGCTTCGGCAAGGCCAAAGATAATTTCTTAAATAGTTACGTATTCGCTCTTTATTTACTTTCCCAGTTATTTTCTGATTTATACAACACCAAGCAATGTAAATCCCTAGCTTTTCAGCCATGATATCTGATGTTTAACTCGGTAGGTGATGCAATCACAAACCTCATCCAAAAAAGGAATATTTGCCCTTCACTAATTTCCTGTTAATGGAGGATGCTACAGTGAAATATTACGAGTGCGTGAGGATTCATACCTTTACAGGGAAGGCAATAAAGCTTGCAGAAAGAAAAGAAAGAAAGAAAATAATTTGTGTATGATTCTCTCACAATCACCTGAGAAAATATGTAACTACTTTCCCAGCAAATAAAGGGGAATTATCACGCTCAAATTAGATATGGGTAGATGAACATTAATATCAACTACTAGGGGCACATTAATGAAAAGCAGGAATCACAGACCTGGAATTAGAATGAGGACACTTTAACAGAAGAATCGTCTAAATTAATACAATATCAAAGAATTTGAAGAAGTCTATTTATGTTAATACATTGGCCAATTCCAATGGGCTACTAATCATTATGCATAACACATTAATTGGTATGAACTTGCAGAGTTACAGTTATTTTTAAAGGAAAACATACTCTGCACTTAAAAATTTCTTTCAAGATGAATGCATGTAAACTTACTAGTATGCCAAGAATCCCCATCCCGTCATTCAAAAATATTAACATCAAACAAGTTTATACAATTTGAAAGTGTTTAAAATACCCACTTACTTGGTGAGCTGTATTATAGGTATATAATACCTCGGCTTCCATCCATTTTCCCTGAGTGGAGTCTTTTGTGCCCCATAAAACTCTGTCATACATTTCCACTCCACCCTCTTCAACAACAGGATGAAGAAGCACTCGAAGCCCTGCCGCACTTAAACCATCCATTGAATAACTGCATGTAATACAAAAATGAGAGCATAACTTCATTATATTTACACATGAAAATTTGGCAAATGAATTACTTGAAAGCCAATAGCAAATGCAAAATTTAAACCCAAATCTACCATATGATGAAAAGCAACCATCTCAAAGTTAGCTAAACACTGGTGGTGCAGTAACATAATAATAATAATAACTTTATTGGCCCTGTAGGTCTACATAAAGACATAAGGCAAGTCAAGTTTATGAATATAAGGCAGGGTAAAATATAAGTACATACAGAAAGTACATGGTGCATTATATATGATAGTGAATACAAGAAGATGATATCGCATTTTTCCCGTGTTAATATTATCACATTAACAATACATTTACATACAATATACCGTGACATATTACATTAATATAAAATAAAAGAGTTGAGTAGCAATTTTGACACTCAATATTCTCAATATTAGTCAATTAAGACAGCATTCTGATACTGAATAGTATGGATTATTTGTTAGGTATGTTTTTACTTTATTTCTGAAAATACCTTCTTTTACTATTTCTTTGAGGTGGTTGGGTAACTTGTATATTTGTGTGATGGTGTGGTAGGGACTCTTGTTTGTGAGAGCTAATTCTTTGCTCATACAGTGGATATCTTTGTGCTGCCGTGTGTAGTGCATGTGTTCTTGGTTATTCAGATGGAATAGATGTTGATTTCTTCTGACAAATACTACAGCTTCAAAGATTAGGATGCAGGGTAGGGTGAGGACTCGGTATTTAAAAAAATATGGTTTGCAGGAGATTTGTTGTGAGATTCCTGCTATTAGCCTGATAGCTCTTTTCTGTAGCTTGAATATTTGTGTGCTGTGGCAAGATATGCCCGAAAAGATGATACCATACCTGATTCTGGAGTAGATGTGGGCATAGTATACTGACAGTAATGTATTGGTGGATACTTCCTGACGGAGGTTTCGTAATGTGTACAAGTGGAAGTGAAGTTTGTCAGATAGATAATCGATATAATTTGCCCAGTTTAAAGTTTCAGATAGAGTGATTGGGAAAGAGGAATAGACTTGTACGCACAGATGAAAGTGTTGGGTAGGCAAGGGTGTTTATAAAACCAATTACAATGATGAGGATTCGGTCGCAAAAGAAGGTATGACAGTAATAAAAAATATGTGATGAATGGAGTTGACATTACTGCATACCTATCTATAAGAAAAAAGGGTATTCCTTAACCCTCTCTCCAAATGGTGACATGCTATAATTATACCTATATGGTGAAGCAGTTGAATGTTTTGTTTCTGAGCCTGATTATAGTGGCATATGTCAACATGTTAGAATATATGCACAGATTACAGGTGCAAGTTAATGTATCGTGTAACCAGGCCTTTAGGCAGTGACCTTAATAGTGGCATGCCCATTACTTCCCGGGGACAAGACACTGCCAGTGACCTATCCAAGAGTTAACAAATAAATCAAGCCAGTGAAATTTCAGCAACCCCAAAAGAGAATTGGAAGACATTTCCTTAAAGATAGTTAATTACCTATTCCGTACTTGAAATTTCTTATAATATGTCCTAAGAAATTTCCTGAACAATATGGCAACAAGATCTTATGCGAAATGTTCTCATAATATCTAGTTAGGAATTTTCTCCCACGATCTCGTTACAAATTGAATGTCATTTGAACAGATGATGAAATATTGTCATAGACATATATAGGAAAATCACATAATTATTAGGTGGTCGGATCTAACACGAAAAATATTCTGAGACATTTGCGAATTCTAATGAATGAACAACTGAGAATGAAACAATTACTATTATTAGCATAAAATGACCAGTTCAGCTACCACACTCAGGACATAGTGATCTGACAACACCATCACACATGCACAGAGTGCCAAAAGGCGACGTAAATAAATCACTAAAACCACAGATGTGCCCGTGACAATGAATCAGGCCACACTTATACAATTAACTCCTAGGTGTAGAATTACAAACGTACCGCTGGAATAATGACAGTTTTATCATGTTCACAAGTTTTTCTTAACGCTCTGAAGGCAAAATCACATCCTGCTCGCGCCATTCCTTGAGGAAACAGAGCCAAAGATCACCCAAAAGATGCAATAAAAATCAGGTTTCACTAATCGTCACAGCTGATTCTGATAACCGATTCCTGGCAAAGTGCCTGAAAATACAGGATGTTAGTAATCTAACGTTATAAATGTTGCTACGACTTTTATTTTGTTGACGAGTTTGTTGAATTCTTACCTTATTCTATCAATGGAAGAAGAATTGTCAGAAAATGTTTGCTCAAACATTACCAAATCTTTTAACCACATATTATGTTTTATAGCCTCAGTGGTATACATCAGCACACGTCCCGGAAACATCAGCACATACGCTATAACTCTATTAAGTATGTACGTAGTATTCTTTGTTTTCTTGGTAATCATACACATCTGCCTACGAGCGTAAGACGCCATTTTCAACACCGATTAATCGCTCGCAAGAGATATCGATCTCTCCAGTCGAAGGCAAAACCGCGAATTATGAAAGGAATGAAAGCATAATATGAAGTGATGTTACCAAACGTCATAGAAAATAATAAAATCCGAAGAAACAGGACAGGCCACTGCATCAATGTTTAAACAATATCTTAAACTGTATATCATATTATGCTTTACCCATATTATAATGCTAGTTCAGCGCTAGAGTAATTTAAATTTAGGCCTTAATTACGCCTGTTAGGTGTATTTTTAAAGGCGGATATTTGGCGAATGTGCTATGTGTGTGGTTGATAGTCTATGTTTGAGGTATTTGCGGACACGTATGCCCGCAAAAAACAGATTAAAATACAATGTACTTGGAGATCTTTCGATATCATGATCACTTGCACATTTAAAGGCTGTAGAAGAATATCAAGGTGTAGTAGATTGATCTCATTCAAGATTGATCGAAATTTAGAACTTCCAGAGAAAGGAGGATGAGGAACTGTGAGGGAAAATAAGCCTGGAACTGTGACGAGATGATTTAATGTGTATGAGTCCCTAGCATGGGCAGAGCCAGGATTTATGCTGGGGGAAGGTTGGGGGCAGGACACACATCCGTAGCTGTAGATATATGTCACGGGGCAGGACATCATCCTGTCCGGCTCTGTAAAACGGATTTGGCATGAAATGTCTAACCAAGGGGGTGGCAGCCCCCCCATTGATGAGAAATTTCATGTTCATTTGATGTTCCCAGAAACTAAATATTCGAACACCATGGATGAAAGCAGGAAATAATCATCAGCTCATTCATTTTAATTACCTAATCATAATAAAGACGAGATGATCTCCAAATCTAACATTTAATGTCATGAAAATCTTAGCTCACCGTCATTTTTCCTAGACTAGCCACACCCAGTGATATCTTGGAGCCTAGCTATGGTGACTTGAGTTGTATAATTTTCCTCACTGGGTTTATCATGGGGTTTCCAGTGAATATTCCCAGTGACCAAATCTTCAAGGATGTAATCAGAATATAATCATCCACTTATTGATTTCAATTAATAGTAATTACTTAATAAGAATTATAATTACTTAATTTAAGTAATTATAATGACGTGATACACTCCAAATCTATTGTTGATAGTCATGAAAATCTTATAGTACAGTGCTATTACTGTAATCCAGCCATTTTTCAAGTCACTGTACCCAATGATTTTTGAAGTCCTAACCAGTGACTTGGGTAAGAAAATTTTCCTCATAGGGTGCCCTGTGATTTTTCATGGGATCAAAACATATGTTTTGATTATATAATGAGTGGCTATAGTTAAAAATCTCAAATTAACACTAGGAGGACGGGAGTTTTGCACGACCTAAAAGGATGGGGATTGGATAATTTTGACCCATAAAGTAGCCATGCATACGGAAATTTCTCAATTTTTTCGGCAACGGAGAATGAACCAACTAACCCAAAACCTCAAAGGAACAAATGCAACGAGCTATTCCGTTCTCACACGAGCCAAAACTCTTTCATTCTCCATTTTACATCCACGGAGTGATTTTACTTTTCAGCAGAAGAATAGGGGATTGAGAAATGATTTTACAACTTGAGCTGGGCACTTCCTCTAGACGGCTTTGATAAGTAATGTGCCAACACTTCGGTGACTAAAAAGATCTTTACGAAGGTTCGTATTTCGAGTGAGAGCTCAAAATAGTTGTGATGGTCAGGATGGTCCTTTCCAATTGCCGCATCACTGATGACTTTCACCTCTCATTCTGGGAATGGGAACATTGCTGCTCACAATCCTATCATCTAGTGATCATATTTATTGCTAAGAATTTAAAAACTAAAGTAAATAAATAAACAATGGGTACATCGGCAGAATACAAGAGATATATTTATAGTCCTATTCCTTTGGCGATTTCAAGTTCAAGTCAAATTCTTGGACGATGTGAAAAAAATTGCGTAATTTTGGTAAGCCGGAAGCAGGAGAGATCCACAATTGCCAAATGACATTCAAATGAAATATAAAGGCTTTTGTATAGTGATATAAATGTGCACTGATATATTTTAGTTGATATAAGTAAACATAAGTGATCAATAGGAGAAGAAAATGAAGATAGAACTTGACTCTAATAATGAAAGAGTTTATGGGTCAAAATGACCCATAGCCATCCTTCTAGGTATATCATCGTTTAAAAAATTAAACAACAATAAATAAGAAATTTTCTTTCCATATTAGTAAAATTTAAGTAAAAATACACAAAGTCACAAAATTTTAAAAGAATCCATTCAGAAATAAGTAGTTAAATTTCATTTTGAACACTCGTTATGGGTCAAAATGACCCATCCCGTCCTTCTAGTGTTAATACTTTCAATTAGAAGTAAAGTGGTTATAGTCAATTCAAATCTAGCATGTAATATGTTTTTAAAATATTGATGACTGTGACTTTCCTGTGACATACCTGGTGATCAGACCAGGAAATCCATAATCAATGACTATGTCACTGCCTGGGTCACTGAATATTTTCACTGGATTCACTGAGTCACTCGACATATCAGGGCTTCATATGAATGAGTAAATGACAACTTGTCAGGTTGTGTAATTCTGATTAAATGAGTAACTGGTGAGGCAATGAATGAATTGGCCTAAGAAATTCCCAATCTCACATCATTAAGAATGTCAATAGATACTACAATAGTTTGATACCCACCTGAAAGAAACACATTTCCCCTCTGGTCCTGTTGTTTCCAGCATGGGGCTTTCAATGAAAGCACTTTGCACTGCCCTCCCTTCAGGGGATGGAACAATTTGAGACATCTCACAGTATATATAACCACCTGTAAGAAGTGATTCATGATCAATAAGATATATCTTGTACACATGCAGAATTGACCTCTAAAAAAATTCTTTGCTGATATGAAACATTATTGTTATTCTTTGAGAAGGTATTCAAATTACATAATGAAATCAGAAAAGTTCTCTTTGTAAAACAGATTGTATCACCTTTGTCTGCATCTTCAGATCCACTGGCATCAGTTGAAGGACCTCCTAGCCAGTTTGACAAAGCTCCAGCTCCAGCCTCCCAGCGCAATAGTGTGCCATTTCTATTTATCCAATCACAGGTAATGAGATCATTTTCAGTTCCAAAGTCACATATTTCTGAAAATTACAGACAAAGTTTTTTCATTGATTTCATTATAATACGACATATTATTCAGAATCATAAATTACTGAATGTACTTTTGGTGAAGTAAAGAGGTACCTACCTATGTCATGCTCCTTCTTAGCCTTTTCATTTTTTTTCACAGGAAATAATTTACTTTAATTGATTTCCATAAAAATGAAGCAGAAAACTTCATTTTAGGCTTATGAGCTTTAGTGAAAATGTGGCTGTATAATGAAATTCCATCTCTAATCAATGGGAATTCAACATAACCACATCAACTTTTCTCTTTTACAAAACAGATGCCTAATAATGAATTCAAAAATATTAAAAGGTTTTGAAGGCAATCTGTTAGGAAATGCATTTATTTTTGTTAAAGGATATTAAATGCAAGACCAAAATTTCACATATATGTGAGTAATGTAATAATTATGATATTTTTTCTGAAAGTGAGTTCCTTCCATGAGGAAGATGGAAAGTGATTGTAGTAGTAATTCTGCTAAGGATTCTTTTCAAAGTAATCTGCCTTTGGATTGACTTATAATGTTCTGGAACTAATTTAAACATCCTCGGATTCCACTTTTATGGTAGGTAGTTACTCTCTAGCAGCAGGTGGCCACTTAATTGTCTATATATGTATGTACCAAGCTACTTCACAACCCTGAAGTTAATTTTAACGGTTGCTAAATGCTGTGTAATGTATGTTTGCACCAGTTTAACCACCATTGAGAAAAAAGCTGGGTATACAAGGTGAAATAAGATTGAAAGTAGGTACCTCATATTTTTGTGAATTTTTAAAGGGACTCATTTCAAATGTTTGTCTTATTTGATTAGGCTTTACTCCTTACCATACTGAGATATTTTTTTGAAGAAATTACAGGGTTGGTGAGCCATAACTGAGTTTCTACAGGATGAATTGCAAGGTTGACTTCAGTAGGTAAAAACAGTGTGTCTAATGTATTTGTGTTGCCTGTTATTCCCTTGGGAAATTTCACACTGTTTAACTCAAATATATATTTACATAGTGCAATGTGTGATTGTAAAATGCATATATTACAAGAGTTATAGTACAAAGAAGTTTGTTATTTGTAGAACTGTAAAATTGAGGCTTACCAGCTGGTTCTTGTCTTCTTGCACGAACCTAGAATGCAAACAATAAAAAATTAACTATGTTGTAACATTGATTGGGTGATAAAATTTAATGTTTTCACAAATGGCTTCAAAATTATGTTTTTTAAAATGATTCTTACCAAACTGCTTTGGAGTATATCAGCTGTTGCTTCTTGAATTACATTTGGAGCTGCTGTTACAGTGTTTACAAAAATACAGACTACCCATGCTCCAGTTAGTATACATGGATCCAAATAATGCATTTTTCTTTATTGAAACTGAAAAAGAAAATAATTGTGTTAACGTCACATGCCTTTAAAGTCATCCTATACAGTATAGGTACCTACTTACTTGTCATAAACAATTGTTCTGTTCCATATGAATACATTATATCCAGTTGTATGAATAAATGGGCATTAAAAACTGCCTGCTTATCATATATGCCTCAATAACTGTTGTGATTTCTTAGGTACCTCAATGCAAATAACTTATTGGCTGATTTACATGCTGTATACCATAGTGAGAAAGAACTAATTAGGGATTTTATATAGCCTCTACTATCACAAATATTCATGCATATTGCATGTAATGAGTTCTCAATATTTCTCTCTTCATTCGGGTTACATTCTTTAATAGTAGGAAGGTTTAATGGCAATGAAGGAATTTCAGCCTACTACAAATATGAGGTCTTATTGAGTACCTCAACATGAACGATGAAAGTTGACAACATTTAGACTGGTCACCATATGGAATTTTGGTCACCATAGGGAAACACTGTATCGCATTCCAAATGTGTTCCCTTATCCTACCACTTATCCTTTGACCATTGAATTTTTTTACATTAAATGGGCCGAGAGAGTTTTGGGAGTGCTTGAACCTAAGTTGTGCTTAGGGATGGGTAAATTGCCGTAATTTTCATTTAAGGTAAATTAAGGTATTTTTTTAAAAATACCATGATTTTCCGGTAATTAATAATTTTCTGCAGTTAATTACTGTTAGCGAATTTAATAGAAAAGCGAATAGCAAAAGTAAGGGATTGTCGGCATTTAAACCATTACTATTGTTGCGTTGATGCATTAGAAATAAAGAAAATTTAAATACAAACACGTCAGCCCTCGCGCAAATCGGTGTTCTTTTGTGTAATATGAGAAAAGTATGTTCAAAGCGTTAAAGACGAGAGCGCCACAAATATGCCATGAGTAAAAATATTCCTCAAGTGAGTTGTTCAGGCCTTTATTTACAATTAGGATTGTATTAAATGTATATAGACTTGACTTAAAATAACGTTTGGAATATATCGGCATGAAAAATATCTGAGACGGTAGTGAATATTACCGAAAATTACGGTAGATTTCAGGAGCTGTGGTAAATTACGTAAAATACCACAGTAATTTACTATAATTACCGCGGTAATTTTCAGAATCGCCTAACTCTAGTTGTGCTCCTACCTCATGGGGATGGGCCGACGGGGCCGACTGACAGAATGAGGGATTATGTATGGCTGAAAATACTCGACATATAACAATTTTCTACCTGTCATCTTGGACCCGCCTACTTTGTTATCAGTGGGACAAGTAGGTATGAAATTCTTTTTGAATTATGTGCGATGCAAATCGGAAGAGCTGCACAGCAATATCATCTCAATAATCATTTTTCCAGTAGAGCAGAA
Source organism: Ceriagrion tenellum (assembly GCA_963169105.1). Classification (NCBI taxonomy): domain Eukaryota; kingdom Metazoa; phylum Arthropoda; class Insecta; order Odonata; family Coenagrionidae; genus Ceriagrion; species Ceriagrion tenellum. The sequence continues at coordinate 141,611,024 of OY720638.1, forward strand.
TGCTGTCAATGCTGGGGTAAGTGTTCAATAGCTCCGTGTTTTGCGTGAATGTCTCAGACTGAGCCATGCACGGCACAGATGGCCTAGCCTGAAGGAATTCTAACACCAACTTCTATAGTAATGGGAGCCGTAAAAATGGAAACTTTCTACTTTCTTGAAAAAATCTTTCTTTTTATTCCAATGTAGAAAAATGAAAATAAAAAAAAGCTATGGACAATGGACTAATATTTATACAGTACTCACTGAACCTTACTAGTCTGTCAAATTTTGGATGACAAATGTAAATGATGTCGTTACCTTGAGGAGGAGAGGGGAAGTCATATTTCATCACGTAGAAAAATTTGACGAAGTCATGATTCTCTTGTTTTATAGTCTTTATTGTTTAATTTGATAATGCTCATTATCAAACTGAAAGTAGTTTTTCTCCAACGCAAAATTTATGGATATGATCATGAATTTTTAAAATTCTCTTAAAGGCTAGTGATATTAAAGCTTAATGCAATTATCGTCCTCTCTGGAAGTAGTGGAGAACTCAGGAAATCCCGTTTAGTCAAGAAATGGGTAAATTACGGTTATTTTAAAAATTTACCGTAATTTTTTCAGTAAGTTTTTATTTTCTACAAATTTTAGCTAATAGAGGATGAAATACGATATCCAGTAGAAATAGTAAGGGATTAATGGCATTTAAACCATTACTATTGCTATATTAATGTATTAGGAATTACGTAGATTAAAATAAATACGGCAGACCACATGCAATTCGGCAATGTTTTATTTGGTATGAGGAGCATTCGTTCAAACTGTTGAAAACGATAGACCCAAAAATATTCTACAAAAGAGCTGTACGTGACTTTATTTATGAATGCATTTACTATCCTTTACGAAATTCCTGCGTTTGAAGACTAATATCTCAAAGACGGCTCAATCCCTTTTAAAATAAAGTACCTCAAATCAAAGCTTGTTTATTTCTGCGTTTAGTTAGTGTATACAAAACTTTTTACCGTTTGTATTTATTTAAGTGTGTGCTTAAAAACAGAATTTTAGCGCATTTTTCCGGGTACCGGACGGATGCATCGCATTTACGGCTTCGTAACAACAACACGGATCAAGATATCAAAATTTCCTTGGCAAATATTGTTGCAAAGATCTTTCTTAACAATCGTACAAAGTTTCATATAATTTAGTACATTATTATTTTAGTTATTGATGAAATTGCAAGACTGCGTTGTTTTCCGTTCCGCGCATCCCTGAAAACCGCCGTTTGGACCTTATTCAAGCTAAGTTCATCATCATGAATCCACTTATAAAATCTTAAACGAATTCGTTGGTTAATAAATATCGATTAATATTTATTTTGGAAAAAGAGCGCGCTGAACTGCCAGGAGCATGCCCGGAAGAGAACGTGAGAGGTCCCAGTTGCCCAGTCAGAGGGTTGTCCGACGCGCAAGCATTTACCGGCGGGGGAAAACCAGTTGTCCTATCACTGTGCATGAATCATTACTAGTAGGACTCGGTAAATAGTGGCAGAAAGGGTCATTTTTAAGAATGGTCATCAGTGTCATTTTAGATCTGTGTGGAAACATATAGTATAGGAAGTTTTGTATACCATCACTAAACGCAGAAATAAACAAGCTTTGATTTGATGCACTTCATTTTAAAATCGATTGAGCCATCTTTGAGATATTAGTCTTCAAACTCGGGTGACCTAATTATGCAACGGATAGTAATATACATAGACCTGGCTTAAAATAAGGTTTGGAATACGACGGTATGAAAAAGAACTGAGACGGAGGCGAGTATTACTGAAAAGTATGGTAATTTTCAGGCACTGCGGTAAATTACATATGATACCACGGAAATTTACGAAATATACAGCGGCAATTTTCAAAATGGTCTCACTCTGGTTTGGTCCTGAATTCAAGGAAGCGAAAGCCCTGCTATTAACCTCCCATTTTAGAGAGGGAGCAACGTTTTCATCACTGATGAAAGCGGCTAACCAGTGCAGGGACTAAGTATCCCGCATTATAAGAGGACCGTCTTTTACCTAATGTCAACGGCCTCGAAAGGCAGATGAACGGGTAGAAGGAGACGCACCCTCTGGTCCTTGGGCCGGGAAATTATCCCTGAAGGGGAATGATCCTCTGGGTCCACATCATAGGATAGAATAAGAAATGGGTAACCACCCCATCAATGATCCTTTTGGATATCCCATGCTTGAATGTTAGAAGTTAGGGAATGATGGAGCAGTCTCAAGTGAAAAAATCTCTAGTAATAGTCTCCCAATCAGATCTATGAGATGGGACAACTTGAGACTACAGAGGAAAAATTGTGGTTAGTGTAAAATCGCAAGATTGAATGTACGATCTTTGAGGAGGACTGCACAATTGAAAACTAGAAATGAGTAGAATGAAAGTAGACATGGGAATCAGTGAAGTCAGGTGGCCTCATACTGGTGACTACTGGAGTGGGAAAAATAGGATATTGCACTCAGGAAATAAAGAAGTGGAGGGGCTGGTATCATTTTAAACGAGGTAATAGGCAAGCATTGGACTACAAAATTTCCACGGTGTCCACCTGAATATCAGGTGGTATGAGCGATTTTCGTTTATATACAGATTAGCGTGGAACGTAGCATTGGTACGCGTACTTATTAGCGATGCTCAGAGATAAAAGTGATAATAATTGCCTGTTATTGATTTGGTTTCCTAGCTCTTCAATGCTATTTTAGCACGTGGCTTTATGGCACTTGACATACATTTATAAATCCGACAGCGTTGTACAGCATTTCTCCTAAACGCGAATTAATACATTTTTCATTATTATAATAGCTCCTAATAAATACAAGGTATCCCACCGAATGGAAAACTTGTATTTACATACAATTTTTACTTAAATTTGGAAATCCGCGCCGCTAGACCAAGTCATAACAACACTTTAATTGATAAGAACATTTTAAAATTTAATTATTTCATCATTTATATTACAATATGCACGGTTATTTCCAGCATATAAATTGATGCAATTACGTGAAAAGCGGTCCAGAATTCTTTTTCCGACTTGATTGAAAAGTTATGAATGTGGTTGGAGCGTAAATAGTGAGTCATTGAGTGCGCATTTTAAAAAGTTTTCAAGTAAGTAAAAAAACTGGACCACACTTCAAGTACACCTACTAATAGATTGGAAATAATACATGTTGTTCCGTATATTATGCAAGAAATATAAATTAAAATTTACGCCTCAATTATAGCATTCGGCATGTTATACCTTGATATTTATTAGAAACATTATAATAATGTGAAACAAATATTTTCGCATTCAGGAGAAAATCTGTGCATATAGAATGGAATTCTTTCGTAATATCTGTCAAGTGACAATAGGCTGCGTGCAAAAATAGAATTGCGTTGCCAAGAATCCAAATCGGTGACATGGGATCTTTTCCGCTTTTATTTATGTATATGACTAACAAATGCACGTAAGCAAATTTCCGCGCAAATTTGTACGCCAGCGAAAATCCCTCTTACCACGTCAAAATGTGCACTCAATCGCTAACGAGTAGTGCTCCGACCACCTCAAAGGGTTGGTGCATTTGCCTACGTAGAAGGCAGGGCAGAAGTGGTGGTAGATTATATTACTAGTGGAGAAGTCGGCCGTGGATGACGAACTGTTGGGAGAGGGAGAGGCGGGAGGGCGGAGGAGTGAGCAGCATTTGCACCCAGGGCGCTCGCAGGTTGAGTAAACTGGTGGACGGGACGGGGAGGGGTGGGGGGGTTAAAGGGAGGGAGTAGTTGATTTCAGAATGTCTTGCAGGTTAGATGGTCTCTTTGCCGTGTAGGTCTGCGCAAGGAACTTGAACGGTAGCCATTGCTCAACTTCGTAGTGGACGTCTGTTACCTGAGGTCAATTCAGTTTAGTTCATTTTTACGTTCGAATTCCGCTGGGGTATTCTCTTTGCGAGAGGAGACGCAGGATTTGTTTTTTAGAGGAAAAAATTATTAAATTATATTTGTCTAGCTTTTATCGGGCATTTCATGGGGGTTTCGGAAAGCCGGGTCTCGGTTACTTTCCCGTGGGTACTTGGTTCAAATCTGAGTGGAGCCATCATTGCATACGCGTCATTTAATCCAATGTCGGATTATTTCTGCATATTAAATCGTCCAGGGAAGTCAGTTGTCGCATAGATGAAGAATGGCTCATTCTAATATTCTACGTGCCTGAAAATTAAATACTTGTCGAGACTCTCATTTGACTAGTAATAGAAACTACCTACTTGTCAAACAGACTTTGGGTTAGAAGACTTGTTTCGTTCATTGAATGAGTCGACCTAAGTTTGCATTCTTTCCGTTTAATAAATTGTTTGAGGTTTTTTCAGTTTTCTCACAATTATTTACTCTTCTATAGTCATTTTTTGAAATGAATGTAAAAAGCAGACAGCACGAGCCAAATGGGGAGTGACGGTTTTTTTTTAATCTTGAGGATCGCGATGGAATTGTGTTATAGTCTGGTAAAAGTCTTTTGTAAAACGTTATAAATAATTGCAAATTTATTCTTGTAAGATATAATATTTGAAGTAATGAGGTTTATGTTACGGACAGCAGTTTTATCAATTTCACATATTTTCTCTGATTTTCTCTCTCAGACGAATAAATTTAATCCTGTTTGTTTGACAATATATCTCTATCATATACTTATACTCAGTTCAATGGTTAGTATTTAAGAATGTTTTGTTTTAGAATTAGACGAATTTCACTAATTTGATTGGGTAGGAAATGCCTCTGTTTTTAATATTATCCTTTCTGTTGGTAGCATTCTAAATTGGTAAACTGGCAGGTTGAGGACTTAGCGGCACTTATCACGTCCAGCTGTTTTACTCGGTGAGGGATAGGAGTTTTCCATTTCCCCTTCGTCTGAACGCGGCCTTATGAAAATCTTAGACCCCTGGAATTCATGTACTCTCAGAGGTTGACCAGGGGATGTTTATGCATTGTAAAATTCAATTCAGCTGAAAGAAGTCTTTCCTCCAACGCCAACAATTCACGGTCTATTCATTTATTTCCTTTATTGGTGGTTTTCTTTGACTAAAGTAAGCTAGACAATAGATGACCTGTTATTAAGATGGCACGTTTGGATATTGAGTCGAGATTTTTAATGCCAGTTCATGTAAATGAAATTCGAATAATTGATTAAAACTGCTTGACATCTTAGAACTTGGCATAACTTTCTTCAGTTCATTCTGAAAATCAAATCTAAATTTTTTTCTGGTTACTCAAAGTCAACTCACTGGGTGGCCACCAATCACTCCCTACAATTCAAACATCATGCTTGTCAATGGCGTAAAATAAAATTGATTGTAATCATCATTTCTTTTCGTTTTAAGTTAATCAGAGTTGATGTTAAGAGCCAGCAGCGAAATGAGATTTGTAGACGATGCGGTAATCTATCAGGAAATCAAAAGCGAAATTACGTCGGGAACTCCTCTCATTTGGCTCGCGGTGTCTTGAGATGAGACTCAAAAATAGTAGTAAATGCATTGTAATATCTATCTTATGAAATAAATGACAAAAACGCCATATTTATTCAGTGGTTAGTACGTATAAATGTGTCCGATCAAATCGACCATCACCAATGGTATGACATTTGCCATAAAGACAATCATTTCACTAGATCGGGATTCAAACTCGGATATCCTGATTGCAGGTCAGAAGTATTGGCCAGATGGACCTTCACAGCCACTTAGTTCGAGTTTCATTGAGATAGGGCGAATACTTCCAAATCGCCTAGCAAGAGAAAGGCACACAGGAAGCGATTGAGATGCTGCATGAAAGGGACTAGGATATCATAGGAGAATAGAGAATCCTCGAATGAAAAAGTGAAAGAGATAATGCTACTTCTCTCTTGTTAGATCAAACCTAGAGAACACCGCGTGCATTTCAGACTCTGCTTAGAAACTTTTAATGCAAGGTTCAAACAAATAGTGAAGGAAAGCCACACGATCCGTCACAACCTGCTGTGAGCGAGCCGAGTGTGTGTGTGACACTGGTAATGAAGTGGACGAAACCGCTAGACTTATCGGGTGGGGGGGGGGGGGGGGGAGGGAGGATGGAAGGGCGCTAGTGACTCGGCGGCTGTGCACTGCGCTTGGATACATACATACATACATACCCATCACGCCGTTCCTTTCCGGGGTAGGCACAGTCAAAATGTTTCACTCATTAATGCATAATTGTACACCTAACTCTGCTTCAATAATTTCCTCCATACTGACCTATCCTTGCAACCCTCTTTTGCCTCATTTACCCCCATACACTTTCATACACGCCCTCCTGTTTTTTAAACTCCTCATATTCCTCCTCCTAAGAATTTCCTCAACCAAATTCAACCACAACTTTCTCGGCCTACCTCTACCTCTCACACCATTCATTCTACTCTCATATATCTGTTTCGTTATTCGACTCTCATCCATTCTCTCAACATGGCCAAACCAACGAAGCACACTCCTTTCATACACGTCCATTACTGGAGCATTTAACCCACATTCATTCATGACCCACTCATTCCTGACCCAATCCATCCTACTTTTGCGGCAAATACTCCTCAGATAACTCATACCCACGGCGTTTAGTCTACTCTTGAATAACTTGAAATTTTCATACGAACAACTTTCAGTATGACAAGGAGGATATTATTTTGACCCTGCACAGTTTTTCAGGAGTTGGTAAAAGTGACAAATCATGAGAGATACGCTGATACACACAGTTTTGATGTGCAAGCATTACCTCCTTCGACGCATCATTAGTTAGAAAAACAACAAGAAAAGAGAAATACGTAACGAGACAGTGTGTTAACATGCAACCCATTTTCATCCTCTCCCTCTTCCTTTCTCTCTGTCCTGTTTCTTCCTTTTTTATGGCTGGAATCCTAACCCCACCCCTGAAACACACCTTTGTGACGGCTCGTTGGGTATTATGTACCTGCGTGTCGAAGTAAACGTCTCGGCGCTGAAAGCCTGAGGCTACAGCGTGTAGCTTTCGCAGGTGATGAACTGACTAGTCCTTTGTCTCTGGCGGTGCATACCATTATACTTCTGACGGTTTTTAATTCTATAAATATATCTCTATTTATCATTTTATCGCAATACAGTGGGAATGATAAAATTTAGACTAGGGATGTTTGTCTTGCGTTGGAGCGATGTTAACCAGGGTGTGAAATTCTCATACGCATGTCCAATGTCCGTCTTGATTAACCCATGAGATTGTTTTTACACATAAAACAAACATGTGACTATAGGAGAAGATGCTGGAAAACAATATGTAATTCTGACGAAGCTAGCATGGGTTCTGAAGCTAGAAAAACGCGATATGACCTGAATTTTATGATTGTGAAGTAGAATTATTCACTTTAATTGGCCGTGGAATCGAAGAGATTAGTGATTCCCTCAAAAATCTACATTTCAGATCTCATTCAATAAATATTCTTTTTAAAAAAACCTTAGCCAATCACGAGAACGTAGGTTTTAATGGCAAATAGTGGAATTAGAATGACTCGTGACGCCATTGGCATCGTAGCGAGCAAAACAAAATATGAGCTTCACATTACCTCACGGGCACAAGACAAAGAATTCTGCATCTCTCAGCATATTTCAATTCCTTTCCATTTCTTTTTTATGGTTGGTGTCCTAGTACCCTATGATATACGCCCTAGTACGTCGATGTGGAATCTTTGCCTCAGAATAGTTTAACTCCGTAAATCCTTGAGAAAGAGTATAGATTACTTTCAACTTAGTCCGCATGGCGATCATCGTAAAAAGCTGCCAATTCAATGAATTCATTCTGTTGTACTCTGCTAATTATTGTGAGCGTATGGTCTAATTACCGCGACGGATAATAGAACTCAGTCAAGTTTCCGAAGAGTAGTTTGGTTCGCGACCTAATATTCTGCAGGAAAATTAAATATTAATCACCAAGCAGTTACCAATCCCGTAGAAAGCAATGATAATACGGTGCCATTCACCTGAGCGTTGAGTCTGCGCAATTGTTCACTCGTACGATCCGATGAAGAATTCCATGCATGTTATACAGGTCTACGAAGAACGCGCATTCATTTCCAACTAACGATATGATATTACGGATCATATTCTACTAGAGGCAACAGACCGGTGCGAACGTGACCAAGATAAAATAGGAAAATAATAACGAAAAAAAATGTTTTTTGCTGGGGCAGTCGAAGTAGGAATAAGCACTTATAGTAGGTTTCTCGGATTTAAATTTAATTCCCCAGTGCCTCGCCCTTGCAAATATATTCTCTCACGCATTCCGCTTGTTTTTCGTGTGAGCGAGCCGGGAAGTAGAACTAGAAAACAGCACCTGATAGTCTTCTTTACGAATTTCTCATCAAAGACGAGGTTCATTCGAGAGAGGGAGATAACAAGAATAAAATCAGGCGAAAAATGTGCTAGATGTGGTATGTGGAAATCAAAAGAACAATTAGAACGAGATACGTTGAAAAATATCGATTCGAAATCGATATCGATTAATAGAGTAGAGGGCAATGAGGAGCACCACATGGAAACCAATTGGTCAGAAGCACTGGATACTAGTCCCTCAAGCGCAAGAAATAATGAAGAAGTACAGTCACTTACAGTCACTACTCGAATGAAGACCGGTGGGCAGATTCATGGACCAAATGAAGGGGAAAGTCTGAAGAGAACGATTAAATAGGCAAGAGGACTAGAAGTAGAGACGAATAGAGAGGAGTACTGGGCTGTACTTGGTTCAATCTTCACATTGGACCTTCAATAATGATAATTGAAATTCAACGAGAAAAGAATCATACATTTGTCCTAGAATTTCCCCATGATCCGGAGACGTGATTAAGTAATTTAAACTGCGTCCTCTCTCACTGTGAATTTTATCGTAGCTTTGAGGTAACCTGATATCGTGACGAGGTTATCCGAGCGTATTAAGTTCCCGCAGTCGTCTCATTGCGCCCCAGTCCACGAGATTAAATCTCATTCAAAATCACCTCAAACGAAAATGAAGCATTTGCAATCCGGGAGTGATTTTTTTTCACTGCCAATTCCTCACATTCCTCCGAAGCGTCCAGCGCCCGTTGTAATGGCTCGCACTAAATTCATCGGCGATGGCGAATGATACCGATCGCGCTTTGGTTTCAATTCGGGGATCGATTTTGCGGCTCCGGAGTCCACTTACTGCGAGCGAAGAACGACGTCGACCACAGCCGCTCAGCCGCCTCGTGCCATTGAGTCCCGGCCACAGGCACTCGTCACGCTCGGTAGCCGCGTGCTCTAGATCACCTCCTCCTCCACAGTCCGGTCATCACGGGCGAGGCTATCGGCCAGCGGCGGCGGGGACTCCCGCGGGCGCGATGGGGCCGGCGAAACGGTCAGCAAACAGAAGAGAGACGAGTGTCGAGTGTATTATTATTCCCAGAGACGAGGCGCGGAGGGAGGCTCGTTTCTACTCGGGCGTTCTCATCTCGTTGGCCGGAGTGAGACACGGGCGGGATCCACACTGGTTGGACTTTCGGGTGCGAGGTTAGTGGGACAGGGAGGTCGGCGGGGAACAATGGTGGTCCGGATTGCATGGGGGCGTGTACTGTTCTCACCGCCTGGATGAGCGAGCGTGCTTCCGTTGCGTCACTCTCCCTCGTTCTTTTTATTTTGCACAAGCGCCGATGAGAGGAGAATAATCCGCGGAACTTGGGGCCCCACGCGTTTTTCTCTAAGTGTGCAACACCCGCTTAAATCACTCGCTTCTGCAACGAAGGTGGCGAAAATTGGACTACCTGCTAGATCGCGAGGGCGAGGATCGCCTAGGACGTCCTCTGGGTCGTGGTAAATAGGTGACCTTTAACACAGGGTTCCCAACTAGAGGTTCGAAAGAATACTTTAGTTTTTTGTTAATATTTAGGATCATTTTTGTAGCGTTTATAGTACTTTTATTTGTTGCAACATTTTTCCCTTTTCCATATGTTTCCTTTCTGGTCATATTTTATTAAAAATTGACGACGAAAATTTGATTTTGTCACCTACGCCTAAATCTTAAATAAAGTTTTACTGTATCGGGTGAGAAGCAATTACGTTGAGGGGGGCTAGAACAAAAAAGTTTTCTATGAGGTTTTCACATGAAAAACTACTGTTTTAAAACTTTACAGTTCCGAACATTTTATTTTTTCCGCTGTATAAGTGCTACTGCTATCATAACTAATTTGTAAGACTTTCGTAAATTTCTCCCCAATAGACAAAGGAAGGTGCAAATTATAGTCTTTTAGTTTATAACTACATGTTTCTAACATTATCGTGGTCGAATGATGCCTCAAATGGGAGCTAAAATTCTTTATGAGAGACTTACATAATACGTACCAAATATTCGTAAAAATTTCATAAACCATAAGTTTACGTTACCAGCAGTTCTCGGGAGATTTGTGGTCACGTAATATTACTTCGTTAGCTCTCAAAGTGCTAAGGTGGTTGCAAACATTTTTTAACGTGCTGAATCGTGTGGAAATTATCATACCTGTTCTCATTAGTTATATCCTCGCATAAAAGTGCAAAAAATTGTATCATACCGATTTGGTATTTCGGCAAATGCTATTTTAACCCGCAGGCTACGAGGAAATGACATTTTTGCTTAGGGATTCGATTATATATAAGTATAGATTTTCTTTCAAACACAAATTGGTATATTTATTATTATTATAATTGTTGCTAACATTTATCAAGGTATCAAGCCATGTCCAGTAATAAATAAAAACATATTTTGCTATCATTTCGTCTAAATTTCAAATTCCATGCCAAGCATTCTCGTCACAACTTGCTTTCATCGAGGTGAAAATGTCAAATATATTTCATGTATCATATTCGTGAGAGCCTGTTCGGTGAAATATAACATATAATCAAATGCACCGAAATGAAATGTGGTCCGAATTCGTTTTTCGATTTACCTAAAAATTATTGAAATATGCACTCAACGACTCAGGATCACCGGCAATCTGATGGCGTGAGCAAGGAGAAAGATGAAGAAAGTAAGTTGGACACAAGAGAAGGCTAAATAAGTAACGTAAGAATAAAAGGAGGAAGAGTATTAGACATTTTTTTACATCAATAACGTCATTACTACACAATCAACAAAATTACGGATACCATGCGGGGAAAGAATGCCATTTTTGGACATTTGGTGAGGATGGAAGGACCTAATTGACCAGTAGGTTTCGAAAGGTTTAGATAAAAAGACAACGGGTGTATGGCTTGTGAGCGTAAAGAAGGATCTGCAAGAAATAGTAATAACTCAGGAAAACATAAAGAGACGTAAAGTGCTCAGAAACAAAGTGGTTGGGTTCTGGACCTTTGGAGAAGAAAATTCGAGGAAGGTGCAGAAATGGGCAGAGAATAGGAAAAAGGAATACGGCAAGAGAATAGAGTATTGGAAGAGGAAAAGGGAATACCATCATAGAAAAAGTTGACTCAACATGGTCCATAGTTTGGCTGTTTGGAAGAAGATGAAGAATGAATCGTCGTTAGCGTTTCTATCTTAAGAATGATTATATATAAGCTGCAGTTCTCTACTGCCCGTGATCAATTCTATCACGTCTTGGTGACTCTTCTTTCCTACTTTCAATTTTGTTCAGCTTGCTGCATTATTCGTCGCTCTTCCTTCTAGAGGATTCCCATATGTTTTTTCTTCAATTCCTCCCAACTAACATTGTTATCGGAACAGTCGAAGGCTGAAAAGGGGATGACCATATCCATGCTTATAACCTATCATCGGCCCAATTAAAACCAGACCTCATCATGCTCGCTTCCATGTATTCAACATGGCCTACGTAAATTTAAAAGCTATTCCTATGATAAGGACCTTAAAAATGTATGACATATCTTTCCGTATTCCATTTATAATTTCATCTTGGCGGTAATGTATCAAAATTGCAAAATTTATTTCCAATGGAAATGAATGTTTCTTATTTTGCTCTTTGTTACCGTTTTCCCTTTTTGATGTCTATATGTCTCCAATGTGCTGTGAGAATGCCATTTTATTTTTCCTTTGTATTTTCATATCGCATGCTTTACATGACTTGCTCTATATTGACTAACCACCTGAGTTAAGAAAGACATTATTACCATTTTATTTCTTTAAAATATTTAAAATATGTGTTTAGGACGTGTCTACTCCGCCTGATAATAATCTTTGTATAATTATATTCCAAGTGTAAAATTTCCTCTTCTACTCCTCTATATATCTCAAAATTTTCCCTAAAATCAGTCCATTTGATTCACGAAATCCTGCTCCAGCATCATGTCCCGAAGGCTTATGTCCTGGTCACTTATTCCGATGGTCCAAGTCTCTGACCCACTGAAAGCTTAATGTGAAGATTTATTGTCTAATACTTCCTTCATTTCAGTTGTATCTTCTCATCTATGCCACTTGGAACTTAGTTCAGCTTAAATTTTTAATTATAAATGATTTATTAGTATTTATGACACTGATTAATAACCCGAAAAACCTCGAGCCCCTAGCCCAAATGCTACGAATGCTATCATTACTCTCGGCAGTCTTTCGGAAAGAGAGTGTCTAATGAGACCACCCGCTATGCAGAGTCGAGTGGGAAATTTCTGGCGTCTTCGATGGCGAAAGAAAAGAAGAGTTGCAGAGATAGAAGAAAAGGGAAGTAATGAGGATGTTCAGCCAAACTACGTTGTGCATATCCCGAGGGGAAGACGGAAATTGGGTGGAAGTTCTACTCTTATGGCACACTGATATTTATTATTATATTCATTTCACCATTTTGTGTTCATTTCAAATACATTTTGAGGAAACTGCCAGCCTCTCTTAAATTTCTTTTCAGTTAAAAAAGTTAACTAAATTAAAATTCAATTTGAAGAGATGGTGATACAAAGTTAACCTATATCACGTTAGCTGCTGTACATGGCTACAGTTGCAATAATTTGGGGAAATATGCAGTTGTATCTTTGATAAGAGATAGAGCTCAATTATATACCAGTTTGAGTTCAAAATAAATAAATGGCGTGGGAGAGTGACTGAGAAATGGCCGTTAATATTTTACCAGTGGTTGCTCAAGATTTAATTTCCGAGTGGTAATTGAGAAAAGTCTGAAAAACGAAGGAATGAGTGCAAGGAGTACGTAAATTTAATTTTTTGACATTTTTTCGGTTGAACATTAGTTGATTCCGGTATTTTCGTATGTGTAATGCATTAATTTTTTCTCCACAGTGAAAGCATTAACCTGCCGCATTAATAAGTATGGCATATTCTGAAGTAAAACTCGGTGGTACGCTTTGGTACCGCCTCGACGATGGCGTGTTATTTCAACCGAATTTACGAATAACCGTTCATGCATTCAAACATATATTTTTCGTTATTTTAAGTCTTCTTGCTGTATATTTGTATCGTGTTTAAATATTCAATTGCTTGTAGAGGCAAATATGAAATGATATTCAATTTATTATTTGTTTTAGAGTATTTTTTCTTCTAATTTATCTCACGCAAGATAAATTATTCGTATGATTGCACAAATAGATTGACTCATCACAAAATTTTGCCAATGTTAGTGGAAGATGAAGATATTGAGCCAAAAAATATCTTTATGGAGCTACCAATAATTGCTCTAGTCACTGACGAATATTCCGCGGACGAGGGCAATGGCGGAACTCAACCAACTGTTATGTCGCTAACTTCGCGCGCCGTGTGAATTGTCCCTACGATGACCTGGGAGTGTTTCTGAATCTATCAGATAAAGAAGAGCAAACGCTACCTGGCCTCAAGTCAAGAGACTGCGAAGGCACAGGCATCGTCAGATAGAATTGCTGTCGAAAGAATGTGCCCATACTTGACATAAAGGTAGGTTTAATTGTAACTTTTATTACACCGCAGAGATATAACGCAAAACACGACCCGGGTTTCAATGCATTAGTATCATCATCGGGTGCAATCAAAGGTCGGGGACTCGCTAGTGTATTGGGAGAAAAAAGGAGGAGGGAGAGCGGAAGCAAGGAGTAGAGGTGGGGAGGGAGGAAAAGAAGGAAGTGGCAGGTATCAGTGTACAACTGCCTCAAGGATGGGGGAGAGGGAAGGGATTAAGCATTCATTGACGACGCATACATCAGAGTCATGCATTATTCTCAAAATTTCGAGTTCCTCCAGGGCATCGTGTGTTTTATCTCTGTGGCGTAGTTAAAGTTACAATTAAATATGGCTATGGAAATATACCACATAGTTACGAAATATATTGTTTTATTTGACATAAAGGTAGTAAAGGAAAAGGAAAGAGTAACTTATAAGTCGTAACATAGCCGTGACTATGGCATACGTGTTCGTTGGAAGGATTTTTCTGTAATTAGAGCTATCTCTAAGATGAATTTAGTTGAACCAGTGACAGGTTTAACTCATAATTCTGCTGATAAATAAAAAAAATCAAGTCCTATGCCATCTCTATTTACACAACATGACAGACGCGTAGGAGGAAACGACCAAGGGAACAAACTATTAACCAATACTGGATTAAAATGCATACGAAAAGTTCTATTATGACGAGGTTATTCAATTTATTCATGAATGATGCCTGGATTTCATAAAGATGGAGATACCAAGACATTTTCTGTAACGGCTGAAATCCAGAAGAGTAGCATTCTGCTTTTAAAATCTACCAACAGCGTTTTCACCTCCTTCCTTGTGGGAACAGACGTCTTCCTACTCCTATTCCTACTACTAGCTACAGTGCAGTAAGAGTTGTTACTAATAGTTGAATTGCGCCAATATCATGCTATTCACTCGGTACATTTCTCGATGAGATCTGTTTTGATTGAACAAATCGCCAACTTCGGCGTTGCGCCTCGGGAGGACGTAGATCGCTTGCCAATATATCTGCCATAGACGAAACCGAGATGAGATTTGCAAATGTTATGCAAGTGTTTGCATTGAATGTAACTTTTAGCTCCATTTTAAGGCATCTTGATAAAAAAGGTAAAGGATTCGTTCGGATGGGATGTTATATTTCAAATGCTGAATGCACGTCTGAATTTTGTCAAGAGGCAGTACAGGTATTATTGATAGATTTTACCGTGTAGTAAAACTCATCGGTAAGGTACTTTGGAATTTATAGCGATCGTGTGTTAGGTTCTTCTGAATGAATTGCATCCGACGGCATTGCGTGGGAAGACGCATCTTTCCTCGAATCACTCATGAGAGTAACTCCAAATGGAGTTTATAGGCATAGTAGTGCATGACGTAGACTGTGTATATTAATCGTGGACCCATTCCCTGCAAGAGCTCCTCGCTCCGGCGGTCTGACTGTCATTTGAGGCTGTTTCTTCCGTAAAATGACTTAAATGTCATGTCAATCATATTCCGTCTACATATCTGATCCTCTGTTAGGAATGAGCTTCAAAATCCTAAAGTTGTGCTCTTTTTTAAGAAAAATTCGAAAATTTTTATGGTGGAATGGCGAAACATGGTTACGAATGCTATTGCAATATGTTATACACCAATCATTTCCGAGAAAAAAGTTAATAAGAATCATATTCTCCCATTTGATTGAATGCTCTACATCTACATACTATTCTGCGAGCCGCTGCATGGGCGTGTGGCAGGGGGTGTTAGGGAACCAGCCGTGTAAAGGTGTTACGTATAAGGTTTTGGGAGGTGAAATGGTGACATGAATTATGAGTGTTTGAGTGGAGCTCAGATTTAATTATGTTCAATTAATATGCGTGGAAAGAACGAATTTTTGTACCTATTTGTTTGGCCATGGATATATCTAATTTTATCGCTCCTGTCGGACCTAGAAATGTTGTGTGGTGTCAAAATGATATTCTCTGTGACGCTCTAAAACCTACCTGTTCTAAATTTCTCTAGCAAATAAAGTCTAGCGTGTAACCTCTGTGACTCTAGCGGATCCTAACCTAATCCCTCTAAAAGCTGAGAAACATATATGTTTGCTCGTTGCAGTTTTCAACGAAATGAACAGGTTTCCTTTGTATTTTATTTGTCTTTCGTTGAATCTTTGTGTCCAAGGTCCCAAATGCTCGCGGCGTATTCGAGATGTGGCCTAATCAGAGCGAAGTTGCACCTATCTTTTACTTTTCATCCGAGAACATTCCTATTATACGCTTGATAAATCCTAGTTTCTTTAATACTGTGCCGCATATGTTTTTTTAATGTCTTTTGCAAGTTTTAGTTCTTGCCCCCAATCCTGGCACCAGGAATGAACGTTGTTTAGGTCCGATGATAGAACTTCTAAGTCCGCGCCTTCGGTAATTTCGCTGTTGAAAACGATATTGTCTGCAAATAATCTTAGTCAACTGCTAACTCGAGAACTTAGGTCATTTACATAACTAATGAATGAAAGAGTTCCGATCAATCTTCCTTGTGGAACACCGAATGTGACTGTAGCCATATCAGAGGTAATACCATCATTGTTTGCGATGACCGAGAAAGTCCTGTATCCGATTCACTATTTTTTCCAAGACTCCGAATTATGGCAATTAGTGTATGAGTTTTATGTGCGGAACCTGATAGAATGCTTTGCTGAAATCAAGGAATATCGCGTCAACTTGTTATTTTTGATTCACCTGATTTTAGGATGTCATGAAGAAAAAGCGGAAGCTGTATTTTTGCAGCATCCATCCTTCCGGAAGCCGTGTTGACTGCCAAATAAGATGTGTCGATTATCTAGGAAGTCACAATATTGCTTACAAAAATGTATTCGAAAGTCTTGCATAATAGCAATGTTAACAATATAGGCCTGCAATTTCCGAGGTCATGTCTGTTTCCATTTTTAAATTTTGGTTTGACTTCGGCTATTTTCCAGTCTTGAGTTACTTTGCCTTCGAATAATGAATTGCTATATATAATTTCTAGAAATGGTGCTATCTATGGTGCTAACTCCTTAAATACGCGTGAAGGTATTCCTTCAGGACCTGGAGACATGTTACTCTCAATCGTACGCAGTTGTTTAGTTATTATATTACGGTGAATAATTATGTCAGCCATCGGTTCATCAATGCTACGAATGTCTGAATTATGTACCGTGTCATCCTTTTTCGAAGTTGCAATTTGATCAGTTGGCTTTGTCAATACTATTGGTGACCACTTATCCATTTTTCGTCCAATAAAGAGTCAGCTAATTTGTTGATTCACCCCGGAACTCTCTCGCGTAAGACCAGGATGACTTAGGGATTTTATTTAGTGATTCACCTAAAAATTTTTTCTTGAAGTTTCATTGTAAATTTCTCTCGCCGCAAGATCCATTGTTTTCTGACCTGAGTTTCTAGAATTTATACACAAGCTGGGCAATTGCCTCTCTCTCCTGAGCTCCCGCCTTACTCTTCTTGGTTCTTTACTCACACATTTGAATTTGTTTGGAGTGTGTTTATCGATTCCTTTATATAGAATTTCCAAACAAATATATTTACGATACATCCGTGCTCCCGCCTTTTATTGTAGCAACAAATTCCGTGAATAAAATATCCAACGACTCCCAAATCTTAAATTTGGCCGTATTTTTCAAAAAAGTAGACTAGGTTTAGGTTTTACTCTAGACTTTGTTTTCAAGGTTGTAAAAATACTTTATGAATACTAATTCCTTCGAGGACATCGACATGTTTAATCATTGCATGATGACTGACAACTAAAAGGTCTAATATTTTATTACCTCTCGGAGGCTCGTTTACTACTTGAGTAAGAGAGTGGTTTGAAAGTATATTGAGTATGACCTCGCTTATATCACGCTTCCTTTAACTTGTTTCTACACTATAGGTTCCCCAATTTATAGCCGGGAGGTTGAAATCTCCACCGATAGTTACTACGCTTTTATTATCTCTTGAGATAAATGATGATATTTGAGTTTACAATTGGTACATAACGTCTATTTTGGTATCTTGTGGTCTATAAATAAACTAGCATGTACATTTTTTACTCTGCTGTTTAACAGTACGCAACATGCTCTCTATTTTATTGTCATCTCCTACATGTGCGGTACTCTTCAAACATCATTTAATGGCCAAGAATACTCCGCCGCCAGTCCTGTCCAGTCGATTACGTCAATAAGTTTTATGTCCTGATGGAAAAACTTCGCTCTGATATCTTTTGCCATCCAGCTCTCTGTTCCAATTATAATATCTGCGTTTCCAAACACTTGCTCAACTTCGGCACGTTTATTCTTTACGCTACGGAAATTTCACTAAATTTACACCGCATTTAGCTTGGTGCATGTCGGTTCGCTGTTTTCTGCAATGCTGGGTGTTTTCTTTTTGATCGTCTCTAGAATGACTGAGGAACGAGATTTTCTTGGAAGTTAAGCTGCCCTCTTGTGTGTGCATGTTTAAATTATTTTTTCACGCAACAAGGAGCATTAGTGTCATAGTTTTTTTTATAAGAAAGTTTATGCCATAATTGAAGTCAAAATACTCTATTCGAAGGAATCAAAACTGCCTTTTTGCCTGGATAGAGTGTGATATAAAAATATACTCGAGCTAGAGAAGTAGAAAATAGACTCTCTGCTAACCAATCTTCGGATGGATGACAACTGATTAACGTCAGATGGATTTTAATATTTGTGTTGTCCCGCACGGTCACAGACTCATGTGATGTCAAATAGATGCAAAATAAAGTCCTAAACTGGTTGCGTTTGACTTTCTTAACTATGTTTTCGACAGCACTCATTACTTCTGGCCACATTCATTCCGTTCCTAACATCATTAAATTCGATTCGACTTCATGCTCACGAAATTCCCTCCATCGTAGCTAAGATATTACTGAATCCTTGTCCGTGGCTCTTGAATTCCAAGGACCGCGAGGGCTGAAATCAGAAGAATTAATAAAAACTTATAACGTTGCGTTATTTGTCATGTCTATCTTTGCCTTCATCTGTGAACCAGGCCCGTTGTGTTGCAACTCTGCGTTGGGAGCATATAATCTTTGGTTGGGAGAGTGGCGCTAGTTCTCGTTACGACATACCATTCATTAGAAGTCCAACTTTCGTGCGGGTTTAAAACTCACCATGGTGAGAAAACACAAATGGAAGGATAAAAATCTGTGTTCTCAGTGCATGAATGTGCTGCTCATTCTCCAGCAAATCTGACGCCGGACTTTTTTGTCAAATCAAGCTTCTCGTATGCTGATTTTTCGATACTTTAGCTTCGACGGCTGGTGATGGAGTTTCGGGCTTTGATTTTTTTATCTCTTTGGTTTGGCTACATTCATCTCGTGGAACCGGTACGGATACCATCCATACGTTAGGCGTTACGTTTAACCGAAAAGAATCACTGTGCGGTGGAGGCCACGTTGAAATAAGAAAACTCACCTCTAGCTGCTCTCTGCCTTTGCATGGTATTTCTGTCTTATGGGTTGGTCTGAGTTTAGTGACTGCTGAGACATGTCAGAGTAATGAAAACCACAGTAGTAACAGGAACAATGGGACAACCACCGAGAAAGGGTGACGATGAAGTGGAGGTAATTTATGAAAGATGTCGAAATGAAGAAATATGGAGGAAACTTGCGCTTGGATATAAAGATGAGAATGATATTATCCTTTATTCCATTCAGAGAAATTTACTGTTTTTACTGGGATAAAGGAATAAATTGGCGTATCACAGGTGCCTTAGACATATGTCCTTAGACCAATGTCACAAGAGGTGACATGGGCCTACGTCTCCCCCGAGGACAATCCTGCCGACGAGCCCTCGCGGGCGGTACCTTCGTAATATGCGTGCGTCGGCCATTATTGGTCGGCCCATTCATATTGCGCGGGTGCACCCGCGTGGGTGAGTTTCGGGATTTCGCCTTGGGGAGTGGTAGGTCCCAGCAGAGGTGCAATAATACCTTTCGGTCGTCATCAGGATTATATTTATGGAGCTAGAGACTGGTAAAAATACATACTTCAAAATTATGTCAATTATAGAGTGATCTAAAGTTTTCTGCCTCCGTATCATAATGGTAGAAGTAATCTTCTGTAAATTTTACAGTTACCAATACATAACTATCATAAACTAAAATACTAAATTTACTACCAATATTTTTTTAAGTACCATGGAATACAGGGGAACATTTTTTAGGAATACGCTTGTGGGAACAGTCAGCGTATTTTTCAAAAGATCTCACGAGCTTGTAAATCAAAATTTACAAAGAAGTATTCATTAAAAACACTTTTATTTTATATTTTAGTGAATGTTTTTGTACATTTTTCTGCTTTGAAAAATAAGGATAAGGAGTGGAAAGTTACAGCAAGCTAATCATTGGGTTGATGACTCCAAATGATGTGCATTTTCAATTCTAAACCATCAGCCATGTGTAAAATGGACCATGTCTAATAGGAGTGTAGGTGTTTGCAGTTAATTCAGTATCTTTTCTGCCACGCAACATCCCACCGCGAACAATTTCACTCGGAAGCACGTCACGCTCTTTTGGCAGCCATCTTATTCCCGTCAACATTAATAAGTCTCAACCATAGAACCAAGCGACATAATTATAATAAATCCGGCTGCCTAAGATACTCCGTCCTTTGAAATGCTTGACTCAAGGTATTAGAAGGGGGTAAATACGCTTTTACAGTCAAATAAAGAGTATGGTATCACCTAAAGCGTTCGTAAATAATGAGCATTATTCCCAGTGGTTATTCTATTTTTCATTTACTTTCATAAAATAAAAATAACTCCGGACAAGACGTTTAGCAATAGCTTCCTGGACTGTTTCTCTCGCATTGATGTGAAGATTGGAAGGATAGTAATGATTTGGCAGCTGATAGTTAAACTGATAGCATCATGAATGCATTAATTAATTCAAACTAAATTATGATTAATTGCTTTGAACAGTGGCCGTTTATCTGTTGCAAATATCACGCAGAGTGGCGAAAATATTGCTCCCAAAAATTTAAACTGCGAGAACTTCATAGACATGAAATATATAAGGTTATGCGTGGAATTAAAATTATCAGTTTTAAATTGTTAAAATGGTGTACGTAAATACTTTAAGAGTATCCAAATAATAACACTGGTTCAAGTAAGCAAATAGTCAGTTAAATTGCGAGAGAGCTGGAAAAGCCACTGCTTGCATGTTCCTCTGGGGTATGCCACCCCAAAACTACCTCAATCCCTTAGTGGTAGGGTTCATCTCAACTGAATCATAAATATCGTTAGCGAGTAGACCGCTGTCTTTTGTCTGTTGGCTGGGAAGTTGAACTGCTGACTCAGTAGCACCTGCAAAAGATAGCTTGGACTTTCTTTTTCTAAAACCCTCCCCTTTAGTACCCTCTTTCTTTCAGTGCAAGTGAAGATGGTACTTAATTGCGTCCCACAATAAACTATTCTTATTTACTTCGACGTTTTTGGAGGTAACTCAAACAAGCATGCGCATATTTGCTATGAAAATTGTTTTGTTTGTCGAGATGATGGTTGTTAATTTCAATTAGTTCGCTGCGTGGAAAACATTTGATGCAAATCACCATCAATGCTTCACGAAATTCTTGAATGTAAACGACTAACAGTTCAAAACGAGAGAAGCTGCATATTGTGGTACAAACATCGCTCACGAATAAAATTGTCATTTATTGCTAAATAAATGACAATTTTCGGTCCCTCATTACTCTACACGAGATGTTATTCATGAAATATCTGATAACATCCTTCTGATATTTCCAGACTGTCTATCCGTAAACTTACATAGGTATACCTTTCTCGGGAATCAGACTATAAGCTATATAGTATTCATTTTGTGTATTTACCTCATGTAAGCAGTGAAATTAGAATGATCATTCCATAACCTCCTTCTCTAGCAACATTTCCTTCTGCTTTCTTTTTTATGTTTTTGCTTCATTAGTACTAAAATAGCCGTCCATGTTACGCCATTAGTGAACAGCCATCTAAACTTCTTCAAATATTTTCACAGTGACGCGACTTCATAGTATCTTTGGGTTGTGAATATTCACCTATAAAGCTATATTTCTATGGTTTAGACTCCGGTAAAATGAATTCATTTTTGCTTTGCACAGTTTTGCTAGTTTTCATGTTAAGAGACCAAACGAGTCCTGCATGTCAAGCTGAACGTATTTTCAGGATCACCCTGACAGCATACATATTTTCTGCCCATAATTGCTGGGAGTTCTATTTCTATTTTCGAAAACAAGTGAAATTTAACCATTGGTGACCAAAAGTGACTTTCAAAAAACTATAAATATCTGAATTACCTAATGAGTCAAACACGACGCATTGTGACAGCGTCAAAATGACTTGGGTTTCAATTATTTTTGAAGGCCTAATTAATTGAACTTGACTTCACTAAAATGCTAAGCTCAAATTTCCAAGGTTGCCAAAGTATAAGTTAGTTATTGGGCTACTTTCCGACATTTTGGCAAAAGATTGAAGCTGATTCCCTTGGGGTAGTGCCATGCAGACATGCTCCCTCACGCAACTGCGTCTAAAAGTGAGGCGTTGGATACTTATAATTTGCGTTAAAATGTAACGGTTTCTGATTACACAATGTTTTACGGAGTAATTGGCGGAATTATCTCAATTTGAAAGAAAATAGTAAAAATAACTTTGTCGCTACGGATTTTTAATACCGTACGACACTGGTTTCAACCCTTTACGCACCACCAGACTCAATCAAGGTGTCATCAATTGATGATGGGCCACTAAAGATCCTTAGGATGCTAATGGGATGGAGAGCAAACTAAAATAATGTACCTAGTGAAATTCGTAATGCAAAATAATTTTGTATTCTACCATTGATTTTCACCAACAACAAATTATTTCATTGAAGACTCGCAACTGATAACGGGCGAAACCGGTCCTACAGTGGTAATTAACTGTTATCGAGATTGACAAAACTATCTTTTGCTACTTTTTTTTCTTAGTGAGTTTTCTCAACCATGAAAAAATGAATTCATCGCTCACCTTAATTATTTTTCTACAATCGTATGAAAATATTTGGTTCTGAAGGTGATTTCAGCGCATTGTGCTGAAAAAATAAGTCACATTTTAGCCTTAAACATGTGTACTTAGTTAATTATTGGGAAGTTCAGTCATGTGCAAACAAAGTTATGCGCCACACACATTACAAAATTCACCGAAAGCATCATACAACTGCCTAAAAATAAAACATTACACATGGAACATCGTCTCCGTTATAACTTGGGAAAATCTCGCTCAAATTACTTGAAGCTCCGATTAATTTCTCTATATAAGATAATCATCGGAGCGTCTGGACACTGGAGCATTAGGGGAATAGAATGGCAGACGAAGGGGCGGAAGACGAATGCGTTGATAACTGCGCGGGCGTCTGCCCCTCATTTAGTTCCGTTAGACACGATTCTCAAGAGTGACTGTGAAGGATAATCAATGGGTTCCGGGTTCAAACCCTCGTGAGCCTTCCTTAGAATCGTCAGCTTGTAGCCTTTAGGAGGCGCCATTCTCGTGCACAGGAACGGAAATTTGCAGGAAGCCGCAGGTGAGCACGAGGAAAGAACTGGTAAGCCCACTTAGTGCGTGCGAATTTCACTCGCTTATCGGCGTGGTAGATCACCAAGCCTTCATCATCACACCTTATCACGTCAGCTTGGAGAACGCATTTGTAACAAGTGCAGCATGAAAGGTACGTGGTGAAGCTTTAACCATCAGGAGATGCCGGTAATGAGGTATTCTAGCAGTGGAAATGCTGAGTTGAATATGAAGGATTGGTGGTACATAACGTAGATCAGGTGCGTCAATCAATATTTTAGGAGTACTTAAGGTGGGAATCACTCTAGTTGCAAGGCCATAATGTTGAATGAAACTAGCTGCGAAAATATTTACGGAGAGCACGGCATATTTTAGGGGACTCATGGAATATTAAAGCATAGACAAGTAAAATATAAATTTACGCATGTTTATATTGCGGCTCTTAAAATCTTTAGAGGGCCATTATGAACCCACATCCCATCAAATCCCTGCAGAGGAGGATGTTTTTCAGTGGAAACCTGATCCCTACTTAAGTGCCTTGTGGAGGGCACTTAAGTACAGTACTCCATCTGTCGGATGAGATGTTAAACCGCGGTCCCCTCGGCGCCTTTCGTTAAGAGTAGGCTAATGTCGACGCCGGGTTTCTATCCTCCCTTCCTCCCTTACCTATCCCCTATGGCGCAAATGACCTTAGCTGTCGGTCCCCTCCCCAAAAACCCAATTCAATTCTTTAGTACTTAAAAACATATATTTACCCAAAAAGTGGTTGAAAACGATCTTATCCCTTGCCACTACAACTGCTCCTATGTGAGTTGCTGTGGTCATTTACTTCTGCTAATATATTTTTTCCTAACGAGTTAACTAGGAAGCAGGGAGATGTTAAAATAATATATTAATTTGTTTGCTATCAAATAGTTCGGCCCCTCTTCAGGGGCATTAAGGGGCCGGTAACGGTTTTCATGGTAACTTTCTTGCTTTTGTTCTTAATATCACCTTTAATTCAGTATGTGCATGGTATAATTCTGAGACTTGACCTTCCGAAGATGCTGTCATTGACGGGTCCCGAACAGACAGCCCCATTTCTCCACCAGGGTCTCCCTGCACTCCATCCGACTTCTCTCCTCTTTTCTACCTCAGTAGATTATTCGTGAAATCATTTGCGAATTTCCATTTGCTCTTACAAATAGAGTTCTTTCTGATTAAATATAACCTGAAAATTTTATGGCTGCATCGCGACATTGGCATGGAGGAGGTTGTTGAAATTTGGTCGAATTTCAGAATTTTCTGGGCGCTGAATTAATAATGAAAGAAAATACCCTGACTGTTGTTCTTATCGCCTGTTTCCAGTGATTGGTTAATTTTAAGCATTGGCTGATATTCTCTGAGATATTAATGAAAGTGTCACTTTCTCGCCAGTACGAGTTCAATCACTGTGTGATCCTTCTAGGCCGGCCCAAATCATGCTATATTCCATGCTTAGCAAAAAGTATAGTCTGGCGTAATTGGTATTGTTCTGGTTGAAATTGCTTTTAGAAATATTTTGCCGATTTCATCAATAAAATGGGAATTATCGCCAACAACTTTTTATCGCCTGCTGCCATTGATTGCTACGTATAAGATAGCATTGGATATTCCCGACAACACAGGAAAATACCGCTTTCTCACCATTACCAGTATCATGATTGAGTGACACCTTCCAGGACGGCTCCAATGATTCAAGATTCCGTCCTCGGTATCAAGTACTGGCTTGAAATCTTTGTCTTATGCTGGATGAAGAATCTTGTGAAACGGGCTTTAGCGCCTCTAATGAGAGGTAATAGAGGCGAGGACTCTGCGGGCACGATTACAGTCGAAAGCCGTTTAGTTTATTCCGCCTGTGACGTCGAAGGGTTCCGCACGCTAGTTACCCCACGTCGATGAGCCGTGCCGATCTTCTGATAGCGAAGCACGTCCCACCAGTGGTGTCTTTACCCTCGTCGGCGACTCGTCATGCTGAGCGCATTTACACATCCGTCAATTATTCCAGTCAGTGCTCCCGACTGGTATTTGTGTTCGACTTTAGTCATGGATTGTTAAGCTCCCCGCTAGAAACATAACTATAATATTCTCTAGATTAAACAAATATGCTAATCATAGTATAGGATAATCATAATATACCGTACATTCAAAAAATTATGCTTAGTATTATTCGGGGCTTGATTAGAGTAAGGCTGTTTCCAGTGATTGGTTAATTTTAAGAGGCGAGGACTCTGCGGGTACGATTACAGTCGAAAGCCGTTTAGTTTATTCCGCCTTGAAAATCCCTGTCGTGAAATTGGTGACATTTTTGAGAGGGAAGGTGTGGAGGAACACGAAGTGTAGCTTCTTTAATTACCGCTCTATGCCACTCTGTTACTTTTACATGTAACAGAATCATACTAATAATTGATAGAGTGATCGATCGGTTTAGGTTGGTTTAGTAGGGAGAGAGAACCAACCTTCCATTATTGAACAGGACCCGGCCCTCATCTCCTCTCACGATTTCTCCTCGTCTGCACAGCCTATGTCCTATCTCCCTTCGGAACGAAGCCTATTCTCTTTCCTTTCCGTCGCCACTTACTCAACCCCCTCCCCTCCTTCGAGCACCCCTTCACCCTTCCAACTCTGCCTCCCCCTATTCACCTCCACAAGTTTTCCCTCCTCTCCCAACACGCCATGTACTTTCTCGTTTGCCTGTCTTCCCGTCCAACTTTCTTCTTCTTCACTTTCCTCCACTTTTACTTATCAAACGTTCTGAACTATTCTTTTTGTAACGTGTCTATTCTCCTTCAAACTATTATTTTTTTAAACTATTCTTTATTTTTCAAACTATTCTCTTATAAAATAATAAAAATAGGAAGAACAAGTCCAAAAGCAAATGTTATGTTATCATATTGGTTCAGTGCCCTTGTTCCTGCACCTCACTCCATGATAACTTCCTAGATCTACATATATTCTTTCATTACGAGTCAGGATGCCCTTCTGCGTACAAAACCGCGCTCTCTGTCGTGTAAGTGGTATTATTTTTTACTATGGTTAGGCTTATTAAAATTTTTCACACATAATTTTCTCAATTACAAAAGAATCAAACTCTACCTATCTTCATATAGTGCTTGATTGGTGAAAGACGCGAGAGGGATTTTCGTCAAGGAACATCGCGTCAGATGTAACTGTAACCATTGCCAAGGCATAGACGTCGAAGCCTAAGCACATAGTGATAGTGTGGAATAATAAAAGGTGTTTCTTCAGCCTCCTTGATCAATCTTTTTCCTTCGAAAATTACCATGTCCCTGAGTACATAAAGGGAATTAAAATTTGCGGTAAAAAAAACCGCAGTGTGCCCACTAATGAGTGCAAATATTGCGCGTCCACGATAAGGTAAACTGGTCCCTCGGAAATTGTAAAGATTTAGGCAAAATTGTGTAGAGAGGAAACATCGCTGAGAAGAGACAAAATTAAGCAAATTCCACGGATATATGTACTCGTGGAATGTCCTCCATTTTGTGAATTATCATTGGTCCCTCAGGAGTTAGTGGGTCAAATTACTTCGATTTTAGTAGAAGTAAAATAGACGCCATCTCCGCCCGTTACCTGCTACATATGACGTAAGAATAGCGCAGTTCAAGTAGTACAGAAATGATTTGAGACTGGGGTTTCGCACTAATCTTTTGGAGAATCCGTCCCGTATTCGTCAGGTTTTCCCGAGATACTCAGCTGAAGTATTTCTTATACCCTCATCCCGATGAGCCAGCAAGTCAACCCGAGACGTTGCTGTTGTAATTTTGTTTGAAAGACCTGGCAAATAGTACTCATTCTAGACTAGTAAATCCCTTGAGTCAGTGAAAATGTTTTATATCGTTACTTATTTCCCAAATCCTTGAAAATGATCAGTCTTTGGAGGACATACTTCGCATCAAACACGTTTAACACGTAAATACACTGAGCTGAAAATATCATGATTAATGTAACCATTTTAAATGTTGTTTTTCTTTGACCAAAGGAGTCTTTCATTTGAGGGAGTGTTGAGGAGATATTCAAATAAATCCTTCATAAAATGCTACATTCTTCTGTTTTGAACCACTTTCAGCAGGTCGAGATCAATCTATTTGCACACTGGATAACTATTCCGCATAGTTTTAAACCCGCTACACTACAGACATTATCACCTCCTAAGATGCATATATTCGTAGGACTGGTACTTCATCGCTTCTTTACATAATATTCGATACATAAATTAAAGAGCTCGGACAACCAGATCCATTAATTATACCATCATATCCATTTTGATTTTTCATTCTCTGAATTTAACTGTGCACTAATATGTTTCAAGCCAAATGAGGCGTTCAGTGAGATACGATCTCTTTCTCATATCCTTCTTCTGCTCTAAAACAGGCATTCTGAGGCTTTTTTACCTTTCATATTCCTAACGTGGATTAAATTTCTCATATATTTCGTGTAAAATAATGCACTAACTCTATGTATTTTTAGCCTTCCTTGGTATTATGTTCATTATTACCGTCCACTTTACCATCAATAGTTACGTTTATTGGCCCCGTCTTGCAGACATTAACCTGGTACTCATAGCCTTTGAGTCATGCAAAATTACTTTTCTTCTCTACCCATATTGTTATACGTTCTAATTCTTTTTTTGCTCTAGAATCAACATTGACCTGACGGAGTATACCTGAGCTCTTTCCAAGGCAGCCAAGAATACCATCTCTTTCAAATCTGAACCTCCAAATAATCTAGTTGTTTTTACTTAGCCACAATATTAACGATTTTTATTTTTAATAATGTTTTGTAATATTCTACTAAACGGTATCATGCACACATAGCCGTATGTCAAAAGTACATTGCGCTAGGTAGGATAATTTTGTCTAAGTGAGAAATTGTTGTGTAATTGGGCCGCAAATTTTCGTCAACTTTAAAGAATGCCGCTCTCTTCTAAAATTTAGAATTTTATATGTCTTGGATATTTTAAAGATAATTTTTGCCAAAAAAATCTTTGGGACTCTGGTTTTTGCATAGCCTTATTTATTTAATAGTGTGGAAGGGTTTGTGGATATTATCCACCAAAGGCCTTGGTTTATAAAAATTTAATTATATGGATAACTTTAAAAACATTGCTACCGAAGAACTAACATAAATTTACTTTAAGGCCTAGTGTCTTAGAAGCAATTCAGCTTAAGTTTATGAAATGTTGAATGCTCCATTAGAAAAATATCCCCAATGGTATCCATATCATAATTGTCGGCAGGATTTCTCTTGTTCTTGCAGTATCAAGAAAGTTCCCTTTGGCAAGTTCCCTCAGTGCGTAAGCGGTGTATCCAAAAATTTAGATCAAGGTGTGCGTATATTTTCACTCGAGTATCAAATTCAAACCCCTTGGACATAACTTTAGATGCTTGTATATTATTTATATTGTTTACTGGATGACATTGGAGAAATGTGAGTGGATCCACCATCAATAGTAGGATAAATACCTTACTCAAAAACATTAAAGCGCGTAAATGATGTTAGAGAGGCAGACTTTTTTTCTTTTTTATGCCTGTGTGTACTTAAAAACAGACTTTAAAAGAGTAAATCGATCATGTGCAAGGGTAGTTTTCTGCTGAGTTTAGGAGGAATGTCTGTTGCTGGTGATTTAAACGATCGAATGTCTTGAGCTGCATGACGTGTTTGGTGTCATAACTAGCCATCACGTTTTTCTCATATAGTACTGCAATTAACGAGTCGTAAAAAGCGATATTTTACGCCAGATTATAAATGATTTATAAATTAAATTGCTGGCTCTTAGACTCTCTCCAGATCCTCCCTGGCCCTTGGAATTAGTAACTGATGTTACACCACTTCATAGTGGCATGAACAAAAAATTCATAATTTCAAGTGTTTTCCCTAGTGTTTCTCCCTAGAAAATATTTTCCTGGAATAATTTGTTTCACGAGGCTAGTAGTTGGTAATTCATGGATTTTTCAGTCCGGATTCATTATTTTTTTTGTGCCTTAATAACTGTATCATATGGGTAAGCAATCGAGATTGTATTTCCTGCGAAATAATTTTCCAGTTTGGCGATAGAGAATAACATTTCGCGTTGTCTGATATCAAACGGCCTCCAATAAAGTGTGCCATCGGGATATCATTCTTGGGGACACAGAAATGGCTGTTGGCTGCAATTTATTCTCGAATGAGGAAATCAAGACAGCTCAGAAAGGTTAAAATCTAATAAATCTTTGATGACCCAGATCTAAATAATTGGATAATTATTTATAATTTTGGAACATTGTCAAGGTTTGGGAAAAGTAATGATTCAGTTAAGCTTTTGAATTCCGTATTTTTAGAATAAAATATCATTTTGCGTAATCTTGGCTGCTGGGATTCCGAAGTAGCTCCCGATTCTTATATTTTTCAGAGAAAAGAGGCCAGGTGATCCATTTACTGCGCTGAATACTCGGTAGTCACCACTTCTCAAAATCATGGAAAGCCGAGGAAACTCCTGAAAATCGTTACCTCCTCGAAAAAACCTATAAGCAGTTTATTTTTATATAACTTTGGAATTATGTAAAAAAATATATTCTCACTGTCAGTGAAAGGATCATCATTGTATTTAGGTGTGTTTTATAATTTTGGAGGGAAATTTTTTTGGAATACCTCCTCAGTGAACACTGGTATATTTATTTATAATGTTTTTCATTAATTAAAATCTAACCTAGAAAAGCATAAATAAATATAATATGGACTCACTATTTTTCTCCATGGTTTTTAATTTAGCAGGTGAATATAGGGATGACTATTTGCCATCAATACGGAATGTCACGTACACATTGCTACAGCTTAAGAAAACCTTTTTCCGCCTACGATCCGTTAAAACCACAACCTCTCAGGTATAACTAAGGCAATGACCTATTTATAACGGTTCAAAACCTAACAGGATGCCGCAGCTGAAATGTCATGGCCTTTATGTAAGACGCCGCATGTTTTTCTTTAATAAGCACTTGTTAAGCCGGAAGAGGAAATGTGTCGTGTTTGCTCTTGAAAAAAAAACATTTCTATTAGTAGCTAGAACACGATTGCAATGAAATTTAGTTCACATTTCTATCCAAAGCCCTCTCTCAAAACCACCTTGATTCTGACACAACGACGGCTCGTCGCTTGTTTGCTAGGGCATCACTGACAGTCCGCATGGGTGGACACTCGCTTTTGAATACCCGGGGCACCATTGATCAGATGTGCTTACCGCGGGTACCTACGATTGCGTCAGCGTCGGGTTCTCTCTGCCGCCCATCTGGTTTCCTATGCTTCTTTTTCACCGCCGTTGGCCTCCTGCCCTTAAAAATGCCAAATGACTGAGTTTGCGAACTCCTCCCATCACATCAATCGCTACCGGCAGAACACAAAAGTCGGCGCTGCATCGTTAGACACGGGGTCGATATTGTGGCGAAGGATTGCAGGGGATTCTCATTCCGAGGTCCAGGCACAAATCTCTGCTCGGAAGAGATGCTTCGTGTGTGCCACGCACAATTGTCCCGAGGATCTTTCGTCCGAGTAGTTTTAGCGAAATATCACCTCACTGGAATTCCAATGGATTTTTCCCCATGTAACAAAATTCATCTTCCCAATGATAATGAAATATCTGCCACATATAGTGGACTTTTTGAGATAATTGCCAAAAATACCAGCCATTGTCCCTAGGAAAAGGTACGGGTGTTGAAACCAGAGGCTATCTATTTTTAAAATGGGGAACGTATGACGCATAGAGAAATTCAACTGTCTACATATTTTTAAGCTTTTTCAACAATTTTACAAAAGATCAATGACTTAAATTTTAACTGCACTGACTACGAAAATTCAACAGAATTTCCAAAAATCTCGGTTGGAAATGAGTTTTCAGCGTTTGGCGAGAAAAATTGAGTCAAGTTAAAATTTAACGAATGCGTGTCAAATTAATTACAGAGAATTCGAGCAATATATACAAAATTATTACTTTATACATTTTTAAATATTAATTTATGCTTCTTATTGTAGACTAAATTTTTAAATGAAATGTTAATATGGCCTCTATATTTTGACTCGAGAAAAATCTTGCTCAAACTATGTTCAGCGTCGGCTGTTTCCGACGCTGGGCTTTTCTCCACCCCTCTTTTCTTCCTCCGATTATCCTATCTACAACATTCTTACTTGCTCAGTGCAGATTACCACCGTTCCGGGTCGTTATCCATATCCGCGGCGGATCCATAGAGCATTCTTGGGTGAGGGAGGAGTTTGTAAGTTCCTTATGAGTGGTTGCCCACTTGTACCGAATGTCTCATATTTGTTCATGATTACGTCTGTACATTTAAATCGCACCAATTGGAGATTTATTTAACATAATTGATTATGGGCTTCCTCATTTCCCTCCTCCCATTCTATCCGCGAGATAATGACGTCAGTATATTGTCGAGGGAACGACAGTATGAAAAGGAAGCAAGACTCAACGAATTATCTGTTTGCGTACACCTCTGTTTCTCCTCCCATACCCGTCAACCACTTGTGCTCACGCCAATTGCCACGATCAATGATCTCGGATAACCTTCGTCTCCATCCATCTTTCATCGAATTTTAACGGGCAATTGAATTGTTGTGAACTACGTTCTTTTTAAATCAATCCTCGGTGCACGTGGGAAAGTTCAATCTAATATACCGAGTTCACGACCACCGATTCAATGACGAGCAAAGTATATAACGATAAAAAAAAACATGTCGCACCACTTTAAGGTGAAGTTGAAATTCCGTTTTATGATGTAGTTAAATAATTGGATGTTCTGTAAATTATGCTGTGCTTCACAAATCGAGGAAATATTATCCCTACCTCTGTTTTTAGGAAACTCAGGAATTGTTGTACCAGTGCAAGGGATGTTTTGCATTTTTGAGAAAGAACAAGGTAAAGCACTTTTTGATCAAGCGACTGTTGAAATAATGGGTATTAAAAAGTGAAATTCTGTTGTTATCGGAGAAATGCTCCGTGAAGGTTTTAGAAGTGTCTGGGGGGGGAGGGGGTGAAATAATTATCAGGTAACATGATTTTTTTCAAATGTACAAAGTACGAAGTACATACATACCAACTTCATTAAGAGACATCTTACCGAAAGGGAAGGACCCTAAATATTAGAGGACTTTAAGTTCTCCGGGATATGTAAATACAAGTTGACGGAACTCAACTCATGGTGCGTACGCTTTAGTCAGCACATAAAAGAATTGAACTTTCTTGAAGGAAAGCTGAATCAGATATCGCGGAAGGAATGACTTGTGTTATGTCAACCTAAATTTATCGGAGAATATTCCTTCAAAATGGCTCCCAGAAGCGGGCTGCATTCGATTTTGGGCCCAATAGAAGAGTCATGCATGAAAATCTCAATGTTTACCAAGAACTTCAAGAGAAGCATTTGAATGTAATCGCAAGAATACAGTGAATCCAACCAGAATATATTATATTAGTGCAGCCTAGATATTAATATCATGATATAACTGTTATAGAAAAACGTTTCTGGAAATATGATGTTGTTCGTGTGATTTCATCGTTAGCAAATAATCGGAGTTGATAGAAATAAAAAAGATGAAAGGTCTCCGACATCAATGATTCTTTTGTGCTGCAAGAAAAAAAAAGTCAATTTGGAATGGCAGCTATATCCACTCGCATGCGCCAGGTATGAAAAGTTGGACATGTCATGAAACTGCCCATTTCTTATGCTGCGAGTTTCCCTATTTAAGCAAACTCCCATTCCAAAGAAATCTTGTCGGTTTTTAACGCCAAATTTTGTGCTTTAACATTGAATGCTAATTCTTCTAACTAAACCGGATAAAGTTCATGAAACACGGAGAGTAAAATGATAGATCTTTATATGCTACAGTTCCGCATTCATAGAAGGACATTATAATGAAAACATTAAGCTGAGACTCTTTGACAACTCACCAAGTAATGAACCTGACTGAAATGGGAGCAAATCGACCAGTTATGAGATTTGATGTAAAGCTCTCGGGTTTCCAACCGGGTGATGGTAGGTTGTGGTACCGACGTTTCGATGGCGTAGTCTGGCATTGTCCTCAGGGTGACCGCGTCCATTCACCCTGAGGTCACACTCAGCGGCCACTCACCCTGAGGACGATGGCAGATTACACCATCGAAACGTCGTTACCACAAACTGGGAAATTCGAGAGCTTTATATTCTAAGCATTCGCCGGGAAAGCCTGAAATCTTACATTAGTTGCGAGACGTATTTGTTCGTAGATATATTTGGCGTGAAAATAGCCTTCAATATGGTGAGGTTTCAAGAGGCTCAAGATCCAGAGCGCACGAATTAATGTCCCTACAATTGTTGGTAAATCCTCACTGGAGTAATTGGGCGAACAAAAAGAAAAAATGGAGTTTGTAAGAATGAAAACATACTCTTTTAGGATAGCATCAGAAAGAAATCCTATTTAATTGTTTTATATTAAACGGTATTTATTGTATCTAATTAATTATCTAATTAATATTAAACGGTACGTTTTATTGTATAAACGAATGCATGAACTCTATCATGAGGATAATCGTTCTGTGAAAAGCGGAATATTGTATGAACGCTTGCACAATTGTCAGAGTGACTCAACGGGAGATAGAACCTGCTCAAATTCCATTCAATTTCTTGTATATTCTTTGATACCTTCGTGTGTGTAATAAAATGTACAAAGTAAAGCGCCCTTTTAATATTTCAGCCAATTAATGATTTTGAAGGCACTGGTTGATGTTTCGACAAATGTGTGTTTGAAGAGTTTTTCCCTTACTGCTTAAGATATCTTTGTTTTCGACAATTTTAGTGAGCATTTTTAATCAATATTATTTCGTTTCTTTTTACCAAAATAGTTGATTTCGCCTCTGCAGAATTGGATTAGGCGGGAGTTTTTCTAATGACAGTGAAAACGAAGAATTTTGCCTACCTTAATTAATTAGGGAATAATTTTCATTGAAGCCCAAAATGTGATAATTAGCCAGGAAACAAATACACAAGCGCAGAAGTTTTTGCATAATATAATAGCATGTGACATTATGATGCATTTGTTTTAGATAGATTTTGGGATTTCCGATTCACATATGGCATTGACCAAATAATAACGATAATGAAATAATTCATTGTCTTTTACAGCCAAATAAAATCAAAACAAGCACAGGTGTTCCATGTTCCACAATATGCATTACTCACCTGTCCATTTTAGCGCAACGCCTTTCAGCGCCTACGAAATCTTCATTTTCGCCGAAAAATCTCGCTATCATCAGCGAATCGGTAGCAGGAAGATTCGCAGAATCAGCCTTTACGAAGCCGCTATCCATCATAGAATTTTTGTAAACTAAAATAAATTCAGTTTGCAATATTTTCGCCGGATGGAAGGACCTCAACGCGTAGTTGTGAGAGAGGCGCGAGAGCTTCTACAGAATCGTGACGTCATTTTGCGGCCAACCAATGAGCGGGCGTTTTCATCTCTGCTAAAATTCAAAATTTCCCTTCAACTTTGATGAAAGATTACGGGAGAAATACATCGATTCGGAGGAAATTAGTTTTGCAGTGCGTTATAAATAAATTATTCTACTCTATTTTGCAATTTACGTGACAATCCTAGTCTGATGCAATTTCCCTATTCTCTACCTCAAAATTATTATTATATTGCATTTTTTATAAATAATCACGAAAATGGTTTCACAACTTATTAGTGTAGGATAGTATACACTGAAAAAAATAATACTGTCCAATGGCTTTAGTCAATATATCTCATAATTGTCCAATAGGCGGTCAACTTAAAATATCAGCCTTTGATGCCCGAAAGGCTCTCTGGTTCGCTGAGCTTAGACGATAGCAGTCCCCATTCTCCTTCATACATCGGTTGGAGCTCGTTTTCCCGCGCATTCGTCTCTTCTTTGTTTTACCTCCGTGCGACTTCACTCGTATAATCACTCAATCGTTTACTCCATTCAATATAGCCTTTTCACCACATTTCCCTTCTTACTTCTGTCACCGAATACGTCCTCAAGGCCGAGTCAAGGAGGAACTCTGTCCTCGCATCTGAACAAGAGCACTCCCATAATGCAGTTCCACTTAACCAGGCGCTTTGTCTGATGGAAAATGGAAAGTGTACCTGCAAATTCTCATTGCTACCAGAGACGGCCCAGGATAGCCAACGTATTTCGAGCATCGGCAGCCGACATATACGAGCCGCTAGTCTAGCGTGTCGCGATACTTTTTGAAGTGACTGTACCTCAAACACGAAAGGAGGGTCGGTGAGGCATTGTTAGACACAGCCCTTGACGAGATGAAGATGGCAGCAGCGGAAGAAGCTCAATTAGATCGAGACATGGAAGATGTGGACGTCGATGGTGTACCTATCATCCCCGTAGTAGTGGACGGAAGTTGGGAAAAAAGGTCTTATCGCACGAATACGACTCTTTATCCGGATTGGTTAGTTGGTATTTCATACTTTTTAGCGAAAGTAGAGTCCCGGAGGAAATAGTCTCACCATTTCTTCTAAACTGACTATAGTCATCATTTCCAAAATCTTTTACCGGTCACGATTTTGCAACGCTGCGTTCACCCGCTCAGTTGGCCATGAATTCGTAAAGCAACGGGCACGACGTTCGGTTTCCCGTATTTCTTTTTTTTTTTTTTTTTTTTTTAACCAACTCAGTCATTGAATATACTGAATTTAAATACGTGAAATTGGTAACATTGTGACTTCACCATTTCACTTCAAGGACGACATTCGTGGATTTTTAAAACTGTGCAAAACAAATTTAACCAACCAACGTATTTTCACCAAAATCGCAGATCGTTGAATCCTGGGGCGTTATTACGGATCACTAGTCGCCGGGCGACAGATCTCTTTTGAGCGACTCTAGACCTAGGACCTCTCCTCTTAGCAATTACGTATCTCGAGTCGGCGGGCGGTAAGGCGACTCGGAGTTGACGGCGACTCAGTTCTCGCCCCGATCGATTACGGATCACCATTTGTCGCCACTGGGCAGGGAATTTGTCCCGATCTTGCCCTTGACTGAGGGGGTAATTCGTTGAGTCGCACCCTTGATTCTAATTTGCTTGGCAATAGTCGGCTATTTTTTACTCGCTTGGCGATAGTTCCCTGTGTTTACATTGAAATATGCAATGAAACCACGAATTAAAAATTACATTGAGATTGAAGTCGATGGCATTGGAGTACCCATTGGAGTGCTGCCCCTCTTGACTGAGTTTTAATAGCGGCTACTTGTCTTAGGATTTGCCAGGTTTATGAAAAGCTCGTGATTAGTCAAAAATGCTCATTATTGTTGTGATGCTTACTAAACTTAAAACTATCACACGGAAATAATTAACCGTTGTCTTGACCTTCGTCGCCTGTCAATGTTCTATGATTGATTGCTTCTTAAATGCCTGCGGATTAAAAAGAATTATCGAGAGAATATTAGAAATATAATTCTTCCATTGTCCTTACTTTCTGCTACTTCTACTGCTAGACGGATTTCGGTCGGTCGTGGCCCGTGTTCTGACTTATTCACCTTATCGTCTTTTTATTTAGTCTTTCTATGTTTCCGCATCGCTAACTACAAAATAATATACTGAATTTAAATACGTGAAATTGGTAACATTGTGACTTCACCATTTCACTTCAAGGACGACATTCGTGGATTTTTAAAACTGTGCAAAACAAAACAGCACACCAAAATATTTTGTTTTCGGAATAATTGAGCAAAGCGATTGATGAATATACATACTTATTTTTCCAGCTGTGGTACGTGCACTTTTTAATCATGTTTTTTTGGATTCATACTTATAACTTCATTGATGAAATTCAGCTGATGTTGTGACATGGTTATTTCCCTGATGAATGGCGTAACTTGAACAATTTAAGATAGGTAAAAATGCGCAGATTTTGCTGTATGCATGCACGAAATTTGGTGTCAATAGCGTAATTCTTAGTTGGTAAAAATAATTTTGAGCTGCCGGGACGAAAGCCAACACTTACCACTAAAAATTTTAATTTCTAGTTATGGGATAACAGGAATAGATATTACTAATAACAAACTTTCGAATGGAAAACTATGATAATTTATAATGTAATATGCCCGCAGAAAATTAGAGACCCTACTTCCTCGATGGCCAATTCATCTTACTTGCCTCTCAAAGGATTGCCGCAGCAAACAAGCTAGATTACTGATGGCTTGCGAATGCAGCGTTGACTGATCATATCAGGCCAATAAGTTGGAGAACTAATTATCGCTGTCTGGAAGTGGTAAAGGTTCACTACTTCGTGGCTGTACAAGTAATCACTCTGATATCATATCACTATCATTTTCATGTTACGCGGGAGTCAAATGGTGAATTAAATTTGCATGTTGTATTGCAGGCAGCCATCATTGGATACCGTACTAGAAAGGTGTTTTTCGTAGGGGTCAAAAATAAATACTGTATGGTGTGCCGAAGAGCAGAAATGTCCCTCACAAAAGCAAGCGAGCACGTGTGCTTCAAAAATTGGGAATACACTGCCTCTTCCACAAGTATGGAGTCGGCTATAGTTTTAGAGGCGTTTAAAGCTAGCAAACAGATGTATGGAATCCGATACAATAACGATATTGATTACAGATGGCGACAGCAGCGTATATGCCACATTGGTTCAATGTCGACCCTATAAAAACACTCTGGTTGAAACAATTGAATTTAAAAACCACCTTCTGCGAAATTACTGCACAACATTGAGGGAAATCAGCAAAGATAAGCGGAATGGAGCTGCCTGCCTTAGGGAAAAAGTTTCCTCAAATAGTTTACGCTTACGGACTGCAATTAATAAAGCAATTGCCTACCGCAAACAAGACGACCGAGCCAGAAGCCTTCATGAGAAGATATCGAGATAAAGGGAAGATATTTTAAACAGCCCAAATCGTATCTTTGGAGACCACTCAAACTCCGCCGATTATTTCTGCTCCAGAAGCGATGCTGAAGAATCTATCATGGATGAGCTCCGCGCGGCTGGGCTGATGGAGGAACTGAATCTGATCGTAGGATATAGCTCGTCACAGCAGGAGTTTAATTCAGGATCTCAACAGTAACTGCGCGGAGCACTTAATTGCTATTGTTGCAAAACTGGTTGGGGGAAAGCGAGTGAATTTCTCTGGCAGAGGCTCATATAAAGCTCGAGCAATGGGTGCTGTGGTTTCTTTCATTACGGGCATGATGCATAGTAAGCTGTACCGAAAGCTGTATTCATGCAGTCCTGGGAGAAGAGAATGGAAGCTCAGATAAAGCGAAGAAGGCTTCAAGTTCGAAAGAAAACTGTACGAAGGGCTCTATTTGTTAGCAAGTCAGCGGATGCTGATTACGGACCCGAAGCTGCTAAGCCTGATGTTGATGACGAAACTTATGAGGCCAAAAAAATGAATTTTGTCTGCCCTAAAGTTGACCGCTGAGGACGCGGAGAAGCTTCAGTAGGCTACAGTCGATCAAACTAATTGTTCACTGTGGAAGGAAGAGAGGCGAAAGAGATTGAAATCGTCTTACTTGGAACAATTTACCAAATGCGTTCTACGACATCGTCACTAAGTTTGGTGAGCAATATTTAATACGGTGAGTTTTCAACTTCTCCAGTCAAGTACGGGCGAGAGAAGGAGCAGCATGCCCTTGTTGAGCAAACTGAGGGGATCAAGGTGGTCCGTTGTAGATTGTGCGTCGATCATATCCAACACGATTCCCAAGCCGCACCTAGGGCCGACCGCAAGATGAACGCAGCCTAGGCCAGCAGGGGTGCCCCCTCTATCGCAGAGGTGGAGGCCTGATATAGGCGTGTGCGCAAGAAGAACGTAGCCCAGCCGAGGAATAGGTGAACCTCTGTTTTGAACTGTGTCGGATGGAGGCATTTTAAAACAAACGGATGGCCATTAAATGCCCGGATGAAATGTTTTAATGAAACTGTAAATTAGCGATACTTCAGATGAAGAAAGATTGAGTTTTATGCCTTTTAACTATATTAATCAATGCCTTTCATTAGTTTCCTCAAGGGAGAATAAAACTCAGTGAGATTCAAAGGGTTTCGTAAAAGACACGACGGATTTTCAAACACAGTTGCCTCGGCAAATTTCGCATGAAATTGACGGAATATCAGAGGTGGGAAATGTGAAGATAAATGAAATATTACACTCATATTTTGGAAATATGAACATATTTACAAACTGGTAAAACAATTATAATTGCATCGTGCATTATTTTATGTATTCTATATTCACTAATTTCCAAGAAACTTAGGGATCGTCGAATCCTGGGGAACCGAATTCGTGCAAGTTGATGGAGCACCCTAGCATATCCGAAATGGAGAGGGATAGTGAACCTACTGGAAATACACCGTGGGTGGTGGTATACAAGAAGTTTACGTCCGGATTTTCCATCGTGTTAACCCAACTGTTTGCAAGGAATACTCTAGACGATTCCAGGTTCAGTGGATTTGGGTAACCGTTCAGACAAAGAAATGTAGTCCCACAAATGCACTCCCTGTATTTATTATGGGTATATATAATATTAGTATCCTGCCGATGGTTGGATTTATTCTTCATGTAATGATTCTATTGCCGTTTAAATATTCCTTAGAGGTATAATCATTTCGTATGTAAGCGGTAAAATATTCCACTTCCTTTGATGGCTGAACAATCTAACATCTTTGGTTTAAGTTAGGGTTAATTGTGGAATCAGATATCAAAGAAAACAAAAATAGATGAAGTTAGCTTGTGCTCACAAGCTCGAGAGTTGAAGACTCAACCGCCCCGGAGCGAAATGCATGTGTGCCTTCACCAATAATCCTGACTTCAGGCGAGTTTCTCTTATATATTATATGCCCTCTAAGAAGAAAAATATAATTAAAGCGATATTTGCTACGTCAAAATAGGCGGAAGGAGGCTTGCTAAGATGAGCCAGCCGAAAGCTCTCGTCTGGTCGACGCGAAGCGCATGGCTGGCGGTAGTCGAACGCACAGTGGCTTCACAGTTAAAAGTCTCTCCCTCTAAAGGTATTCGTAGTAAGTGGCTCAAATTTACCAAAAACTTATTTATATATTAAGGATCATTTCCATTGCTGATATTACCTATATTTTTCCTATAGGACGGGACTTGTCAGCATACTGAAAATTCCGGCTCCCGATTTCTAAGTTTTCGAAAGCGTTTCTCTTAAAATGAGGCTAACAAACTTTTATGAATACGATTTTTAATAATATTTTTTTCATAAACAAACTTTGGGCACAATTCCTACAAATATTGTTTTACTTGGCTAAAAATAAAAAAAGCAGTTTTAATCTCTAAGTTTGGATCCCGTCAAACAACTCCTTTTTCATTTGTTCCTTATTTTATAAGAAAATCTGATATGTTCATGGGAAAAAAATTTATACAGTGAATTCGGCAATTTTTTGTCAATCCAAAAATGTTATGTTTTAAAATTTAGACCGACTTTAAATTTTGCTTCTTTGGACTTCTGGACCGCGTAAGCGACAGAGGCCGCAAGACACTGTCGCACGACCGCAGAAGGGGCGTAGGCCGACAGAGGAATTCCTCCATTCTGCCTCTTCTGCGCTCCCAATCAGAAATATTAGTTACAAAAACTGTCCTGTGCAAGGCTGCGTTCTTCCTGCGGCAGGCCTTAGGGTTGCTAGGCCAAGGAGCTACCAATCTGCGTACTTTGGCTGGTTAGTCATGATCTCTATGCACGAGGACTCGGTCGGGTAAGATTGTAAGCATGTATATCCTTGGCGCCATGCGTGATTTCGGTTATTGTTCCCCAAGTGAAGGTTGCTTGGATAGTAAACCGGCGCGAGGCGTCGACAAATGCCGCGAGAGGCCTTGAGTTTCGCTCTGGAGCCCCACTTCAGTGTCGTCTACGAATTTGTCCATCCTGACCGACTGATAGCGGTGCGATTGGACCTCTCTCGCTAGGCTACCGTTGAGGAAGAGAGCCACCCTTTTGGAAGTCGGATCGGCGCAGAATGAACAAAATTGAGGAGTTTCGCGCACCACGGATCGAGTACCTCACACGCAGCCAAACTCTCCGAATTTCAGTATTATCTTCAAAAGTCTCTGGCCGTCTGACATAGCGGCCTCCCCTCATTTCTTACTCATCCATTTCCCCTACCTTCCCCATTCCCTCGCGTATGTGTATTAGATCGGAGATAAGGTTTCCTAAGGCCTTCAAGGGGCGGAGCTTCGAAACGGCAATATCACCCTCCATGCAGCGACGAAGTCAACTATGTCGCCCTGAACGGCTTGTCCGCAGACACATCTCTGGAGAGAAGGCTGCGACCAGCTTCCTCTCCAGCACGCTCTTAAAGCACGCGCGAATGCGATCGAGCGTGGCGAGGCGAACGCCTCTACACGAGGAATCCTCGTCCCCCAGCCGTGAAATGGCCTTTCGGAAGTGCTCTGCGTCATCTTCATGCTCCCGTGCTGAATG
The DNA here is from genome assembly GCA_963169105.1 of Ceriagrion tenellum. NCBI lineage: Eukaryota > Metazoa > Arthropoda > Insecta > Odonata > Coenagrionidae > Ceriagrion > Ceriagrion tenellum. The sequence continues at coordinate 141,652,973 of OY720638.1, forward strand.
CCGGCTCTTGTGAAGAGAAAGACGGATCGTGGTGATGTGGCAACGGATTATGTCGTCTGCGATTCGCCTCAAATCTTATGGAGTATAATCTAAAGGTCGGCTCTTGTAAAGTTCTTACCACTCCGCAGTGGACGCATTTGGGGCATCCGCGACAAAAAATTCAGATTTCTCCGAAATGTGGGAGGAAGGTTGACCTGGATGGAGCCAGCACAAGTAATTGTTGCCAACACAAGCGCTTCAAGCATTGGAATGACTCACTTTTATCTGCCGTCACGTTTTGATTGGTCTTCAAATTCAAGATTGGGCACCTGTTACAGCCAAGGCCGTGGGTGATTCTACCACTTACCTGAAAGTTATGCGTTCTTGTTTATTTCGTCCCCGGTCTTACTCTTTCCCTCCGCCCTTTAACTTCACTCCTTCCACTTCTACCTCCTCACTCGCAGGTCTGCGCCAGAAACTTAGAGGAAGTCATAATGGTGGTGTTACCGCTGCGCTCTGTGAAATTTACGCTATTTTAAACACGGGAACAGTAAGTTTCAAATGAATCGTGAGCTCAAATACTTACTTTCGAACCATTTTTCGTTGTCTATCAGGATCGTTGGGCAAGAAGAAATGGAATGTGATTCATAGATGTTCTCCACATTTGATTCACGATTTTGGCTGAATTTCGAAAACGGCTAACAAAAAATCCATTCTCTGTTAATCAATAATTCAAATACGAGACAAAGTTGAGGGAATGATTAATATTTGCAGTCTTACGCTGAGGAGGCAAATGTATGTACATATCGAAATTCTCCATGAAAGAATCGAACGAGTTCAAGAAAATTTCCTCCATGATTTCTTATTATGCTATCGCATAGTGTGCGGAGTTCTTTCGCTCTAGCCGCAGATGGGAGGGTGCTGTTTGTCAAAACTTTACTACAGGGCCATTAGAGTAGAACAATTCTCCCAGGCACACGGCTCGCTAGCGTCAATAAGCTTCCCTAAAGCGGCGCAAAACTCGATTGATTATGTTTCCAGGGTCATCTGATATCCTTCCTCTTTGCCTTAATTTCGTCTTGAGGAGCTCACCCTTCCCAGATGACTGACCCCAATTCACCGTGACCCAATTCACCCGGCAGTTAAGCGGTAGCGCGGGACCCTCTTGTTCATGGACGCCCCTCTTGACGTTTACCCCCGAGGGATTTGATATTTGGTGAATTTATTCGCGCAAAAAACGTCCAACCCTCTTGAGACGATGAGTTGCAGTTTATACAATTCCCGATGCAGAGTCAGTCCGAGATAGTAGCGCACTTGAAATATACTGATTTAGCTAAGAAATAAATGAAATGTAAACAATATTTAACGATCCATCAAACAAAGGTCATTATCGTGGATTCTTCGGTCACGTGCTCTCCTTCCTCAAACGGCATTGGATTTATTTACTGATTTCCTGCACCTCTGTCAACTGCGCTATCATCTTGGAGGTATTCGTGCTGAAGTGGTTTACGTTCAATTATGCATATATTTACTTAATCCGTCATGAGTTGGGAAGGGGAAACCTTTATTGAGTTTGATTCGGGATATATACCGGAAAAAAAATTCTGCAACGCTGCTGACGTTTCGATGGTCGAGTCATCCATAGTCTTCAGGGCTGAATGCCTAGACTGTCAGGTTTCCGGTGTATGTGCGTTGTTTTCTGAATCATGTGACTCGTGGGGGTCAATTACGGAACTCATTCCATAAGGGTTATCGTACGGTAGCTAGGGTGCTTATCACACGATGGATAAAACGCTATCACGGTTCTTCAAATCAGTCGACAAGGCTGACGTATCGTACGATCTCTTATCGACGGCATCAACCTTGCTACTAGACATATACTTTATGATCTGGGGGCCTTAGTTTTCACTCAAGGTTCGCAGTATTCTTTATGCACATTCTGCCATTTACGGGACACGTTTCTAAAAATGGAAAATTTTAAAGAAATTAATGCTTACAAAGAAATAAAATTGTTAAAATTTGAGGCAAACTCAGCGGCACAATACCTACCTACTTCATTCCTTACATTGATTTATTATATATTGGACATATTACCCCTTAATTTCACTGTTTTCCCTCAATAATTGGAGGCACTCAGCTATATGATTTCAATTTTATATGATGTGATGTATTTTATCTTGTCACAATAATATATTTTTGCGGGAAAAATATATATTTGTTGTCCTTCGTTATAGTGATCTAAGACTGGGAAAATACGGAAACCACTTTAATGTGGAGAACAATTAAGATATACTTACGTGATTGACTATGATGAGAGCACAATATTAATCGGTAATACTCATACTTCATCATCTATATTAATCCCATCCAGATGGCTGTCTCAAGTACCGTCGGTGGTTTTAGCGGTAACATTTCATTTTAGGAGTAAATCTAGGGAGTAATGAAGGAATTTAATGTGTGACACTAGATGCAGCTTTCTCCCTTGGTGTATTATAATGCGTTGAACGATTCCGAGTCGCTACTTATAAGATATTTATATACATAGTGACCTTAGGAAACTTAGTATAACGCACTGTTCACATATGTAAGGAAGCTATATGATGATGTCAACGGGTTGTATTGGAATGATAACCAAGCTAACTTGTATACTCGTGGTTCTCTCGTTTCCACACCATGACAAGAAATTGACTGAACGTGCCATTAAAATTATCTAGTAATTTGAACATAGCAACCATATTTGTTTACATTATATTTATATTTACCATGCATTGTGACAAAACTAGGCTTTTATATTAAGAAATGAAGTATTAAGGTCATCTCTCCTCAAGAAGATATCAATTTCGCGGCTAGACCATTTTGCTCGTCATTTGTCTGTCTCATTGCTGCTCTTTCATCACCAGTCTCCTCGTTTTCAATCAAAGTCACTAATACACGATATATTCTGGAGTTTACCTGAAATCTCGCTAGATTCATGGTAGCATTGTCGACAGCCGCTACCATTTCGTTCGATGGCGGTATCGTATGATATCTTCCATCAACGGAAGCCCGAAATTGACACCATGGATGATTTTCTGCTTCCTATCATTATTTTGCTTTGGGACATACTTTAATGTTAACGCGAAATTCCAGGTTTAGCGCCTTAAATGTATCTGAATATAGATAACTAGAATAATCGGACCATGGGAAAGAGAATGAATTCTCTTCTCAAACTACTATTAAACACTGTGTACAGATAGAAAATCACCATAAGTAAGTTCATGGCTGTATAGCGTATGATGATGCTCGCCATGTCACTGTACTCCCATTAGCTGGTGTGGGTGGCTGGACCTCGCCCCGCGATCGAAAAACCGAGTTTAATTTCGGCATCGACGACGGTTGCAGACTTTCTCAATGGCTTTGCATTCTAAGAGCTTCAGTAAGTTAAGGTTCTTCCGTGTCCCTCCTAATTTTTTTCTACCAAAATGCAAAAATCCGATGCAAATTTGGGTCCGCCATTTTTTCATATTTAAGAAGAAATAATCTCTTTACGTCATTTAGAACTACGACATGTCAAAAACTATCTGATCTTTAAAAAAACGTAACGTTTCATTCTATTTCTCTTCTACATAAGCTTCTGTAACGTCTTCATTTTGGAGATTTTCTGCGAAAAGTGAATTCGAGCTAATTTGGCATATTTCGTTCAATTTCTAGCCCTCGTACATTGTTAATACGTGAGCACAATAAAAAATAATATTATACATATCATGAAGTACATACAGTAACAGGAGAGTCAATATGCCAATTTTCAATTTCTAAACCGAAAACATCCATTTTTAGAATCTTGGCCAGCTTTTTTCTATCACAGCCCACTGTACGGTGTTTCGATGGCCTTATCGCCCTCAGGGCTGAATCTTGGGTCGGTTAGGGTGGTGTACAAATATATAAGCATTGGCTTCTGGATCAAGTGGCTCCTTTCATAGGTCGGTTTCTTCCCTTTTTTAACCTCTCATATCCTCCGCAATGTAGATTTCCATGACATTTTATGAGAGTAGCCATAGTCTCAATGAAAGTTCTTACCTGCCCGCCAAATTTCAATGGCTTCAATCGTCGATCTTCCCAAGTAGTTGTTCCCAATGCAAAGAAAATGATGGGAAGCAATGAGCAATGATGGTAGCAATGCAGAATTTGATCTCGTGGAGGTCCCGTCAATGACGGTGAATTTCCGGTGCATAATCACTGCCTCTCCACCTACTTTCTATTTTCCATTTTTGAGCGTTGTCTCACTAAGAAATAGTCCCGTGATATTTTTGCCATTTAAAATATATTTATTACTCATCCATTCCACTAATATTTGGTTTTCTATGTGGTCACCTAAGACAGCATACATGTACACTATTTCATCACTTCCTGGTTCTGCACTTAACTGCTTAATCGTCTATCATTTTTTGCGTAATTTTGTTTCTTTTGAACTGGGGAAACTACTTGACTTTAGTTTGACCGGCATCCGACGTCTCTTAAGGAAGCGTAGTCGTCCCCTTTAGGATATATGAATGTTTACGTAAATTTGGATCACCTCTCATTTACATAAACGACACTAATTGTACATTAATAGTAAAAATTATATTATTTGTAGTCGATGCCGTTATGTACAGAGAAATTGCCATAAATACTGACTTAAAGGCTCCGGAATCGGACCTCAACACAGATAACTCGTTATGCCCTCAGAGTGGGCTTGAACTTAACCTAAGTAAATGCACTGCAGTATGTACACTTCGTATGGAAGAATTCACACCAACGTACCCGTATAGTGGCAGGGGTCAACATGAAGAATTCTGATGAAGTCAAACACCTGGGAATCATCTTGAATTCAGACGAGAGGAAATGCATGCGAAACTTCATCTGGCGAATCATTCAAGAAACAAGGATTTATAAAGCAAATAGTACGAAGAATCTCCGATGAAAAAGTGAAAGAAAGATGCTATTTTGCTGTGATAAGGCCATATCTCGAGTTAATTGCAAAAATTCGGTACTGTGCACGAAAATGTTCAATTCGCGAAGTAAAAAAACAATGCTAGGGAAATCCACACGCTTCGTCAAAAACTAAAACGGGCCACACGGGTTACGTACGCAGAGAGTGTGAAAAAGCGAATGGAAGAATCGTGTTGCGGAATCATGGTTAGAGACTCAGAAGCCAAACAATAGGCTTGGGTTACTTGCAAAACTCCCATCAGGGGAGTATAAGTACGTCGAGGAGAATATTATCTCTTCCCGCTTCTTATTCTGCACATCTATTACTGATAGGAGTGAAAAATAAGAGAGAAACCCTACCAAGCTGGAAGGTGTAATCATTCATTATCTCCTTGCACTACGAGTGATTTCAGCAAAAAACAACTTTATGTATCTCACGATGCATCGTTAAATCACAACACACAATTTTCCTCCTCTTCTTCGCTTTACTTCCCACATTTCCACGGCCAGTGTGCTAACACCCTCTGCCACACGACCCCAGCGGCGGCTCGCAGGGTAGTGTGTAGACGTAGAACCTGCTAGGGGATGAGCTTCCACGTCAAAAATGCGTTGGTAGACCGTCGGCCATTCCTCTGCTACGGTGGATTGCTGGCAGATAAAATACATGGTTTTCGCGACTCGATGTAGCCGGGATAGAGCAATATTGCAAAGTACGTGTGATGCCTTGCATATCGAATGGTATCCGACCCCTCCTCGGCTGCAAGTTCCATTTTATGCCACGTGACCGTTTTACACTTTCTCGTTGAATCTTCCCAACCTATGTATTGCGTGGGAAAATGTCGGCTCCACGACACAAATTGAAACCCTGAGCATGGCTCCGGCTCTCACCTTGCTTACCGACGCCTCCCAACCTAATCCATCTAAAAACAGTTATACGCAACATGTTCGCTTGGAGCTTTTTTTTGCGAAGCACACCACTCTTTTGTATTTTATTAATTTTTTTGATTGACTATTTCTGTCCAGGGTGGCAAATGCTCGCGTATTCGAAGTTTGGCCAAACCAGAGCGAAGTAGTATCTCTCATTGACATTTTCATCCGAGGACCTTCCTATCATATGCTTGATAAATCCTGATTTATTTAATGCTTTGCCGAATATATTTTGTATGCGTGTTCTCCACCATATATGTGAAGATTTGGTAATGCCAAGTTATTTGAAATAATTGGAGGACTTAATGATTATTCCAACCACGGTGTAGATATGGCGTTGGTATGATGACTTTCGCAAGAAGTGACTGTGGCGCATTTTCTAAGATTTCGTTCTAGCCCCCACTCCTGGTACCACAAATGAACGTTGTTTAGGTCAGATGATCTTCCGAGTGCACGTCCTCGGGAATTTCCCAGTAAATGACCGTATCATCAGCAAAGGATCTTAGTTTACTTATAACTCGAGAACTTAGGTCATTTATATAGATTATGAATTAAAGAGGGCCAATCACGCTTCCTTGTGGGACACCGAATGTGACTGTAACCACATCAGAGCTAATACCATCAATAACTGCTGTTTGCGATTACATAGAAATTCACAAATCCAATTCACTATTTTTTCATTGACTCCACATGATTGCAATTTGTATATGTTTTTTTTGTGAGGAACCTTGTCGCTTTGTTGAAATCAAGAAATATCGCGTCAACTTGTTTTACCGATTAACCTGATTTTAAGATGTCATGAAGAAAAAGCGGAAGCTGTTTTTTGCAGAAAATACCCTTCCGGAAGCCGTGTTAGCTGCCAAATAAGTATTGATTATCCAGGAAGTCATAATATTGAAAAAAATGTGTTCTATAGCCTGGCATAAAAGAGAAATTAGCGATATAGGTCGGTAATATCTGGGTTCATATCTGTTTCCTTTTCTAATTTTTGGTTTGACTATGGCCATTTTTCAGTCTTTGGTTGCCTTGCATTCGGGTAATGATATCATATATGATTTGTAGGAATGGTGCCAACTCAATCTCAAGTCAATGACGCCAACTCCTTGAGCACGCGTGCACCAATTCCTTCTGCACCTGGAGACTTGTTACTTTTAATTTATTGCAGTTGTTTAGTTATTCCATCACGATAAGTATAAATTATGTCAACCCTCTCTTAATTAATGTTAGTTATGTCTGAATTATGTATTGTGTCGTCCTTTGTGAATGCACTTTCAAAGTAATGGTTTAATAAGTTCGCTTTGTCGGTACTGGTGGTGACAGTTTGCCGTTTCCATTTTTCGAATTCTCATAGAGCATTAGGTGTCCCGCTAGGAAAGGTTTAGAGCACCAAGGAAACAAAACTCTAAGAGAGTCAAATTTTTCGTGAAAACCTGTTCGAACGAACAGAGATGAGCGAGCTGATGGAAAGATGAGGTTGGGTTTCTCGCCAGACTCGGAGGCTACATGCTATAATGGATTTACATGAAAAATTCAATTCAGGTGGATTTATGGGCGACACAGAGCATATAACTCAGCAATATATGTCTAGAAATGATAGAGGCTGTAGAGTTAATAGACACAAAAATTCCTTCTTTCTACGTGTCGTCAGTGACTATAGCTAATATATAACAAGATTGAACGAAAACATTTTAGTCAACGAGTAATTAACTCCCGTCCTCTCGCTTTCCTGTTTCGTTTCTTTAATAATTGTATCTTTTCCATTCCCCTGCTCCCTTCCCTTATTTCCGCTGAAGCCCTGAAATCCACTGTCACACAACTCTTAGTCGGCTTGTAGTGTAGCATGGATAACTCGATTTCCTTCTTTTGCTTAGAAATCATTGCTGTGCAACGTATCCTAAATGTGAATCCTTTCAATTTCCATAAATTTATGGGCCAATCTGGGATGCTAATTTTTAGCCATTGTCATTTTCTAAATGGTTTTAAAAATATGCAATATTCAAAATGAATTTTCCTGTACCAGGACCAGGGACTTTAAGGTGATGTTGACTCAGGAGGATGAACATTCAAGCAATTTCGATAAGTTTCATTCATTCGGCACGCTCATGAATTAAAAGTAGGGGAAATATTCTTAAAAAATGATTATATTCACTCTCCAAAATACCAAAGGAATTTGCAAAGCAATCTCAAGGCGGTGGAAGGGCCCTAGAGCTGCTGGCTTCTCATCCTACCGAGCAAAGTTTATGCTTGGCCATAAGAATTACAAACATATTCACGAAACTTCATTCTCGGGATATAACTACAGTCAAGGTTGAAGACTCATGAAATTGCAATCACATTAGTTGGATTTCGTATCTTTTTTCATTACGGATCAGTGATCCGTTGAAAATGGTCTATTTTTAAGCAAATTTTTCATTTCCTTCCAACATACGTTTCTTTCCACTTTACAAATAAAACTTTGCCCCAATGTTCCATATTTAACTCACTGGCTTACATGAGACGGGCATTTCTAATTTCGGAGAGTGCTATTTTTAATCACAAAATTCATTTATACAGTTAATAATTCAAAACATCAATAATATTTTTAAAATTTGATAAGCAATTTAAATAAGTAGACTATTTGAAAACTTCTACTTTATTGGTAATGTAGTTTTTTACACAAATATTGGAAAAAGGTAAATACTGGTGAATTAAAAAATCAGTTAGAGGAAGGTGATCCTTCGAAAGGATACATAAGAATAAGTTATGCGTCGAATGGTGAAGGTATTATTTTCTATCCATTGACTTGCAGTCAAGGTAATTCAAGGACAAACATATTCTGAGAATGCGTATTCTGGCGTAGTATCCCCAACCCTTCAATACTGAAAGGACCAGTTTCGTAATCTCTGATTAAATATTTTATCGGAATGCGAACATAAATGATACGTTCTTTCATTTATTAACTATCGTCCATAAACGTGCATTCTGACTCAAGTACGAAACCCAACATATCAGTGAACAACAAGCTAACTGAACGCTTATATCACCTCGCAGTTTATGTAACCCAGGCATTACAAAACAGGTTCTTAATGTTAGAAACGACGGTTAGTTAGTTGCATGTAACTGGAAGGCCGATGGTGCTCATACTATGAGTCATAAGAAGAAGTATGAGTCTCATTTAGTGTCGTGCTTTTCAGGTGGCTCTCCATATATTTTTTTGCCAGTTTTCCAAGGGGGAATCGAGCATTGTCGACAAAAACTCTGGTTCGGAAGCACGTACACCGGGATTCTCTCTAAAGAGCGGTTACGCGCATGAGCAACTCCCAAGGGCGAACTTAAATCGTTTCGGTGCTGCACTTTGCCAGGAGCCGCAGAAAACCTTGATCTGGCGCTGAGTAACTGCCGGATGGCCATTCTGCACGCCGATGGGAGACGGGTAATGATAGGGTTCAAGAGCAGCCAGACCCAAACACACTGACGATGCCTTCAGATGAGTTTTGGGAAACCAATTGAATAAATTAGGCCCCTCGAGCTTCAATCATCCTAGAGCAGAGCGAAGCGTAGCGTCGGGAGTTTTCGAAAGGAATTTAAACAAAGATATGAGAAGAATGGAGAACTAATGCATAAATAAAACTTACTATTCCTTCTCACTTTCAGGCTTATTTATTTTTCAAATAAAAGGCGATCCTCATTGGAGAGATATCGTTATGCCCTTGATTTTCTAGGGTAGCTTTGTATTTCTCTGAAAATGTCTCCACGAATTTTTTAAGATGCTAAAGGGATATCATTTCTTTCCGAAATGTGGTTTCTTTGTTTATTTGTCCCGTCTTAGAATTATTTTGGAATAAATCTGAGGTACTGAAAATAGTTTTTGACGGTGTTTCTTGTCGTGAGGCAGGAGGCCACCTGTCATGGCCGTGGACTTAATTTCTGTCATTGGTCAGTGGTTTGTAACTGAAATTGAACCTTCTTGAGTGACATTTGACCAAAGCTAATCAATAAAGTCTCTAAAAACGCGTTGGATATAAGCCACTGTGATTTAGGAATTTAGCTTTTTAGCTTAGAAAAAAATCAGTGCCTTGGAATACACAGTAGGTTCGTTCCTTGATAGACTTGAAATATTGAAGCTATTTGAATAATCCCATATTAACCAGTTTAAACTATCTGTAACTCATAATTGATTTGTGTTGGATTGTACTGTGATATGATCTAAATGGAAATAACAATTAAATGGGAATAAAATAAGTGGGACAGAAAAAGTGTTTTCGCCTTAGGTAAGATAAAAAATAGTCAGTTTTCATGGTGTGGGCATACGATGAGGCTTCATGATGATATATGATAGAAAGGAATATTAAGTTGCATTCCGTTCGGTTAAAAGAAAAAAAGGAAGAGCAGATGCGAAACGGATGGATGGTTTTAAAGGTGCAATATGAAATAGAGGAGTGGAAAATGGAAACTGGTGAAACCGAGAGAAATTAATATTAACATTCAGGATGCGGATATTCTTCATACAGCTGAGAAATTCCGTCTCAAGTAGAACTTGCTCTCATTAATTGCTAAAACATGGGGGGAGGGGGAAAACTGCTTCGTGGTTTATCAAGCGTTCTCGTTTTTAACAGTCGCATCTTTAACTATCGCGTCCATAAATGTGAAAAAAGAATAAATTAATTGCCTTAGCAATATGTTTGCAGTTAATAGTAACTAAAATACGGTTGCAGAGTGTGACTTTCGTAACTCGATTAACCGAAATTAAGCTGATTCTTTCATGTTTCTCTATTATCTTTTGACCACAAGATATGTTACTACTGCTAATCATTTTCTTCAATTGACAAATAACCCAGGAAACAAACTATACATATGCGTAGCGCGAATAGTATAGTGTATTCAGCAAACAGAGAGTGGATAAGTTTCGTTTGCTCGTATCTCAAAATTCGGTCGTCTCATGTGAGAAAGCGAGTGAAAGCAGGGATGAGTGAGGAAACATGAGAGGAATTCCTTTATCTGCATCGCTACGGAAGGAAGGAACACCACTACGATCGTAGGTCATCTAATATATACAAATGAATGTTTGTTTGTTCGTCGTCTATGCGTTCCAATACAATTCATCAGATTGCGATGAAAATTTGGTGAGTTGTTGTGCGCGCGTCCGCGAAGGTTTTTAAATTATTAATTCCATTGTAAAATAGGTAGAGCGTGAGTCGTTTCAACAAATGAGTGTTGGCATGCGAGCTTCTCAAACAAGCGAGGAATGACAAGCAAGCAACGAAGCAGATCTTTTACGAGTTGCTCAATAACGTGCATCAGAATTGTATCAGTGAGACATAATATTGCGTGTATCAGAAACATATTAGTGAGACATAATTTGCGTTAATAGGTATGTAATTTATTTGTAAGTGGAATAACATTTGGTGCAGTGGTCTCTTTGTTTGATTTTGTTTTGAGTTCTTGCATTCTATATTGATATACGCTTTGCTTTTTCCTAAAATTGGATTTTTTAGCTTTAAAATCTTAAATTCTTGCAGTACTTCAGCAATAGAATATTTTATTTAGTTGGAATACTTAGGAATGGAATGGAAACTCATGCCATCATTTGTGCGTAACAAATTTCTGCGTAGGTACGAGGAGTTCATTGGACTAGGTCTCAAAATCGTTTAGAGAAAGATTATGAACCCAGGAAAGATTTGTGGGCCAAACCATGAAAAGTATGGAAATCAATGGGGACTTCAGGGTAGAGTATTTTATTTTGCGAATTTAGAGTGAGATAAAATGCGCTGAAAACAATGAGGCTTGGAAGTAAATTAGGAAAAAGAGGCATTGAAACGCATGCCGGGCTCAGCTAGCAGGGAATAAAAAAAGTTGTAAAACATACATTTAAGTATTCTCTATGGACTGTTAACCTCAATTAGTAAAGAATGAGGTAAATACTCAGTGGAATTACTAACCACAATTACGGCACAACAGTTGAGGTTTGGCGATGCTGTAGTGATAGCATGATGACATCGAAGGCTGAGATTTTGCAACCGACTGGAGATAAAACTTTTGGAGTCATAGTTTAAGCATTGTCTGGGAAAATCAAGTGTCCAGTACACGGACCAATCTCCGTCGTCTACGACCCTTCTCCAATTGGACGCGAATTCCTTTCAGATTCGAAATCTTTGTATTTCTACCATCTTCATCCCAAAACCAACTTCACCCCGGTTCACGAAAACGTATTACCAGAAGTTATCCACTGTTTAGTGCTGTAAAATAAAGTTTTTATCTGAAGTTCGTTGCATAAATCGTTAATTTATGGTTGGTTTACAAAAATTCTCTGCTATATGTATATAAAAATGGTAGGAAATTCGATTCTTCCCACTCATTATTCTCCTGAGTGATCTCGATAAATCGTCATAGTTGCCGACGTTGCCTATGACATTGGATGAGGGAAATATCTGGATTGGTGATTATTAACAACCCCTTTTAAACGGCGGATTTCAATCGAAATAATTGGATTTAGAATAATAGGGCCCATGTTAGTTGACAGATAATTATTACTGTTATTGTAAGTCATAGATTAGGATGAAGTTCATTTTTATGGCTACATTTAATGGAACTAGTGATTGGACTAAACCTTAAGACGAAAAAGTAGATAGAACCATGTTCTCAGGCCCAAAAAAATCTTGTAAAAAGGGTCCAATTTCAATTTATTTAAAAAAAATTGACATTTGTGAAAGTAAAATAAAATCTCAGTGCCTATACAAAATTAAGATGACCAGAGTCTTGAAAAATTGGAATCTGAGGATTTAGCCAATATGTACCCCAATTAATACAGATGCTAATATTGCACCTAGATGTGTACTCCAAGACATGCTTCGTTAAGAATACGTCTTTTCTTCTTTCCATAACCCTAACACTCCTCAAACTGTCCAACTCAAATATTCCTAGTGGAGATAATTATCTGATCAGCCAATTGCCTCCCCAAATAAATAAGCCGATTTAAGTCGGAAAATATGGTGAAGCATATGTGTTCAAAACACACAGTGTAGGTTTGAAGTCAGAGATTCTTAATTTTTAAATTTTATTGTTATCAGAATTTTCGAAATTTCTGTTTCTGTCTGATTTCTTGTAAAAAAGTTAAATTATTGATAAAAATCTGACTCGAAGCTACTGTAAATTATTATAGTGAATAATGTCAGAATCTCATTATGAGATCTTAATATTTATTACTGGAAATACCTTGAAATTATTTACTGAAGGAAATCTTCCGTTTTTGCCTAAGAGACTCCTTCAAGTAATTTACTGTCGCGCAAAACGTATGTTTCTCGCTGAGTAGAGTTGAGAAGTGCAAATTGTTATGTTGTGAACGGTGAGAGAGGGAGGACTACTCTCCTAATTTTTCATTGGTGGCAGACAACGCAAGGGTGACTAATCGTAAAAATTGGCACTAGAAAAAAATTGGCCCGGACCGGGGTTCTCGGTCCAGATCGATTATTTCTCAGGGCAATTTCTACGTATTTCACCGCCGTATCTGCGGCCGGCTTGAATACTGCGACTAATATTTAAGTTTTGATTTAGATTGAGTGACTAAGTAAGTTTTAATCAAGGATGATAGCTATAGTAGGTATTTTCTAAAATTCTTTTCTTTCAGACGGTAAATTAAACTCTTCTTCATAAAAGAGCATCATTAAGGTGTTCATATGTTCTGAAATTTATTTCGTGAAATATAAATGACGAAATAAATCAGATCAGCGTAACTGTAATGGAAAGGTGTATCGTAATTATTGCATTTATACTGTCCACAAATTTAGCCTCAGCGCGAAGCACGTAAGTATAACGTATTTCATATCAAATGTGGTTTTAATGTTCATTCCATGATTTTTCACTGAAACGCACAGTAAGTCTTGAGATTTCAAATATAAAATATGTATTATGTCAAGCTTTAATTCCGAACATAAATACCTGTGCATTTTTCAGCAATGATAACGCTAAATATTCCCTTTTGAAACAGTGTAATTTTTGGCAATAAGAGTGTTAAATAAAACAACATTCATCTCACCGTTTTTCACAGAAAATGAATCAGATGTAAGCATTTTTCTCGAGAATGAATGAGTCGGAAATGGCGTATTGGGGAAGTCCACTAAGTCCCAGAACGATAAATTTTTTTACGATTGAACCGTCGAATCGATATGATCCCCAATACTTGCATCAATTAATTGAGTTGATTGCAATATATATTCCGGGTGGGTGAAACGAGTGCTTTTCAAGCTACCGCTTTCGCGCCAAAATGGGCCTTCCCCGGATGATGTCGTCACAGGCCGCATGAGGCCTTAGCCAGTAGCGCAGCTTATTCACCTCACCGGTACCGTCTCATATACAATTAAAAATGAAGTGCGAAGAAACCTAATTGGCACATTTACCTTATTTACCGTGAACTCGATATGGAAAATGAGTTGAATACTACGGAACGAAATTAAATACGACTATATGGCGCCGATTTCGCAGGCGAGGAATACTTCAGAAGTCTTCATTTCTTAGTTACAATCGATTATGCGGTTATATCTTTCGAGAAAAGATTCAAAATAATCATGAAAATTAGACATCGTATGGTTTAATACATAATTCACATAATAGTATTTGGGCGTTGGCAGTGCGCAGACTTGAGACATAGCGAATGAGTCAATGTTTATAGCAATTATTTTTGGTGGATGTGTTAGTTTTGAGCCGTAGGGAGGACAATTTTTGGGATTTCACACACAAAGTTACAAGTGACCGAGATCTAGCAACACCTGATTTATGCATTTAGAATTATAATTCGAGCAAGAATGAGATGGTCAGAGGGTGGGTGGCGTGAGCGTGGTTAGTGGAGCAAGTGCACCCAGGGTTCGATCCTCGCCCGATAGCTTTTGACTCTCGAGGTTTAGGATATGAGTTTAACCTGTTTTTTAGTATTTCAAAGCTAAAGATAATGCATTATAAGTGGAAATAGAAGTCTTGATGTGTTAGATTTTTAGGCGTTGAAACGAGGAAATTCGGCTTTTTACAAACTATTTATTTAAAGAAAGGCAATTAGCGGTTTAAATTCTTTGTTTTAACTTTCGCTTTGCTTTCAAAAGAGAAAATGCAATATCTTAGAATTTAAATGAGAAATTTGCGTTTCTCTTCGAGTTTTGTTGCCGATTCGTTTTAAATATTATTTGTGCGTGTTTGCGAGATTTTAGGACAGTTGTGTAAGTTGTTATCTAAACATCAGTTCACAGTCCGTTATTGTTGTTCCGTGGGGTAAGAAGTTTGGAAAATTGGAAACCAAACGACTGAATTCGCGCTCGGGTGTTTGCATGAAGATTTGCATACAAGTTATTAGGAAAAGAAGATTTGTGGTAGGACTCAAAAATGCTTGATGAATTATGATGACGTATGATGGAAATTGGGCAGATGTTCCAATTAGGCAACTTGCAATCGGGTTATTCAAAAGCAAAGGGAAAAGAAAGGGAACCTTTATTTGAGAGGAAAATACAAACACGGGCTTAACTGCCACCGAAGGTGGCAGCTTAAGCTAGTTCGGATAATATTAAGAAACTGACTGAAGGCCGCCATCTTAAATGTTACTAAGAGAAATACGACCTTAAAGAGCGTTGTTCATGGCGTAGATTTCAGGTAATGGAATCAAAAGTTTTGGTCATGGTTAGCCTTTTATGATCACAATACTACAGTTATTACAATATTTTTAGAATATAATTTATTTGAATAGTATCCAAATTTTATCACAGTTCAGAATATTATATTAGCCTTAACAATTACCGTCGTACCTTCAAAAAGATGTTTCTCAAAAGTGATGATAACAAAATATTATTCTGATCAAGCACTAGCCTTGGACGATTTACCTCCTAAGCAATTTTATCCTTTGAATCACGATAGTAAAAAACAAAATTATTTTGATATTATCATTGAATTAGTAATAAACCATGTTCAAAATGCAAAAACAAAACCACACATGGTAAACTTATCTTTGTATACATTCCTTGTTGTACTTATTAAGTACAATAAACAATAATATTAATTAAATTTACATAACTTTTTTGAGTTGTTGAAATGTAAAATTTCATGAAATAATTTTATTACTAATCATCATCTTGCAATTCTAACTCTACTAATTTTCACTATTTATTATTTCACTTTTTCACTATTATCTATTATTTTATCAAGTTTATTTGCAAATAAATGTTGCTCGTTGTAATATATTATTTCAAAGCTCCGCAATAAAAATTTTCACCAGTCTCCGTATATGTTTGGACCGGCCCTGTTCCGAAGATACCAGAAAAGGAAACAGGGACATTAAAGCCACAATCCAAGCTGTGTGGATCATTTTTACAATAGAATGTAAAGAACACTTTGTATTTTTCCACAATATATTTTCAATCGTACTGCTAGTTCGATGCAAAGGCGTCATTCTCAGGTACCTTTGTTTTTGCATGGAAACTAGTGGTACGATTGAAAATAAATTTTGGAAAAAATACAAAGTGTTCTTTACATTCTATGGTTAAAATAATTCACACATCATGATTAATTTTCACAAAATTACGCCTGAACTCACCCGATTTTAACAATTTATGGTTTTATCCATCTTTTCAAATTTGTTAAATTCATCCTATAACATATTCCTATTTGTAGGATAAGGAGGTAATACTTTTTGCTGACGCCTACCGTCCGACTCTTAGCTATGGATAATGGAATATAATTTATTGAAGTAATGGAATGAAGAATTAATAACGATGATCTCATACGAGCGAGCTCATGAGATATATTACTCTGAATTAGCTCTACGTAAGGAAACTAGGACAACTTATGACTAAATTTAGTAAGAAACTTGAAAAATACTGGTAAAATCCATTACTAAAAATGAATTATTGGCATGAATCGGAAATATCTCTGCCGGGGGACGGAGCGTATTTTTCATATTTTAAGTCTTAATTCAAAACGACCATTGCAGCTGACTTTTGGAAATTTTAGTCCCAAGGCGTAAAATTCGTAATAAATAAAAATTGGTAACTTTGAAAACACAGGAAGATAGCTGACATGAACTATCACTGATTTGCTGCTTGAAACCATTTGTTTCGTCTCCCATCCTCAGCGACGTTGGGAAATGTTCACTGCGTATTGCCGTATTTTTACTCATTAAAATATTGAAGGTATCTCTGAACCCTTCCCTGCATTGTGGTTCGTCAACATTGATCGAATAAAGAGTGAACACTCACCAAATTCATGTTTCTTAATAGTTTCTAATTGGAATTACGCCTGTCATCTCTCGTTATAGGGATCGGCATGAGGCGGTAGCTGACGTTACGGAGGCTAGTTCACTATCTTGACGCCACAGGGAGAGTTCGCTACCGTACGTTTTGGCATCATTCAAAACCATCATCTTTCGGGCGCGTGTAGTTATGAAATTTATCAGCGTTGAGATGTGCGGCCAACAGGCTTTGACGCAGGTTTTTGTGCTAATTACGGCCTAATATTTTTTTTTAAATTAATGAACATCTCCATTTTTCCATTAATCTCATGATACTAATCTTTTCTTCTTGTCACTGGGCACATAATCTGTTTTCTTTATTTCCGATTAATGGTAAATTGTTAGATTTGACTTCCCAATATGTACTAATTTTGAGATAAAAATCTTAAAATAACTAATAAACCTCATAAATACCTATATGAGTTTTAAATTCACCTTTAAGCACTAATGGCATGATATGATTAATGAAACACATTTTCGAATTCCGTTGAGGACGGAAGTTTATTTCACCGTGGTGCATTCAGTTGTTAACTTATGTGAAATGTGTGCTAGTGTCTTGAGTTCAATTCTAGATTACTCTCGTGAATTGAGCCTGCTTGTACAGCAAACTAATTTCCTTGAATTCCAAAGTCAGTAATTGTTACAGTTCTTACATCTTCAAGCGCACAAATTATAAGTAATTTGAAATTACTGGATTCATGATGAATTTTCTTCCATTTTAGCCCAAAACAGATATCTTGATCCAGTTTATTAAAAAATGAGCCATGCTTTAGCGGAAACACAAGATGATGTTCTCTATAAAGTATTTTATATATTTTTTCTCACTCCCTTGAAAATCAACGGAATGAAAATATAGTATTGTATAAATTAAGTGGTGGTAGAAGATCTTTATTTTAATAAAAAATGCTGAAGTATAAAGAAAATACACACTTTATGAGTAAAAGTAATAACCTGAATATTTTGGACCGAGGTATTACAAAAATTATGGGAAAAATAGGTTAAATGTCAAAAAACCCATGATGCATAATAGTTTACCAGAAAGGCAAAAAAACCTTAAAAATATTAGCGACATTAATTGGAGATTAAGAGATTATCTTAAATCAATGTAATCATTTAACTGACAAAATTCCTGTGTGAAATGTGAGAAAGGGTATGTTATTTACGAATTTCTTCTTTTATATCACATATATCTTGTATTGAAAATCTATTTGTACAAATGCTATTTAATTTTGAAATTCCACTATATGACGGTAACTTTTTTAGTATTAGCTGCATATATATGTTAAAATGTCTGTAACCAATTGATGAGTTATGACGACTCAGCGGAACTTGCCGACAAAACTAATGAGGCTTGGCTGAAAGAATATTTATGAAATATTCTATTACCCGATGTATTAATGTCGAAATGAATTGTAATTTATTAATAATTTTTTTTGAAAAAATAGACTTATTGCATACCTCCGAGAGAACCTCAAATTCATGAGTCATTAACTTTACATGGAGATGCTGTAGTAAAAACACTCTTCTCTAAAATCTCGTAATTCTTACATTGGTAATTTAACTAAAGCAATTAGATTTCAGGGAAAGGATCCCAAATAAATCAATGCAGTTGTTGCCAAAGGAAATTAATATTTTAACTTAGTTTTGATAGAAAAGAAAAATTATTACATCCAAAGAGAAACAATTCAGGAAAAAAAAAATCGGATGCAAGATTTTAATAACTCCTCAAGTCATTTAGCTTAGTAGTTTATATTCATTCACTCCTAAAAGTGACAACTTCTATCCTATATCGTAAGTGATGATAATTTAAAAAAGACAAAAAAGAATACCAGCTCCAAATTCCGTGATTTTCCTATGAGAGTAAAAGTAAACTATTTAGACAATAACAACGACTTTTAATCGCTGCAGGAGGTTTTTAATTTTACCGGTCGGTGATAGGTTGAGTTCTGTGTTAGGGCCAAATTCTGCCTTTTCTCGTCTCCCGAAAGTCCACCCAATACGCAGGCAGATAGAAGTCGGTGAATTATTAATATATGCATAGATAAATAGCCATGGCTTCATTTTAACGCGCACCTAGGGCGCACATTTAGGGGCGCAAAACATTGAAAGACTTCTGTTGGTTCGAGGTAATTACTTCCTGCTGAATAACCGCGCGCCCTCGAGCTTATAAAATAAAAAAAATACCGATCGATGTTTCGCGACCATCAACACGTTTCATCGACTGAAATTATCGATCTCCACACTTTCCGTCGGCCAATGCTCAGAATCGACACTTTTCACCCCGGATAATGTGAGCGGCGTTCCCCGTAAACGTTCCCTCCTCACACCCTAGACGAGGAGGACCTGGGGATGACCTTTGAAGAGGCCGCAATTGGGAAGATCCCAAGTTGCTCACGTAAACACACTGCACATCTCTGGCGCGAAACTTGAACTGTGCCGCTTCCGCACTCCGTCTCCGGAAGTATCTCTGCGGTCGTCGAATGACCGGCTCCGTCAGAAAACCTTAGGGAGCGGTCGGTGAACGCTGATTCCGGCGAAAAATATGACGCAGGGTCTTATTCATTGAGACCACGGACGTGGACGAAACGCGAAAATGAACGAATTTAAATACCACGACCTTGGAAAGAAAATGATTATCACGTTGAGTTCATGGGTTGTTGAGACAGTTGCATGAAAACTTCGGCATTTACGAGTTACTTAGCATCACTGAGTTCTGAATTTGTTGCATGACTCCTTTTAAATCCAATCAATAGGAACTCGACATAATGATGCCATGAGAATGATCAACATTTCATCGGTACTTTATTAGAAATGTTCAATTTTTTGCGACTTTTGTATGAAACTTCGACGATTCCGATATGCAGTAATGTCGCAGCCTTCCTGAGCAAGCTGTCTATTCCCTCTTCAGCCGCATTTATTCTATAGGAATTCGATTTACTCTTGTCTTGAAAATTATTAAATTTCATCGTCACCCTCTGGAAGTTTTTAGATTCTTGAGTTGACTTTTTTTCTTTTTTTGAAGACATTGCTTAAAAACTCGAAGATTAAGAGCTGCGGCTATATCGTGGCCTTACTGAATGTGTTACCTGACTCATGTTGTGGAGGTCAAAACGATTTTCCAAAATCCAGAACACGGAAGTCCGCATGATTTCGTGCGTGGATTGCCTTACCTGATTTCGGCCGGTCTGAATGTTGATCGACGGATCTCGTGTCAGCGACAGTGGCGAGGACGGGGTCTCCTGGTCGGCGTAGTCAGAATTCAGGCGGGCCGGAAAAAAATTATGTTGACGTTCGCGCGTGGTGTTGCGTCGATGTTCGCCGGTCGTCCTTCGGTCTTCCCGCGCGTCGGATGACTCCCGGCCTAGGCGAGCGTGACAATCCGCGAGCGAGACGAACCGATGACTGCTTGCTTCCACGGCCGAGAGAGGTGCGCCGAGTCGGCCCTAAGTCGGGGCCGGGCGGCCAACCCGATGCGAGCCGTCATTGTTTGGCGAAGCGTTGCCAAGGAAACGTGACGCCGGTCGGGTCAACGACTCGCCCTCCACCTCCTCCTCCCCCTCCCTCGCCCGTTCGCCAATCCTCTCCCCCTCCCCCACACCACCTGCCACCCACCTCTCGCCTTTTGACCACTGCCCATTCTCCGCGGGCGATATATTGGGGCGCCGAATGAAAAGTCCGATTCCCCAAAAGCCAGATTTTTCGGCGGCGGCCGCAGACAGCGATGACAGCCTACGTTCACCCGAGCGTGGTCGCCATTCTGCTCGTTCATTCTGAAGGCGTGCCGTGAGTGGGTCGACTAGGATGGATTCGGAAATCATTCCGACAGGTGAATCGTGATGCGTTCGAGGGTATCCTAGCCACTCTTTTTCATTTCCCATTCACCCATTTAGGAATCGGCGTGTTTTGGTGGCTGTAATGCTCGCTCCTCAGACCCAGTGACCGTGTTCGAAACCTGGAATTCGCAGATGTTTGTTTTGGTTGGTCACATGAGATCGGCAGTGGAAGTCATGTAGGTATGTCCTGAATGAAGAGGGTGAGTAGGTTCGTAAGGAGGGATACATGATGGCAATTGGCGGAAGGGTGGTGGGAAACTCGACGTCGGCATCAGAAAATTGTTTAACATCCCATCCGACGGACCGAGTACGGAAGTGTTCTCTACACAGCACCCAAGTAGGGATCAAGATTTCATGAATAATCTCCGCCACAGCTGAGGTTCGACCCTGGACCCTAGGGATAGGAAGTACGTACTCTGAACACGATACTAATTGGATCCCACCGAGAATTATTAAGATTTTTCGGTGGAACCTGGATTTCCTCTTGGGTGCCATGGGGCTGAGAAAGGGGCTCACGGGTCCTTAAGAATTAGAGATTGTCGCAACCTTCCTTACTGTGACCGGAACTGACGGACCACGGCGGAACTGGCATGCCTAAGATATAGAGAAACATTGAAGGTTGGAAACACGTAAACTTTATGGCTAAACCGGCTTACATCACGCGTGCCACCAGGTGTCACGTGAAAGGTATGTCGATGGCGCGCTAAGAAAACAACGAAATCTTATATATTTCCATAAGAATAGTGAACAATCACGAGTGGCACATACCTGACTTGTATTTCAGTTCATGCAACTGTGGGGCACGTACTCGCATCCATATCCGAACGCTGGGAGAGATCACCACATTTACTCCAATTCAGAATCTTCAGACCACAGAAGTGGTGAAGAATTTTTCAGTGGAGTCCCGATGACTATTAGGGTGTCTTTTGAGCTGAACTTCAAGCGCTACAATCCATATCTTTACGTATTGTATACATACGGATACCACGTTAACACCGACGCTTTTCGCTATGATTAGACTGATGCCGGCGTATCATGCCTTCCCAACCTTCTTCCACCACTCAAATCAGCGAGTGGAGGGTTCTCGAATGAAAAACGTGGAATAAAAATGTTGTCTCACTGTTGTAAGGCCTCATCTCGTGAACGCTGGGTACGCTGGGAATCCTGAATGGAGTGCTTTCAAACGCGATAAAAAAGTACTATGATTTTTTCTTAGCTGTAGACAGGGAATAGAAGGCAACTCAATATTTTGGTAGGATTGTAGTCGAAGTCGCGTGAGATTAGGAAGTTACACGCTAGCCCGGGATTTCTTGAAAAATTCAAATCACGCGAATTTAGAGTTGGAGCGCCCTGCTATATATTTATGGAACGGACAGGAGTGAAAAATGATTGATTCGTTGTACAGGTATACTATATAGGTACACATTGTTTGATTTTACCTTCGGAGTTACAATAGGTCGCTTTACACGGTACATTTTATTGTACAAACGAATGTACAAATTCCATCACGAAGGCAATTGTACCGTGTAAAGCGGCAAATTGTATGATTGTCTGAATGACTTAACGGAAATAGAACCTGCTCTAATTTCATTCAGTTTCTTGTACATTCTATGATACATTCGTTTGTACAATAAAATGTACCGTGTAAAGCGGCCTTAAGAAATTCAGGCAATAAAGGTGGACAACATTTTTTCGAACTTATTCGTAGGATCTTCAAGGACGGAGTATGGCCAGAGGACTATGTGAAAGCAGTCCTACAGAACTATAAACTTGATATCGCACGCAACTAGTGTTTTACTTAGAATAATGATAAAAAGTTGGTGAAAAGGAAAAAGCAGTACTTGAGAGATGATCAGTTTGGATTTCATATAAGAAGGCCAACTGGAGATGCAATTGCGGTCATAAGAACACTCGTAGAAAGAAACAGAGTATAGCCAGAATATGTTGACATACTTTGTGGATTTCGAAAAGGCGTTTGACAGAGTAAATAGGAAATAAGGAGAAACTAATTTAGAATATCGGTAGAATGGGAATAGATTGGCGAGACAGGAGACCAATCCTAAACTTATATGAGGTCCCAAGGGCGCAAGTGAGGGCGGCTGAAAGGTAAATTAGGATGGGCAGCTATAGGTCGTAGGGTAAGGCAAGGGCGCATGTTTTTACCTTTGTTTTTTTATCATTAATGCTGAGTAAATGGTGAGAGAGGCATAAGAAGAACTAGATATGGAAATCAAGGTAAGAGGGCAGCTGATAAAGTCGGTTACATTCGCGGACTGAGAAATAAGGAAATACCGTTATTGTCCGTAGATACCAATCCGCTTCTAAGCGTGTAGTTTTGTCTATACAGTTTGCGATGACATTATTCATGAACTAACCAAATTTTTTTCCAACGGGATATCAAACTGTACGTGGTATTCTATGATTAAAAGTAGAAGTGGTTACTGGGGTTAAGGTTGATATGACAAAAAACAAAAAAAATACGGAACAATAATTTTTTCTTCCCAGACTAGTCTCATCCTTCTTTTAACGTAATCTGAATAGCACTTGGGAGAAAATAACCCATAAAAAGAATATTTTTTATATATTCGATTGGTTAAAGAAAAAAAAGTTTGAAGAGAAGCCAAATAAAGCTGTGAAATGGGAAGAAAGCGTAAAGTGGATTGGAATGAAACAAGGAACAATAGAAGTGGCGGAAAAAGTCCTAGGAAGGAAGAGACTTGAAGCTCGGAAACCTTGGACGGCAGAGGACATTTTAAACCCTGATTGATAAGAGAAATAAGCTACAAGCAAAGAAAGATATGTAAGAGTCCAGGAGAGTAAAAATAAAATAATAGACAAATGTAGAGAGGATATTGAGAGGTGGACAAAAGTATGGGTGAAGGAAACACAAGAGCATATCCAAATAGGCAAATAGGATCTAGCCTACCGGAAAACCTAAGCTCTACAATATCAGCCAAGAATAAAGTCTACATTGATTAAAACAGAGGGAATGTTTTTAGCAGACAATGAATAAGTGTGTGAACGTTGAAAAGAGTACATGGAGGAGATATACCATAGCGAAAATATAGCTACAACAGGAAATGATATTGAAAACAGGGAAAAGCGGGAACAGAAATTGGGCCCCCAATCACGAAAAGGGAATATAAGCAGGTCCTTCAAAAGTTAAATGTTGGAAAGACAATAGGTGTGGATAATGTACCGGCTGAGACACAAAAAAGTCTTGAAAATAGAATGAAAGAAAGTCTTTAAAATAGTGAGTGAATGTTACTAAAATTGAGAGATACCCGAAGACTTTGGAAATAGCAAAACTGTTATGATACCAAAAAACAGGGAAAGCAATGGAATCTATGAACTAAAGAGCAATTGATTTTCCATGCTTCCAATATCCTTCCGCGTGTAAAAATAAGAAAGTGAAGGAAAATGTTGGAGAAATTCAATTTGGCTTCCTGGAAGGAAAAGGAAAGAGAAGCTATCCTAGTTCTGCGATCGATTCTTGAGAGAAGGCTAGAAATGAACAAGATAGTTTTCACCGATTTGGAAAAAAGACTGCAGATTGCAGATTGGTAACTTATGTTCAAAACTATGAGAAGGGTAGGAATAGACTACAATGACAAAAGGCTTATATTTCGGCTCAACCAGAACCAAAGCTCTATAATCGCAGGGAATGGATTTGAGAACAAAGCAAACATAAGAAGAGGAGTACGACAAGAATGTCCGCTTTCGCCATATCAATTCAACCTGTATATGTTGAAGAGGTTAGACGCAATGAAGGAGAAGACTAATGGTATAAATATAAATGGAAGAAATAGACACTGGATTTGGTTTGCCGAATGATGGCAGAATCAGCCAATGATATGAAGAGAATGCTCAACCTTCCTGTCCACAGCTTTGGCAAAATGGAAATTGAAAATAAAGGTGAAGAAAACCATATGGTATGGTAGTTTCCTCGTCCAACATACTAAGCACTTCCTCGTTCATCTTCCTTTCCGACCACCTCACCTTCTCCATCCTTCTCCATATCTCAAGCGCCTGCAGCCTATTCATACCCTCCCTTCTCAGAGTCCACATTTCAGCACCATACAACTCTGCGCTCCATATTATGCTTTTCACTAGCCTCTTCTTTACATCCCTACTCAAGGTCCCCATAATCAGCTCCCTTCTCATACTAAACGCTAACTTCTTTCTCTAACGTTATTCTCTTCTTCATGTCTTTACTACTATGTTCATTTTGTTCTGCGGTAGAACCCAAGAAATTAAAATTCTCTCCCAGCTCCAATATGTGTCCTCCCACTTGAATTACCAGCCTTGCTTTCATTGTCCGAGAGAAACTCATTATTTATGCTTTTTTATATCTTCATTCAGAATTTCCCGCACTGAAATGCTATCTTTTATTTGGATATATTTCGGAGAATTTCCTCGCTTGAAAGCTGACTTTACAGCCAATTCCATAAAATTGACACGTTTTGACTTAAAAAAGGGCACGCATATGCTAATTTGTCAAAAAATGTGGTAAGCAGCTTCTTAACATTTTAATTCCATTCACTTTCCTCGAAGGGTTCGCTTCTTAAAAAGTTTTATCATATATTTTTATAAAATATAATAATATGAATTCTCCGATGTTTCACCTATTGTATCAATCGACATCAAGTGATTTAAAGCTTGCAAGTAGCTAGTGTGTGTAACAAATAACTTAAAAGTAATTTTACGGTAGACACAAAGTTATCCTGGCGACATCTTCCAACGTGATTTTCAAATATCAACCTTTAGTATCTTACTGAACCACTTGGAAACTTCGGTATTCATTTTATTCTATGCATTGCGCACGTCTTGGCGATTAAATTACTGTCCCCTTCGGGAAAAGTGTCGTTTGAAGTGTTGGACATCGAGCCCACCCACGAGGTTAAATGCATTACCCGATACAAGGAGAAACTGGTGATAATATCGGTGTTTTGTTTGTATTTCAGGTGACGTAAAATTGCCAGGAAAAGTCTCTCATCACAATCTTTACCATTTTAATATTTAAATTAATGGCAAACATTTAAAGCCCTGTTCTCGGTAGTTTTATCCTTCTGGCTAGAATCGAACCTTAAAAATTATGAGAAGGGTACCCATCACATACTTCAAATGACATGCAAAGGTTTCAACCCCTTTGCTGATAAAAGTTCAGTGATTTTTAATTAAGTTGTCCTCAATGATCGCTAGTGGTCGAATATATGCAGGAAGGAGAATTTATACGAAAGAAAACAAGAGAAAAGCAGAATTGGGTCAAGAGACCGTGTTGTTAGGACGGGTGCGGTGGGGTGATTGATGTGTATCGTGGAAAGAGGCACGCCAATCTTGAATCAGTAGTTTTAAAATGTATATGTTAAAAACGAATTAACCCACAATCTTCATTAAATATTCGAAAATTATCACCGATTTTTGCCAAGATAAGCAATCCTTGAATTCAAGCGTATTGAGTCGCTGTTCTTAGGACTATTTGGGCCCGAATCACCGATGATAGTGTGGGACCAGTCTTTACAAGTAAATATTTGAAAATTGAATAGATAATTGGAGGTAGTCAAAAAGGTTACTTTCTCAACTTAGAGAAATGAACTCCTTCTCGGTGTCTTATTATAGGAAGATGTGAACACAAATTCCATCTCTCTCTAGGAGTGGCGCTAGTGATAATTGTTTCACTAATTTGCACGGAGTATCCGAACACAAATGCACAGTTCTGGTCGGTGCCTGGTATTAGAAATGGAATTGACTGCAATAATAGGCAGGAGAAACCTTGTTGGCAAAGAACAAGTATTATTTAGTGTTTCAGCTTGGAAGCTTGCTTTACGTGTGGCAGCCATGTGGTTTCCATACCCCTGCCAGGCATTGCCGACCAATGCATTTTGGCGGTCACCTGGCTCATGTGATTGGGTGGGTTACTTCGCAGTAAAACAGTAGGAATGTGTATCTTTGATTGCTTTCATAATATGAAAAAAATTACGGGTAAATAGTCCCTCAACCACCTGCTAGCGGTAACTAATCATCCCCGCGAAACCTGGTCGGGGTTTAGCATTCTCGAGCACAAATGAAAACACCTAACATCTAAATGATAACCCGTGTTACCATTTCCTTGTGCTCATGGTTTTGAAATTTTGCTCGTTTTTTTGCTAGATGAAATTTCCATTAACTAGGCCCATAAAATGTAATAAAAACCACTCCAGGCAGGCAACCGCTCCTGGAAACTTGAATTAATGTCTATGGAAAGAATTCAAGGAGTAAGAGAGTGGATTTTTATACGGAGAACATAATGAATGCGAATACTGAATGACTATTGAAGCGGTGAAGGACGATTACGTTGAGTTCACCGTTAAGAACTTGAGGAGCGGGCGGCCATCCTGAGTGGCTGATTCCCAAAGTAACGAACGCTCGGGCCTTTAAGCCTGATCTAAATAAGCCCGTTTGAAGGTCTTGAAAAACTGTTTTAAAAATAATTTTAAATACTATTTGGCTTAAATGCAACGAATACATGGTGATAGAAAGTTGATGATAGAGAGGCGGTGAACATGTTGAGCTCTTTACTCCCATTTGAGAATTGCCATGAAGTCATAACTACTGCGTCAAGCCTTGATTACGACGCAAAAGGGTAATCAAGCAATAAAGGTTTGCGTCCCTGAGAAAATGCCACTTTTTTAATTGCTTCTAGAGAATGTCATAATGGGGACTTCAAATCACCACATTGGTAAGCAATCTAATCGCAATGTTTGAAATTTGAAATACACGCAGCGTGATTTTTCTCTCTCTAATATGATCACCTTTTGCCTTTCATTGTAAACCAAGGACGCTGGTTTGGAAATAGTTTCTCTTTGTACACCGTTAAATTATACTCAGCAAAACTACAGCACCGCAGTGGTAATTTATCATCGATATCTCACAGAAAATCTGACTTCCTATTTTTGTATATTATGCTGCATATTCTAACTCGCCTTATGAATGCAACCAATTCTATGAGAAGGAGAAAAGCGCGAGTGATGATTGTTTTCCAAATGATACGCTGAGTTGATCAGAGAGTATTAGACTGAGCTCAGGCTGTTTTTAGCGATAGACTTATTTCTTTCGGGCCTTAATCTTGACGTTGGTTTTTATTTCCGTAGGTGCTGGCTTTATAGCAGAGGACCAAGCAGAATTGCGCCTTTTGTGTAATTTTCTCACTTAAATCCAATCTAAGAAGATTTAGAGTTATGAAATCTCGCTCGATATCGAGAGCGATCCGTAAGAATAGGTGCTCCGGGGTTATCACATAACGAAAGGATTTCGTGGAATTTTGGAGGTACATCAGTATCCAAAAAGTTTGATGTGGTCTAAATATTGTAGAAAGTACAACTTTTCCATAAAAAACGCGTCTAAAGCAGTATCTACCATTTCTTCCGATTGACTATTGGTTTAAGAGGAAACGTAGATGATCTGCAACAGACATTAAACGGGATTTATATTGACGGTGAATACTGTTGTTGGATAATGCTATCCATGGGCCTTGCCTTGTTGCCGGAAATTACACAAATGTGGTCCAGAGAAGAAGCAAAAATATTCTGTGAAAAGTATCACACTGATTTGAATTTGAAAAAAAAATTTGAATGAATGGCTTACTGTATTCGCTCATACCCAAGTACCAATAACTCCAGACGATTAAGAAAGACATGAGAAATCTTTTTTAATACAATTATTCCATTTGGCTGAAGCAGAGTTTAAATATAATGGAAGGATTTCATGGAATTTGGAGGAGAATCAGTATCTTTACTTAAGATTTTATTACCCAAAATACCTGGAGTCCTTATTCAAAACGAATTAGAAATTCGGAGTTGTATCTGCGTACACATCGACATTGTTCAATGTGTATGCAGATACTGCTCAGAAAACTAGATAGGTGTTTTATATTAGCCTCACAAGGGATTATTGAAATTTTAATGGAACCAAATAAAGTTCAAGTATTATAACCCCTAAGATTAGGGCCATGTACCTAAGTCTTGAACTCGATCCAGAAAAAATGCAGTTACGGCGTATATATATTTCCCTTCAAAGAACTCACTTTTTAATTAATACCATTCCGAGGCTTAGGCAGTATGATATACCTAAAACCGTTGGGTTTACTTTTCGGTGAACACATATTTTAAAACCACATTAAAAGAAAAGACGTGGCACCGCAAGCAGTGTATGCAGACCCTTTTGGATGAACATGGAAAATCCCGTAGTAGCGGCCACAAGAATTTGCCCTTCTCGCGTTGACCGTCGATGTGTATGCAGATACTTCTCCAAAAACTAGAGAGGTATTTTATATAAGATTCACAAGTAAATTATTTTGGCCCAATGCGACTTATCAGGAAAGTCCACGCAGTAAAGGGAAACCCCCAAGCAAAAGCCAAGTATCTTGCCGTGTCTAACGTCATTGAAAGCGGCTAGCTCTGTCATTGTATGCAATGCATCGAACGGAAATCATGCTTTACGCTATCGCATACATGCTTTAATGTTTATACAATGGTATATGGCCAAAAAATACGATACTTTGAAATTTAGTTATTTAATAAGATTCAATAAATAGAATTTGAGTAGTTATACAACTGTTGGTAGTAAATGCAGTAAGCTTATTTCAATAGGACCTGTTCGGAGGTTTATGAGCAAATTTGATCTGTTTTTGTGCTCTTTTCTTAATAATTTTCTATTTTTCATTTCCAGCCTTCGTAATTTTTCGTATGTCTGCGTGCCTGCAACTGTACCCGATGAGTTAATCGATAACATGACACTGGTTGTTTGTTAAATACGAGTGAACAATCTTTCGCGCACGAACTATTACGCATCTTTAGCACCGTCTCATTACCAGCACTCTCAATATATTTACCTTCAATTTCCGAACCAGTCTGAATAATTTTTATTCAGACTTAGGATTCAGACACATAACCATTGTGTCAATATGTGCCCATTTTTTGGAAGAATTATTGAAATTTTAACTGGCCATTCTACTTCCATTTTAGGTTTACTAGGGTTGCCCAAAAAGTAATACCCAACATTTTTCTCTAGAACTATTTATTCTAAAACAATGAAATTATAAAAGAATGGTGTTTTATCTACTCACTCTATCTTACCTATGATCTCTTTGAAGATCTATTAAATTCCTCCAGCGATTTACTAGGGCGTGCTTGGTACCAGTTATCGCTCTGGTTAAAGAGCCAGGTTTTCACTGCGTCAATTACCGCTTCATCGTCCAAAGTAGTAGTGTGGAAAAGCACTTCGAGCCATTATTCGAAATAGATTAGAAAAGTGGAAGAATTACGAAGCGATTTACATTCTTTCACGCTTTTTGTTTATTCCAGACTGGTATTTGCGAGTCTTGCATCGCCGTCTGTCCTCTGCAGACTCCAAAAGAATTGGTCAGAGAACTCTGATGTAAGATACGGCAGCGTCATGAAAATCTGATACGGCTTTGCCACCAATGGAGATGAGCCTCTCAATGACCATTTCAAATGCGCTAAATGCGCTGATTGCTGTTATTAGGGAGAAAAAATGTGGGGAATTATTTTTCGGCAACCCTCGTATATACATTTAGCTTGGGCAGGACTTGATTTTCAATGGTTTTCTCATTCAATTATGTTTACACAGCTGTTTCATATTCTTACATTGTCAAACATTAATTTATAATATAGTCTAATTATACAGTTATTAATCCGTAGATTTATTTATTGGCAGAGTTCGACGATAAGTTTCTGGCTGTTCTGAGAATACAATAGTTTCATTGTGGAACCTCTTCCACCAGTACGAAGGAGAACTTCCAATCACTACCGAAAAGTGAGGTAGTTTTTCCATAGTAATACCACGTAACGCAACCACACGAAATTTTCATGAATTAAAAATAAATGTGCGTATATCAATGCCGAATAATCTAGGTATATTTTC
This sequence comes from Ceriagrion tenellum, assembly GCA_963169105.1. Classification (NCBI taxonomy): domain Eukaryota; kingdom Metazoa; phylum Arthropoda; class Insecta; order Odonata; family Coenagrionidae; genus Ceriagrion; species Ceriagrion tenellum. The sequence continues at coordinate 141,683,819 of OY720638.1, forward strand.
CGGCGATTCTTTCATCTTATCACAGGAAGCTTGGTGATGAGCTGTTCGCTGTGAAGCTTTATCTAGTAAATGCAGAATATACGAATTAACATTCAGAAAAATTCAACCCAAATTAGGTTTAGTTATGGATAAACAACTCTATTACGTCCGACTGCACAGTATGTTTTTGCATGTATTAGCTATGAATTCGCTGCACATATATAAAATTAACAAAAAGCCTTTTAAAAGTCTTCAGTTTGGAATAAAATGTTATGGATGAAATAAATTATTAGGTAATGGTTAATGTTGCAGCTGTCAAGGGTATTTGTCCGGCAAAAGAGTGGCCCGTGTTCGATTTTTAATGAATGAAAATGAGTTTTTATATGAAGTTTCTCATATTGGCGATAAAAATGAATGTAATATGTAGTTGTAATGAGTGGCTGATGATATAAATATGAAATTTTATAAATACAAAATAGATAAAATTCGCCATGTAAAAATCATTTTCCTTGACCAGAAATTGAATTCAAAACCTAAAAATGTCTCGACTAGGGGTGGAATCACGGTTCTTTCCTTCTCGTGGTCGTTATCGTCATCCATGAGGCAAGCCGCATTAGTAGGGCAATGTTCTAAGTCCTTGGAGCGCACTCCATTGCTATGAAGCACCTGATCTTTCTTGATGACGATCACGTTTGCGAAATCATGAGCGCAATTGAACAATAACATTATGAAGAGCTATGATCGCGATTCAGATTTGTCACCCAGTTACCACTACCGAGCTTTCTTATTTCAGTGCAAATTTCGGATGGATTTTCGAATCCTTTCGATGTATTTATTTGCGTCCATATGCGTTACTGTGAACCGAGTTACTTTTATAACATGCGATGATATTGTCTGCGAACGTTTGATGGAACTATAAGGAAAGGAAAGTGCATACTACTCACAATGGCATACTAACAGAAAGCAGTAGTTCTCGCATTTCTTCTTATTAGCCCAGTCCATTCCAATCAAACGCCATTAGTTTCCATCGTGCATGTGTTTTGAGGCCAGCTGACTTGAGTCTGAGTTAAAGCAACGAGTAACCTTGTGAGACTCCTGAGGATCCCAAAAGGTTTCCCCGTGTCGATACAAAGCTCCGCCAATACTAATCCATTCAAACTCGGAATGTACGAAGGCGCGTGATATTTATTTGGGACGTAGTATGCCTTTAATAAGAGCTTGTTTAAACCACAGGAAGGAAGTGGTATTTGACTCTCTTAGACTCCCTTACAAGTATCCGACGCGTGCCTCCTCATTTTTCGAAGCGCGACGAGCCTATTCTTTCTGGTGCAGCAAGTATTTGAAACCTGTGAGTCATTCACAACAGCAAACTACCCCGACCACCACCACCCGGAACTTCCCTAAGGTTTACTGGTGAATGCTTCATTGAAACGAGCGTCGAGACAAGCAGAGCAGACATCGCAAGAAGAGATATTTTTCAAAGTTTATAGCGGCCTCTCCCTAATTTTTGGAGGAAAAAAAGGTCTTATTAGCCTTTAAGTATGCCTCATCTTTCTCCCAGGAGGAGGGAGGAATCGGGTATTAGGCTTGTTAAAAGAAAATGTATCTGTCGATCCGATCCGAATACATGTTGCACTTTCGGCTTTCACCCACTGAACTTTTATTTGGTGTTCAGATGTATAAAAATCCTCCTATTTCTCACTACCACGAACGAAATGCATCGAATTTCTCGCTATTATGAGAACTATGTTTATTCAAATATTTATCAATATTCATTTTCGTCCGCAACTAGGAATATTTGCGAGTTTACAAATGTTTAAATTCTAGGAGATGGTTCAAAACACACCATGTGACACAGATGGATCGGGCTTCTTGGAGTCCAGACCTCTGCAACATAGGAAGTGTTTGGGCGCTCATTATGAGGATAATGCGAGTAACAAACGTTTTTCGACCCCCTAAAACGGAACGACCCCAAATTTACATCTACATCTACCTAATACCCTGCGAGCCACCGCATGGGCGTGTGGCAGGGGGTGTTACAAAAACTGCGTGTGTGCAGGGGGGGTCACAAAGCGTGTAAAGATTTTGGGAGATGAAATGGTGACATGTATTATAAGAGTGTATTTAGTGGAGCTCAATTTTTATTGTGGTCACTTATGGTGCGCGGAAAGAACGAGTTTTTGGGTCAATCTGTTCGGCAGTGTATCTCTCATTTTATTGCATCTGTCAGACCTAGAGATGTAGTGAGGATTCATGATAATATTCTCTGTGTTGCTCTGTAAAACATCAGTTCTGAATTTATCAAGCAACCTAAGCCTAGCGTGTAGCCTCCGAGTATCTAGGGGCTCCAAACTTAATATCTCTAAAAGTTGTGAGACACTGTATGTACGCTCGTAGCAGTTTTTAACGAAGCGCGCTGCTTCCTTTTGAATTTAATTAATTTTTTTGTTTAAATCTATTTGACCAGGGTCCCAAATGCTCGCGGTGTATTCGAGGTGTGGCCTAATCAGAGTGAAGTAGTATCTCTCTTTCACTTTTTCATTCTAGTATCTTCCCATTATACGCTTAACAAAACCTAGATGTACTGCAAAAATTGGTGGAGTGAAATTGGGTAATGGACCCAGTAAGATGATGCCAACATGTGAAAAACTCCATGTCTCAGAGACTTGGTCAGGAAATTGAGAATGAAATGGAATGTATTGATTATTAGGCTATTAAACATCCTCATCCTTTATGTAAATACCAACTCAATTATCGATGATCGATTACTGTGGTCATGTGCACACATGACTCAGGTTGATAGAATCACGATTACATTTTAACCTTTTCCACACGTTCTCAATAAAGCTTTATAGTGTCCCGCTCCAAAATCTATGAAAGTTCAATACCATAATAGATGAAATTTAAGACCCTGTAAAAAGTCTGTTAATATCTTCATGTAGGGCACACACAACTTTAGTCTCCGTAGAAGCAATAATATGACGACATATTTGAAGAGGAATAGATTTTTATGGCCATAGCAATCGTATAATCTTTGACGGTGCACATTCCTAATTTATTCTTCATTGACTACTCAGCTTTTATGAGGAGTATACAAATGAGCATACGGAATACATACAATTTCTGCTCAGTTGCTACATGGAAAATATGATTTTTAGTATTTTATCACTTTCACAGGGGAAGATACGCGATGCTTTATTGTCGGAGTACTACTTGCGCGGGAGTGTAAGAATGCTCCTCATAAAATTTAACTGCGTAATTTAGCGAAAAGGATATGTCAAAAGGTATTCAGATGATTCAAACATTTACCTTATCCTCTAAGTATTATTCTCCATCCTCTAATTGAACTGTTGAACTACACGGCTAAATTATTACTAATAGTAAACCTAGAAAATAATGCTGGGAAAACTTCAAAAACTGTTTAAAGATATTTTCAAGAAAATTCCACCCTTATTTGGTCTCTTACTCGTAAGTAATCGGTATTTAAAAATTCGGCCGATGGAAGCAAACTCTAAATCCTAATAAAAATTATTGTCCTCTTTACTTAATCATTTCAAAGTAATTTAAAAGTGAAAGTAACCTCAGGTAAGTTTACTTAATCGAGTAATTGACACAATCAGAAATGCGGTCTATTCCCTCGTTTATGAATAGCTTTTCATTGATTGATAAATTGCCGAGTGAGTGTATATGAACATCAGACGACACACAGGACGTAGAAATCAAGTTGGACAGAGCACCCGAGAATGGGAAGTTAACATCTCGCTTGACGATGAAGGAGACTGCTCTGATTCCTTTACAAAGCTCGAATATATGTTTAACTCACACACTCATGGTTGAGGCCAATATGCATTCGCTGTGCCTTCAGCGGATTCCAACGAAGTTTTGGCAACAATAAAGTCACGCCGCATAGATTAATATTGAGGGCAATAGAAGAGGCATCGCCCAGATTTGAACCCCATACTTTCTTAGCCGCAGACAAACGCTCTCCCTCTAGGCTACTGCATCGATAAAGATAGGTCAGTGAGAAGTGGTACTTACTATAAATCGAAAAAAGGAAATTCCAAAGTTTTATTTAAAAAATGGACCAAACAATTTGTCTTGTACTGCTTGGAAAGTAGTTTTCAGAAAGTAAATATTATTACATTAGGAGGAATCAAGAAATTGAAGCGTTTGAGACGACCTGATTGCACGATGGTGGAATTTTACGAAGGGTGTTCAGGTATCGGAATTACTTGTAAAGAAAACTATTCTCCTCATGGAGACCATTCAATTCTACCAGGTTTCCCATATTTTCATTTGAAATTCACAGGATAGTACGCTAAAATGTTCATAATAATATATGATATTTCCCGGAAGTCGTTTGAGGAATATTAAAACGACGTTCATCCACATCTATATCCCATACGTGGAAAAACTTTTTAATGTAAGTGGATTTGATCTGGAAAATATAAGGAATTTTGGTCCCGACTAATAATTCAATAATTTCTTCATCGTAATTTTTATTAAGTTTTTATCGAAAAATGTTTATAAAGGGTCCAAGGCTTTAAAAAAAATGGTAAATATCTCTACATAATTGACGACGATTTCGGAACCTCGACTGGCTGCGGGGCGAAGCAAACTCATCACGTTTATAACTCCACGACGATCTCACGAACGTGAACCAAATTAGTATCCCTATTCATGTGACACGTAAAATCGATATCCATTCATACAGAGTTTGAATATTCCCGGTTTCCATTGGCTGCCTCAGTGTTGTACAATTGTCGAAGGAAAAGCTATTTCAATTAGTTTCCGCCTACTACGCATTAAGGGGCCAATGAGTTTTGCGTAAATGTTTTTCGTCACTGTGCATCCAATTGACATTTTTTTCATGAGTGACTCATTTCAAACACTGTCCGTTATTATTTTGACACCAACACTTCTTAATTTAGTACTCCATCCCCACATAATTAAGGCCCCTGCGCTTATGCTTATTCTGGCATATCCATGTTTCCTGATCATACAACTGCGTGGAGAGTAGTTCACTCATGAATTTTGCGTTTTTTGCTTCCTCAGGCAAACTCATTCCTTTATATGCTCACATTTTACCTGCCATTTGACTTCCTGCATTTACACGTGCCTGAATCTCCTCACCAATATCCCCGTTCTTTTCTAAAATTCAGGAAAAACCCGCAAAATCATTCATTTGTTCATTTATTTCATCGTTCGATCGTATTACACAATTATTCTTCCCTAATATCCTTGACCGCTGCTATGGCTTTCGACGCATTGACATTAATTTAATGCTCTCTGTTGCGTAAAAGAAGTTATTCAAGTCTCTTTAGATCTTGTGGCCTCTCAGTGTGTGCCTGCGAATCATAACCGCGGAGTCGAACTCACACACTCACATTCAAAAATCAATGAATCGAAATATTCACTATGCGCAGCTCTCATTTATCCTACAAAAGCAATGAATAACTACGATGACATTGCTCCTCCTTTCTTTATGTCCCATTTCGTTTTCAACTATTCACTGAAGACCCTAATCGCCATCAAACTTGACTTTCTGGTATTATGTCGCCTTCAAGTTACTTAGAAACTGCTCACTTATTACAAAGTCATGAAGTCTCAAAACCATTCACGAATTACTTATTTTTGCCGCTTCAAATTCCTTCTCTAGATCTACAATTGAAAAATGCCTGAAATGAGTCACCTGATCCATGCATCTGATCTTAGACATGGACAGAAAAAAAGGTTGCTAATCGCAGTTGCAGTACCGTAAAAGTATGGCTCGGTTAGATCAATGATAACTTTCATGAAAACTTACCCCAGTTCAATTAAACTATGATCGAGACTGCGCAAACGACGTAAGGAATTTATTTTCCCTCATCATCATCAGCAGTCATCGTAATCAATCTCAGTTTCTGTAGCCCTCCTCTCAATGCTCTTTACAGTGACCTACTTCATAGGTTAATGATTCCTTACATTAGAATCACTCTTAACGATAGCATTTAGATTTCTATCGTCCAAGCTCCTCTAGAATATAACAGCCTACTCTGTGCATGATTGAATTAAAGTAGCTTGAGCGAGATTTCTTTCTAATCATAATAAGGATCGAGCTTGAATTTTATTTTTAAATGTAAGCAGCAATGAGCATGAATAAAATATCATGATTATTAGGGAGAAGCTTAGAAATTATATAAATAAAATATTAAATAATTAGCGAAATATATTTAAAGTAAAGAAACGGTAGTGAGCTGTAAGAGTAGGGCATCATGGAGGATATTATTTTGAGGGAACCAGCTTTCTCGGGATAACGGGCAATTAATAAATTATTTGAACCAGCCCACCCTGAAATGGAATGGCGTGGATGTGTATGTATGACACATGTGTGCGGCCATAGATTTTACTCTATGATGTGGCTTTTGGATTAATTTGCTTCAAGCTGCACGCCATAAATACGTTCACTACCTACATTTTTTTGGGATTTCCTGAAAAATGTTACCCAGAGTAATGAATTCATTTTATTAATTAGCTGAGAAAGTAAATAACCTGAAACTATATCTCTCGGGAGCGCATAGCTCTACCATATTTCATGAAAAATGGTTGGTATTTTTTGACATATAACTCAGAAAGTAGTACTTCAGAGTGGTTGATTATTTTGGTAATAATCAAAAGATGGGAAACTTGAAGTTTTGCATCATTTGAAAGATGAGAGCACATTCTTCGTAATCAGGCCAAATTCATTCTATGTTATGCAAAGTGGTATCTCACTGAAACTATTCTAAGCGCTAACTCACCTACAAGCTTTTGTTTCAAGTTGTCAGATTACTCCTCTCCTGATAGCGTGCATTATTTGCGTCTGCTGCTTTGCTTCTTCCGTCATTGGTGATCGTATCTCCATGAGAGCACAATTCTTTCAATTGCTTCAGTTTTTGCTGCCCGAGGCTCATGGTGATATGCTCCCGTTTTTTTGCCACTCAGTACCATAATTTTTGTTTTTTATACTACTTGGGTTAAAATTTAGATCAATTTAGACATTGACGACTGAGGGGCTTATTGAAGTGGTTTATTGAAGGAAAAATTGGTAAATGAGTGAAGGGTGGAGAGAAATTTGCAGTCGGCTCATCCTTAGCGAAAAGCGCTAGTGGTACTCATATATACTTCCTATCCGTTAAATGGGGCTCTGCACTTAAATTTCTCATCATATGACATCAAAACAGGGATGGAAGTTCCAGTGAGGAATCTTGGACGGTCAGAGTTTGAGGCAAGGTAATCGGGATAGAAGTTCACTACTCCGCCTCACCTTCTCGATCTCCGTACACTATTTTCTCCCTATCATACTAGACAGCCATTTTTTATAATTTTATAACGCAATCAATGTGTATTTAAGTATTGGTCACAATTAAGTGCAGACGTCCGATTTCAATAAAGTAAATCTTTATCGGCGTCGTATTACCTTTTTTGGAAGGCTTTCTTTATTTTTCCGGCGTCAAAGATAACTGCTGAAAGCTCTCTCTATCTCTGTCTCGATATAGTTACAAATGTTCACTCGACCATCACTAATAACGTCACGCGCATAAAATTTTTCACGAAACGTGCTTATGTCTCACTTTAATAGCTTATCACTAAATTTGGACCGGAATAAGCTGCAGCACTGCACTTTTAATGCGCCAATAGTCTTTATGGTACTGTAAATCACTCTTAGTTGGGACATTTTTATTTCCTACAATACTATAGAAATATTTCTCAGATCTGCTTTTCTATTGTAAATGATAATAAGTTCCTGCAAATTTAATGTGAAATAAAATACACGAATTCCTTTGACAGTGATTTACGTGATTCCAAAGCAAAAGGGTAAGCTTTAACGTTTCATGCGTAGTTAATGACCCTGGGTGGAGCTGGTTTGCGTGCCCTCCAGCAGTCTTAATGGTCACAAAAAAAATCCAAATTCTTGGAAAAATCTCCGCACTTTGTGCCTCGGTTTCCCGAGTATCGTGGAACATACAAGTACAGAAAGGAGAAACTTAAGTGGGAATATACCCACCATACCATATATATATATATATATATATATATATATATATATATATATATATATATATATATATATATATATATATATATATATATATATATATATATATATATATATATATATATATATATATATATATATATATATATATTTTTTTTTTTTTTCTCGGCTCCTCTCCGATAGCTTCACAAGATTATGGCGGTGGCGTGACTGTTGGCGTTCGTATCGATGAGAAGTGAGCTTAGTCCACGATCACATTAATCACCTCTCGATGAAATGTCGTTCGACTCCTTATCGTCTCCGCGTGTTCAAGGTCAAACTGTCCTCCAGAACGTGAGTCCTTATGGTGTCCTCTTACTGGCAGGCAAAACTCCCGAATGTGTTTTGAACCCTTGTCACTGGAACATGCAGCGCAACCAACGTCACCCGAAAGCCTTCCCTCCCCTTCACACCGCTCCCGTGGTCAATATTCTAGCAGCCTTGAACCCATCCCTTGACCTCCCACATCATGTCAATTGGCGCCTTGATATACCCCACCAGATTGTACTCCCGACAAAGGGTGTGTTCGTCGGAGGGTGAAAAGGATTGAAAAACCTCGAATGCGCGGTTTCTTTTTTTTCTCGCTCGTAAGCAAATCGTTTTTGCTCCTTTATTACTCGAAGCACCGCAGTATGTCATGCCTCGAGCGAAAATGATATCGTGTAAAACTCCTGAGTTCAGTTGCCACAGCATATTCGTTTTAATAACCAATTAAAGTGCCCGAAAGCGGGAGAAAGAGCAACTACGCCAAAATATGTAGGTTAGAGAAAGCACGTGTAAGCATTTTCAATCAGTGGTTCTTATATTTTTGAAAATTTAAAAAAAAATATGGCGGGTACTTTAGTATCTGGCTGAAGGACCCATTGTTATTTCTTTACTGAATTAAGAGTGTGGCTGTATTCGCTCATTCTCAAAAGATCCTATGCTCTACTTTACGGTTATCATCAATTTGCTTTAATTATTACCTTATCATCCTCTTCATCTTCGACATAGAGCGTATATTTCTCCCATTTATTCATTTTTTATATATTACTTTCTCGCTGGCAAACACACTTGCCTTTCTATGCGGTTCAAATGAGCGCTTCCAGTGTTCATTGATCTACTGCAACTTGAATGTCTCCAGACAAGGTTTTTGAATTATTTGTTCCATTTAACTACGGCATTTATTAAGCTAGAACCTTTTGTCCTTCACTCTTTCCTGAATAGGATTTTTTGTCTCGTCAAATTTTCCTTCTAAAAGTCCGATTACATTGAGACAAGTGGCTCTGTCACTATTTGCTTATTTGCAAGAGGTGAGTCTATTAAATCAAAGACACTAATCCTCACGCATGGCGAAAACATTAGTCGAAGAAAACAAATTTTGACAATATTTGGCTTCACGCTTTCTATTCTTTTCTCGGAATAAGTTTGGACATGATGAGGATACTCTCTTTGTTATGCCCCGTTGTGCACACCAAACCCTTGGGTGAGTAGTGAGGCGGATCATTAAAATAAGCTTTCGAATAACTGACGAATCTCGGACCTCTCTCAAATTAAATTTATTAAATTTCGCTGGATGCATGGGTATAAAACTAGTTATAGTATATTTTTCTAGAGCATTTAAAACGGAAATACACATTTTGTCCTGGTCGGAGGCTGAGAGGTAGGCAGATGTGGAATGGAAGCTGGTGAACACGGGGGCCACGGAGTACTGGCTAACCATACGGACGGCCAGGGTTCTAATCCCTGCAGAGTCGGATTTTATTCAGAGGAGACCCGATCCCTACTTGAGTGTCTTGTGGAGGGCACTTCAAGTACAGTACTCCAGTCTGTCGGATGAGACGTTAAACCGTGGTCCCCTTGGCGTATTTCGTTAAGGGCAAGCTAATGCCGACGCCGGGTTTCTATCCACCCTTCCTTCCTTACTTATCCCCTATGACTTTAGCTGTGGGTCGCCTCCGCAAATATTCAATCCAGGAAGGGTGTTACTATGAAGCCATCACCCGGGGTTGGAGTGAAGATGTGTCCATTTATTCAAGACACATCGTTGTTGTGATCATTTTGGGAAGCGACCGTCAGTCGAAGATATTTTCACCTTTTGAAAAAGGATGTTAAATTGGAAAGGAGAATCCGCGGGGAATAGGCAAAGGGTGGAGAGCAACCTAGCATCGGCTTCAGCCTAACCTAAGTGAAGGACGCCTAAGGGTCTTTAGTTTTTCCATCCCATTGGAACTATTAAACTAGGGATTTACAAAATTAAGAAGAATATAAATAATATAAAAATATGAAAATGGAGGGAATACGAAAATTATTCATGATCCTCAAACCTTACAAACCATTGTTTAAAGGAAAAATCAGTTGATATGTTAATTTGAGATTAAAGTCGATTTTTTGAGTGATTTACGACTCATGAGTCAATTCATTTTTCATGTTTGATGCTCTGGCGTGAGAGATTGTGAATTATTATCTCGCAACTTTTATATTGAAATAAGTGAGGATTAAAAATGGTCCACTATGGCGTAAGGGTTTCATTATTTAGACATATATGAATACTGTTATTATTTAATCATAATTGTATTAAGTATATAAATGAGTCAATTCATTGTATGTATTAAGAGTTTAATGTCATAAAAATATGTATGTTTCGACCATGCACAGACTATAATTACCTCTCCATGTTTGGATTAATCGTAGGGAGTAATTAATGACGTAAGACTGTACCCCGTGGCGTGTTACGCTGAAGAATGCTGAATAAGAAAGGCAAATCATTCAACATCTCTTTTTCATTGGACTGTTTGGTTCAATGAAAAGTCAAATACCTCAGTTTTTCCGTGTATGACAGCAGATTTATTAATACTGGCGGCAGATATCCTGTTGGCCGCAACAAAATTCTACTCCCCGGGCTATCATATTGTGTTTGCTATTCGATTGCACTTTAATCCATTACTTTGAATGGCATACATCTAATATGATGGAGTGCTATAGAACAGCACTGCATTAGTAAATCGATCTTTATTATGATAATTATAATCGATAAATTATCATGTTCTATCGTCATCGTGAATCTTATCAGTCAGGAAGGATTCTGTATGCACGTGTATTCCCGTATCCATATTTTGGTGCCTTAGAACGGCAGTTGATCAGCTATCACTAGCTGTAGACCACTTTCACATTTATTTAACGCTTAAGTTTCAAATCGTTGGTACCACTACCCAAGTAATACATCTGGGTCATTCTACCTTAAGTCAACAAACTTTTGTCCATCAGGGTCTCAGATTTAGATTAAACTTCGTGTATGGGTATTATGTGACCTCAAGCAAAGTAAAATGAATCATTTTTAAGGAAAAAATTTTCGCGATTCATGCTTATTTAAATTTTTTCACATTCTTGTCAAAAATACGTGCCCTGAATCACATTTTTACTCTTATCTTTGCTTCTCTTCATTGTAGAGAAATCATATATGTATCATTTTAAAGCTTAATCTATTTAATATACAGGATTAACATTAAAAATTGATTTTATAGAATGTCCTATTTTGTTTAATTTTTAAGTTTAAGAAATTTTTAGCTAACTTTTCTCAAACACTCCCTCTAAGAATCGGATATTTTCTTCTTATTGAAAACATGCTTATCTAAAATTTTCTAAAAAAAATTCATGGTAATTCATAAAAATACTTGAAAATGTTTTTTAAAGCTTTTGCATTATTCTTACGCTCACCTCCGCGGGCTCAGCCCTGGAGCTATGCGGTGAACATTTGAGAAAAGTTAACTAACAATTTTTTAACTTTTAAATTAAATAAAAAAAGGAAATTCTATTGAATCAATTTTGAATGGTAATCCTGTATATGAAATAGATTGACCTTTAAAATGATATCATTGCATATATCATTGCTCTACAATGAAGAAAAGTCGAGATATAAGTAAAAACGTGATTCAGAGCACGCATTTTTGCAAAAATATGAAAGAATTTCAATACGAATATATCACGCAAAAAACATTTTTCTCAGCCTGTATTAGCGAGATTTTACATGTCTCTTACAATGGAGGGGATGATGCTAAACAAAATAAGATTAAAATGGTACAGAGAAATCGTTCATCATGAATTTTAGACATTTACACACCGTGTGACACCTCAAGATATTTCTGGTAACTTTAATAACGTTGTCGTTCTTAAAAGTGTGCACCAATATGTGATCTGTCATTGATACCACTGCAGTTGGCGTTTAGTAATTGTAACAGATATTTACGTAACACATGTTCATTTATTATGAAATATATTTTGAAAAGGTATGAACCATTCACTTGGTGTTGGTGAACATTTTTTTGGTGATTGTGGGAATATAGACACGCCTAAGTATCTTTTCAACGTTAATATGAGGTCGGAGCATCTAATAAATTTCGTATTCCATGAGAATCCTGTTTTGTTTGATTTTCATGCTAATAGAATCAAGAGTGGAATACATTATATTCGCATGCATAAGTCACTGGGTAACCCAAAAAAGATTGGTCGATAATATGTTCTCTTTTTTCCAGGTCGGATTCGAGCGCTTCTGGAGTGTCAGAGGCAGTAGAAAACAATCTGGATAGGGCTGATATCAGGGCTAGTTAAATATTTCTAAAAAGTACAACAAAGCATTTTTTAATTGCCTACTATCCGAAGAAATTATTAAATTGGTACTTTAACTATAGCTAGCGTAGATATTATTTGAATGGAGATTTTTCATAGTAGGCTCATGCAACAAATGAGCGTCCTTCATGATAGAAAGCATGGATACGGTTTTGAAAAAGCGTACAGGTTAAAAAAATGATCAATTCTGGTTGTATCAATATTTATACTTACATAAACCTTACTTTTTAAACATATAATTTCAAATCTGCTGTCACTATCCAAATTTCCTGCATACTTCATGTTCATTTTGCGAACATCGCATTCCACTTCAACGCTCTTTGGTCCAAATTTACTTTACTCCGGAGAAGTCAAAATCATGTCTCAAAATTGACATGCATGCTATGGGTACCACATATTCCACAGAGTGCTATAAAAATACATAGAGCAACCACGAAATGTACAATTTCTTATAAAGTATGCGCCAGTTTATTAGATAAGTACGTCTCAATATTATTGTAAAATTATATTGACTCTCTTTATCCTGCTCGTCACCCATGATGTCTAATGTTAAACTCAACTCCGAGTTGATTGAAATGAAAGGATGATTACAAGATAAAATGAATATGATTTGAAAGTAATTGGGTTTTAAATTTAGCTTGTTTCGACGGCTGAGTTAATTTTTAAAATTTCTATCTGCCACTTTCAGACAGAGACAACAACTCTCGGACGAATATTAGGATCACTCCTTCCAAATCGAACTGAGGCCAACGATTCCGTCCTTTGAAATATGTGATTCGTAAGTAGCCTGTAAATTTTAGATATTTTAGATACTCTAGATATTTTTAGATATTTTAGACAGAAGTTTAAGACACTCGAAAACCATCATGTTTAAATATGACATCCTTTTAGAATATAGGATTTCGTCTTAAACGAAAAAGCAGAGCGGAAATGATATTTTATTGGTGTTCATCACGCTCAATTTGATTTGTGTTTGGAATTTCAAGGGAAAATCGATCATGGGGAGTGTTAACGCATTCGATTTCTCGAAACATTTTAATGAGAGAATGGAAAATAAGCGAGGTCAAGCTCTGAGATCATAACTCTTGAATACATTTCTAGCAGAGGCATTCATAGATGCCGCGGTTGAAAATAAATTTAGGTCATCTACCTAAAGTATAAATCAAAATACCGGGGACTTTCTCGTAATGTGCGATATTAATCCAACAGAAAATTCAAGGTATATGCGTATTTTTTCATTGATTAATGCGAAATGTATAATGAAAAAAGGCTTTTATTATCGGTCAAATAAACTGATGCCGTATCATCATTACATCGATCTCCGGCGTGAATTGTGCAGTAATGCAGCCATCCTAAAAGTGTCATCTTTCTTTCGTGAATTCTGCAGGAAGGGTTGTTTGTCCGGTTACAGTCTAAGAAACCCTTGTAACTCTGCATTATGCATCCCAATACCGTTCGAGGCGAGGATCCGAAGAGAAAACTGTCCGGCATGCAATAGTGGTCACGCGATCGAGTCGTTAAAACAGTGATATTATCTCCCTTAACCACATTCTGGCATAAGCGTGAGTCTTGGCCGTCACTATCTTTAAGAACACCGTGCATGAAAGCCCTTGAAAAAAAACATTTCATGCAATTTTTTATTGCTAAGTGCAGGAGGCGCCTGATTCACAATCGTGGCCGTCTCTTTCTGTGTGAGGAAAGTTATGGGGTGTAATTCTCTTTCTCCTTTCACGACTCCGATACTTAGGGAACGAATATTTCAAGGCCAGGTGCCACGTGACCCTTGTGAACTTAAATGACCCCTTCTCTGAATTCCCTGGTGTGACACGATAATTTTTTCGGAATCATATTATCTCATCCTGCGACCCGCTCTACGAAGCTGTAAAGATTTTTTAGACGCAGATACATTTTGATGAGGTGCTTTTCCCGAACAATCGAGCTATGGGGATATTAAAGTAATGCGTTCGTATATGAAATAGGTTTCGAAATAAACTTGCACTGCCGGCAGAAATTTTAAAGTTGCGCCAATCTCCCAGCACTGAGCATGCGTCAGTATGGCGACATGTTTGCTACATTAGGAAGATGCTTCAATTTATGCTGAAAATACATATGATTCACACGCAGACGCAGGACTGAGACGAGGTTTCCACACCGCGTGATGCATTCTTAAGGGGGAAGACAACAAATCCATGGACTTGAAACACGCCTCTTTTTAAAAGCAGTTTCCCTGGCACTCGAACAACAAAGAATTCATTAGCATAATACCCTTCAAACCGCTGCAAGGCCATGTAGCCATTAGAAAACCAGCCATGGAAACGGAAGAGGACAGTTAAGTAGGATCTGGATAAAGCTTTTGCTTTACCCATATCCTATTTTCCTAAGAAAAAGTGAAGGTTACATTGAGTAAAAATTGCCTTGGGAAAAATTCCACCTTGATTGGGAAGCAGACCGTGGACTTCTTGTGTGGCGAGCCAATGTGCAGACAACCTGCCGAATCTTCCTCTTTCTTAAGGCAATTTTAGAGAAGGTTTAAGGGAAGAAGATGTTCATGAGACAAAGGCCTGTGGTTCCATTCTCGCTTTAAGTGAATTTTTACCGTTTATTCATCCTGGGTTAATCAAAAAAGGAATATCTTTATTTGAGAAATATATTGCAAGAGCCAAGAATTATATAAAGCAAATCAATCATACATGCGCAACAGTGATAAAATATGGATAAGGTAATGATTGTTTTACTTGAAATAGGAATCGCAGATTTTGAAATATATTTTTTCTCTGTCCGTAAATATTAAACAAGCGGTTGAGTGGCTCGTGTTGCATGAAAATAATATTATCACAGCAGAGATAATCACAAATATTCACGTCCATTGACATATTTTATCACAGATATTCTTGGAATTAATATAGATCCATGTTATATTAAGGCAAAGAAACATATATAAACACAACAAGGAGGCTAATGCTAAACTAAAAATGCTGATAGTCTTAAAAATGAAGCAGTAGCCCAGGATTTGAGGGAACAAACTGATAAGCTCCAAGAAGAAAATGGAAAGAGGTAAAAATATATATCCATGTGGCAGTGGAAGATATCTTGGACAGACAGATTAAAACCATGGATGACGGAGGAAATATTCAATTTGATTGAGAAACGTAATTGAGTGAAGGTAGGATGCCTAATCAAATATGGAATCATCAGAAACGTAATAAAAATCAAATATAAGAAAGAGAAGGAGAAGTGAATGACAGAGAAAAATGAAGTAAGACAAGACAAAATCCAACTTAGGTAAACTGTATTTCACCATCAAGAGCCTCCAATATATATCAAAACAAAACGAAATGTTGTAAAACATAAAGCTGGGAATATACTTATTAAAAACATGGAAATATGTCCAAGGTAGAAGGAGTATATCTAAGAACTACTAGGGAACTGACGTCGAGGACGCAACGGTACATAGGGAGAGTAAAGAAACTAAAAACAGACTCGCTAGGGCCCCCAGTTACTAGATAGGAGTTTAACTTTTCACCGAAAAGCCTTAAAGATTGAAAGTGGGCGGGGATCAATGGAATAAAGACTACAATTATTAAAGTTGGGATAAAAAAACACTTAATGAACTTTACAAATTAACCTTTGAATGTTGCACAAAAGGAATCTCGCCATCAGATTATATATAAGAGTAAGACTATTATGGTCCCCAAAAAGGAGATGCAAGTGACTATACCAGCTACAGACCTATCTCCTCACTATCCTCAGTATAAAAAATTCTGATCAATGTGTGATAAAAATCAGAATTACAAACAAGTCAGACCAATATATTATTGAGGAGCAGTTCGGGTTTAGGCAGAGAAGAGGGACAAGAGGATAAATACTAGCTCTAAAACTGATTTTAAAACGAAGATTTGAAGCGAACAGAAGAATTTATATTACGTCCGTTGATCTAGGACAAGCATTTGATATGATAGACTGAAAGTTGTTGATCAAGGTTGTGTAAAAAAAAGATAAATTGACTGGAAAAAGAAGAAATTATTAGTCACCAACCACCGAAATTGATATCAATGGGAAGAGAAAATAAGCCCAAATAAATTGAGGGGTGAGACAAGGCCCCATCTGTCGCCTTATATTTTCAACCTAATCAAAGATGAAGAATAGAAAAATCAAAATCAAGGAGCAGGGGTATGAAAGTAAATGGAAAACCCATCCAAACTATCCGGTTTACTGACGACCTTGTCATTCTTGCCAACTCAAAATAAGATATGAACCACGTTTTGGAGACTATTGGAAGAGAACTGAACAAATTAAATTTAATACCAACACACAGAGCATCAAAATGATGGCATTAGATAAGTACAACGATAGTATATAATCCAAAATAAATCTAGGAAACCCAAAAATGGAGCTAGTTATAGAATCCTGCTACTTGGAAAGTCTAATGACAAATGAAAATATAAGTATGAAAGAAGTTTTAAAAAAGGAATGCCCAGGCAAAACAAGCATTTCAAAGAAAGCGTAAATTATTAGTTAACAACCACAGCTCCATTGAGTTTGGGAGCAGATCTCTGTAAACATTCGCGTGGAGCAGGCTGTTATGGCTGAGAAACATGGATCTTGGACAAACAGGATAAAGATAGGTTCCTGGCAGCCGAAATGTGGTTCTGGAGAAGAATGAAAAAAGTTTTTTTTAAAGAAAAACAAATGAAAGATTTTTAAGAAATAAGTGGAAGTATAAAGCTCCTTTAAACATAAATATTAGCGTATCATGCCATCATGATGGATCATGTCATCTGTTCTCCAAACAGTTCACTCCAGGAAAATGAAAAATTTTGGGCATATACTCAGACATAATGGGTCCCTCGATAACCGATTAAATGGAAAGGTATTGGGGAAAAAGACAAGAGAACGACCAAGAATGTCCTTGCAAAAGAGTGCAATATCAATCATGAAGTGCAGCTCTAACAGCGAGATGAAATTAACGGCTTTATAGAGAGACGAATGGATACAACGACAGCGGCAAGGCTTATTACCAATGCTATTCAACATTTATATTGAAGAGACACTAAAAGAGTTCAGAGAAAAGAATATTCATGGAGTAAAAATAAATGGAAGACATAAAAATAAAGTACACTTAACAGATGATATAACTGTGGTGATTGAAAACGAGCACGACATGGAGGCATTTCTGGAGTCAATGGGCAAATTGCTGATTGAAAAGTGCAAGCTGAGGGTCAAGAAAGCCAAGACAAGAGCGATGGACTAAACTAAAAATGGAGGTGACAACGCAAACATTAAACTGGGTGGAGAGGGGCCTTTTGAACCATAATAATATTCACTGTATGGAATAGTTGAGAATATATTTTATGACTTTTGATTTTTGGAAAATCCCAGTGTTACGTGGAAAAAATTTTCAGCAAGGAATTTGGGCACCATTTTCATATTTCCTCATAGTTTTAGATTTGCACAGTCGAAATACTTTTATGATTGAAAACTTCAATCTTCCGCAGGATAGTAGGCTCAACTATTCCGGTTTTTGTTTCAGTAAAATGTCAATTTCGTATCGGAGTTTCAAAAAATAGTTTCAATTTTTTCCTGTGTCTAACCACCGTCCTTCACTTTGCTACAGCTATTCATAAAATTTAGAATCAATATCACTATCATCTAGCTGGTAGTAGAACAATATTGGTCCATGAAAGGACAAGTTATATATTTTGAGGAAGTGAAGGTGATCTCATAAGATTCACATTATTTTATAAAGTTTTATATGAGGTCATTCAAATTGACAAGCATCGTAACAAGACAGATGTGGAGCGTGGGAGGAAAACTCCATCCGCTACTGTTTTCCCACTTGGTTTGCCCGAAGGAGTAACACAGGGATGTAACTTATCACCAATGCTATACAGCATTTATACTGGAGAGACACTAAAAGAGTACAGAGAAAAATATTCATGGAGTAAAAATAAGTGGAAGACTTTAAAATAAAGTACACTTCACAGATGATATAACTTTGGAGATTGAGAACGAGCACGATATGGAGGAATTTCTGGAGTCAATGGGCAAATTGTTGATTGAAAAGTGCAAGCTGAGGGTCAATAAGGCCAAGACAAGAGCAGTGAACTAAACTAAAAATGGAGGCGA
The DNA here is from genome assembly GCA_963169105.1 of Ceriagrion tenellum. NCBI lineage: Eukaryota > Metazoa > Arthropoda > Insecta > Odonata > Coenagrionidae > Ceriagrion > Ceriagrion tenellum. The sequence goes on from OY720638.1 coordinate 141,702,585, forward strand.
CGACGCGAACATTAAACTGGGTGGAGAGGGGCTAATCTAGGCCAAAAGATTTCTCTCGCTTGGTAGTTAAATATTTCCATTGGAAGTATGTAGTAACAATGAGATCAGAACCAGAATATTGCCGGCTAAGATAGCTTTCTGGCTTCAATAAGTACATAAATTAAACACTGTAGGTTTCCGCGGTGTGGTCCTATTTCGTTAAGTCTTCTTCTTCTCAGATATATTTTCTTCCTTTATAGAGGCTGGCTTTTCTCGTCAGTCTCCTCCATTAGCCACGGTATGACACATCTTCTTTCTTCCTCATATTCCTCAACACCAAATTATTTTTGTTAAAATAATAATAATAAACATTTATTGTCGTGGACTCATTGGTCCCTTAGACATTGATGAATGAACAACTACAAAGAATACAACTCAAAGATCCTGAATAAATGTATACATAATATTACATAGAGTGAAATGAGAATGTGTACATAATATTATATAATATATTATAATCCAAAAGATACAACAGTCAATTTAACTTTTCATATTAACATGTTGGAATTTATCAAATCGAAAAATTGTCTTTTAAAACTTGCGATGGATTTACATGCTTTAACATCATCAAGCAGTGAATTCCATCTGCGGGAAATAGACACTATGAACGATCTATGATACATCTCTGTACGACGGTGTGGGATCAATAGATCGGAACGATGAATTCTTGTAGAACGTTGTTGTACATTTCTTTTAAAGACAAATTTGTTGAACAAATAAGGCGGACATCCAGACTTAAGAATTTTATATGCCGTTATTAGGGTAAAATAGACTCGTCTTTCACGTGCTTTTAGCCATTTGAGATTTGTGTATGCCTCACTTATATGCTCCCAACTTTTAAGGTCACATATAAATCGTACTGAAGCATTCATTGCTACTTGAAGTCTGCGGTTATTATCCTCGTCTATATTACATATCATATTACAGCAATAGTCGAAATGTGGAGAGATTATTGCGTTTACAACTGACTTCCGGATGTTGAAGGGAAGTTGCTTTTTGGCCCTAATCAATTGATGAAGGTTCCTGAAACACTTACTTCTAATGCTTTGGCAGTGCATTTTCCAGTCCATATTTCTATCAATAAAGACCCCCAGATTTTTTACATGTTCTTCATAAGGAATAATTTTGTTGTTGGCAATTATGGGTGGAATTTGATGAAAATTTACTTTAGCAATTAACTGTCGGCTTCCAATGATGATAGCCTTGGTTTTGTTTTCATTAAGCTCCAAACCATTTATCTCCGCCCACCTACATATTTGTTCGATGTCAGTATTAATGCTATTAATAGTATTTGGTAGATTCATCACAGCAGAATGCTGGTACACCTGAAAATCGTCAGCATATAGATGATATTGACAATTCTTAAGGGACCTTGGGAGATCGTTTGCGTACAGGGAAAATAGTAATGGACTTAGAACGGAACCTTGCACCATCCCTGAGTCTACATTCAACCAGTTTGAGACTTTCCCGTCTTTTCCAAGAGTTTCTTGTGGTCGCCCAATAAGGTACGAACAAAACCATTTGATAACGCTTTCAGATAGCATATAACCTTTTAGCTTCTGCAATAAACGTGCGTGACTTACAGAATCAAAAGCTTTTGAGAAGTCAAAAAGGACGAAAATTGTAAGTTGTTTACGATCTATTGCTTGACGTATATCTTCCGTCAGTCCGAGTAGGACAGTTTGGGTGCTAAATCCAGGTCTAAAACCAGATTGCCTAGGATCTAGTAGGTTGTGCGCAGTAATGTGATTATTAATTTGATCAAATACTATTCGCTCTAGCACCTTGGCTGTTGAGCATGTTATTCCTATAGGACGATAGTCACTCGGTTTGGGCACTTTGGAATGGGGCGAAGCAATGTCCTTTTCCAAATTTTAGGGTAGACTCCCAATTGCAATGATGAATCAAAGATATTTAGAAGAGTGGGCAGCAACAGTGGCAGTGACTTTTTTATGAATTCAATGGGGAATTCATCATACCCTCTAGCATTAGAAGTAATATTACGACAGGCTTTCATTACCTCTGATTCTTTAAATGTGCGAAAAAGAATTTATTCTTTCTATCTTTTGTTACGACGACTCAATGTCTCTATTGTTAATCGAAAACACAAACCACACTATTGAGGGAACTGTTCAGAGTATCAGTCCTAAGAACACACTTCATCAATTCAACTAGTGATTTAATGCATCCCATAACATTTAGAAATAAACGATCACGTTTTCACTCTCATGAGGATGCTTATGTATACCTGGTATCCACATGCGCAATACAATCTTGCACACATATGTCTTTGTATATTGTTCCACCTATCCCTACAAATAAATTATGATCTTTCATATTTTATCTCAAATTAGTGCATTCTAGCTTCCTCTAATATTCTCATTTCTAATTCTCTCCCTTTTAGTAGCATACATCCCTTCAAAGTTAGAATTCTAAATAGCTGGCGGGAGAGGACAAAAAATTGGGCAAACTGGTCCTCTCTGCCGGTTTCCAAATGGCAAATCTTGATGGTTGTCGCTCTCGCCATCATCCACTCGTGACGGAACTCCGCTGTCACGGGCGACTCGCGCCACGGACCACGGCCACCTATTATATTCCGACGGCCAGTATCACAGCACAAAGCGACGCTAATTCCCTGTTTCCTTCGGCATGTGTGATGTGACGAGAGCATAAATATCCCTCGACTAAGGGCTGTATTATTTTTTGTTGCCAACATATCGAGCTGGTCACTAAAGGAGTGGTGCTCAAACAGTGGCTCGTGCAGAAATTTAATTACTTTGATATTACCTGGGATAAGTGGAGAGGACATATTAAGGAGATTTGCGTTAGCAAAAGCATTATTCAGAAATATGAGGGAGCTAATGGTAAAAGTTATATAGAAAGGCTTGCGAAGCATTTAATATGGAATGTAGCTTGGAGTGGTTCAGAAATGTGAACTCAATGAAAATAAGATTAGGCCTTAGGCGTTCGTGAAGGAGAGTGAAGAAACTGTGGTGAATGGAAAGGAAGGTAAACGAGGAAATGCTTGATGAGTTAGATAACTGAAGGGAAATGAATAGGAGGCAGAGTAGGTGATTGGATGAGGTAACCAGGGGAAAAGGGTTACTGAAGGTCGCAGTAGAGGGAAGGGTCAGCGTGGAAGGGGAAGAAAGAAAGCCCTCATGGACGTGATGAAGAGAGATTGGACGTATGCTGAGATGAAATAAGGAATTGTGCTGGTCGAGAAAGGTCTGCGCCTCTTGAAATCTTGAGGATATTCGTTCCATTCCATGTTAACCTACCTTAGCCTCTAAGATATTCTAAAAATAATACAATCGGATGGCCAGGGACCAGAGTTGTGGGCTATGAGCTGGAGGGTGGAGACGACTTATGTTATATCATTCTCAACTTTAGAAAATTCGTTGTCAGTTAATAAGTTACCTACGTACGCTCTTATACATTAATCAAATGCGCCAAAAACAACGTATGTAATAAAAACTATCGTAAGTACAATTCTTGTGTGAAAATTTTCATTTTTTATGTATTTAGAGAAGGGATGAAGAGGCACGATATTTCCATTTGTTTAGAAACCCAAACCTGAAACCCTTTTGATATGATAGTTTGAGTTAAAGAATAGTGAGGATCTCCATAATTGATCATTGGAAAGTGAAACAAATAAAGAATATGAAACACAGATTGAACTGTCAAAGTAGTTTACCCCCAGTAGGAAAAATCCGATATTTGAACAAGCCGAAAACGGCGGAAATGTTATATTTTGGAAAATTGTTCTGTAATGAAAGAGGATCGGAAAAAAATTAAACCAGGGTGTATGAATTGGTGAGGGGTTTCTGGATCTAATTCAGAGAGGAAAAATTCACAATAATAAAAATAGAGTATAGGTGGCAGGAGGTCATAGATAACATATATGTAAGCATATTTTTGGCTGTTATGCAATATGGAACTATTATTAACTTGGTTCTCCACTCATAAAGTTGTGGTCTCAAGGTAGTTGGGTCAAAGTACTTTGTTCTACCGTCACTCCCTCTTACGACAGCATTAGCCACGTAATGTGTTGTCGTTGTTGCTGAAATTTTGTATTTTGGGTCCTTAATGATGTCACGACGTGGGAATATACGGGTAGTAAATTATAAATATTTGTGGAAAACCAAATGAAAAAGAATATTATTATAAAGAAAGTCCACTAAGTCACCATAGTTACCATCCACTTCGCTCCGCAGGAATTGGATGGAAAAAGTCGAAGAGAAACCTTAACAAAAATGTACAAACCACTCAATTACGATTAGGAAATGAAAAATCATTCAAATCAGTTTGACATCTAGTCAAAAAATGACCAATTTTGAATAGGCGATGCCATTCCGGTTAAAACAAATGGAGGTCTCACAGAAAGAACAGATAAACTGTTGATTTAACCAAGGAATTCCAGATTATACCAGGAACTGTGTTGTAGCATTGAGCCATGCAATATCAGAAGATGAAGACGCTATTATCTTAGGCGAAGGAAGATATCCAATATGATTACTGGATATGAATGCACAGTGAAATATTGGGAGACTAAAGGGTAACAATAAGCCTCTTCAGTTATAAAAAATACTCTCTATTAAAAAGGTATTAAAGGACTAATTCTTCGCAGTGGAATGCGCATATTTGTGCATTTAATCTCATCGTTTGACTTATAAGTTTTTGCATTTCCTGCCACACATTTCAGTAATTTGTGGGAAATTGTGGAAGGGTAATCCGGCTTTGATGAGAAAATTAACGGACGTTTTAATTTCAGCTATACTATAATTGATTGAAAAAGACTACTAACATCATTCCTCCTGAAACACAGTCGAGCAAAAGTTTATATATTGAGAGTATACAAACCAAGTACAGTTCAAAAACTGATATGAGGTTTTTTACTCTGGAAGTAAGCGTGCAAATCAAGAACTTCTCCTCTTTGCATAAAATTTGGACGAGTGAGAATAGAACGGATGGGACAATGAAGTGGGAGAAAGAGGTAACTTAGAAATCATATGAGCGCAAGGCTAAGTGACGAGCGGAAGGGAAACGGTTTGAAAGTCGAATCTGAAAGTCTATAGTGCTGATTACGGCTTTAGCTATGGCACACGAAAAGAATCATAATATAATTGAATAACTTAAATTTTTAGGTGATATCAAGTAAATTTCATCTTTGAGGAGATCCGAAAATTACTTTACAAGCTAATGTAAGTAATTGACTGTGTATTACCCAGTTCTACAATTTGTGGTTTAAAAGCCAGTAGAAATTTTGTAAGTACAATTCCATTAAAATATCTAATCATCAATGATTCTCTTGTACTATGACGACTTTTTAGTTTTAAATCTGGGCTATGACCACGTGACGTGTTCCTTTCTTGAATTTATCCCGGAAGAAATTCTTGCTTTCGTCTTATAACATTTATTGCGATCGTGCCCGGAATACAAGTAGACAGCAATGTAGAAACTGTTTCATTAAATCACTATTGGAGAGGACGTGAGGCTGATTCTTGTCTTTGGGCAGGTGAAAGAAAAACTGGAATCATAGTCAGGTATTCTTCAAGTTATCCATTTATGGAAATCAAAGTTGAGGGTTTACCCCGTTGCAGCGATATAAAAAAGTTCCACACTCACATCAGTAAAAATGTACTTTAACCCGAAAAAATACTTTCAGAGCACCCATGAAAGCTGTTAGCAATGATAAGAAAGATGTGGCCCCGGAGGGATTTAAAGGCGTCGATGAGAATGCTTCCTTTCACCACTTGTCAAATCACATTCAAGATCAACTCTGACAATGAGGTTATCCATCTGCTAACACACGAATCAGCTCAGTCATGTATTTGCGTCGAACGGTTCTCCGTTGCCGCTTTTCGAAACTGATAGGAATTTGGACAGGAAATTGCTTCGGAAGCGTTGCAATCGATGTTTTCGCGTGTCGAATAGGGATGACCTGGACTCCATCCAAAAGACGAGTGTGAAAGGCGGAGTTCCAATTCACCGGAACTATATACAGCAACAAAAAACGCAGTTTCAATGGCACGAATGATTCTATACATTCAGTGTGTATTGGAACGAATTCTGTAGTGTACATGTTTTCTCGTTTTATCGCCATAATGGCCCTGAACGCCTATGCATCACACTGCTCACCGCATTCCCGAGAAAAGTTCTTGCTAGAAATAAATAAAAAAGTTTAACCTCCATATTTCTCTTTCGGTAAATGATTTTTTAAAATTCTCATTTAATATTTTTATTTGATGTTTCTATTTATTTGTCAAATGCTTGGAAAAATATGCCTTCAAAATTTACTTTACTCCACATTAGGATATTAGTACTGATGCTCCCTCTGAATGGAGTGACTGACACTCTATTGCTTACATTTTTGCTAATATCATAATTCTCTTTGATCAATCTATGTCTCTTTGGTATTATGTCAACTCTGTGATAATATAGGCACGATGATATATTATTTTGGTTCATCATCATTCAATCCAAAGATTAGTTTACTGCAGCCTTCCATCCTTCCCTATCTATTGCTTGTTTCCTTACTTTCTGGTAGCTCTTCCTATGTACTTTTCTTTTCATTTGGTCTTAGTATTTATTGCTGAGTCTTCTCCTGGGGACTTTTTCCTCTGCTTTCCCTTCACGTTCTTTATAAATGTATTACGCCTTAGGGTATGTCCAATCCATCTGGTTCATCTTTCCAGTATATAGTTCATACGATCTTTCCCACTTTATCTATTCTATAACCTACATTCTGACTACTTTGATAAGCCTCTCTAAGCATAAACTCGTCTTCCAGATACAATTTTGCCATAAAAATTATGTAGCGTTGAAATTAAAGAACATATACTTAAGGTTCAACAAATATTTTGAATATACAACTGATTTTTACCTGCTTGGGAAAAGATTAACGTTGTCCTTAATTTTTAACGTACATGGTGAGCTACAGTGATTTGGTCTAATGCACGAAATAGGAGTAGAAAATTTTTCTCGATAAAATAAATACCAATAGGACATAACACAGGAGTGATTTAAGAATTCATGGCGTTAAACGGACATTTACAGATTGAATGGGCGACTAAGACTGTATTTTATTTGCGACTGCAAGAAAAATATAAGGTCTTACATTTTGTATAACTCAGTATGCATTCACCTAATGATATAAGAATCATTGAACATGTTTCTAGTTATTCGATTTATGCAGCGCCTCGCGACCTCTGTGCATAATTTCTCTTGGCTCAGACAATATTTTTTGCAAATAAAGTAACGGAATGTTTCCTTTGTTCTCCGGGTATTAGCACACTTGCGCAAAATTTCTTTATAAAAAGGAAGCCAAGAAACATTTGGGAATAATTGGTCCCGTTCATAAAATCAGAAATGAGGCTGCGAAAAGCAGATGAGGAAAACATATGAAAAAATATGAAAGATATATGGCAGAAGATAATGTCCAGATATACGACCACACTTTGATGTCTAACAAATTTGGAATGGACATTTGACGGGTTGGCGGGAAAACTCCACGAGAATGACTGAGGGACATACGTCTAGGCCAGCTGAACATAAAGGCATAAAGAAGTTAGCAAAGGACACAATCCAATTAAGGGCTACAGTCAAGCAATAATAAGATTGACTAGTGATGATTCCGTGACTCGAAGGATATAGCCTCACAACAGGAATATGATCGTTATCTTGGTATAACGATTCGCGTTGATCTTAAGATTCTAAAATTAGGCCATGACGGACCGAAAAATACTCTCATTCATTGTCACTAGTCATGTAAATGCTTGAAGGCAAACCATGAGATAATGAGCTTATTCTGAATAATGAAGACTGGACTGAATTTAATGGTTACAGTTCAAATAAAAAAATAGATGACATGGAATTTCCTATTTTTCGCTCTAAAATAGAACTCAGAGCACAGAGGTGCTGAATTGATAAATTTAAATGAATAGTATGGAGCAATACACTCAGAATTAAACATGCGAATTTGCTAGTGTTTTTATCGCTTCCCCCGAGCGTCTACGGTTTCAATTCATATAATTTGAGTCAAAGCTGCAGTAAAAATTAATTTATATAATATTAAATAATAAATAGTTTTTAATTAAACATTTTTCTTTCCACAGCAGATGAGCGATAAGGTTCTGATCATGGATTTTGATAGATCCGCCACGTTTTGATATTTAAGCGTGTATAGAGGGTGAGTTATCTGGTCAACTATAGGTCCTCCTCCCCTGGCTCACTTCTTTGTCCCCTCTTTTGAGCAAGGTCACCGGTGATGTGTCAGCGCCACCATTCCGTGACCTCCTCGTCTAACTCGGGAATATTCGGCGCGGGAGCCACTCCTTCATCCTGGACTCCCTCGTTTTTCATACTGATGATATTTGATGTGCATTAATATTTGCAATCGATTTGCTTCTTGAAAAGGAGCCGTGACTTCACCGACATTCCAAAGTATCTTGCCATTTACTCACTATTGCTAGGTTGATTTCCATTTATCTGAAAGTTAAATTGCCGGAGCCATCTACAAGAGACTTTTTCCAGCTACCTGTGTTAGTGCTAATCAATATCTCATTTTCATCTACGATGATCCCTCGTTTGTTTAATATATTTTCTTTACAGTCTTACTTATTCATTCTTCACAATAATTTTACCTTTCATTTTGGCCTCGGGTAACTATTATTGCCAAGTAAATGAAATAGCCTTACTGTCAACGTAGGGTTGCCATACCTCCGGGAAAGCGGCTTGTCTTGAATTCTGTAGCATATTACGAAAATGACTGATAATAGGGCCTTTTATATTGCCTGAAACATGTGGCAACCCTAGGTCAACTGCATTTTTCTCAGATAAAGAAGATTGTTTTATCAAATTCCATTATTCTAAAGTTAGCGCATGGATGATTGGTGTTAATAGTAATTCCAGGCGGCTGATCCGATTTTGGGTGATATTCTCTGGGTAAATATGAATTTATACCATCAAATATATACGTTGCGGTGTTTATGCACCGATATCTGTTATATATGTGAACTCTAAAATTGTTTCGGTTAATTTAGGTCTGTTGTAGTTCAGTCCATATTGAAGTAGTGCTGCAATTATCTCACTTTATCAACTCTTCAGTGATGCACGTTTGCCTCACCATATATTGGTAACTACTGAATTCAACCTCGATCAAACGGTGCCAGGGAAAAAGTTTAATTTTGTTTAGTTTTAGTGAGATGTTAATTACCGCCTAGTATTTCTGAGGTGTTATGGCTCAAGAGCATTTTTCTTATTTTCCTCCAAGACCGGGAATTAAGATAGAAACCAAGAAAATTTTGTAAGAATATTTTCCCCTCAATGTCTAGGTACTACCTGGTTATAAATATTCTGATGAGTATTGAAACTCATGGAATTTGCTCCAAAGCTGCTAAAATAACTCGAATGCTCTCTCAACAATTTTCTATGCACTATATTCGAGTTTTTATTCACTTCTAATAGGAGACCCTTAATATGGCGTCGTGTCGTCATCCCCATGCAATTTGTATAAATAACATGGTCAGATGAAAATGATTAGTAATAGGAGAGGAAGACTATAGAGGTATCATGTAGATCAAGATCGAAATGGAGGAAAGGAAGGTATGCTGAGACCACGAAAGCGGAAATAGTGAAAAATTAAATTGAGGAGGTGCAAAATCCATTGATAGAAAAGTAGAAAGTTGTTTCCGTTGCGGGCAGATGAGCGCACGGTGAGACTCAATTCCCCCTGATTCTCAGTTTGACCAGCAGAGAGCGCACAGTGACGACAAGTATGGCAGAAATAAAGAAGAAAGTTATTCAACATGACAACGGCAGAAGGTACTGTTTCTCGCTGGGTCCTCCCTAGGGGAAACGAAAATCTGTACTTCTATACGAAACGCAACTTCTGCAAGATGTATTTCTTCTTTTATGAGATGTTCATTACCGCCAAATATTTCTGAGGTATTTTGCCATACGTCCGGATATTACGAAACTCTGACTGTTAACAGTGCCTTTTATATTGCCTGAAACTTGTAGTAACCCTAGGTCAACTGCATTTATCTCAGAAAAAGAAGATTGTTTTATCAAATTCGATTATTCTAAAGTTAGCGCATGGATGATTGGTGTTAATAGTAATTCCAGGCAGCTGAACCAATTTTGTGTGATATTCTCTGGGGAAATATGAATTTAGACCTCAAAAAAATATTGTCCACTCTTACGCAAAACTTTCGAATGCCATTTTGGAAAATTTAGGCCATATAAAAATCAAGAATGGGACCGATTAAAAACCATATTTATCGTGTTAACATTCATGTATACGCAGTCAACGTCTTAATAAAATATGAAGTGTGATCATCCATCACGGAGAAAATAAATATGATCTAGTGGATCCTATCTGAGCCCTAGTAAGAAAGATTTAAATTTTACTGGACGAGAATGAGTTGAAAATTTTAAAATTCATTCACGAAGTGGATCGACCTTTTTTACTATCCTTTAAATCACCTAGTTTTATTTGAAATATATTTTCCACTGATTATTCCTGAGATAATCAATTTGTATATACTCCCTGGGGGGTGTTGGTTAAGACAAGGCTGGCAAAGAGCAAGTCTAGTGGCAACACTCTGGGAGGAGATATTTGCTTAACTTTTACCAGACGGGTATCAGCATGAAATATTTACTTTAATAATAAAATAAAAATAGTTACTCTGCAATCATTCAGTTCACATATATCCGTGCGAAGTACATCGTCCACCTATTTTTACTGCGAAATTTATACATATTTCCGTGACGGTGGTCGTCTAGGCAAAGCTTCCAATGAACAAAACACTAGTGACATCGCATATTGTCCCCTTATTTTCTTGCGCTATTTGCATGAATTTAGACACTCCAGGCAAGGTAAACGCTATCTAGTGAAGAAATTTGCAAGTTGAAGTCAGGAATTGTGAGCAAAGCGTCGACTCGTGGTGTGGATGTTTTCATGAACGTCTGGTTACCATGGATATGATGCGTGCGACATTTTCCCCGAGGAAAACTACATCCAAGAAATTATGCTGCGTTTCACATTGTGATTCGGAAGCATACGGAGACACTCAAGTCCACTCTCATGAGTTCTTGAAAAGTGGGGAGGTGGTTTCCATAGAAAATTAGGAATAGTTCGGGAAAAATACAATCGAGGTATCATGTAGATAAACTTCAACAGATGGGAGAATCGATGTTTGGAAAGCTGGTGGTATGTTAAATAACATTCCTGTAGTCGGATTACATTCTACGAGGTAAGAATTGCTCTTAAAAGACCTCGAAATGGGAACTTCCATTCTCAGAAGTCGTTGGAGTGCAATTATTCTAATACTTCTCATTGAGTTGTAATCTTTCATTACCGTTGAGGTACTCATGCTCAATGAGAGGTTTCTTCAATTTAGATATCCCAGTGGAGCATAGATTTGGATGAAGTTCAATCGTGCATTTTTTTAAAAACAGCGGTGCCTAGTGGTTTTGGCTTCCCAAAACTTGGAAATGATTTAACTATAGAGATAATGCCGGAGGAGAAATTGAGGAACTCCGCAGGCAATGATTAACAATTTTCTCTTAGATTACAGATATGACAACAAAAACTTAAACAGATATTTCTTTTGTGCTGTAATTACACTGGTTTATTTCATATTCTGCCTAGTACTATGTCTTCTTTGCAGTAAATTAAATGAAAATATTTATTTCCTTTGATTGACTTACGAGTTGTTTAGCTGTTAGGCCCTTACGTGGTCTATAAGTGCTTGGAATATTAGTAATGCTTCTTATCAAGATTTGGATACGGTTTCTAAGTATTGAAATACTTTGATATATTTTTTAAATCTTCGATTAAATAATTTCTAAAAACAGGTTGAATGAAATTTAAGAGCGAGATAACACAATTGGCAATAATTTCTGCTCAATAAGACGGTTCTCTATTTTTAACATGAATGCTCTAAGAAAGTCAAAGAGGTGGCTATCACAGAAGTCAATGTGTGATCAGCAATCAATTGAATGTTAAATTAGCAGGATTTGACATGAATTCAGCTATTATGCTATTCAGGTCAGGGATTATTGGCAAAAATATCTACTCCGAGCTCGCAGTTTATGACGTAAGAGGTGTTTCCTTCTTGCTTCGGAAAGGTGCTCAATTACAAATTAAAGTGTGTAGAAACGCCATAGAAGGAGGAATCAATTGTGCTAAGTGCGAGATAAGGAGAAGTGGCTTAATATTGCATAACAATGAGTGGAAGTGAATGTGAGGAATTCGTATGAAACGCCGTATCAATTGGAGAGATGTTATTTAGAAGGCGGAAAGGAAGCGTCAGCGTCCACGGTGGCAGTTTAGTGTAAAGACACCACTGGGCGATTTCTGCGCCACGTAGGGAGCAGACGGCGAAACAGTGTAATGGTGGACAGGAAAAACGCACTTGACAGGTTATAATGCTTCCCAATTCTAGTAGAATTAAGTTCTGGAAAGAATAAAAAAGAGCAAAAGTTTGCAAGGTGGGTATTGTATGTGACGTAAATTTGTGACGATACGTGTACAAAAAGTGCGCGAAAAAAACTTTTTTCGCTGATGTGACGAAAACCGCAGTTTACCTAGTTTCTTTTAGCAACATTTTGTCATAAAATTAATCTAGATCTAATTTTTAAACAATTGGTAAATAAAGAAGGAGAATATAGCATAATCATCAACAATTTTCTTCTATTTCAATTCTAAAAAAATTAAAAAAGCTTAAAGTGCTATAGTGATTTGCTCTACTATGCGTTATTTAAAAACCAAATTATTTCCCATTGGTTGAGGAAAGACATTTAAGATGCTTGGTTCCCACGCGTATCGAGTTTTGAGCACGCAGCTGTCACGGATATCCAGGTCCTTTCGTCCAGGAATACGGCATAAATTCCGCGCAACTCTTTACTGCTGTGCTGGATGCTAAAGGATTTCGGTCGACTCAGAAACATTGGAGGTAGATGTGTTAGACAAATCTATCCCCTTCTTGGATATTTCTTGAGGAACCTTCCCCTTGGATAAGGCCTGCATTCTACTCGGTCACTTGGATATCCCTGAGAATTCTTTTAGCTGCGTGACATCCCCTCACCTCCTTCGTTTTCCTTAAAGTACCAATTAGCTTTATATTTCTCTTCTCCCCTCATCACCTATGAGTTACCAATATAAACTTTTAGTTCACTATATGGCCGCTGGTGGCGTTACTGAAATTGCCCACGGAGAGACACTGATTCCTGGTAACTTAAGGTGGTTTGAGCAAAATATTATCCTAGTCATAATGGAGAACATATTCGAAATTCACGTTTCAATTTCATCAGCATTAGTAACATGAAATAAATTATGTAATATGAATGGTGAAATAATATACTTTTACATGAATGAAATTATAGGTAATTAAATAAGAATTTTTGCATAAGTCTATAATTTGACTCATTTTTTTCGTGCGGAACGTTTCAAATTCCTTCAAATGGAAGGTATATTTGTGATGCTGAAAACATTACTGCGGTGACTCTAAGATTTATTTTGAAAACTAATAAACAAAACATACAAATTTCACACTTTTAATTTTTGACGTGTTCTAGGTGTGGGATGTAGTGAAGGAAGTGGGAGGTCATCTTTTTGAGAGGGATTCGTTTTTCAAGGAGAGTGACTGCATGGGACCAGGAGAAGAAAAACGAGCTATGTGTAGGTTATTACGTAAAAAAAGTCGAGCATTATACTAAAAGGACATTAATGCTGAAAACAAATCAAAATTAAGATTGATATTATGTTAATTTTTTATTTTCTGCATTTATTATCTTATACTGCTCTTGATAATCCATTTTGATTTAAATGTAAAATATCTGGTTGAGAGTAACTTGTATGTTCACACTCCAGTAAATACTCAACAAACATGGATGAAACATCACCAGTTATAGAGCTCTTTAAAATTTCCTTGATTCTAATAACAAATTTCCCTCCTGCTTGGCCAATATACCCAATTTGAATTGCATGAGTTACAATTTAAAGCTTTACGTACTTAATTGCAAGTGTTTACATTTCTTTTTAAGGCAGAGTATTGGGTCCTTCAACAGGAAAAATATAATCTAGTTATGAGCCAACTTTTGAGTTGCATTCACCATTGATATCAAAAACTTCTAATTATAATACTCGATTAGTTTTGGTCAGAACAAACTCCGTACTTCATACTGTGCGTGTATTTCTCCCCCCCCCCTCCCCCCAATCACTCCCCATTTCCCTACTGTACCTCTGGAGACGAGGATGACTCGATAATTGCCTCATTGAGGGATTCTCTCTCGACGGTAGGTCTTTCTCAGACCAGTTCTTGGACCAATGGACATTGGACTACGTTGTAGTTAAAATAGCAATAGATTTCACTTTGCAGGCCCACTATACTATTGCCCGCTACGGAGTTCCCATTAGACTGAAGAGCAGAGGACCATCCGTTTCACCACAGAAACCGGCTTGGGTGAAGCCTTTTGGGACTCCATCGCCTCCGACGAAAAGGTTTTCCAAAATATTGAAGACGGAAAAGTTACGTAGTGCCGCCCTATAGAAATATTTACATTATTATTTGGCCGTGGAAGGTCACCAATTCCTTTTCAAAGACAAAATTTCTTCAACTTAGAAATTTGAAAATGAAGCGGAAATTAGTCGCATTTTAATTGGATTGAAATCTTTTATCTAATATTAGGTGAACATATTTCCCTCCAAATTGCCGTGAATAATTAATCCAACTAATTTGAAATTGTTAGTGCCGTATTAACAAATGTAATACGCTCACGTATTTCCCGAAAATCAACGTAAAAAATCAGAGCGGCGTACATGAGCACATGGGGGTAAGACTGCACCCGTTTCGCTCAGCTCCTAGCTGAAAACTTCACATCGATTAAAGTGCACTGCATGGTATCCTACAAGTAACACGCGTTTGCCAAACTCTATATCTAATTCCAACGTCTTCCACTGTCAATTGAATTACAATGTGAGGATAAATTATTTTTTATTCTATTTGCAAAAAAATGGGATGCACGTTCTACAAGTGGACTGCTGGTATTTACAAGTATAAAAACGGTACTTATATAACTGCTTTTGAACCTATCAACTCAAAATTGTTTTCTTAGCAGGTTTTGCCTTCCCTTACCATGCTATGAAACAGATCTGAGACGATACCAATGGCTTTTGGGGCGAAATTCCGGCTGCAGGACCTGGGCTACTGATCAAAATACCTGTGATAATGTCGACGCAACGTTAGATCAGTCTCTTATAGCAAAATCTTAAGCACTACGTCAACAGTATGTTTCCAGAAGGTGAAGAGGACACTCTCAGACCAGAAAATTTACCAGTCCACAAATCAAGGGTGTGCCGAGAATATTTTGAGGACAACCCTAATATTAATCAATTTCCGTGACCAGCAAGGCCACCAGATTAAAGACAGTCCACTTACAGCATCAGCCTGTCATGCGCAAAAGGCTCGAACGCTCGTTGAGTCTTGACGAAAGCAATATCCCATGACCTGTCGTACATAGGCAGGAGGTTGTCTTCCCCTTTTTCTTCGTTTTCCTTTCCAGCCCTTCCACTCACTTACTAGTAGTCACTCGCTTTTGCTCTCCATTCAATATTGCCTTATCACCACATTCCCTCTCTTACTCCGTTCCATATTCTATTCTTTCCCCTATACAATACTCAAGGCCGCTTTTAGGTGTACGTCTTTCTTCGCCGCTGAACAAGAGCACTCCCAGAGTGCGGTCCCACTAAACCGGGTGCAGTGACTCAAGGATATTGAGAAGTGTACCAGCTAATTCTCATAGTCGCAATATACGGCCCAGGATAGCCAAAGTATTTCGAGCGACGACAGCCGGCCTATTCGAACCGCTATTACAGTGTGTCGCGATGCTTTATGAAGTGACTTTACCTTGATAATAACATCACATGTCGAAGTGTCACATAGACGGTAACAGTAAAACAAATGTGGAATGACAAAAGTGAGAAACATTTTTCATTAATGTGTCAAATTCCCACAAAGGCAAGCCTGAAACTTTAACTTAACAGTCACCTTCAGCAGAACTGGAATAAGTTTAAGGCTAATGCAATGGACATGAATTTCAGCGGTGAAGAATGAGTTAAACAATTCATGATGATTTGTTGCTTTCCGGCAAGTATTTCACTATTAGTTTGTTGTTTTGACACAAATGGTAATTAGAAATATAATAAACTTTGACTTCAATGACATTTTGATACTATTTTAACGATGGCCTATACGTTTGTGAATTCATGAGAGCAATAGATTTAATGGAATATACCTTTCGAAATGGAATGGAATCTACCTTTTGGTAGACAGCGTCATCTAGATGGTTGAAATTTTGTGAAATATAAAGGTACACTACTGTTGAGCTCTCTGGAATAATGAAATACAGCAAAAAGGGACATATGACGAGGAACCAACATAATGATGGGTGACTAAAAGATTATTGGATTCGATCCAATTGTTGATTTGGTTACTCACTTGTGATGAACAGATCAAATACAGGAATTTTTATATGCAAATAATCAACATCTCTCAAAGCTGTGTACTCACCCCACATCTGAGAGACAGCTCGGCGGAAAACTGAGAGGAAAGGCGGGAGGCAAATCTGTGTGTGCAGGGGTGTCATCAGCAGCAAGCATCAGCAGAACTTAATCACATTGATGTAGCTGACGGAGTTGAAACTCTGTAGAGGGCTGTGCAAATTCCATGAAAATCTATGAAGTGTATGATCCACGCATTCACAAACAATTGAATGAAGTCACAATCGTAGTTCCGTTGTTGAAACTCTTCATATTCTGAGCGAAGAAAGATTCGAAGTAATTCGTTCCGCACTGATATACTTACTGTCATCTAGCTCACTCTTCACAGTTATTCACATAAATCAACATTGCTTTTTACCGACTTAAAATATTTCAACATCGAAAGGAATATAAGAAGCGCGCCGCGCACATTTTATGGACACCACTCGATCGAACAATGTCGGAGAACAAACATCACTGAATTCAAGCCATCAAGAATCAAATTCAATCAAATTGAACTTCGGCTCCCTGAGTGCTACCGTTGTAAGTAAAAGCAGGCCATCTGACGGAAAGATTCAATTCGAACTCCTATTGCCTACTGGGCGGGTTGAGTGATGCCCGATAGCCATAATTTCACTTGCTGCATCGGAATGCAAAGATGTTTTCTCCCGGGGTGAGCCTTTTTTTGAGCTCGAATAATGAGACCTCTACGACGCTAATGCCCTTTGTCCATTCAAGAAATGCTGGGTACAATGACAGATGGTGTACAACGGTGCCTGCTCAATTTCTTCGTCAGTAAATTGAACTGTTTTTAGGAAATGTAAGAGGCAGTTACCCTGGAATAAACTTGAACTTTATTTTGTCTACCATCAAGTTAAACCCACAATACTTGCAGAGAGTAATTACTGAGTTCATTTTGCACATGGGTATAGCGATCATTGGTACTCCCATTAGTAGTTTTCAGTGGTTTGATGAAGACGT
This sequence comes from Ceriagrion tenellum, assembly GCA_963169105.1. Lineage (NCBI taxonomy): Eukaryota > Metazoa > Arthropoda > Insecta > Odonata > Coenagrionidae > Ceriagrion > Ceriagrion tenellum. The sequence continues at coordinate 141,720,151 of OY720638.1, forward strand.
ATAAGCGACGAGAGGCATATTATGATTAGTCGTTTCATATTCAAAACTACATAAATAGGAAGCGCGGGGTCGCAGCCAGGACATATTAAAAGCTATACCCCCTTACCCTTTGCCCAACTTCTTTCCTATACCACGATCTATGCAACCCATCACCCAGTCTTTTATGAAAAGAGACGGAGTTTGACAAAATTATCTTTTTTTACTGTTTCGCAAAGTTTCATCGGCAACATCTGTTAGTAAAAGAGTGAAGGAAAAAAATTTCGGGGAAAATTCAGGTTCAAATCGAAAAATTTAGAGATGAAAGCATTGCGGATTCAATGCCTATAGGTTTTTGTAATTCAATTACAATAATTTGCATTTATCAGAACATTATTTATGAGCTCTGACTGTGAGCATAGCCCTTAAAGAGTGGTTTGCGTTTTGGATAAAAATTACACGAAAAAAGGCAACGTAATCCCACCCCAGGCCATGTGAATTTATAACCCATGGATTATAGTCGCCATTTCTTTATCCTGCGGTCAAAATTCTAGTAATATAGGAACATTTTTCCAGTGTGGGGGCTAATCCTAGGATAATATCGCTTGCGTTTCAATATAAATGAAAATAACGCACAAAGATGGTGGTATCTCGAGATAATGAAGACGTGTTGGTGCGTATTTTTAATCAAGGGGAAATGGCAATTATTGGAGAGCCTTTTATGCATCCAAAATTCTCAATAATTGATTCAACTGAAAAGTTGAAGAATTATCGGCACTTAATGAGGAAGTTCTCAATTAAACAGGTTTCTTTTCAGACGCGAAATGCGAGCGTAAATGCAAACATTATGCATGCATATGCATACCATGTCCGCAGAGAAACAGTGATTGGATAGTAGCGCATTTATTAAGTTTTTGTCGTCGTTTCTTTGCCGCATAGCCGTGACATTGACGCAGCAAGTGAAGCGCGTAACTATTCACTGTCAAAGATCTTCGTTATCAACTCCCAAAGGTCTTTCTGAACTAAATTTTAGCAATGGAAAAGGAACGCCTTATGACGCGCGACAGAACACGATCTGGCTTACGATGCGCGGCCAGGGAAAACCCAATTTTTGGCGGTAGAAGAAGAAAGAGGAGTACTTTGGGAAATACTGAGGTCAATCCTTATCTACTAGACAACTGCAGGTCAAATCACGATCAACCCTTCGGAGCGTCATCGGACCGTCGCGCCGTGGCTTAGTTGCGGCATTCGATTGCCTTGCATGAAGAAAGGCGTGCACTCGTTGCTTTCGAGCTTGGGGTGGGAGGGGGATTCTCCGAGAAAAGGCAAAGCGATGCAAACAAGTTGCAAATGAGGAGAATAACAAATTTAAGGAATCCGTCCCCCGGGGGAGGGAGGGGGGTTTATGCTATTCCACATTTTTATTGACTCTTTGCGGAAAGATTTGAGATCGGTTTCGCTTAACAAATGGGTAGTGATCGTTTAGACTTCGTTTGAAGATATCGTTGGCGGTGCTTTTTCTTGCTGAACTCTACTACTTTGACAGAGACTTGATTGACCGCAATTAACAGATTGACAAGCGTGGGCTGGGAAATATGCAGTACTACTTCATACGCTGAGAAATGTATTAATTATATTATGACCACGAGAGCCTGATCCAAGGGTACATACGATGCATAGACTATCAAACATAAATATTTAAATCCAAGTTCTTAATACAAATTGATCCATAAAAAGCTCTGGGCAGGCATATTAGGGAAGAACCTTTAAAGGAAAATCCATGACAACTGAACCAACATGTCTATCAAAAAGGCAAATCAGTAGAGGCAGCACTCCACAATCTCGTTACCAGGGTAGAAGGGGTACTCGAACATGGGGTGTACAGTGGCGGAAGAAATTAACGCAAAGTTTTTCGCGCGCCAGATTGCGGCATTTTTGGGAACTTCTAGGAGCGGTACACACTCGAAAGACTGGCAACACTGAGGAAAACATCGTCTACCGCAAATATTTTAAATCCGCAATGGAACTCACATTTGTCGGAGCCTAGAACTTAGTCATCAATCGCCTCATTTTTGAGCTTCCGTCTCATATAATTCGCACATTCAGTCGCGGTGCATCGCTGTGTTTGTTTCAGCATGGTTCTTACGTCGAATGATATCATTTATACAGAAAGACTGATTATAAAAAATATTCACTATCCCACCCAATTCAGTATACTATATGCTAAAATCTTCCTCTTCTACCAACAAGGGATATTTATTGTGGCCGACTTTCCGAGGATCTTTTTGAATAACGCGTATTGTGTCTGTTTCACCAAAATGATATAAATCGAGATTTATCCGCAACAAATGTCGATACAAAAAAGATTTTATTAAAATAAGTATAGTCTACGTGATGTAATTTTTCAAGAATTTTCCATTTGTAGATTGATGAAGTTCCTTAAACGGATATTTATTAAATTCAAAACGGATATTTATCTATGAATCGTTCTTGACCCAATATAAATCTGTCTTTAGTTCGTCAGAATAGGATTAAACTATGAAAATGTACGTAAATATATATAATTTCAGGATATAAAAATAAATGTGCTCGCATCGATACCGAATAATCTAGGCATATTTTCCCGATATTTCTTTCATCTTATCACAGGAAGCTTGGTGACGAGCTGTCCACTGTTAAGCTTTATCTAGTAAATGCAGGATATACGAATAAACATTCAGAAAAGTTTACCCAAATTAGGTGTAGTTATGGATAAACAACTCTATTACGTCCAATTGCATAATATCTTATATGCTTAGCTACAAATTCGCCGCACATATAAAATTAACAAAAAGCCTTTAAAAGACTTCAGTTTGGAGTAAAATATCATTAATGAAATAAATTAATATGTAACGGTTAATTTTGTAGCTGTCAGATGTATTTGGCTCGCTAAAGAGTGGTACGTGTTCGATTTTTAATGAACGCAAATGAGTTTTTATATAAATTTCCTCATATTGGCGATATGAATGAATGTAATGTGTAGATGCAATGACTGGCTGAGAATATGAAATTTTAAAAATATAAAAGAGATGAAATTTGCCGATTAAAAATCATTTAACTTGACCAGAAATTGAATGAAAAACTCAAAAATGTCTCGACCAGGGGTGAGATCACGGTTCTTTTCTTCTTATGGTCGTTATCGTAATCCAAAAGGCAAGCCGTATTGGTAGGGCAATGCTCAAAGTCCTGGGAGCGCACTCCACTGCTATGTAGTACTCGGTCTTTCTTGATGACGATCACGTTTCCGAAATCATAAGCGTATTCGAATAATGTTATTATGAAGAACCATGATTGCGATTTAGGTTTGCAACCCAGAAACAACTACCGAGCTTTCTCATGTCAAGGCAAATTTAAGATGATGATTCGTAACCTTTCGGTGAATTAATTTGCGTCCGCATGTGTTACTGTGGACTAAGTTACTCTTAAAATGAGTGGTGGTATTGTCTACGAACGTTTAAAATGACTATACGGATAGGAAAAAGCATACTACTCTCCCGGGAATACAAACAGAAAGAAGTAGTTCTCGGATTACATCTCATCAGCCCAGACCATTCCAATTAAATGCCATTAGTTACCCTCATGCCTGTGTTTGGAGGCCGGCCACGTTAAGTCTGAGTTAAAGCAACGAGCAATCTTGGAGGAGTCTTGAGGATCCCTAGAGGTTTCCCCGTGTCGATACAAAGCTCCACCAATACTAATCCATTCAAAATCGGAATGTATGAAGGGCGCATTATATTGATTTGGGAAATAGTATGCCTTTAATAAGAGCTTACTTTCCCCTTGTGTTACGGGCAATACCTTTTCTGCCATAGGTAATGTTTCGGACGCCAGGCGTTTAACTCACAGGAAAGAAGTGGTATTTGACTTCTCTTACGCCCTTAAAAGTATTCGACGGGGGGCTTCCGATTTTTTCGAAGCGCCACGAGCCTTTTCTTTCTGGTGCAGCTAGTATTTGAAACCTGTGCGTTATTTACAGCAACAAACCACCCCGACCATCACCACCCGGAACTTGGCCAAGGTTTACTGGTGACTACTTCATTGAGACGAGCGTCGATAGACGAACAAGCAGAGCGGACAGCGCAAGCAGAGATATTGTTCAAAGTTTTAGCGGCCTCTCCCAAAATTAATTAAATTCATGTCCGTTTACCAATATTCAATTTTCGCCCGCAACTAGGAATACTTGCGAGTTCACAAATGTCAAAATTATAGGAGATGGTTCAAAACAAATCATGTAACATAGATGGGGCGGGCTGCACGGAGCTCAGCGTTCATTATGAGTAAAATGCGAGAAACAAACTTTTTTCGACCCCCTCAAACGAAACAACCCCAAATTAAGATGCAATGAGGGAAAATCGTGGATGAAGAATGGGAGATGAACCCAGTAAGAAGATACCAAAATGTGGACAGCTCCATGTCACAAAGACTTGGTCAGGAAATCGAGAATGGAGGGGGATGGATTTATTATAAGGCTATTAAACATCCGCATTCTTTATGTAAATACCAGCATATTTCTCGATGATCAATGCTGGGATCATGTGCACATATAACTCAAATTGAGAGAATTACGCATACATTTTAACCCTTTCCACTCGTACTAAATAAAGCATTATAGTATCCCTTTTCAACATCCGTTAAAATACATGACCACTAAGAGATGAAATTTATGACCCAGTAAAAAGTCTGTTAATGTCTTCATGTGGGGGCACTCACACCTTTAACTTCCATAGAAGCAATAATATGACGACACATTTGAAGAGGAATAGATTCTTTAGGAACGTAGCAATCGTATAATCTTTGATGGTGCACGTTCCTAATTTTCACTCCATTGACTACTCTGCAGATTTATGAGGAGTATACAAATAACCATAGGTAAAATATCTACTTACTGCTTAGTAGCTACATGGAAAATATGATTTTTAGTAATTTATCACTTTCACAGGGGAAGATACGCGATGCATTTTGGTCGGAGTATTACTTACGCGTGGGTATAAAAATGCTCCTCATAAAATTTAACTGCGTAATTTTAGCCAAACATTTTTCACTGCGAATATGTCAAAAGGTATAAAAGTGATTCATTAATTTAACCCTCTAAGTATTATCCTCCATCCTATAAGTTGAACTGTTGAACCACACGGTTAATGTATTGCTCATAGCAAACCTAGAAAACAATGCTGGGAAAGCTTCAAATACCATTTTAAAGATATTTTGAAGAGAATTCCACACTTGTTTGGTCTCTCACTCAGATAAGTAATCGGTATTTACAAGTTCGGCAGATAGAAACAAACTCTAATTCCTAATAAAAATAATTGCCCTCTTTACTAAATCATTTCAAAGTAATTTAAAGGTAAATGTAGCAGCAAAATAAGTTCACTAAATCGAGCAACTGACACAATAAGAGATCCGGTCTGTTCCCTCCTTCATCAATAGCTTTTCATTGAGTGTTAAATTGGCAAATGTGTGGATATGAGCACCATACGACAGGTTGGACGTAGAAATCAAGTGGGGTCGAGTACCCGAGAATGGGAAGTAAACATCTCATTCGACGACCAAGGAGACCGCTCTGATTCTTTTACAAAGCCCGAATATGCGTAAAATCACACACTCATGGTTGAGGTCAATATCCATTCCCTGGGCCTTCCGCGGATCCCTGCGAGGTTTTGGCTGCAAAAAAGTTACATCGCGTAGATTAATTATAAAGGCACTAAAAGAGGCCACGCCAGGATTTGAACCCCAGGCATTTTTGGCCGCAGACGAACGCTCTCCCTCTAGGCTACTTCATCGATCAAGAGGTATCCGCGTCCAGAGTTTCTTACTACACAACGAATTAAGGGAATTATAATGTTTCCTTTGAGATCTGGACCATATAAAATGTTCTGGATTTTTGAAATTAGTGTTCAGAATGGAAATAATATTACGTTAGGAGGAGTTGAGAAATTAAAGTATTTGAGACGACCTGTATGCACGACGGCGGAAACTTACGTAGGGTTTTAGGCATTGGAAATACTTGCAAAGAAAAATTTTCTCCACATGGAAACCATTCTATTCAACCAGATTTCCCATACGTTAACTTGAAATTAACAGGATGTGACGCCAAATTGTTCATTGTAATGCATCATATATCTCGGAAGTAGTTTGAGGCCTATTAAAACGATGTTCATCCACAGCTATTCCCTGCACGCGGAAATACGTTTTATTGTAAGTGAATTTGATCTGGAGAATAAAAAATTTTTATGTCCCAACAAATAATGCTTTCATCGTATTGTTTCTTAAGTTTCAATCAAGAAAATTTTTTTTAAACGGTTCAAAGCTCTAAAAAAAATATGGCAAGCATCTCTACATAATCAATTACGACTTCGGAACCTCGAATTGGTGCGAGTCGAAGCAAGCTCATCACGTTTATAACTCCGAGACGATCTCGTGAACGTAAACCCTTTTAGTATATATGGCTATTTACATGACGTGTAAAATCGATATCCTTTCATAGAGAGTTAGTTCCCGTGTACGCCACATTCAGACGCTAATGAGTTTTGCGTTAATTTTTCCTCCACTGTACGGTTTGGGCACTTTCCTCGACGTGGAAGGTGCCTTTAACAACACATCCTCTGATCCAGTCTTCCTTGCAGCCAGAAGACATGGCGTTCATGCACACATTGTCAACTGGATCAGGCTAATGCTTGAAGAAAGAACCCTCAAGGCCGCACTAAGGGAGAGTTCGATGGAGGTGGCCGTGACTCGTTGATGCCCTCAGGGGGGAGTCCTGTCCCCATTGTTATGGAACATGGTGGTCGACGGCCTTATGTCAACATTGAATATGACTGGAGCCTACACCCAAGGGTACGCATATGACGTAGTGATTATTATCACTGGCAAGTACCTCGATACCGTTTCGACACTTATTCAGAAAGCCCTGGATAAAACGATGGGCTGGTGCAATGAGACCGGGCTGACTGTGAACCCAGGAAAAACGAAACTCGTATGGTTTACCAATAAGAGGAAAAGCAAAGGACTCATACGTCCTTTACTGCAGCAAGGTAGGCTCCTACAACCTTCAACAACAGTAAAGTAAATGGGAGTCCTCCTGGACTCCAAACTCAACTGGGGAGTACACCTTGAGGAAAAAACCAAGACTGTGCCTCCCTATGGACATGCAGGAGAGCTCTAGGCAAAACCTGGGGACTTCAACCAAAGGCGATCAGTTGGATCTACTCTGCAGTAGTGAAATCCAGCTTTCAACACTGCTCAATAGTCTGGTGGAGGAAAACAAGGCAATGTACTGCCAAGAAAAAACTCAACCACCTGCAAAGAATGGCCTGCATGGGCATCACGGGGGCAATGAAGACTACCCCCACTTTGGCCCTGGAAACCCTACTGGGTCTTACTCCACTGAACGTGGAAGTAGAGACCCAGGCCAGGCATATCGCCTCAAGAGACTGGGGCAGTGGAACGACAGGGGAAACCTATCCGGACACAGGAAAATATGGCTGGAGCTCAGAAAGTTGAACCCTATCTTTGAGATGGGCTCAGACACAACAACAGCTTCACTCATCAATACACCCCCACTTTTCAAAATCCACTTCCCAGAAAGGGAGGGGTGGGCAAAGGAAGGGGACAATGATCTCCATTATTGGGCCCAACTATGGTTTACCGACTATGCTCTAGGAAGGAAGGGAAAGCAGGGGCTGGCATTTATTGTTGGTGCCCACACAAAAGGCTCACTATCTCACTGAGAGCATACCCAACGGTCTTTCAGGCAGAAGTCTATGCTCTGATGACCTGTGCCATGCCGTAAAGGAAACAGGTCTCAAAGGCAGACCAATTCACATATGCACTGACAGCCAAGCTGCCCTAAAGGCCCTGGTGTCACCATGGTGCAAGTCAAGACTACTTCTTGAATATCGCAATACGCTCAATTCACTGAATGGTCTTGGAAAGGTAGAACTCTTCTGGGTCCCAGGACACATGGGCATAACTGGAACTGAGATAGCAGATCAACTCGATAAAAAAGGCTCCAACCATACACTGACAGGACCTGAGCCCTTCATCCCAATTACACCCTCAACAGGGACAACAAAGATCATTAAGTGGGGCCTTGCCCATCATTCTGAGATGAGATCCGGCAGAACAGACAGGGGCTCAGGCAAGCCAAGCTCCTGATTGAAGGACCCAAAGTGGGACTGGCAAGAAGACTCATTTTGCTAAACAGAAGTCAACTATGCACGATAGTGGGACTCCGAACTGGACACTGTCAGGTAATGAGGCACCTCCATCTTCAGAAGCTTGTGGGCTCTGCCAGATGCAGATGGTGCAAAGAAGAGGACAAGACAACATCTCACGTTCTCTGTGTCTGTCTGGCCCTGATGAGTACTAGAATTAGGCACCCGGGATCTCCCTTTCTGGAACCGGCTGAAGTTAGGGGTATCCACATAGTCATAGGGGTATCCCCATATGCTGGCCTTCAGCAAGGCCATCAGTCTCTTTGGGTGATACAAATAAGGTGATCAGCAGCAAAAAGGACCAATAGGTCTAGATGCCTCAGGTCCTCCTCGGGGCACCTCCACCGAAATTCAATCTAATCTAATCCTTAGAGCCCTTATAACCCTACAGAGTCATTTCAGAAAAAAAGAACATACCCATTGATATCATGGGAAAATTTACATGTCTGCACAGGACTAATTATGTCATTCCTTTTGTGTTTCCTCACAAGAATGGTCACTGTAAATACCTCAACAAACCTTTTTTTATTCTCTCCTCCTTCATCTTGATCCACTCCATCTTGGGCCTCTCCTCCCATGTGGTGCCACAGATTCTGTAATAGACACCATTGTCTTCATTCACGTCATCCAGAAATGCATTCCTGTCTACAATGGGAATGGCATTTCCTCCATTTCAAAGTTGACACTATTCTGAAATTCCAAATCATCTTCATTCTCAGAACAGTCACTATCACAAAGGCCTTCATATTGCTGGCTCTCTGTTTCTTCCGCTGCTAATTCATCCAGCACCTGCAGAACCCTGGAGGAAAATCTGGGTTACGAATGTAAAGAAGAAATCATGCAATGTCCCCCTGAAAGTAAATAATGTGGATGAATGATTCCCATAATTACATTTTACTCTCATACATTTTGAATCATTATTTTCTCAAAACTTACAAGGTGGAGTGCGGAAAAAGAGCCCCATGCCAGTAAGTAATTCTTAAAAATGTGTTCACTGAAAACAGGAATACATCATCTAGCAAGGTTGTAGTTGGAACTAAAATAAGGAAAAAAAGATTAGAATGCTAATTTCTATTATAAAGTTGTTATTATTAAAAAATATTAAGAGTCAAATGTATCTCAACACTGACCTCCACACTCTGCAGGGTCCTTCCGAGCTAAGTAGCTCTTCAAGTGGAATACCAGTGAAAGAAACTGACAAGAAATTCTATCCATACATATATATGTCATAATCCATCCGGAAAAGTGACACTGTTGGAGGTAACCCAAAGTAAATGGACTACAATGTTGCAATGCATAGAATGCCGGTACTTTGAATGTAGAAGGCATAAACACAAGGAGTGCTCTTGGGACAGTGGTAATCAAATACTCAGGAACTGGTAATGTGTGGAAAATTTTTGGTTAATGATTCTCTATGAAGTAATTCATTGTGGAAACTAATGCTAAATGAGTTCTATTCTCAAGGTCTGGTATAGGTTGGAAGGTAGACAGAAGGTGGCTTTATAATTGACCCGGTAAAACAGTAAAAAAAGGCATTACAAAAAGTAAAGTGGGAAATTTTATGAGCGTTACCGCTTAAGGGTAAATTGGATTGGCAACAAACAAGTAAAAGGTTGAAAGGAGATTAAAGGGGAAAAGATGGTTATTATTCAGGGAGGTTACGGAAACAAACTTGACTTCCACATTAAGTTCCCTCACATTCTGTTTATAAATTTTTATAGTACCATAAATAAGTGATTGAACTATGATTTCAGGCATATGTGCTGAAATGATTTCATTGATGGAAAAGTTTTACAGCTTTACTGAATCAATATACATTAAATAAACTTTTCTTTTGTCCTTTTCATTGTGGAATACCACCAAGTTACTTAGGAAAGTGTTTAATTCATGTGTGCAATATTTTGCTCACCTGACAATAGGAGGGTGAATTGTCTAGTGCTGGTGTCCTTAATTACCATAATTTCATATTGATTTTGTCCTTGTGTCATCGAAGAGACTAAGAAAGGTAGGTTATACTAGGAGATGTCCTAATTTGGCTCCTCCTTAGTGATGAATAATAGGCTTTTCATTTAAGTATTGGTATATCTCTGCAAAAAATCTCAGCACTATATCAGTCATTAGAAAACTTAGTGGATATTTTTTGGTTATATTTTATTAATTTCTGGGTTTTTACACTTTGACAGACTTTGCTGGCAATTTACAAAAGATACTTGCCCGTCTCATACAGTAATAGCTATTAAGGTCCTAACATATGCACCTTTATCAGTGTGTTACCAGCTCTAGCAGAGTGCAGTTATCTTAATTTCAGGGAAAACCAGGACACACTGAATATTTTTCTTGAAAGGCACACTTACTGCATGGAAAGATATGTTAGGGCTGTTCAATTATGAATTTTTTTAAAAATTCACTCCAATTTACAGGTAATTTTCAAATTTTCAAGTAAAAAGAATATATAAAATTCAACTTTTTACCCATTACCATACAAAATATTTGAAGCAATACCCTGAAACTGGTATTCAGGCAAGTTACTCCTCTTATTTCCATGCTTAAACATACTTTTCCATAGACTACATGTATTTTAGTCCTTAAACATAAATTTCATTCTTTGACAATTACAACAGAAATTTGATAAAATGGATGCCTTTTCATTTCAAAGAAACGCTTAATGAAAGTGAAATACTTTTTCTAAGCACACATATCCACATAGTTTTCAGAAAACTTAAGTGCAGTATTGATTCCACAAACTTCACTGTAGCTACTAGTGATACTTGTTATGCATCCATGCACTAATGCACATAAAATTGCAAATTTTACAAACATATAACAGCAAGCCATCAAGAAGGGAAAGATGGTTTACGGAAATATCACCATTGCCATGATATTTTTTGGTCTTTCATAGTGGATGAAGCATTTTTTTCCAACATTTAATCCACCCTCCAATGTTTTTACCCAATATCTGATGTTTTTAACAATTCATTTAAATTAACAGAATTAAATTCTTGTAACAACCACTCTTCCTGCTACAATATAGTTCACAAAAACACACACACATGCGCACGTACACACTCAGCTCTAACAATCTTTGTCCATTTTTCAATGCCAGGCTGGCTTCATTACCATAATACACAAAATAAAAATCCTTTTTCTTTTCTTAGTATATTTGATGGATTCATACATTCTATTCTTCATTTGTTTTAAATGATACTATATGCGGATCAAAAATTAAAGATCACACAATTTGTGTAAATTCAGCAGAGAAACTCAGCGACAAGTGGTACAACTCTTGGAATTCATTTTCCTGATCTTTGCACTCAATCATGCCACTCGTGAACTGCTCATTAGCATCAGTCATCTCCCAGGTAAGTACATAAGTGTTTATTTCACCTGATTTGGCTCAGTATATATTATTCTCCTTTGATTCAAAATTGCTCACATTAAATCTTATCAGCATTACTGCCAAGGTTAACAACACCCTGGAATGCATCAAGAATACACTTGGAGAAAAAAATCATAACTACACAGCAAGGAGGCATCACAGTCGTAATGTTCATGTGCGTGGACTTATCCCACCTTCACGAGGAAATATATCTTTTTTAGTTGCTTCACCTTTGGGTTAATTACAAATGACACATAGTAGGACTATGGCTTGAGACGTCTGAACCCAGCACCATCATGTCCTAGTTTCAGTTCTTCATACAGAGATGGAGCAACCTCGGTGGCTGTAGAGTGGGTGGACTGAGCTGGGACATGCAGAATTTCTTGCTTCCAGCCTTGCTGGGTGGGAGACAAAGTCTGCAAGGGTTGACCACTGCTTCCCGAGATCATAGTTGTGGCAGAGCCATTGGCTCCTGCAATTCCATTAGACATTTCACTAAGGTGTCCCCCAGTAGGAACCTGCAGCAAGCAAAAAAGACTCATTTTAAATCTTTTTACTACTCTAACTAAAATATTAGATTCAGTGGGTGGCTAATTGGAGAGGAAGATAAAAGCCAAAACTGCTGAGAAGCCATGAGGAGAAAACTAGCTGCAGGACATAGAATAACAAAGCTAGCACATCACCTAATCAATAGATCAATAGTGGGTTCCACAGTATGTATAAATATAACTGTGGATAATACTACCAACATTTATAATGAGTAATCCCTTTGTGGATAAGTATAAACCCTTCCTCAACCTTTCCTAAATCCAAAATTTTGCTCCTCAAAATTGGTGCATTCTTGATGATGTACCATGTCTCATCAATACTGCCAAAAATGGTATTTAATGACAGCTGTTTCAGGTGGTAGATGATATAGATTTAAGTCTGGTGGTGTTCTTGGTGGGTGGTGAGTCTGGCCCCCACCAGGGGTGCCATCACAGAATGGATGGTATGAAGTTTTTTGAGTTACATTTTGAAGAATTGCATATATATTATCCTGAATAGAAATGAAAAACTAAGTTGGTGGTTTCCAGTGTGACTTTATGGAACTTGCTATTCATTTTGAATAAAAGGGCTACACTTAGTTTTTCCATTATAATATTTATTTTCACACGACCATGGTTTCAATGGCTAACATCATCATTAGGTGCTCATACAAGTTTTTGGGAACACTTACATACATGGAACCTCTCTCTTTTCCATAAACCCCCTACCATCTTACCCTCTCTGCCTCCACTATCTTCCAACTCTTCAACCGATGCACCCTCCCACCTGCCACCACCGCACGTCTTCAGATAGGAAGGCACTAGCTCTACCAGCGTCTCACCCCCTCTCCCACCTCCCACATTCTTGACCCATGGCCCACATCAAACATGGCCCACTGGCAAACTTCCACCTACTACCTAGCACACCCAACCTAGCACACCCTACCTAGCACTCCCAACTCCCTCCCTCCATCCTTCCTCCCCTCCCACCTGTAGAGCCCAATTTCTCCCTCTCAACCATGAAAATAAGTGTTCCCACAAGCTTGCACTTGCCCCTGATGATGGCATTAACCATTGAAACCATGGTTGTGTGAAATTAGAATTTATTTTGGAAAAACTAAGAATAACCTTTTACTTCAAAATAAAAAATTGAAGTTATTTGTGACTCAAAAACTCTAATTCATTACAACAAGCAAAGGCTTAACATTCCAGTTCTTGCTTGGGATACTGCGGTATCCCATAGTCATATATTTTAGAATTTCTGCCTTGTAGTACATTGTTGCCTTCTCACCATTTCAATACCTTCTAAGCAAAGCTTTTTAATTCACCCGCTGTCGTTTCAACCTTATTAGTTTGTATATACCATCAGGGTCTTGTAGCCAAGTCATTTGGGACACCTGAGAATCCCATGTGACCTCTTAAATAACAGTTTTGTACATACCCATGTAAAGAGGGTACTTAAGTTCTTTTTGCTGATAATGCCTTGCATTTTTTATCAGCTTCTTCAACTCCAGATTTATCAGCCTCTATTGACACTACCATCTCCTCCATATCAACTTGGTGATCCACTAATAGTTTGATACTTAATTGATTTAGAGGATAAAATGTTTTAATCGTCCATTGAAATTTGAATTTGGTTAAGGTATTTGGTCTGGTAGGTATGACATTGAAGTAGTTGAGTTTTTTGTGCATTAAGTTTCTAGGACTGACCATATCAGATACCTTAGAGAGGAACACTCATATTTCCCTTTTAGCCAACAAACTTACAGGTGCCATATAACAATTAAAATGTCTTAGCCAATGACTTTCTCTGGATTTACTCCTAAAAGTGTACTGTTCCAATGTATTCTCTCACATTAAATATGGAATAATGTTTTGGGGAATTTCTCCTTAAACACAGAGAGTTTTTGTACTCCAAAAAGGGCACCAAGATATATGTTTAAGCTATCTCCCCACATACCATGCAAAAACTATTTTATTAATAACAAAATTTTAACACTCCCTTGTATTTACAGTTATGTGTGAGCATGTTTTGTGAAAGAGAACCAGATCAAATTTATAACCACAGCAGAGATTCATAACCATGGAACTAGACATAAAAACGACTTGTTTATCAACAGACATAATCTGAGTCTGTACTGTAAAAGCCCCCAGAATATGTGTGCCACTTTATCCAATACTCTACCATGGAAAATTAAAATGTGACTCAATTGTAAGTTTTAAAGTCTTTTCTCAAACTGTATCTATCAAACTGAGCATTTTGGGTAGTGTGGATAATAGATTGAGCACTTTAATGTCTTCAACTTAGGCTTGAGTCTTTGGGAACCGTGGCAATCAAATGCATACTACTTTACCCCCACTTGGTGGTGCCAATTGAAGAGAATTGGCACTTCCACTGAAAAGGGAACTTGGCACAACTGTTACCATATCTCACAAAGACTGTACTCCTCAGCCACCATGCTATACACTGTCTCTCAGTCACTCAATCTGTAATTTCCTCCCACACCCTACTATTCCTCTCTTTTCATCTCCCATGCCCAAAACTTTTCTCCTTGAACCATTCACTACCATATCTCTCATCCATCTTACTTGTGATAGATATCTCACCAGAGGAAAAAACTTTGTGATGCTGTATCTATGAGGGTGGGGAAAGGGAAGAGAGAGGGGGAAGAGAGTGGTGATAAATCTATGAAAAAAGGCAGGTTCACTCACCTGGATATGGTCCATATTGACTTCACGCAAGTAACTAGGGTTCTCAAAGGCAACTCCACCTGAAGACTTAGCTCCAAGAAGCCGCCTGGACCGGAGAAACCATACCACACCAACAACAATGCCTGCTACAATGACTAATGCTAGGACAACTCCAACAATCACCCCAACATGAGCACTGTCTTGATCTGCAATGATTACAGAATCAAATTCATACTTTAAATGGATCATCCTTTAGATGAAAACATATAATTTACAGTTTTGCATATTGTGAGATAGCAAGTCCTGGGTTGAGAGATAACTAGTCATAGGAAGGCAATCTTAGTTTCAGCTAATATTGTTTATAAGAATCCAATCAAGTGTCATCATATGCAGGGCCGGCTCTAGGTTTTTTGGTGCCCTAGGCGAAAACAAATTCTGCGCCTTCCGGAGGGTCTGGAGGGTATGGAATTTCAGAAAAATGTTTTTGTTAATCATTGGTATCACAAAGAATTTTATTTTTATAACCTTTGATTAATGACTGGGATATGTAAACAAAACTAATGTCAACTTTACATAAAATACATATACTTTAATGTCCACAATGTATTATGTTAGTTGAAAAAGTAGTTCTAACAATGGCTTTGCATTTTGCCTTTTGTTTTGATGACTAATAGGTTAATAATTATAAATCTAAATTAGTATTAGAAAAGCTACATGACACACAGTTTTATATTAGGAAAAAAGTCTACTGCATTATTTACAGTTCACTCAATAAGAAACAGAAACTCACATTTACGTTACAGATAGTTTTTCTGTTTTTATAGCTCTTAAAAAATACAAAAATACAAATGTTGGTTGATGTTAGGTTATTGCTTTCTTAACAATGGTCTCAAAGTCACTTTGAAAATCTGTATAACAGTATTGATACTCCTAATGGTACTTTTCTTGCTTTCTGCTAAGCATATTCTTGTATGAGGGCTCCCGAGTCTGTCTTGCTATCTCACTTTCAATAGAAATTGTCGCCAGACTCACAAGTCTCTCCTGGCACATCGTGCTATGCAGATAGGTTTTAATTAGCTTAAGTTTTGAAAAACTTATATTTTGTAATGACAACTTAAATAAAATAAAATACCCTTCACCTTTCATTACCTAGTAATTCCTCTTCCTAAGCAAGTAGGGCGCCAAAGTACTAAACTTTTATTTAGTTTATGTTTTTAAATCCCCAAATAAATAAAAAAAAATCCTCAATTTTCCGCCCCCCAAAATTTTCTGCCCTAGGTGGCCACCTAGGTTGCCTATATGGACTAGCCGGCTCTGATAATATGACCTAAACTTGAGTTTAGTATCTTTCTCCAAATATACATATTTGTAATGAATTTTAGACAGCAGCAAACATACAGCTCTTGACCCAATGGAACACCTGAGAATGATTCATCTAAGCATTCTTATTTCATATTTATGGGCTTCACACGGCATTTTATACTGAGAAAAGCCTTCTGGGGCCATACAGAGACGTAATTTAGTTACAGACCATTTTTTGAGCTCCCACAACTTTTCTAATACATGGGCTTAACTCCTTTTACAGAGAGGGTTACATGTTAAAATATATCACTCTAAATCACATAAAGGTGTATAATTCTTGAAGTTACCTATATATAAAGATTTGACCAGTACATGAAGCAACACCTTTCATAATAAGAAAACAGTTAAATATCTGTTAAAAGTGATACAAGCATGTTAGGGAATTTTATCATGTCAAAGCTCATGTCATAAAGTCATTTGTCTTCAGTAGATTCTGCCATTTCTCCTATGTTTACACAGAGTTGTTGGTATTATTAGGTAACTCTTTTCCAACAAAGCTGAAAAATGCAGTGAAAACCCAGAAAAATTGATATATTTGCAACAAAATCTTGTAAAACTTGTGAAGCTTCACTTCTTCCATTTCAATATTATAACGATTCATATCACAAATAAAATTAAAAATCTACAAGGGTAGGAAAAATGGTTCCATAATACTTACTTGCACTGGCTGCTGATGTGATGTACTTATCACCAACAATGAACCTGACTGGTTCGGTAAGAGTGCTGGTGCCAAGATGGTTCCCAGCTTTAACTACAAATTCATACCAAGTGCCATCTTTTAAGCTGCTGACAGTTATACTGGTATCTTTAGTATCATTCTTTAGGGTAACTCGCGCACCAACTGGCCGCCAGAAGACCCTGCAGATGGAATGAAAACATACTGATGAAGTAACATTGGCATTGAGAGTAGGATACCATTTAATAAACCAGACAATGAACAACCTTCTTCTTCTAGTTCTAACAATAAGCTATAGGCAACAAAAATGAAGTTTCAGAGGCATGATTGACCATTTAAAAAAAAGATCATCCAAAAAAGTTTTGTTGAAGCCCATAAGAAATTTTAGTTCTGTTCAATGAAAAACTTTAAACTCTCCATGAAAAATCCCTCAACTAGATATAGAGAGAATACAAGTCATACATATCTCAAAATACGGCATAAATAGTGGATCTAGCTCCCATTTTAGTGCCCATGAACTTCTTGTGCCATTTAAATTGCTCACATTCTTTGTAAAAATATTGAAAAAATGTATGATTTCATTACATATTCAAATTCAAATAAATTTAGAATTATTATTTAAATATTTAAAAAGCTTGGATCCAAGTGGGGAAAACAAACTTAGTCACTTCTCACTCAATGAACACATGAAAAACTCAAACAATGGCACCATAAAATTCTCTACATACCTGTACATTTCCACTGTGTTAGGATTCTTAACTGGAGGATCCCATGAGACCAACGCTGAGTGGGCACTGAGTATGTCCACTTTTACATTCTGTGGAGGCCCAGGGAGGCGATCTAAAATATGGCAGGCATAGTTCATTTTAAAATAATGCAAAATCATGCATTTTTAATTGATGATGAATGGCTTTTCTCAATATTTGATATGCTTTGCATGACTTTAAAAAAGCAAGTATTTTAAATGACGCATAACTATGATTGCCATTAAGAAATGTGCAATTAAATAAAATTTTGCTCTGCATGTACCAATATAGGTACATAGTATTTTCAATACATCGTTTTTAAAATTTTTAATTTTAAATGCCAGGAATGGATGGATGCTTAAATGGATGCTTAAAACATATATGCCTGACAAAGTATGGCAATCTCAGTTTTTATGAATAATAAAAGTTTTGAAACTAAAAAAGCTTCAGGGCTTATTACCTCTCCCTTCATGGAAACAGGAAACTATCTGCTTTGTATAAGATAGAACACAGAACTTGTTGTTGAGCAATGGCTCCCCTCTGCACCAGTCCAAGCAACGTTTTGGCACATCCCATGATGCACAACAACTGCGGTGATCAGAACCATCTGATAGATATAAAGAAAGAAAATATTGCAGTCATGAACAAGGTGTAATAGCTGTGTGAACCATTAGAGCTACCTCAGTGTAGGAGAAGAGGCAGTGAGGAGCAACATTCCATTTCTCTGGTAAAAAAGTAAGTTAGGTACATTTAGTATGTCTAAATTATCATGTTTGTGGAGAGAACCAGCATGTGATCTATCAAGGTACCAGTGTATATTGTAACTGGATAGAGTAATCCATGCATTAGTATATTTTTGTCACATTAGACTGAGTAATCAAGTGTAGTTCATAAATGGGTACCAGGTCTTTTAACCCAGGTATGGGCACATGGGGTGTACAAATACACCTCAGTTTTGTTAATATTGTAAATAGATAACTGGCCTAACAATGTTGCACATTTTAGTACCTTCAAATGGCTAGTATTATAAAAAACTTAAGCAAACAGCTCATCAAAATATTTTTTGGCCTCGAGATTGGAACAAGTCAAAGTGTTCCGAGGTGTTGCTTATGTCCCACGTGCCCTTTTACAATCCTTATAGGAATCAGTAGTCTACATCTTCGCTATTTTCCTGCTTCCTTAATGTGGCCATAATCGTCACTGTTAATTCCTCCTAAGCATAAAAAGTATTTCGTGAAGAATTTCTTATGATTAAAATATTGGATTCATCAGAACAAATTATCTGAATTTTTATAACTTCATTCAATTGGGAAATTTTGCCATTTAAATTACGTCAGAACATAGACTTTATAAATATCGAATGAATTATTTATTTTCAATCATGTAGAATGTTGTCTCTAAATTCTAAAATTAAAAACTATCATGTCCCAAAGAACAAGAGTTAGAAAGGTTTTGTTTAATGTTGTTGCTGAGCTGGATTTTAATTCTTGTGGGTGGAAAGATGTCCGTAAAAATGATGAAAAGCTGTACTCATGATACATGGAGAAATAGGCAACTCATGACCAAACATACTTGTCATGTACAGTGAAAGGGTAAATATTTTTACCAGTGCCAAATAACCCAAAGAAAAGTCTTATGAGGGAAAATTCTCAAAATACCAATCTATTCATTATATAATAATAAATACTTAACATGACATTTATACAAATAATCTAAAAAGAAAGAAAATGAAGCTAAAATATTCTACTAAGGGAAGACAAAAGTAATTTCTTTTGGGAGATCCCTGACACCCTGAGCTCCTCATAACATTTAATTGGACCATGTGGCTTCTCCTGGATTAAAACAGATTTATATTAATAACTAAGTGATTAATTACAATAATCTAAACTCAAGTAATGAAGAACCACTAATGACATATAAATAAAAAATATCAACATTATGTTTCTTGAAATCATACATAATTAAAATGGTACTATGTACTCTAATTGGTCATGTGATTTCCATTGAAATCTTAAGATCTGTTTCTAGCCTGTCAATACTTTTACTCTAGGAAATGAAAGAGGACACCAGAGACATGCTAATACATAAAGTACTATGTACCTACTTCAAATTGTCTTACCTGCTGCACATTTCATGAGCTTATCAAAATCATTAATACAGTCAGGTTTATCAATTACAGCATCAATATCCAAGAAGAAAGAGCACGCATCCATACAACCAGCTGAAACATTTTGTTCATTACAGCACTGGGTGACATTCATCGTTGATTCCTGTAAAGAAATTGTGATTTGCAGAATTGAAAATAAACTCATAATGATATGGTGATAGATGCTTGAGAATGCTTAAAATAGGCCTTACCATGGCTCGGATCTTTACTGATACAGGCTGAGTTGCACTGCCAAAAGCATTTTCAGCATGGCAAAAATAATCCCCTTCGTCCTCTTCCATTAATCCAATTATCTTCAGAGTCATTATGTAACTTGATTCCTCCTGAAATTTAACATGCATATTTGGTTACAAAATTAGATGCATAAATTATAACTAATCGGTTTTTTTTAACAATTGAAATTAACTTTCAACATATAAATTTGCATTATCTTGAGTTAAGATATTTACATCTTTATCCCTCTGCAGATTAATTTCATATTTTCCTCCATGAATCACTGGAACTCTTCCATTAAGATCCCTCCAGAAAATCATTTTTGGATCTGGATATGAGTCAACCTGACACTGTAGAGTTACAGAGTCACCCCTTGCAGCCATTGTAACTCCTGATCCACTAATATGTGGAACATCTGGAATTTAAAGGGATAGACTAAATCAATTTTTCTTTGATTCAAGAGGTAAAAATATTTTTTAAATTTAATTGCACAAAAAGGAGTAAATGGTTATTCTCACCATTAGAGAATGTATTTATTACTTACGGCTAATAGAAATTCTTCGTGATGCTTGCATTGGTGTTCCATACCCATTGTCAGCATAGCATGAGATTTGGTTCATGTCTCTAGTAACATTGTGAACCACAGTTACCATATGGCGTGTTGTCTCCTGGCGAACCAGGCGGCCAGATATGTATAAGGATATAGTTGGCATAGGTGTGCCCATTGCAATGCAGAGGATAGTCATACTGCTACCCTCTATGACTAGGTTAATTGGATGTACAGTAGGAGGCTAAAATAGTAATGCAATCGTGTTGATAATGAGTCAGAAAAAATGGTTTAAGTTGTAAGTAGATCCATCTTCAAATATAAGTTAAACTATCTACTTGATGCAATAAGCCTTGCCTACCTCCACAAATGCAGGATACGCTGGATCAGTCCATGCAATCAAAGTTTCAGATGCAAAACTCAATCCCTTTTTATTCTTTGCGACCACATAAACAATATATTGACTATTTGGCATTAAGTGCTCCAGCATATGAGTGGTCAATGAAGTCTCCACAACATTGAAGACCTCTTCAGATGCAGGTTTATGATAAAGTCTGTAAAAGATATAATTCCTTCACTGATTCAAGCCTACACTCAGCACTACTATGACTATGACAACAAGTTCAAAAATAGCTATCTTAGAGATAATCTTCTCAGAAATACTTATGGTAGATGGACTTGTATGTTACAGGGATAATTAGCTCCACAAATACTTTTTCAAGTACCAAAAATATTACAATAGTTTACTGAATTGTTGCATGCCGTGGATACAGAAACTATTGCCAATTGACTGAAAGAACTCAGTAGAGTAGTAGGCAGCAGAGTAGCAAAGAAACTTGAATTTCCTGAAATATCTACTTCCATTAATCCAATGAATAGCTAACCTGTAAGTAATCTGCTCAGTTGGATGACTGAACTCCGGAGGCTGCCATGAGATAATCACCCATGTTGCACTGTGACTAGCAACCGAGAGGGAATGAGGAGGTGATGTGACAGCAGCAATTCCTTTCCCTTCCAATTCTGTAAAGTATAGAGTTGAAAGCACTAAGTACATAGATATATAAAAAATTCCTAGCCCTATTGGACAAATGTCCTAGTTTACCAGACATACTAAGTGAAGTCATTAAACTCATAATGTTATTAAGCAGATAAAGGGAGGAGGAATTTCAATCAAAAGACATACTTTGTCCCTCAAGATACAGGATTATCAAATATTTGTGACCCTCCAAATTAAGTTTTGTAATCTCCTAATGGGATACAATCTGAGTACCAGTGATCTGCTGGATGGAGTCAACATTTTAATTTATGTCTCCATTATTTCTGATTGAGAGTTTAATGTTGTATTTTTACAGCTGAGAAGATCAGAATGGCCAATTAGGCTTTGAATATTTATCTTGAATATTTAGCCAGAGAATATAGAGTAAAACTTAAGAATAAACTCACGTTATTAG
Source organism: Ceriagrion tenellum (assembly GCA_963169105.1). Taxonomy (NCBI): domain Eukaryota; kingdom Metazoa; phylum Arthropoda; class Insecta; order Odonata; family Coenagrionidae; genus Ceriagrion; species Ceriagrion tenellum. The sequence continues at coordinate 141,742,135 of OY720638.1, forward strand.
TGATGACTAATTTAATAGTGTTTTGCTATTTTACAAATAATAATTGGTTCCCTGAAGAATGAAACAAGTAACTTACTAGTCTCTGTCACATTAATCATAATAGATGAGGCTGGTAGTGATGTTCCCTCATCATTTCTGGATACTACAAAGAAGTCATATACACTCCCAGTATCAAGGTTTGTTATATTTGCTGAAGTGTTGACCACAACCACTTGCTAAAAAAGAATAAATGATACAATTTCAGTGAATAGTTATTCAATCATTTTAGCTAAAAATAAGCCATAGACATGATAGACTCAAGGGTTAATTCATGTTTCTGGTGCCGATATGAAACCATTGTAAACCAAGTGTGCAATTCTGAATTTGAGGATTTGGCAAGTTCCCTTTGATATAGGTATAGTAAATAATTTGCTACACATTGATTACTGGTTATTTATAAAGATATATCAGCCACAACAGAGGGAGTGATTGTCACCCATGTCCAGGGAAAGTGAATTTATAACCAACTGAGATCCACATGTACTGTCATCTATTGAGCCAAATTTACCAGCCATTTTAGGTGCTTGTAGACAAAATCAAAGGCAACATCAAATTTTCATGCTTGGTTAAACAGTGATGATTGGATTTGAAGTTGATACTGTCCTCATTTCTAATCGGTATCTTGACTGGAATGGCACTGAATATTACTCACATTGTCCAATTTTAAGACAACTTCATGCATTGAGGTGTTGTCCATTTTTCGATAGTGGACAACATAATCTGTGACATTGCTTCCATCTTGAGGAGGTTCCCAAGAAAGGAGAACAGAGGAATTGGTGACAGCTGTGACATGGAGTTCCTCAACAGGACCAGGTAGTAAGCCTGTACCTGAAATCAAGAATAAATATCTCAGAAAAACAATTTTCCTCACAGCGATGGGATTAATTTATAAACACGTCAGTGATACAACATGGAAATAAAGGCAATAATATGCATGCATACTTTTAAAATTAACTGTATACAATATGGTTTGGATCTCTTAACCTGGTTATATGGATAGAGATTATTGGAAATGTTTCAATTACACATTTTAATTTTCATTTTTGTGAATGATTTTTGGCTTTGCTGCAATTGTTTCATTCAAAGCTTAATTGAAAATGCAGGACATGCAATTCAGAGACTTTGGTTGACCACATGATAAATATTTAACTTCTATCAGCTAATGCCAGTTGATTGAAGCCACACAGAGATTCAACACATTGAAACTTACCTTCTGCAAAGCATTGGACGATATTCCCAGCATATGGAAGGCATGTTGTAGCTAGTGTCAAAGCACTGTCAACTATAACACCTGCACATAAGCTCAGGCAAGGAGATGGTGCTCCTCTGCGCTGACAACATTTTTGATGATTACGTCCACCGGAAGCACACCTAACTAGTTTGGCCAACTCAGGCTCACATGTAGCAACAAGTCTGCGGATATCACTCATGTTTGCATCATATGAGCAGATTGGAAGGCAAGCCTCACTTAGTTTCACTTGAACACAACAAGCAGTCATATTGTAAGAGCTACTTGGTCCATCTATCCACTGCCATTTTGGAAAGAAATAGAGAGAACACAAAATCTCATCAATAAAAAAAATTAGACACATGACCAATTCACTATCTCAGATATTCATACAATGTCTTTTAAATAAAATGAAAATAAAATTTCATAAACCTTTAGATGATTTATAACGCTTTCCAACTAATAAACAGTTTAAACCTGATCTTCTCGAGTTAATACTTGTAAAAATCTGAAATATTACTTTTTATGTGTTCCTGTCGTAGGGTTGACAAATTATGGCATGGTGAAGAAATATCCACATTTTTTTTCTATAAGTACTTTTATGAATGTTAGGCAAGCAATAAAAATACCCTTGATCACAAATACCGTCACTCTTGCAGAAGGAATTGTCCGAGTAGAGGAAAATACGGGAGTTCATCCTTAGTGGTTACACTATTTGACACAACGCAGTGAGTAGTTAGGTTGCATAAAATCATGGATACAGCACAGAATGCGTTTATGTGGTTGCAATTTTTAGGCATAATTATCCATCTCCCCATTTAATTAGGAGATGATGTCTTTAAGAACGTAGCTGTAAGTGAAAGAACGATTACCATAAAACAAGAGGTTTTATGATAAAGAGGAGAGAGAAGATGTACAGATAAAGCAGCATGAATGCAAGAATACACGGTCCTTCTTTGTTGCCATTAACGAGTGAGTGAAGAAACACCTATTAAAACTTGAAAGAAAAATGGAAAATGGTTCACAATAATGGACTATACATGACAAACTTTATTTCCTGAACTATTCTGATTCTACATCTAAATGTTTCTATAGCTCAAGAAAGAAAGAAATTGTATCTGGCAAAAAAATCTAACTAATAGTCCTGCCTCACTGAAAAATTGAAGTCAACATCATGATGAAAATTAATTTTCACAATATAGGAAGACCATTGATATCATATTTTAAACGTGTTAACCAGATATACTATATTCCAAATAAGCTCAACAGATGTATTGAAAGTTTGTCATTATGAAAACAACGAACACGTTTCCACAAATTTAAATGGAAAATTCACTATGTATTTAAACCCACACCAGTACCTGAAGATATCTCCCTGAGATGAAATGACTAGTGTTTTATTCTTTTGTATCATAATTGGTGGAAAAGTGTGATTCTATTGTTTTCATTTGATATACCATACTAACCCGTTCTTCCATATCAGTTTCTTCTTGAACAAGTGTGCTAGGAGTATGAAAGACTACTCTAGTTGAAGGCTGACCAACTCCATGAGCATTGACAGCTTCCAAAAACACTTCATACTTCACATTTTGCTTCAGATCTTGCAGCAAAAAAGGAGAACCCTGTAAGGCAAGGAGTATTCATGATATGCTGATTAGCGGTAAAAGATAGTAAAATAGCTATTTAACCAAATGAAAACAACAGTTAAGTAAATACTTCATACTGGTAAAAGATCAGTTTTCCAAATAAGATAAAATTATATTTAAATAAAGTTAAAACAGTGATGAAGCCTCATATTAGTAATGACAAGAATCAGCTGGATTAATCACCTGCAGGGTTGGGTAGGCTACAAAAAAATTTTTGCTGCTACATTTTAGATACTTGCTCAAAAAATTTTTTGCAACTCTATCGACTCTACAAATAAAAAATCCAGCAGCTACATTACAGCCACTCACATTGGGTAAGTGTGGGCTAACTCTAACTAGTTTTGGTTTACACTCACTAATGTAAAGAAAAATATGCAAAATTTGGGTCTCTCTCTTTACCTAGGTTTTGAACTGTAGTTGAGATGTAAACTAATGAAGTTTAAATAGCTGAAGTTATGTAATTATTATTTGATCAAACTGTATATGTATTCTTTGTTATGAGGCTCGATACAGAATTCAGCAAAGGCAGTAAAACCTCTTAGAGAAAAGAAGGATGTTAACCCTTTTGCGCCGAAGTCTCTCAAACGGAATTGCTTTCCCTGCTACGAGTAGCATGAGAATTTTCTGTACTCCTCTCTATGGAGCTCTCTCATGGCAACAAATCACTCAGGTATGCCTTTTGCCCGTTTTGGAACCCCACTCATCAGGGCACTGTGCCCTTCCCCTAGGCACTCAGCTCGACCCCCAACCCTTAGCAGCCCCTCTCTCAGCAGGAGGCTGCTGAAAGTTTGTTGCATTAACATTGTTATTTTAAAAATAGCTCTTTGCTGTATACTTCAAACACTTACACCTTTTAATGGATTTCAAATGTTATTCTGAGCATTTTACAATTTTAAATGGAGTTCTAGTGTTAATATTAACAAATTTAGAGTTCTATTTAGAGCTCAAACTATTGAGAGTTCCACAAAAGAGCTCCATTACTATCAACGCTAGAGTTTCATTTGAAATTTGCTAAGACTCAACAAAATAAATATGATTTATTTCATAAAGTTAAAAATTTTGTAGAGTGAAAAAAATAATTGCCTCAAAAAACCATTGCAAATGGTTTTTTGGAATGGAGGGTTGAGCTCACTTGCCGAGGAAAGGGTCTGGGATGTCCCTAAGCTGGGTCGCATGGGTTTACTGCATATCTAAGATTATTGCTCCCGTATCAGACACTTCCCTTCCCTCGCGTCGGCTATACCCAACATTAGGTCTTTTGCATTGGTTTTCCTCCGTCAGCCATAGCTGACATTCGCTCGTTTGCATAGGAAAATTCATGTCAGATCTACCCAACGCTAGGCATGAAAAAGTTAAGGGGAATAGTGATGCAAGAGAAATTCAACGCAGCATTTGGGAGGCTGCTGTTTAGGATGGGACAAATTTGAAGGCTCAATACAATATGAATAGGTGAAAGGAAAACTATATTCTTTGGCAATAATTGATATGATAGTTCAAACAGTGATTAACAAGAGTAGGTAGGTTGGTAGTAGCTTTTGAAAAATGCTATAAGTGGACAAAATATTTATAGCTACTACTTCAACAGCTACTTTGAAAAAAAAATATCACAAGGTACAACTAAACCTACCTAAAAAGTACCATCTATGATAGTGCACAGCTACCCAACCCTGATAGCCACTATTATATATTCTAAATTAGAGTGTAATAGATCATTATTAAAACAAAATATATAACACTACACCAATGTATCAGGTTGAACAGCACCCTTTTTGATATACTAATTCCTCTGAAATAGCAGTGAATTTGATCAAAGCACATGGACATTTTGAACATAAACATTAAAGTAAACTCTTACGAACCTGAATACTGGTGATAACTTGATAATCATCATCAGAGTTGGTAAGAATTCTGTAGTGAAGGATATATGATGTGACAGTGTCACCATTTAATTTTGGAAGATCCCAATGGATGACAGCAAATTCATCATGGACATTTGATACTCTAAGGCCTATTGGTTCACTAGGTAGTACTCCATAGCCTTGCATGAGGCAGCTGTTGAAGGTGGTCATATGCTTTACACACCTGAAAAGAAAAAATAGAGGCAGGAGTAATTAGTGTCCATGGATTGATGTTGCATGGATTGGCACTGCTGGCAGAAATAAAGAGATAGAATGCACAGTAATCAATAAAGAATTAATTTGAACAGCTAAATCCTCTCATCAGGCTTTCTTGCATTTAACCTTTATGGGAGTAGTACTAGCAGAGGCATCTGGCTTTGCTTGGGTAAGAAATAAACTTTTAATGAAGTTCAATGGCCCCAATAAATGATAAAAAGAGCTAAGCTAAATATGTAAGCCAAAAGGTGCCTGGGTAAATTTTACCATTCATAGCCAATCTACTGTTTGCCGAGGAAAATTGCCATTTTTGAAATAATAGTATTGATAGCTATTGAATTAATAACTAATTATTCAAGCAATTCCAACCTTAGCGGCTAATCATTTGTAATCATTAAATAGTTCCCTAAAAATATCTTCCGCACTGATTCCAATTCTGTTCCGATACAAATAAGACAGCTTCTCGAGGGTCGAGGCAAATTGGTAGTAAAAATCCAAGCATAATGCTGTACGGGTATATTTGCTCAATTTATTGACTAAAAATGTTCCTACTTTCATAATTTTGAGTTATAGTTTCCTGAATGCGTTTTACAAAGCGTTAATTTGACAGATATTCTGTTCCTGAGAAAATAATTATTGTACTATAGGGTAAGGTGATTTCATACTAGTGGTAAAATGGACAAAACAAGACTAATGAGGGGAAGATGATAGTGCCTGTTGAACTTCTTAGGTGGAGAGAAGACATGAACATTGAGAGCTAATTGTAGTAGAAATATCAGACTTCAAGTTTAATTAAATGTGAAAGTGGTGAAGATTATAAGATACTTTTCATATGAAACCTATTGAGTTTCAAAGGGTGAAAGAAAAACATGAAAATCATGGTACACCATGGTGAAAATGGCCACAGATAATATGTGGCCATCCTGTGGTCGTCTGTGGCCATCCTGTGGTCGTCTGTGGCCATCCTGTGGTCATCTGTGGCCATCCTGTGGCCGTCTGTGGCCATCTATGGCCATCCTGTGGCCGCCTGTGGCCTCTGCATCCATTCTATAATCCCTGTGGCCATGGCCAAAGAAAATCTGCGGCCATGGGATTATAGAATGGACACAGAAAATTTGTGGCCATGGTGGCAGATTATCTGTGGCCATGGCCACAGGGATTATAGAATGCAGAAAATCTGTGGCCATGTCAGACCTGTGCCACTAATGAAAGCGTAGGGCGCATGCACGTCTCTTCCGCCAATAGGAGCCATCTTCCGATAAAAAAAAGTTGAGTGAAATATCCTGGAGATCTAGCAGTATTAGCATGTGTGCCGTTCGAAGTTTGAGTATTTTGCGCCATATTGGTTTTCTTTATTTACTTTGACCCCTGCACTGTTTCGGATTGTTCTATTCTCCTGGTTTTGATCCTTCCACCGTGTTTGACATCGATTTTGGACTGTGATTGTGGTAGAGTGTAGGATTATCAAGTGAAAGGTCATAGGTTCGAATCCCCAAGCCAGTAAGAATTTATTTGTCGTCAATGTTCACCGTTATACAAAGGTATTAAAAAATAACTTCAAAGGACTTTGGTGGATATCTATTAGATGTATTCCCTTCTAGCCATCGATATCTAATGTACATCTATTATATATTTTTTTCCGTGCGGGTTCGCTGCAAGCATTCATAAATGCACTGGGAAGTGTTCCCACAGCATTCCAGTACAATGCAAAACACACACTAGCATGTTACATTATGTTGATGAACGCTCTCAATACCCTAGACTGGATGTTCTGAAATGCACGTAAACGTTCACATTTTTGCCAGGGCACCCACGACCGCAGGTGGCCACATACGGCCACAGGTGCCCACACATGGCCACAGGTCCATGGCCACACATTATGACCAAATAACCACACACGACCACACACTCATGTGTGGCCATGGCCTCACATTCTGTGGCCATGGCCACATAAATTACCTGTGGCCATCTGCGGCCATTTTCACCAGGGCATAATAGTACAAAGCAATGTAGTGTGATAAATGCACATATTATCAAAAAGGTATTCAATGCACATAGAGAGGTTAAGTAAAGTTAAAATCTCGCCTAAATTAGCTAGTGTTGTGGTACCTAAATTAAATTTTATGTTAGACAAAAATTCCCAGGGTAGCAAATGCTTGTATCCTCCTAGAGCTTTCTACAGCCCCTAGGGCCCTGAGGAAATTTTAACATAGCCTATATTTGTTCCAGAGCAAAAATAAACATGCATACACAACTTTGGTCCAGGCATTCCAGTGTCTATAAGAATTCACTCATTCATACACATAAACACATCCATTTTTATATTTATAGAAAACTCATAAAAGGCCTGGGCCAACTATATCATTTAAAGCAATTCATCAGGTTGCCAAGTGAAAAGCTATTTTTGATTTCTGAGAAAAATTGATTTTAACCCTTTGAGTGCCAACCAATTTTCTAGGTACTATGCTAAAATTGCCGAGGCATTTTTGCTGATTTTGCAGTAGTTTAGGAAAAAAATTATGTCTCAAACACAAGTGAAGGTAAATATTCAAAAACTCAAGGGAAACTTTATTATATGTGGTTTCACCTTTTTAATATATTATTTGACGATTTTTTTTACAAAATATGAGTTCAGTAAGAATTTACGCCATTTTGACGTATTGGGGTAGCAAAATCTAAGCAAATTTTATAAAAATCTAGCACATGTAAAACCAAAGGAAGATAAACGCCAGTGGTCAATTTAGAAACTACAAGGGTTAAGCTTCATAAGTCATCTGCATTTAGGTGCCATCTGTGAACAATCAGTGAAATACCAGCATCTAAGAGTGACATAGCAGGAGGAGCACTATCGTGCTCCTGGCACTTTTCGTGAGAGACAGAGGCGCGATAGCGCTCCCCGGCACTCTAAGGGTCAACATTAAAAGCATTACTTTTAAGTAAAGATAAAGTAGAAAATCAAATCAATGCCAAAAATTAAAGTTACCATTGTTCAAGCCATTAGGTACCTAATCAAAAATTGAACCTTATATCTCTAGTGCAAGAAATTGAAAAAGCAAAAATAAATACCTATGCACTGATTCCAATGCTTTTCCATTGGGAATACACAACAGGGGCCCATTCCAGGGCCTCACAAGCCCTAAGGGAATTTTAACATAGCCTATGTTCATTCCAGTATAAATATAAACTCACCTGCAAAATTTCAAGACAATCAGTCCAGGCATTCAAGAGTGTATGAAGAATGAACACACACACTCAAAAACACACACACCCTCATCGAATTTGAATATATATGTGCAATTTAATGTTCACAGGATCAGGGACAGGTCAACTGTCCAACTTTACAGAATATTAAATGATGAATCAGTTATTAAACCTATGCAGTTTCTTCCAAATGCTCAAAATACATGTGGCTGGCAGTGCCCAAACTAAGCATTTTGATATGCACATAATCAGTCAAGGAAAGTGAAGAGCCTCCATATAGTGATTGAATTCCTCCATGTATGCACCACATTTGCAAAAATGAATGACTATTCAAAGAAATCTTCATGTTAACGCACAATAATTCAAACTTTATTATTTTTGCACACGTTTCATTTTTTATATGTCATTGGATACAAAGGTACTGATTCAACCATAAAGAAAAATGCTACATTGCTTAACTATGCACAGAAGTTTATTTACTTACTTGAAATAACTAAAGTCTATCTGTGTGACATTTCCTGTGCAAAGCTGCAGACAAAGTGCAGGCAGCCCACGAGCTCGACAACAAGGAGAATGATCTTGGCCATTAGTGAGACAACTGAACGATTCAGCCACCCATGGAGCACATATCATGAGATCAGTCACTTGAGCAATACGAGAAAGAGATGGTTCGCACATTTTGTCCAGGCACCTGAAAGTAAAAGAAACAGATAATCAGTATTTTAAAAAGACTTAATAAGAGGGGTGTTCATCGTTAAAAGCTTTGTTTAATGCTAATAAGATATTTTTCCATTTTGGTACCATAAATAATTACCACTGAGTAGAATTTTGGCCGAGCTGCACTACATAATAATCTCTAAAGCCTCACAGCAACATATTCCACTTCAGCCAATTAATATTTTATGAAAATTCAATGAAAAACTGTCCATATTGAAAACTCAGGAAACAAATATTGGAAGTTTTTCAAGGAGTTTAATGCATGCTGAATATTATTGTTTCTAATTTCAAAGGTCACAGTTATATAATTGAAATTAATGAAGGAGAACTTAATTACTTACGTGGGATGAGTTATTCCTTTGTTCTTGCAGCAAGTCCTGACATCAGGGAGCTTAGGGACTTTAACAGTGGGTACATCTTGACCTTTTGCTGGTTTTGGAGTAGTTGTGAATGGGATATAGGTCACAGCTCTCACTGAATATGAAGGAAGGCTGCTACCATGGATATTCAATGCTGTGGCTGTCACTTCATACATCGTAAATGGCTGAAGACCAGTCACTATTGTGCTGTTTTGTTTGACCGGAACCTAATAATTGGATGTATTAATAAGAGGATTAAAAAATTCATTGCAACATAGATGACTTACCGGATTTATGCATAGAATTTAAAGGGTTTGGTGTAGGAGATGATTTTGATAATACTGACCTTTACAGTCATTGTGGCATTAAACAATGGAACTTGACGAGTAGCTGGTGTTACAGTAAATGTTCCATTGGAAACTGTGGCATCAGTACCATCATCATCAAAGTTTCGAAGAGCAGTCAAATTAACAACCACTTCAGTAACTGTGTCTCCATTTTCAAGTGGAGGGGCCCATGACACTTGCAATGAAGTATCTGACAACACCACAACACGAAGTTTATCGGGTGCACTGGGAAGTAGTTCTTTGGAAGAGAAAGTAGAAAAAGCATAAAAAAGGGAAAATATGCAAGGAGGCCTCCAGTTTCACGGAATTGCAAGGGTTTCTTCCAATTACTTACCAACTCCTTCAACAATACAAGCTAGAGTTTGTTCAGTATATGCAGAACATGAGAAATGGGTCTTGATATTGTCTGTTATCACAGTATACTCCCCCCGACAAACATCTTGGCATATGTCTGGTACCCCTTCCTGTATGCAGCAAGGCACATGATTCCTTCCATCTATTTTTTTGAAGAGAGAGGAATGAAAGTTGACATTTGGTGCATTCCATTCTTAAGTGAAGATTATATTAAGAGTACAATGTTAAATTTGGCTAAGTTGGTTGTGGTGAGTTTGAATGAAATGCATTTAAAGTTCTCTATACTCTGACAATAAATCAGCAATACCCAGTGTTTTAAGAGCTACTATCTTGTAGTCGCTAATATTTGAACTTTGGTTTACATTTTATCTTGCACTAAAAATATACCTTTCCCACCATCTTTCCAAACTTGTTCCCAAGAAATGGAAAAAAAATTGGCCCTCATTAACACTGATTGTTTCATATGAAGGGGTAAAAATTGATTGAGAAAAAATTTCTTTCACTGAGAAACGAATTGCTGTTAAGGAACCATTCCTATTAATGAAGTCTTCATGGGTTTTCCTTCAGGTTAGGTGTTCATTGGCCAACATTTCAATGGCTACATCCACCATTATCCTCAGAGCATCAACCCAGAAGGCAATATTATACCCCGGAGAAGAACCAAATCATAACATTCCTAACAAACAATGAATTCAGAAAGTACTAAATTCTTGATTATTTTTCTCTTATGTCAAAAGAAGACATGACAAATGACTTTGTAAACAAAAAAACAACTTACCTGCCATGCATTTCACTATGGCAGGGAAATCAGGCTCACATACTTCTGGATCTTGACCAGTATTGCCTTCCAAAATACTCTGAATTCTACAGAACCCAAGGCAATTTGTGGATACATTGGCTTCCACGCAGCAGTCAGTGTAATTATGATTTCTTGCAAATGTTTCCTTAGACATATGGTACTCATATTCTAATGGGTCAGATTTGTTGTCTGGTGGTAACACCTCCCGGGATAAAACTGGAAGGAAAAGAAATCATGCTGGCACTTACTCAAGTACTTCCTTGACTACTCGTTATGAAAGAAAAGTTATTTATTTTCTTAAGAAAAGAAAACTTAATAATAACTCTGAAATACTATTTGAAGTCATTTTTAGTTCCATTGTGGATAACCACTTCCCAATTAATAATTATCTAGTTAAGGGTTATGGCTGTTGCATGAACACTACTGAATTTCACTCAGCTATTGAAATATACCTTCATGTTGAAAATTCAAGTTGGAATGCTCAAAATTGGTTCATTTACTAACAAAGTTACCACCAAAGTAGTTATTTTTTCATCAAACAATGAGTGGCACAAAAGGCCAATTAAGGCCCCATGGAAACATATCTTTCAAAGAACTGAAAATGGAAACCAAAGTTATTCTGGATGAGATATATTTTGGAATTTGAATGAAAATTGGGAAAAAAATACTCTGGCAGCTGGAATCATGAAGGCAATGAAATTTTTGTACAAGATTACTTACACATTACAACACATAGGTATTCGGATTGTAAGTTCTGCAGGATAAAAAACAATTTGAGATGAGTTGTGACACTTTAAGGGCTTTCACCATTCGGATGTCATTGACTTGTGTTTAGCATAAACTTTTAGGGATTATTTTAGGGATGAGATTATTTATGAAAAATAAATTTGCATAAAAAGTAATATGTAGAATATATTAATATCTACATCTAGATAGTATCCTGAAAGTCACCACATGGGTATGTGGCAGGTAAAAATATCAATAATCTGACATTATATACAGAAAATATTTCAATGGTCACAACAGGAGTTAGATATAACCTACGAAGTGTACTTGATTAATAGAGAACCAAAGGTGGTTCCAGCAAAATATGCTAGGTATGCTTGAAAACTCATCTATATCAGCACAAAAAATGAAAACAGGAAATAATTTTTTATAATTAAATGGTGGTATCATAAAATAAGAAATAATCAATTAAAGCATACCACTAAGTTTGTGGAAAGATCGTAGAATAGGGTTGCTATTGACTTCACAAACATATATTCCAGAGTCCATTGGTTTTGATTGTTTGATGACCAGCACCCAGACATCACCACCTGGAAAATATTGCAAAATATGTTGTCAATAATTTCTCAAATCTGCAAGGAAATCAGTTATGGGCAATCTTTTAATGTAATCTACCAACGCATCATTTTATTTTATATCTAGCACACGGTACATAAAAATAGAGGGCAGGAACCAGATTCCAAGATTGAATGGTTTGTATTCCTCAGCAATTCTGTCAGAGAAAACCTATTTGTAATAGCTGTAGCTATGACAGCTAACAGCTACAGCTGCTTGCTGTTATAATACCCTGCCATTACAATAAATTATGGCTTATTAGCTTGAGTATCTATCACTTTCAATAGTTGGTTCACACGATGAGCGCGACCAGCTCCGTGCTCTGCTGAGATGGAGCTTCACGCATTGCATGCGCCTTCCATGACTTCTGGGGGCCAATTTTACTGCTACGACTGGAACAACTGGACTCAATCAATTTCACACTCGTTGAGGGGAGTCTCGCGTGATCTTCTGACTCCGAAATCAAAGAGCCAAAAAAATCCCCCCTTTCCTAAAGGAATTCGCGGGCGTTTGAACCCGAGAAGCGTCTTCGGTTTCGTGCTTGGTCTACACGGTATTTCTGGTTCGAAGAATGAGGCAAAAATCCCCAGAGTCACCTCATGACATGGGTCTTCAGGGCACAGGGCGTTTCAGTCCCTCGTAAAGAGGACAAATAGTAGCCTCGTTTGCGTGTGGGGAAAATGAGTAATTTATTTACACGTTGTCAAGATACATCGGTGCAAAATCAACACGGAAACTTTGCCTGGCAATGAGAAAATGAGGATATGCTAAAAGATTAGAATTTCAATTTTGCACGTCACATAAATGGTAGGGATATCTATTAAAATATAATCAGGGAAAGGGAGGAAGATTTTCTCGGTAACGATCAGAATGGGTGAAGGAAAGGGAGCGGGGCAAAAAACGCTAGATGCGTTTTTTTGCTCCGCATCCAGATTGAGCGATTTACAATTTAACCTCTTCGGGATCAACCTGTATTCGTAAGGGTAATGAATCACTAGTTTCATTGGTAGAGAGTATATCTAAGTTTTTCGACATCTGCAAAATATATTTCAACCATTTAGTTTCTAGAAAACAGAGATTCGTATGGAAAAGGAGAGTGGAGAAATGGGTAAACTTGTCGCAACTGAATAAGTTTTTGTTATGAAAGTATCTTCTAAACATTATAGTGTATAAAAAACCAATTGGATTGACGTAAGAAAAATCAGTGACCGATACAGAAATATTTTGATGGATGCAAACGCCTTGAGTGTGACGTCGCACGAAGCTGATTTCTAAATTTGCAATGGGAAGCTATGCCTATTTCATCTAATACGGGTCATAACCGAAAATGCTTCTTTACAATAATAGCTTAAAAGGATATGGTCATAATTAAGGATAATATGAATGCGGAATTAGAACGAATGAGGCAGCAAAAAGTTAATCATAGTTTATTATAAATTAATGTGGATATTTTTGAAGTGTTATATTTCCGTGGAGATAAGACTGAATTGATTTGTCACTCAGTGAAGAGAGATATACTCCATTCGCTCTTTCATACAAGATAAAATACCTAAATATGCAACACTGTTTGCTCAATACTTGGAACAGATTAAAGTAAAATAGAAGAAGTGGTTTAAAATTTAAGCTGAAGTTCATTTTGCAGCGAAAAACAGTAGAAATGAGTCAAGATTTGATAACGTTAGAAGTATGTTTGAGTACTAAATATTTTGAGAAATATTTTTTATATTTTAGATATTTATGATTAAAATACATTATTTAAACATTTGACTCAAACTATCACGATCATTTTTATGCAGTTTGGGTAGTAGAAGGCAGCAGCGGACACCTTATCAAGTTTGAGATGAATGCAAAAATTATGGGAGAAATCTGGGCTATCCTACTGCTAGCTCAGAGCAGTTTTCAATACCCTACAAATGGAATTATATACTTCATTGAACAGCCAATTCTATAGCATAAGATATAGTAACTCCTCAATGAATCACACCTGAGATTCAACCTGATATGGATCAAACAACTACCAATATCACATGACAACCAGTATTCACGACTTGAAAGCGAGAATTATAAGAGGGACTTGAAGGAGAGACTTTCAATAGAGGCTTAAATGCTAATATGCTAGATGGAGATAAAATATGAGGGTGAAAATTTCGATATTTTTTATGAAAATCTATCAAGTACTTTATAAAACCTACCAATAAGCAAATGGGGCAATAAGAAAAACACGTTTAATATCAAATTTCTTCGTTGGTTTGAGGGTATTTAATTGTAAAAGTAAGAGATTGGCAAAAATCATACGATGATTTGATTAATCAGTGAATTTAATAGTATTAATGAACATTTCCACATTACGAAATATGAAGCTTATATGAAAACTGTGCCATCATTCATCTTTGGGCCAAATGTCATAGCGCTCTATACTTGATGGAGTTAATGGTTATAAAAATATAAATTTAATTCCCTGATGGTTCCATCGTACATTGAAAATAAATCATCATACATTGAAACAATGAAAACGAGACACCTGATAAAAGTATAAAAAGAGAAGTTTCAGGCTTGATGTGGTCGAAGGATTCCATCATAAAGAATGAAAGTAATGTACGTTTCCACTTGGTTAAAATTTTACTCGACCTAGGTTTCGATGTACTACATCATCATCAGGCCCTGATACCTCATCAGGCCCCAAAGCTTGATGATGCTGTAGTACATCAAAACCTAGGTCGAGTAAAATTTTATCCAAGTGGAAACGTGCATTACTTTCATTCTTTATGACCTGAAACAAAGTATTGGAAACATAAGTTTAAAAAAATAGTGATGCTGCATTCAGTTTGGTCATAATGCTCCTTTTCTTCCCTGTTGAGTTGTAAAGTTCATTAAGATAAAATTAGGATTTAATTAATACATTACTTTAAGTTAATAATACTAAAAACGCATAAATTCAGACTTTTCTTGCTAGACTTTTGCATTGGAAAAGAAAAGTTAAAGAACAGCAATGAAATTTTGCATTTCAATATAGTTGATACGAAAGAAGTCTGCTGAAAATAAAGAGTAATCAACAAGAAAGAGGAAAGTTGCACACACGTATTTCATTAAAATGATGAAGTAGTGCCTTAGGCTTAAAGTAGACGATTCTATTTATATCATACTTGCCTGATTTTATCTTTCCTTTTCGCGAGGATGCTGCAGATAAAAAGAAATGTATATGAGAACACGCACTATTCACATGACATTTGTGATAGTTAGTAAAAAAAAAAGCATTTACCCTAAAATTTTCCACGGTTTACTTAGGAGGAAATTTAAATGAGAACTTTTGTTCTCTATAATCATAAAGCCATGTACATAGGAAGCATTTGTTCGAAGCCTTCCTTTTATTCAACCAGCGTAAAAAACTACAGATGAACAAAAAACTATTAGGTTTGTCATTATTAGGAGACAGTGATGCTAAATATTGCAGGGATGAACAAATTTTATGGGGAAAACATTTGAGATATAATGATTCAAAATTGCGTATCTCAGGGGTGGTAAAAATAACATCAAGGCAAAACCGCTTGAACATTATTCCCGAATAATGCAACTGTATTTATGGCTTTGAATTATGAATAAACAATGCACGAAAGTGGATATGTGTATAGGAAAGGATGCGTATTAAGTGCGGTAAAGTCTAGGCTGCACATTTGAGAAAGGATAATATGTACTGTGTCCGGTTTCTAAGGATAAAAAATGTAGCGTGGCTGCGAGTATTTCCTGAAAATGACGCGCATTGTGTAAGGGGGCTCATTATATGAAATGTTATTGAATGGTGTAGCAGTAAATTAACATATATTTTTTAACTGCCATATTACAATTATTTTCAGGCTTTATCTGGAGTTTTGGTGGAGTATGATTACATATATTTTCATACACGACCCCTTTTTCATAGAAATTGACCTCTAAAACACCTGATTTGTTGCTGTAACAGGAATTTATTACTGTAATTTTGATTTTAAACTCAGCTCAACATTCTATAATTTAAATATTACCGTTAAAACTATGGCTAAGTTAGGAGAAGTACTCACTAGTTCTTATCCATACTTATAATTTATTTTTGACGATGTTCAAAAACATTCTTTTAAAACCATTTTGAAAATGACGAATGGCCTTTGAAAGCCGACATTTAAACTCTTTCAGACGGTTACCTGGATGAACATTTCCAGAGAATTTAATTAAAACTAACCAAGTGGTCCTTATAGTTCCTATTTGGTAAATGGGACCCATGTTTTGCGGTAAATAAAGCACCGTTTTGGCGGATAAATTTCAGTTGCTAAAACAATGGTCGGAAATTAAACACAGATGTGAAAAATTACTACGTATCGTTTCTGTTAAAATGTATTGATCCGAATACTTGTGACCTGTTTCAGTTTTTACATATATTCTAATATTAGTTGCACTTAATCAATCTGGTCTCTTACCATAGAATGAAGCCCTCAGTGTTAATTACAACCTATGCGTTTAATTTAGTACAACCGAGAAAAATTGTAACATTTTATTCAAAAACATCCCCAAAAGATAAAACACTTTAAATTGGGTTATAATAAACATATCAAAGACGACAGCAAGATTATTACTATTAACGTTAATCAAATAATGGTGGTCATTACTTGCCGTTGGAATAGCTTTAGAAAAATAGTTTGAAGTCATACTTGAAAACAAGACGCATTCATTAAAAATCAGCAATGAACTTTTTAATGTGTCAGTAATTAGTTAATGAATCAGTAATGAGTAATTTAAGGCCAAGGTGATTGAATTTTTATTCACGAAATCCATGTTAGTGTTACATATTTTATGAATCCCTTTCTCGCAAAAAATAATACACTTAAAAAATTTAGAGTACAATTGAAAGACAAAGTATTTTCATTTCAATGTTCTTGTGAAACGTGTAAATAAATCTGACACAAAGTATTATAAACATCAATACGTTTAGCTCTTTGGAAGGCTGCGAGGAATCACGAAGTTCCGCGGAACACAGTTTGGATAACAATGATCTACTAAGGAAGAAACTCTATATTAAGAAATAAGCTGTTACCTTCATTTCGAGAACATTTTACGTTATTCAAAAAATTAAAATGACCGGGGAATTACCAATTAAAAACGAGTAACAAGAGACTCAAAATGTCACACAAGGAGTGCCCCACTGAATTAATTCATAATTGAGCGCTTGATAAAAAATGATGAGAACATTTTCCGCTTTCGCAGTCCCTAAAATTCCGATTTTGATCGCCATTTAAATGCGGCTCAGAAGTCAATACAAGAAATGAGGTATAATTAATTGTTATAGAGTGCGATCACTCACCAGACTCAAACACGGGGTAATGTTTGTAGGATGAGGCGATACGTCACGATCAAACAAATGGCGTGTTTCGGGTGAGGCAGTAATGCAAGGCCAACATGAATTTGTGCTCCGTAGATGAGATATTCATGGAACAATCACGGAACAATATTTCATAACAGTCACGATGAATTTGGCGAGAACCGAAGGTCTATATCACACATGCGTACAAGGAATGAGTTCCTGAATACTTGGCTGGGCTGGTTAGAATGATGTCAATAGTTTATCGAATCGATGGCAGGCGAGGAATATCACTCAACCGTACATGCTGTAAACACAGAAAAGTCATTACCGGTAATATTGCTTGGCGCCCACGGGAACATGAATCATTAGGAGAGTGCTATTAAATTACCACTTTTACACATTCAGTTCACCATCGTATCACTCAATGGAAGAACCTCGGGTCGAAACAGACGGAGGAGTCAATTCAACCGACGTTGATTCTGTGAAATATTCGTCGAGCACTGCTACCTCCCAATCTCGCGGCGAAAATAATTTTTTAAGATAGGAAGGGGAATAGCTCAATTTTGTCCCATGTTGACACATTTCAGAGGAAGTAGTTTTGAAAATAGGGGAAAAATATTTCGACGGCGAAATAATAACTCGGCAATGAAAAATTGCAATGCAACTTTGAGCAAGGACTTCAAACTTGAAAAGGGTAGTTTCTTTAAATGTTCACATTTATTGTTTATGAAAGACAATATAGCTTATATAATATTCCAGTGTTTTTCATTTTCACACAAATGCCAGTTTATCAAAGAGATATTTCGACGAGCTTAGTGCGAGGATTAGAAATAACAGTTACCTGGAACAAACATTTCATGACACTACGGTTTAAGTAAACTGCTTTCCTAACTTAAAAATAATAAGTTATAAAGTGTAAACACAGAAGAAATGGATCATTTAAAGTAATTCTCATGACTACTGTCGAAAATTAAGTATGATTCTCTATAATGAGAGGAATGTTATGAAATATTTTTGTCTCATGCACAAAAATGATGGCGAGGCAATATCGAAAATATGTGTACATTAAAAACTTGCTTAAGTAGTATTTTAGTATTTGAACTCTGAGACAAAAACCGCTAACTTTGTCGCAAAGGGGTTTGATTTGATTAACCTAATTCAGACAGCAAGCAGGCTGAAGCTTTGAACTATGTAACTAGGAGCATCATACAATTTACTAAATGAAATCAATAACAAACCTGTTGGCGTGTGGCTGGTACGTATTAAGTCATTGTAAGGATATATTTGTCGTTGAAGTTACATTCACTTGTCAGAAAATTCAACCATCACTCAAAATTCCATTCAATCACGGAAAATCAATAAAAGTAAAGAAGTAAAATAGTTTCTTAGATTAGAATTATCAACCATTTCACAAAAAACGCTATATTTTAATGAAAATGTGTTGAAAAATCAAATTATATCCCTCAGGTGTGGGTAACTTAGCTTTAAAAATATCCCACTTCCCCAATCTGCAAATTAAAGGAAAAAATGCCCAAATGAAATATCAGGAGTACTAAGCAGCATTAACTGCGTTATATAAAAATATAAATAATAAAATATAAAAAATAATAAATTCAACGGTATTTTTCATGGGCAACCTTGGTGCCACGTCCTTCTGCTTCACCTTCAACAGGAAGGGACGAAAACTTATATCGCTCTAAAAGGTAGGCTATGCGCTATGTAAATCATAACTCCTGGGAGGAGGAAGGGGGAACTTTGAATCAGCTTTGGGGTCGATGCTATTGATCGGCTGCATATTGACGGAACCTATCCTGCTTTAAGAGTCACTAACCCATGAAGAGGCGAGACTCATTTCCAGGAGGTTACGGTTGCGGAGAGAACGCAATAAGAAAATTTTTTCGAAAAGTAAATTGAATATCATTTAATAACTACTAATTAGGATAATAGATTAATAAAATATTATTATACATTGCATACTCATGTTGATATTTATAAGTTACACAGTTGGATTCATCGACTCTACAACAATTTCATTTAACATAGAATCAAAAAGGAGTGATCATAACTGATGAAGGCTTCCAATTGGCTAAAATCATTTAACTGCAGTTATTTTTGAGGCAATGACGAATAACTAACTTCTTGGATTAATGGATGCCTTATAAGAAGATAATCTACTTCATGTTATCCTTGATTTATTTCAATAACGAAGAAATATTTAATTAAACTACTTTGCAAAGAAACTTCAACGGTGTACTTACTCTCTTTTGGACTCACATTGAGGATATCTGCATAGAAATACACTCCCGTTTGGTAATGAGACAATGAATGGTCCGAAGAGCTAATTACTCACAGTTTACCACGCGAACCGTAAATACCAAACCGCAATGACCAAAGGACAAAAAAACCCCAACACTTTTCGTTGACCCCAATGATAGAATGCTGGGTGACCGATATCCAAATCAGATTGTTGATCTACGGGAAAATCAGTTAGTGATTACGTGTACAGATTAATGGCAACTATTCATGAGGAGGGACTGGGTGTGAGCCCGTAAATCAAATCAAGATATGCAAATGAGATAATGGCATCGAATGTAACACGAAAATGAATCATGATTCTGAATGGATGTCCAATAACGAAAAGATATAAATGAAGCATTGAGATAATTCAAGCAGAACTGGTAGCTACGTGATGGACAGATAATACTCAATAAAGTTTCATTTTTATCCATAAAGATGCCCAATGCAATAGACATAAGAATGTGCACACTAAAACGCTTCATTACTGTACAATTTGAGACTGAGGTCTTCCTCTGCAGTATTTCTGGTGCAAATGATATTTTTGTCTCAGGGATAAGTAAACTACAAATCTGACACCTAAAACTACTAAAGGCTCTACAGCCTTGTGACGTGTTGACGCTGGAGAACCAGATATATAACATTTTGAGTATTTCAGTTACGCACAGGTCACTACTCCTTATGACTTTTTTTCGAGGCATTAGAAGGCGTGAAGTCAAAATATTCTCTTATGGTGAGTGACACAATCTGATTGCCTTTTTGGAAAACTACTCACTGAGTTATCACCATGTAGATCTCCTATAGCAACAATTTCCTCTACTTTCTATCTACTACGCGCAACCTTCTCTGCAGATTTCGATTCTTAAGGCCGCTTTACACGGTACATTTTATTGTACAATCGAATGTACAAATTCCTTCTGGAAGGAAATTGTACCGTATAAAGCGGCAAATTGTATGATTGTCTGAATGACTTAACAGGAAATAGAACCTGCTCTAATTCCATTCAGACAAGTATACAATTTTGGATTCATTCGTTTGTACAAAAACTTGCACCGTGTAAAACGGCCTTTATAGATATTCTCTTAGTCGTGACACAATGATTACCGTTGGTAGCCTCTCGGATAATGGCATTAAAATGTATCAAACGAATATCTGAAAATAGTTTACGCAAATATATAGCATTTTATTAAAGGTAAATGGAGAATATTCACCAGATAGCTATTGTAATTGGATCATATTTTAGAAAAAAAGGTACAGCGCCTTTGTATTAAGATGCCATCCAAACTCTTACGCAATGGTTTCGAGTTCTCACGACGAGCTAGGCTCCTAATATTCGAGAAGATTAACATACAGTAAAATACACCCATTGAAACGAACATTTCCAAGAGACAAGCTGTGTGAACATTGAATAAAGTTTCCTAGAGTTTATTTGAAGCGGTTCTTTGGATAGAAAATCCCGATGACATAATATTTTGAAATTTTTTGCATGATAGTGCCTTTCAGTCCAGAAAACCAAAATTAGAAACTGACGAGGAACAAATCGAAATGGAACATTGAAAGAGTCCCAGAAAAGGTTTATAATGAATGGAAAGGGCTGATTAGTGATAATGGAAAGGATTTTTTTCCTGTGATCATTTGCCATAAGTAAAGGTGGGTTTGGATTATTTGCAATTTAGTGGAAGAGTATTAAAGAAAATCTCGCATCAGATTCCTTGTAACGATAAGCAGCGGTCAACAGCTCAGCGTCTCATCTTACGGACGGAGTAATACACTTGAAGCACACAACACCACTCACCAGATTACAGATGGGACTTCTCTGAAAAATCTTACCAACTTCAGGGTTTTGAACCTACAATCGGTCAACCACAATGGGAAGTTAATCCCACCATTAAAGTGATCACTCTTCGTGAGGAAATACTACCAAAATGAAGGGATCACGCACTGTTTTTACGCTATAAACACTCATGCGTATACTTCAAGTTACGCATATGGGCACTTTCAAATCCGCAGTAAATTCTCTAAACTAGGAATAGGCTGAGAAAAATCGTAGTTACCGAAGGAAACAGCTAATCAGATAGCACTTTATTTTACCGCAGTTTTAAGATAAAGACGAAGTTACCAAGCCAACCCGAATTTCCGTATGATGATGGACTGTTCTTAGAATAAAAAACGGTATTAATTGACCCAAGAAAGTTCTTTAGCACTTCTTGAAATCGGAATTTTTCACTAAGACGGAAAAGTAGGGCAGAATCACGTACTTTCCCTCGGTAGGTAGTAGTAGAGTGCACTCTGGCTCCGAAAAAATCATTACAATTAGCATATTTACAACTTTGGAAAGCGATTTTCTCAGAATGTCTTCTGATGAAAAGGTAATGATTGAATAAATGTTGTGATTCCGGAATTCTTCGGATATTCCTTGAGGGAGACGCAAAGGCAAAATATTGCTTTAAATGGATATAGTTAAGAAAACTACCATTTTAATATCTGGAATCAAAGCACATATTTTAATTTAAATCAAGTTACAGCGGAAGATGCGTTCATTTGAAAGCTAAGCCAATAGCAATCAAGGAAATTCATCTAAGAGATCTGTCATAAATAACAAATTGATGTGTCAACAGCTTCAAATCAGCAACATTTAGTTAAACCAGTTACTGCACCTTTCTTCAAAGAAGGGTGAAGTCGACATTTTAAACTAAAGAGACAATCGTAAAGCTTCGAAATGTTTACTTAGTTTTTAGAGAGTGATAATCACTAGTTAGGAAGATCGCAAAATAAAATGGTCTTTATATGATAAAGACAATTTTAAGCCGTTAATCACACTCAGAAAAATGGTAAGGAAGTTTGGATGGGGGTAAGACAGTGCTCAACGAATTGAATCTAATACCAGGTGTCTCCATCCTTGGGCTCTGCCTTACTCCATTTCCACCTTTCGTACTTTTTTTCCAGAGTGTGATTGACGGTTCACTGGCGAAGGAGGAATCCTCGCAAGCCCTGAGTGCTTGTGTGATTGAGACTCACGACAGGTCACTGCGACTTCATACCAAGTTATCTGCCATATAAGTGAGGGAGTGCAAGTAATATTTTCAGTGTTAAACTGTATTAACCTTGGGTGGATGCTTCACTAAGTTTTCTTCCTTTTTATTTTTATTTATTATTACCGAAACATCTCATCCGTTTCCCATTCTTTGTGGCTGTTCTAGATTACGGTCTGGGGGACCTATTAATTATTATCTCAGCGCAGTAATCCCTGAATTTTCTGACTTTGTTCATCACATTTCCATATAATCAAACCCATAAAAACGATAGGCAAAAATAAATTAATATAAGCGTGCATTGCTTGATTTAATACATCTTCAACCGGCCAAATAATTTCCTAGGATCTATCAATGCCCTCCAAAGAGCAAAGATCTTTCACGAAAACAACCGTATTATCGAAGCTCTCCAATAAATGGGGAGTGATTTAGGCTTCAACTCCGAAGATATCACGCAAACTGCTATAAAGATGGACACAGGAGATGAAGAGGCTTCCAAGCTCAACATCAGAGTAAACTTCATCAATGAAAGAGGCCGAGGATGGAGCGAGACAATGGCACATTCAACTCCTCGGCAGACCTGGAGCCCTCACGGTCTTTTGATCCCGTCTCGTAACAAGATAGGTATTTTTTTCTTCTCTACCCCCCAGGGGGTTCTGCGTCTGAAGCGACCAATCGAAGGCCGTTCGTCCTTCTCGGCGAGAGACCTCCTCGCTCAATGACAGCATGGAGCCAGAGCAAACGACCGATCAGAGAAACGAGTGGCATTTGGGCTTCGACTCAGCTGCCGCACTGCCTGTGGCTCTTTTAACGTCCGGGGTTGAAGGAGGCTGTGCCGCGGAATGAAGTCGATAGATTATCTCATCTTTATTTCCGCTCGGCTCAAAAAAGTAAGTACACAAATTGTGATTGCCTATGATTGACTATGTCCAAGATTTTGCGCATTTTTCTACATAATTAAGTAAAATTCCATCGAATTACGGAAGAAATGGGGAGAGCATTTGGGAAAAAGTTTTTTCGCCGTATTAACAAGCCACTTAAATTAAAAAGTGATATGATGAGCACATACATTTTCTTATTTCTGGACATTGTATCGCAATTTTTCTTTTAACGATACTTCGTCGGCCATTTGACTCAATTGGGCCTGAAGAAGCCTGCAGGATAGCAAGCGAATTATTGTACAAGAATCCAAGGGAAATCAAGGCGTGACCCATTTCTTGAATGCGGTAATTTACAAAATTAAGAGATATCTGTTTTTCTAGGAAATTATATGTCTAATAAAATGAAGAAATGATCCCCATATTTCTTTTACATTTAGTAAAATCAGAGCAGATAATGGAGAAAAAATATGTAAGTTCAGCAGAAATGGAGCTGCATTATGGAAGGGATCACTTGGCGGGAAGAAGTAATCATTTAAATGTGCTTGCATCGATAAATCAGAAAGCTTAACTCTAAACTTCTCCTTCTCAATAGATAAGAATGTGGGTTTAATACACGTACAAGCGAGGATGCTTAAATTATTTACCCGATCTCTACGAGCGCATTGTAAGGAAAGAACTCTTAAGTGCAATGCTCGTACGGTATAGCGTAATAGTCGAAACCCTATCGATTTTGTAAGCAGTTTTATACATGTATAAAACTTCCATTATTTTATTTTAAGCTCGTAACGCATTCGATGCAATCCTGAGTTTGGAGACTGGAGTAATAAAATAATAAGTAATATTACAGTCAGCAAAATAATTTGCCTGAGGACTTGTTACAAATATAATTATGCCTACCAAGATATGCTTGTTAAACAAAACACCACCCAATGAGAAGAAAGAAATGAGTAGGGGTAGGTACTTACCAGCGTCGTGGAGGACGTGGAAGCGTGGATCCGCCGTGACGCGTGTCTCGCCGGCGGTGAGCACGCGACGGCTGTGACGCTCGCGGTCCTCACGCTTCCACATGACGGCCGCATCGCCGGCGTCGCGGACCACGCACGTGATGAGCGCATCGTCGCCCTCGTACACGTGCACCGGGTGCGTCAGGCTGTCTCGGATGCTCGGCAGGCCACCTACACACGAAAGTACGGCGAAGGAAGCACAGGGATATTTTTACCATCAAATAAAACAAATGTTTGTAATACATGATTTAATTTTTAAAGTCGATAATTGATGACAGCGGATAAAATGCACGGACTGTACGTGTTGATTACAATATAATTTTGGCCTATAAATAACAGCATATGGAGTAACAGCATGGATATTTCTCTTTAGATTGTCATCGCCTTTGAATGCTCAGAGAGTGAGAGAACAAAATTGGAAACTAGATGCAAAAGTAAATACGTGAGAGGAGCTGACGGTAATTATGCCCCAACCTAACTTGTAGCTGAAAATTATAGTAAAAACGAACAACACCGAGAAGATAGAAAGACCACGAGCGTATGACATCATTTAACCAGCCATAATTTAAACACTGAAACTTGAAAGAAAATTAAGCAATGATTTACGATGCCTGAACGCAAGCATGACAAATAAACTAGACGTAAATGCAAGCCGGAAAAATAACAAAATCCCGCAAACATTTGGGCTGACGAAGGACAACTGTTAGGTGAAGGTTTATATTTATTTCAAACAATAATTGCAAATCTAAAAAAAGGATTTGAAATGAGAAGAAATATGAAATATAACGACACAAAAATCTAGTTTGGTAAACATGAATTTCGTTGTCTCAGTATTAGCGTTCTGTGGAAAAAACATACCCTTTTCATGAGTTAAAGTGTTAGACGAACGCAACGGTTGGCATTCTTATCTATGATTACAATGTAAACTTTACGTAAATGGTCGATTACAGCCACATTTCGGTGCCGGTATTGCCTTCGCTCGGCGAGTATATCAAAGGAGAGGAGCAAAAGCACAGCAACCCGAAGTACGTATGATAACAAACGTTACACTCCTGAGCGCCCTCTGCCGAAATTAAACCCCGAGAGGTGTCGGGCAGCTCTCACACCGCATCCGCCTCGAAGACCCGAAATGAAATCCTTAATTGAGATCCCCGTAACAATCAAGGGCGAAGGGAGTCCACTACAGCGATCAACGGAATACCATCGCAGATTCTATAAAACGGCCACCGCCCCGAAAGCTTTCGTATTAACCAGGGGGCGACTAGACGCAATGCTGAACCCCGTGACTCGTAAGCACGATGCTAAGTTTTATCTGATTATCCATGATAAAATATAACACAACAATAGTAATATCCACACTTTAATATATTAATTCAACAACGACCATGGTTTCGACATACTATGTCATTTTCAAGGTGATGGAACAGACACTCTCACATGTATTTATACCAGAGCGACCAGATTCCTCCTACCTTGGCTCTGGTCGCTCTGGTATAAATACATGTGAGAGTGTCTGTCCCATCACCTTGAAAATGACATAGTATGCCGAAACCATGGTCGTTGTTGAATTAATATATTAAAGTGTGGATATTACTATTGTTGTGTTATATTTTATCATGGATATATCGCATTTCCACTATGTAAAGCCTGAAACGATTTCATACGTTTAACTGATTAGTTCTCTCTTCGCCATAAATAAGACATTCGCGAATGTTTTTACAGTCTGATCCTCACTAGTTTACCCACAAAAAATACCATATCTTAGCTTCAAAAGCGTAGGGTCGTCTTTCATCTTTATTGAAGGGGGTGTTAGAACACCAGCCATGAAAAGTCGAGGGTATAGGGAAAGAGAATAGGCAGAGGAGAGGACGAAAGTAATATCCATGTTACTGGCGCGTCTTACTATCTTGCTCTGTTTTTGTTACAGTCACTAATTTTGATTGGAATGAAAGAATTTTTTGAACAATTTTTTTTAACTTAATTTTCCCCAAATTCAGGATGTTGCGTCACAATTTCAACCTTTGGACCAAATTGACTTCCACGAAAGGGCTGGCACGGACTAGTGAGAAAAGAGCTAACCAGCCAGCCATACCAGACGCACCAATCCATCACGGCACACGCTATGGCAGGGGTTGTGATATCCGTAAAATTATTGTCTTAGCCATTATTTAGTGAAAGAACCGAAATTATGTTCTTGCGTAACCTGATCAACATTTATTTTCAAGTAAATTTTCTTTCCTAGATGTTTTCGCGAGTAATTCTCGGGAGACGGCTGACGTCACTTATTTGTTTGACGAATATTTCAATCACCTGTACCACCACGTACAAAGCACAAATGCCATTTGTCCGCTCCACTTCGCAAGTATGACCTCGGCTTTTACTGAATATAGTGCATGGCATATACTAATGGAGTCTGCCTGAATTAGAATACGGCCATGGTGAGTGTTTTTATATTATATTCTCTGCGTTGTACTGAAATTCCCCATCTCTCAATTTCTCAAGTTATCTAAGTCCAGCGAATAAGCAAACGAATTTCTAGCGGCGATCGATGTGAGACCTCGAAAGATTAATGGTCACCATACTGCGGCTCATCAATATTTCTAGGATTTTCTCGCGAATAGGGATTTATTGCTGGACACATTTCGTGACAGGATATAGCCTATTTAAAAATCTAATGCAAAGGGAAGTAAATGGGGAGAGTTACAGAGGTAGACCAAGAATTTAGAGTCGACATCAGACAGATTATAAAGCATGTGAACGATGACAGTATTGTGGGATCAAGTTATAAAGGACACGTACGAGAAAAAGTGTGAAGAAATGTTGCGGTTGGTGGAGAGGAGAGTGGAGTGCTGAGGCAAATCTTCTGTCGGATTGTCGATGCATTATGACAATGTTGGTAGAATTGCAATAATGATAATCCGCTCCAAGAGCACGGGAATGTCTTGCCGTGTGAGTAAAGCGATGGAGATGCAGGAGAGTGGCGGTAAAACGGTGAGCGGAGGTTAAGGAAGCCGCGGTGAGGTCAGCTCTCCACGGATTGGGGAAGCGGAGGAGGGAGTTTAACGGGGGGAGTGAGGGAGGAGTGTGCGGGGTTCTCGGGCGAGTGTCGTGGGGGAGGTCGGATGGGGAGGGCATTGGGCGGAAATGGGGGGAAGGGAGAAAGAAATTATGAGAGACTCGTTATTAGGGGAGTGCCTATATTGCGTGCCCGAGGGCCGTCCACTCGGGTACCGCCTCCGCGCATTACGAGAGCATGGCAAAAAAAACGAATGAGCTTGGAGAGTCCGAAGACGCGGGAGTTCGATGGAGCTTGCAAAAAGGGGATTTCTGGTAACCGCCTCATGTGGAACATACCCTTTGCTAACATTCTCACAATTGATTATCTGGTTTACTTTATTACAACGAGATTAATGTGCGCATGTTTGTGATACACATTCATAAATTTAGGAAATTGAAAGTTTTACTTACAAATTACGACCCGAAATTGCCAGGATTAGGCCAGATGTATCAAAGACTACATCTGCGAAGTATCGTTCAAGACACCGCTAGGATGTGTGGCACGGGGTGATTCCATACCAGGCATGCAGCGCTCATCCCAGCTCAAATCAGAACCGCGCACCATCCCCTGACCGCAAGGCGCAGGCCAAAAGCAGTCAGGATAACAGTGCGCATTCATACCAGTAACTAGGAGAGTGCTGCGTAGACGAATGTGCTATCATGAAGTACAATCTCTAAGATACAACTCCTGATTATGTCAATTAATGCGACAGATAAATAGTGCTACAGGGTACATAATCATAAAAAAGCTATATCATGCCAGAAATTTCACGCGGGGTAAGTCACTAATTAGGGTGATAAGATATTTAGCACAAGTGCAACACCTACTTAACCTAGTGAGGATCAAAGTATCCTAGAATTGATGAATCACAACTATTATTAACCCTTATTGTGCTTGAAGAAAATGGCATTCTAAATTTATCGTATCTGCAGTCTATTTTCTTGATATTATGCCTGTGATCGTTTCTACCGTAAAAGTTTGGCTCTAGCAAAATATGTTGAACGTGCAGCAAAAAATAGTCTACGTTAAACTTTCGCAAAAGATTCAATCTATATTTTTCTCCACGATCAGATAGAAAATCCCACCCAAATTTCCTCATCAATTCAGGTACACTGTTATTTTTATCATTAAAACTGTTAACGAATCTTGCTGCTCTCCGCTGTATTCGTTCTATATCTGGAACGAGTCACACTCCGTAAGTGATCAATATACTGGCAGAGTATTCCAAATGAGGTCTCACGAGAGAAAAATAACATCGCTCCTTCACTTGTTTGTCACATTTTCAAAGTATTCTTTCAATAAATCCCAATTTACTGTTTTCCTGTCCGCAAATTTCTCGTATGTTTTTACTCCAGGACAAGTCCTGAGTAAGGGTTACATCTAACAATAAGAGCTTAACTGACTCTACATTTGATTGCTCGGCTTCATTAATTGTGTATGTTTCGTTAGGCAAGTTTTTCTTTTACCAAAAATTCTTAATAACGCAATTTTTAAAATTTAATTCAAATTGCCAAGTATCGCACCATTCGTTTACAGCATCTATTTCTTTCTTCAAGGTAATTCTGTCAGACTCAGCGCTAATATCCCTGTAAAATACTGCGTCGTCCACGAAAAGGCGAATTTTTGCTTGTAAGAAGACTAAAAGAGAGTATGAAGATGAAAATACATCTTAGAATTGCTGGAAAAACACTATACGACAAAGAAAGACATGAAAATTTAAGGAAATCAAGTAAAATAGAAAATATAAATGATCAGGTGCTTTAACTGTAATAAGAATGAAACGAAAATATAAACAAAATAGCTGGTGCAAGATTAGTGCGTTTTTGCAAGAAGTCAATTTCCCACAGGTAAATGAAAGTGGAAATCTTCCTAGAGAAACATGCTGCGACAACTTAAACCAGAGAAGGTTAAAACTGAAGGAGATTAAAGGACATAGGAGCGACGAAAAAGGAAGCAGAAAACACAATCGTATGAATAATAATTAGCGGGGATAAATTGGCTCATAGTCGTCTATTAATTATTGAGTGATACCAAACAGGCTCCTTTGTTATGGGACCGTTAATGAAAACAAAAAAAGAACCAAATTTTTTTTCAACTCGGATTGAACGAATGCAAGGGGTATTGATCTCATAACTCTGACTGAAGCATACCTGTCGTTTCTACCACCGACCAAAATACACACAGTGGCACCAGATTTCATGGTATTCAGATAAAAATTAGTACTCAACGTAATTAATCTAATGAGTAGGTGATGATAAGAGTCATAAATTTTATTGTGTTCTGTTGAATTCATGGTTTAATATTAAATTTTTAAATGACAAGCCTCATAAAAATAACGCCCGGAGGCCACTAAAGTCGACCTCCGTCCCCCAATGGCACCATGGTTCGGAGGACAGGTTTCCTGGTTTGAGTCCCATTGCTGGCGATGAAAATATTTCATCCTATGATCCGAGTTCTGACCAATAAAACCAATAAGGTTCCCAATTTGCATCTTTTGGTCTCTTCATGCTAAAAACCCCAACGGAAGAGTCGCGATTCAGGGTGCGAGAGTGGAAGAGCACGAGATAAAAGGGATGATTCATCTTGGGCGATGCTCCAAGCAAGAGATATTATTCCTCATATCTTCATTATTCCATCATGGCAGCGACATAAGAGAACTTTAATGGTTTGTACCACCATCTTTCTGATGTAAATTCAGGAAAACAGAAAAGCAAAGTGAAAGATTAACACTAGACGCGGGAGTGTTATCTTTAAGCACCTATTATTTTTGAAGGAATATACTTTTGATATGATTTGCGTAAATGAAACTTTCCATTATAATTCCATCGCCCTGATGAATAACTGCTGGAATTCATTGGATAATAAATTCATTCTTACTCATATTTAATCTCTACAATTGCTTTGAAAAAATATTTAAGGAACCAGCTTAGATGCTGTACCTATTGTTGAAGTACTTATCGCAATGAGGAACAAATACTGCTTGTAAAGCTCCCATCCTATATTTGCGATTTGACAGTGATCTTTTACCGATTTTCAGTACATGCTTACTCATAAAATGAAATAGTTCAAAGCCGCTATTACTTAATTCATGCTAATTTTTAAAAATGGATTTCCTATGATGATACGGACAGTACAAGATTATTTATTAGCTGATATGGGGATATTAATTATTTTTCAAGTGAAATAGCAAGTAAGTCTAATTTTAAGTACTTGCTCTATCGTTTCTTACATTGTTTTATTGAACCATTAATTCCCTGTCACTTCTTTCACACATGGAGATCCAGCTCCACCTTCACGACAAAAGAAAATGTCCAGAGATTTTTAGAGATCATATTAATAGCAGTGCTGTTTTTTTTGACAGCAGTATCCATAAATTAATATGAAAAATACGAAACAACCTACGTTGCCAATATCAACTTAGTTGAGGACGATACCGTCAGAGGTAAGCAATCAAAGAAAGCTTACATAAAATCGCCAAAAATCTCTCTATACGCTGATTTCTTGAGGAGTGGCACGCGATGCTAAGTATTTTTAGGCTGAAAATGTCAGAAAAATAGAGTGGAAAAGGGGAGGACGAGATCTAGCAAAACCTTCCTTTCCTAAAATTAACGCCAAAATATTACGCCTCATCATTTGATTGTAAAGGAAGATCAAAGGTGTGGCCCCGTACATGTTAATTTAGCTGTGAATGTCAACGTACCACGCGGGCTATGCACGAGATGCTTTATTTGTCGAAACCTAAACTGGAACAAGTGTATAATCGCTGAACTAATGCTGATAATAATTATTAACATGTCGGATTCCAACCGTTTCTTGGAGTAGCTATGCAGAGCAATTACGTTCTCGAGCACGCAGATGGATGAGTCAAAGCCGACCAACTTCCATCCGATTTCAAGCGACTCGGCACAACCTGAGCCCGCCACAGTGTTCTACTGCACTCGGGCTGCCCGAGAGGCAGGTAGCCGGTAATATTTAGCATCAATCACCGCCCGCTATCAGCACCTTTTGTCAAGAATAACCAACTCCGCCGCACCAGACTTCAGACCCATTAAACGTGCAGCTCAGGCAACGCCGAGAATAATGAGTCGACCTCGCATGAGCCCTCCCTACCCCCCCTCTCCACCTCCCTCCTCTCGACCTCCCCCTTTGCGTCCATCAAACAGCCACCGTCCCCATCCACCCCCAAACGCGCCCAACAAACCGTCCATAAACAGTTATTATGGGAAGCAATATAGAGCACTGCGGCTCTTCCACACAAACACTCCACTGAGCTATCGACCCACAACACGGGAAGGCGGCTTTCGAAGCAAATATGTGGGGGGGGGGCAAAGGGAGGGAGTGGACGGTCTACCGCCTCCCCAACTCTTGCTCTACTGGGAAAAGTCCGCAGGGATCCGGATCCCCCCTCCCCTAATGGGGCGAAGAGATTTGCGTGACCACGCGGAAGGTGGAGGCGGAAGCGGTGGGGGTGGGATCGGCCGGGGGCGGCCGGGGGGCGGGTGGAGCGCGTGCACCGATGCCCCATCGCGTGCCGCCTTTACGACCAGGTTTTCCTTTCCAGCGACGCCCCATTGGCTTGGGGCGTCGCTGAATCACCGTGAGGGCGGGAAGGAGGGAGTGGGTGGGTGCCGGGGGTGGAAGAGATGATGATTAGGTCACCCCCAAGCGGTCAAATCCCCCTTCTTCTTCAGTTGCCGACTTACTTCTCGTAGAGCCCTGCACCAACCGTCACTTCGCCCAAGGTGTCCGCACTCGTTTCGGCGCGAGATCGAATAAGTGACCGCATTTCTTACGCACGGAGCGGAAGCAAATGTACCTGAAATTGTTAAGGCTAGACGATTGTAGGGCAAATTCGTCTGGTTTTTGCAAATTTGCACATATAAGGTGTCTCTATTATGTTCCAATTCTACTTCGACGATTCACACTAGAACGTGCGGACTTGATCACCCACGAGAACACCCGAGGTGGGCATTTCTACTCCGCCTGAAAGAAATATTATTTCTAACGGAAAAGCAATTTGATCTAACCTGTAGCATTTTGGACACACCTTTCTTTGTATTCTATGATTTAATACACTTTTACCAGCCATCAAAGTCCATCAATATTAATTTAATCCCTATAATATTCTAAATCGACTATTTTCTTGATTGTCAGCCACTTTCTTCGTGCCATCGTCGGCTTATAAAATTGTCTCACTCCAATGGTGGACGATCGGCTGAGAACTCTCGGAGAGCAAGAGAAGCAGAAGCCTGTGCTCGTCAGGCTGAGTGTCCGCCACTCAACCGTAGATTTCCACCCCTCCCGCGGTTGCTGTCCCTTTTACAGCGTTTAACCTTACGACAGAAAGTTGCGACGGAACAAGGGGGATGGAAGAGGAGAGAGTGGGAGTGAGAATGAGGCAGTGTGGTTTCCTCAGAATGATGAGCATTCATTGAAAATGCTCCTTCACGTCATGAGTAGCAATCTATAGCACTTAGGAGTAGCAATCGCCTTCATTCAACCTATCTGTATGACAGAGTTACATTAACACCACTTGGGCGTCTTCGGCTCGGGCTGAAACTTAGTGGTTCAACTAGTGGGCTAGACAAAAGTCAGAAGAGGACATGGTTTAGGCAATTAAATTTAAAAAAAATAGCTGCTAATTTTTCCGGGAGGAGTAGTTGAAATGACGCCTGCGAGCGTTCTATTGTTAAGACGACCTCCGCTTTGAAGTACTATTTTTATGAGACAGAAAACGTCAGCCGTAACTAGAGTACACAGCCGAAAAAGATTATAATATAAATTTAAACGTATTTTTTAGTATTCAAAATGCGTTTAGGATAACCAAATTCCATTCAAATGAACTAATTGAAGCTAATAAATACTCATTCTATATTGACGCCATATCTTTGAGGCATATAGAAACTTTCTTTGGAGCTAAAATAAAATGTTAACTGACTAAATAAGCAGTTCAGCCAAATTACAGGTTTAAAAAATACAATTTGAAATTTTAAGAGAAATGTAATTAAATAAATTTTGTTTGAAGTATTATCAACGATGTGCATGAAAACTCTATAAGCAAATACGTTCACAGTTCCCCAACACCTTGAGCTCATAAGCTTGATTAGAAATTCATTCTCGGCAGTAGAATTGAAGGTTGGTTAAGAAACAGTCATTACTTGTAGGAGGTCACAGCCGATGGCTATGGGATGTGAGCCTCCAGCAGCTGGTGGAAACTCAGGAAAATATCTGAAGCCGCTATTGTCGCCAATGGGGAAACTTAATCGATAGGTGGCAGCACTATTACTCGCCCATGATTTGCGTTGATGACAACGAGACTTCAAGTTTTTGCGTTTGCGTCCATATTTTTGTGGTGTATAGCGTATTTTCGCTAACAAAAATAGTAAAAAAGATTCTAGGAACTTTAAATAATGCCAGGGCATCGGTGAATCGAAGTGATGTATTGTGGAAGCGATTGAAGTATCAGTATTGAAGGCTATCTGTAATCGTAGATTTCCTTATATTTCCATTAAATACGACGAAATATTCGTGAATGCAGGATAAACTCCATGAACGATGCCCAGAAATGTCCAGAACAATGTCCTGTCCAGCTGGGTGCCGAAAATGTTGACTGAGGATAGTCAGCAAAATCCAGTTTCTTCACTGCGCATGCAGGAACTGCGAATCTGAGTTAAAAATGCTTATTCATAGTCTCACTAAATTAAATGCATTAAACCAGGTTTAATTTATTTAATTTAGCAGAATTTACCGGTGATACAGCCTGGCGCGATAACCTGGTGTCAAACGTCTTGGGGAGAGTAACGTATTTGAGCAATGAAATTTTATAGGTATTCTTTTAATTTTGTGTGTCATTATTTATGCAGAGGTTTTTTGGGACCATCAGGCAGGCTGGAGGAGCAAATAATCATCCTAGTACCCCCACATTCCTGCAGCTGTACAGAATTTTGGCATCCTATAGTGTCCTCAAACCACCTGTGGCTGGAAACTGCTCATATAATGTTAATTATACCGTTTTCCCGAGGCGGCTTCACTTTTATTTTGTTTCATACATTTCTTCTTTCGCAAAACTATGCTGCATAAGAATCAGATATGTGATGTATAATGATTTTTTGTGCCTACTTCAGTTACTTCGTTTTTGTACTGCTGTTGCGTAGCAGACGACGTCTTTCAATATAACTTCCTTCTTAATGCGGCCCAAGGTCCGATTTCTGTTTTTTACCGTGAAAACCGTCAAGTATAATGTTCAAAAGAGGAATTTTATTGTTTCTCCATCTCATTTCTCTGAATATATTTGCTTATTCTGCAGCGTGTACTCAATTACATTGAGTACGATGTTGGCTCCTGCTCTGAGGGTAATTGTCATGCACTATTTGGTTTACTTACTGTCCGTTGATTTCCTGATTCTTAATTTGAAATAAAATCGAACTCCAAATTAAATATTTTACAAATTTAAACATCTCTAACACCAAAAAATGTGTTAATATCGCTTTTTTTCTGCTTCGCTTCATTTGCCACAACGCAATCCATGGGCGAGTTACAGTGCTGCCATCTAGCGGCAGTTTGATTCGAAAGGCGACAATAGGGGCCTCAGGCCGTAGCACGGACGAGATAGGGGAAGTTCATGGGCATGGCCTCCAGTGACCGAAACTCCAGAGCGGAAATTCACCATAAAAATGACACATTGTCAAACACTATGTAACAACCATCTTCTGCGTTGCCATTATTTCTTATCCAGTAACGGGAGGTGACCCACTTACCACGGTCAAACGGACTCGTTCTGGCGGAAGGCAGTAAAATCTAAGGCAGTGAGTGAGTTTGGCCTGGACGGTACGACGGTAACGCGGCCAATTTTGAGGTATTTATCTCGGGTCCCGAAAGACTAATCATAAATAGCAATTCCTCCTGATATTAAAAGTTTACCTTTCCATTTTATGTAAATCTCCAAAAGTGTAACGAAAAAAATATAATTTAGATAGCAATAAACACTTTTACCTAAAAACTTCTATTTTAAATTCATCAATGAACTCAGTAAATGCTTGCTGCACTAATTTCCTTCTTGGCTTATAAATCTGCACAGGCCTAGAAAGTTGCATCCATTGAGGTTTGGAAAGAGTGAATCCATGAATAACACGTAGTTCAACTCTCCACAAGATAAGAGAAACGCGACAGGTAAAATTTTCTTTACTCAGGGAGGACCGACATTTCGTTCGCGTCGAGTGGATCAGAAATCTCGTCATTTTAATTGAGGCACCACATTAACCCTCTTTCGACCGCAGTGGCGTGAACAGGGCATTATTCCCGACTACCTCCGAGAGTCATGGGATGAGCAAGCAAAACGTTCACCCTCCGAGAGTCATGGGATGAGCAAGCAAAACGTTCACGCTCCCCGGAGTCCGCTCCAGTGAATTCCTTCGCCGCGTCTCGGGGGGTCGCAATCCTGTGCCACCGCCTCTCACATTTGGCCACCCACAAACGCTCGCTGCCTCGCAAACACCACCCAAAGTTTCATTTCCTGCATCAGCGGCGTCTCCGGATGGGAGCTTGGCCTCCAACCCGCGGACCCTGTCACCTTGCCTACCCACCCTCGAGTCAGCCGCCTTCCTCAACTAACCCCCCCGAAACACCCCTGCCGTGCAAGAGGGGCGGCGATGTCGGGAGATGGATGAGACGTGGGAGTGGGACAGATGTGAACGGTCCGGCCCGCCGTGGTAATGAACACGGACGTCAAGGACTTCCGTCGCCTTGCCCGCTGGCGGAGCTGGACCGCGACCGAGGAGGACTCCCATGGGGGGGGATTGGGGTGGCGAGGGTGGGGGGGGGGGAAGCCTCACCCGCGTCTCCATTTCTCTTTCGTCCACGGCCTCAATTTGTTTCCCGTCTCCCACCCCGTTCTGCTGGGCCCATTCGATGCTACGGTCCCGACCCCTTTTGGGGCGCGTCCCGGCCCGAGACGACATTTTGACCGCTTCATTTCGTTTTTAATTTCCCAAATCATCAGGCAGAAGTTGACGGAGGATTCATCATTCCTCATGGGCGCTAGCCGCGGTGAATGCTGATGCTGGTGAAAAACAATGTGAATGTGTGCAGTTTGAAATCGGATAGATGAGTACATACACGTGAGGGTGCAATGAAGGTGTCCAATCTTAGCCGAGGATACGGCGTTGAAATAATAATTCTTTATTATGGGCAAATTTAGGCCTATACAGTCCTCTCTTACAATTAAATTATTTGACAAACACAAACATCCATGTCCTGGGCATTGAATACCCAGGTGGGATTTGAACCCACGACCCTCGGATTAACAGGCGAGGACTTTACCCCGCCGCCACCAGGGCCGATGTACAAATGGCGAGCAAAAAATGCACCTGGATCGAGATTCGAACCAAGAACATTTACATAGTCGCGTAAAAGCGGAAACCACTATCATAGGAACTCTGGATAGCATAGTGGTCAGGTCACTGGACCAAATAGCAAAAGGCCCAACGCTTGAATCCCAATACGAGTTGATTCTTCTTATACAAATTCATTGTATTGCCACTAAAAAGATAGCGATGTGTTTACCTTACAGAAACAGGATTTTTACGATATAATGCAAAGTAGCGTCGACATGCAATTTTCTGGTATACATTCCCTGGACTGACAAAAAGTTGATTGACACCTATCTTTCCTAGATATAAATAGACTGGCGAATTGAAAAAATTGAACGCTAAACTCCAATCGTGGCATCAAAGCTCTCTGAAGACGATGGTAGTGTAAGATATAGAAACGTCGGTACATGAACAAACGTACACCGAACCTAGCTTGACACCCGCAAAAAACGTACGTACTCATTGAAAATATTCGACTATATACATCGTGTAAAATGTATGTACTCACTGAATATACTCAACTATATACACCACCTTAATTTAATCTACCATCACGGCGACGTAATTTTAGAGGAGGCATATGCTAATGTTAAACTATTAACAATGAATCGCACTTTTGCCTGCTCGAGTTGTTTATCTCATACATTTAACCGATTATTTAAAAAAGGAGCGAACATGACATTGGTCGACTTTAGTATCACACTCGATTACTCGTGACCAGTGGGGAAATAAATACGTCCTATTAGCAGAGGCAATATCTTCCCCCTGACAAGTACTCCATAGGAGATATAAAGATGAAGTATGGCATTCCCATACTACAAAATCCTTTCCCTCACATCACATAAGGAGGCATGACATCATAAACCGCTTAACATGTGCATCGTCTTTAAGGGACGCTCTTTTTCTTTTGAGGCAGAAAAAATGTAATGCGACCAAAAACCATGGAAACTATTGTTTTGGCATTCCAATAAGATAATAAACTGAAGCTTTTCTTGGTTGCTGGAGGGAAACCAGGAAGTCTCTTTTACTACCATTTGATAATTGGGATACGATCAGTTTAATAATGCCCGGTCAATTTAAACCAATAGATAACATAGCCTTTTCTTTTACTCTATGATAACTGAGAGATTAAGAGTAAGATACTCAGTGCATTTTGCGCTACATTATATTGTGGCTTAGTTGAAGTGAGTTCATCGATGGCAGGACGAATAAACTTCGGTTATGATACCGAGAAACACTGAGATTATAAAATTAGATGTCATTGTCATCTTTTCTAAAGCATGGGGGTCACAACATAAGCTCTTAACCAGCATTGTGAGTGTTTAGAGCCAAAGAAATTGGGTAACGTGAGCTGCGGAGCGGGGCCCTAGAATATTTTACCTCGCATGCATTATGAGAAGAAGGGGCGGCCATGTGGTCGGGGTGGAGCCATTTATACATGTCCCTCTTTCGGGGAAACGCCCAAGGTGGCGGCGATGGTTTGGGCGAAGGCTTTGGCCGAATGAATACGGGGATACTCTCTCGATGGATATTGAAAGGGCGTAGTGGCCGGAAGGAGTGAAACAGGGAGGAAGAGTGGGAGGTGAGATGGCTGAGGATAATGGAGCAGTGGGGTGAGGGATGGGGTGGCGGGTGCTTCGAGGGGATGACGGGATTTTAGAGCACCACCAAGCAGCTTGCTGAGAGTATCGCCA
Organism: Ceriagrion tenellum; assembly: GCA_963169105.1. Lineage (NCBI taxonomy): Eukaryota > Metazoa > Arthropoda > Insecta > Odonata > Coenagrionidae > Ceriagrion > Ceriagrion tenellum. Next base: position 141,780,938 of record OY720638.1, read on the forward strand.
ACAGTCGAATTGACCGATGTGGAAGATGTGACGATTATAAAAGTGATGACATCTTGACGCGCAAACGTGAAGTCTGTTTTGCTTCGCTAAAAATGATCCACCTAGCATGGATATCGTGTGCAATTTTTCCATCAATATCAGGTTAGGTTTCCTGAAAGTGATTTACTTTTTCCATTTTTCTTACGGGACCATTTTGGTAGGGCGACAACTATGCTACTAAAATGAATCTGTTTTCGGTATTTTTACCATACAATTCATTCACATCAATTTACGGGTCTTCTTTCCGGACTGTTAATTGTATCGTGACTACAGTTACGCTGATACTCCTGTTGGCGTCTTCACCTCAATATGGCTCGGAATTATTCGACATAAAGACGCCGGTAAGAGTGCCAGTAAAGCTATGTTCACCAAATGACTGATGCGGGAGAAGACCCAGGAGATGAGGATATTCAACGTGGGACGGCTGAAAGCCCCTGAGGGAGACCGACAGCTGATGCAATTCTTATCAAAAATCATGGAATTATTCAATGATGTGAAAAGGATTATTTGGCAAATGGGGAGGTGGAGAGAGACTTACCAAAGGATCTCAAAAGTTTTGAAGCCCTATCTGACAGAAAGAGTACCGAGAATATTTGAAGTATTCTCCACGTAGCACCGAAGAGAGAATAGAGAATCCCTTTAAAATTTTCTCCGACTCTGGTGTAAAAACCGTACAAATGATAGAGGGAGCAAGCACTACATTATTAATCCAATCGCATGCTGGAAAAACCTTTTTTTGGAATATGGTCACATAAAATTTTTCACTGCACCGAAACAAGAGCAAGCTCTCCGGTTGAAAGACGATCGCTTCCGCTAATGAAGCTCCCATTTCTCGGGCTGAAATGATTCAAAGATGCCACAAATGGCACTTTTAAGCATGCAATAATATTTAATTATCATTTTTTCCGAGATCATCGCTTTTGGCTGTTTTTACTAAACATTTTGCCTCTCTAGAAATGGTACACAATAGGTCCCGGATATGATGAAAATTAAAAAAATTGAAAACACGAAACCCTGTTACATAATACATATAATAAGGTGTAAAAAAGCATACATTTGATAAGGAATTGAAATTTGAAAAGAAAAATGCACCCCTGGAAATTAACTGTGAACCAGATTGTGTAAATGACTAGAAGAAGAAAAAAGCCAGTGAGTGGATACGTGGTATTGCTAGCAAGCATTCTCGTTGATAGACTCCTAATAAGAATTAAGCTTCAATTGAAAACTTAAAGCATTTAGAGGTACGTGAGACTTCTATAGAAAAGGGGAAGGCTATGTTTTGTATGTCTAAAGTAATAATAATTTAATTAGCATCTCCGGCACACACCCACTAGCCCCGAACCATTCCTAAGGGAGTGACTGAAAACGTAAGCATTTTCCAAATTCTATTTTGAAATCCACTTTCCAAGAGGACACTTATTGATCTAACCATAGGACACAGAGAGAGCAGAAAAGAAAATGAAAAGCATCGGTCAAGGTGGATGCCGAAGATTTTGGGGAAGTAAAATACGAGAGGAAAATACAGAGGAGCTGAGGAAGAAGCTCCCAGGCGGAGCGGAATAAGACAAAGAGGAATTTGGCCACTCTGCGGAGACGTAATGGAGTTATTAGGAACACAATAAAAGGAGAAATCCCATGAGGGAGACCAAGGATTATGTACTTAAGAATAAAGAATGTACTTAAGACGAATAAAGAGAGATGTAGGGAGCGAAGAGTTATCAAGGGGTTAAAGAACCCGCCACGAATGGGAAAGAATGGATGGCTGCAGTTCACCAATAATGGAACGGAAGACTTAGAGAGAAAGATACTCCGTCGACCACCAAATTTTTATGATATATTTCCTAAATGAATAACAATGTTTTCTAAATTGAAAAGCAAAAGTGACCTCAGGGTTTCACGTGGAAAATATATCTAAGCTCTGAGGTATTTGCTGCAGAAAAAAATGAAACAGAAATGAGATAAGACGGACAAATATGACACGTGCGTTTTCAAAATAAGCCTGAGTCAGATCACCATATTTCAAACATAAATACGCCGTAAGCCGGAGCTAGTGATAGTTTTTGAGTGTGATAGTTTTCTAAGTGTTTTTTTAAGTTTCTGAATAATTCATCAATAGTTTGAAAAATTATTGTATTTGGTTAAACAAATCACTCATATTTTAATTACCGATAAGTCTTACAATCAATCATAGTACGGGTGGATGATATTCCACTGAATAACTGTCACAAAGTTATCCCTTCTTATAGCACAACTTTGTGACGGTCAGATTTTTACCTATTCTAGTCTATATTTTAGCATGAGTCACAAATTGGACCTTTCATGATGGAGATTCAGGACACGGAAGAACAAAAGAATACAAATAATTTCGGTGGAATTTGGATTTGGCTTCCCTCTTCGCCTTGGAGTTCGCTGCTCACCTTCTCTTTGTCTCCTTGCACACAATTTCTTCATCTTGGTACCAGACTTTTTCCTTCTCATGAGGCCATCTTCAGTATTCTCCTATTCGTACCATGACATTCACTGAAGTACCTTTATAACCAACTCTGGTGATCACTACAGGATAAAATTTCCCCCAAAAGCTACAAAACATTGTTCCCAAATATTTTATTTCCTCCGTGATCTCACGAACGACATCAAATAATTTTGAAAAAATCAGATGAAAGCCATTTAAACCAAATACACTGCATTCTCCACCACCCGAGCGGTAGGCGAGGGGTAACGTACTAGGCTGGGAAGGGGAATGTTGTATGTTCAATGCTGACAGAGGGAACATTTTTTTTCATTTTCTATAGTTTGTTTCACCTCTATCATTAAAAAAATTGTTTTCATCATTGTAACTTGCTTTGAAAATATTCCCTCCCCCCCGCGAAAAATATAAACTTGCGGATTTCCCTGTTTTTCGTGGTTTTTCCATTCTGGCTCCTAGGTTTACTGCCTAAAACGACTGCTTTTCACATGTTTGGCTAAGGAATAAATGTTCTTAATAAGGTCGTTGACTTTGTGTCGTTATCGTCACTTATCTTCGATATGAACCCTAGAAATCGAAATTTTTGTAAAATTTGGGACTTTTCGGAGGTTTTCCCGCACTAGCGACTGAACGGTCGATCGATTATAATTCTCACGCTCAATTTTTCTTTTTAATTTTCTCTAAGCAGTTCATCTGGCCTACTGCGTAGTCGAAGGAAGACGGGTAGTTTTGTTTCGCAAAATATAACGAAAATAACCCATAGAACCCCTTGATATAAAGCTAGAAATCACACTTGCCCTTCGATTGATAATGGTGCTTTCTACGCCCCGTAGTTTCGAAGTTACATGTGGTCAAATTCGGAAAGTTCGTTTTCACAGTCCGTACTATAAAGTTAACAACCTTTACGCCAAGATTTTTGAAAATGGCGGATCCTCAAACGTGACAACAACGTAAACACCTCAAAATGGATTTTGACGACTATAACCCTTATAAGAAAACCATTTTTTTCAGGAATTTTTTCATACCCAATTTCAACGGCGAAGCCGTTCCGGGGGTGTACGCTCGAGCGAAGCGAAGCGAGTATATATATACATATACATGGACGTATTCTATGTACCAGAGGGAGCTTAATCTTCAATAATTTTAAGTGAAGACAAATATGTGTGCCATTAGCCGGCTAGAGAAATTATTTTTTCAAACGTTACAATGCAATGTTGTGACAACGTGCATGTAATGTTACTGTAACGTTGTAGCAACGTTGAGGCAACGTTGTGACAACGTTGTGACAACGTTGTCAGGTGGGAACTTCAACGTTGATATCGTGCATGCAACGTTACGTAACGTTGTGGCAATATTGTGAAACGTGACAACGTTTTAATTTTCCCATTGTAACGTTGCTACAGCGTTGTGACAATATTCTCTGCTACTGGGGTCTTATTTTAATATGATGGTGGAACTCAATGTGGTCCCGGAAGAGAGTTGTGGAAACTGTTTTAAAATATGTCGCCTACATCTTTGAAAAAAGAATTCCGCGTTTGATTTAAGATGGTTTTTCTGTTTCACCAGGAATAAGTTACAAATAGTTATCGTAATTTTGAGTTTTCACTCAACCCAGCGTGGATGAGAAGCCGCGACCGAAGACGCTACTTCATGTTTTTGAGCAAACAGTAGTGAGAAGCAATGTTGATGTAGCAGAAAAAGTTGCTGGGCGAGATCCGTAAAGAGTATAACACTTTAAAGGTGTCCACTGTTAAGCATATTTTTTCTAATAACCACACCCAATGCCTTGCGAAAGAAATTCTCGGTAAGCGACCGCGACGGAATAGGGTTTTGTGTGGAGGCACGACCGAGTTGCAATCAATTTTAGAACTGTCCAGAAATTCCTGGTGATCAACAAACTAAGAGCTTGAGGAAGTCCAGCATGGAATATCGCATTTTCCGTTACAGCAAAGGCAAAACCTTTGCATAGCGGCGCAGTTCTTTGTACAATGCACTTGCGGCGCAAAGTCATCAAATGGATCGCGTAGAGAGACGGCGCTTGGAAGTCTAAGACGGAGGGAAATGGCGCGGGTAGAGAGGAAAGCGAAAACTCTGAAGTGGGCCGTGAACGCTATTTTAGTTGGGATACTTTTTTAAGTTACCGACAAGTTTTAGACTTTTAGTCCGTATTTTTGCCTCTCGAGAACAAGGGCGCCTGGTGGAGAACAGCCCTTCAAGATGGCGAGACTCCCAGTTCGGGGAGCAGCGATAAAAGATTTTTGAGAATTTCATTAAAGAGCGCGGACTTCCTGGCGAAGTTACACATAAAAACACGCGTTGAGCAATAGTCCAAGACAGAAAATAACTCATTTAACCAGCTTTCGTAAAGGACGACATACAATATAAGGAGAAACATCAGATATCTCATTTAGTCTTCCGCATCAGCAAAGGTAAAACTTGCTGTTCTGTAAGGAAAAGGGAGTTTTGACATCGCCAAGCTGTTTTATGGGAGAGTATGAATTTAATTCTCTTAATTCATTTTCATAAAAACGCTTAGGTCATATTGCCTCGTACTTACTGGGAAAAACATCCAGGAATATAAGTGACTGTTTTCTGTAATACTTAAATGGTTGCAGGGCTGGGTTTTTCGAGGATTAATATTCAGCGTAAATGACTCATATCCAGTAGGTGAGAGCATTTATAAAAACACAGGAACTGTCATACAAATCAAGGCACAATGGAAGCCCATTATCAATGCAAAGTTATTTTATCGTCATATTTCAGGTACGTCGAGTATAATTGGAGACGGAGTTGTTTAATAGCGATGACCATTTCATTTTTCTTTCTCGCCTATCTTCCTCCTTCATCTACTAGATAACCGCGTTAATTGCGCTCCAATATCACCATGATATGGCACAGACTTTGAGTCATGAACATCACAACTGCAACCTCTTTAGTTTTACCACACATAGATTACTGCTGGCTGGTGTTCACGAATATATCAAAAGAACAAATTGCCATTCTACAAAGATTACAGAATTGTTGTATACGATATATATATATATATATATATATATATATATATCGTATATATATACATATACGCTTATACAGCAGCTTAAATATATACATATATATATATATATATATATATATATATATATATATATAAATGCACTTAGGATCACTTAAGTGACGAATATATAAAAGTTTGCCAGAGGAAGGCAGACGACAAACACAGAAAACAAAAAAATGGTGAACACACTTACAAAGTTTCTTGATATTTCGGTGCCACTAGCACCTTGGTCGCAAGAGCGAAGACTGAGAAGGAAGGACTGAGGTGGTAGGAAGGGAGGACTGAGGCGGAAGGAAGGGAGGGAGGGGAGGGACAGGGGAAGGGGAGGAGGGGGAGGGAGAGGAAAGGTGGGGGCGGGAGGCGGGAAGTGGAAGAAATTCGAAAGGAAGAAGTAGTATGGGCAGAGGTGATAGAAGAAGTTAGTGGGATTTATTGAGCCCTGGCGGAGAGAAAGCCTGGAATAAGTAAATGCAAGAGGACTCAAGATCTTTGATTTGGAGTGGGGAGGAGGAAGGGGGAAGGGAGGCGAGAATGCCAACCTTAAAAATATTATTAAAGGTGGAGTTGTGGGAAGAAACATGGGTGGCAACAGGGAGGGAAACAGAAATAGAAGGTGGTTCATTACAACTGGAGCGGTGGCCATTCATGCGGATGTTAAGGGGAGTGGTCGTCAATATCTCGTAATCGTCTCGTTAAGGGGAGTGGTCGTAATATCTCCATTTCAACAGCTGCCACCCCTCTCATACTAAACGATCCCTCCCCTTTTCCCTCTCTATCCGTGGTCACCGAATATGCAACAATCCCGAATCCCTTGACCTTTTTCTCTCTAATCTCCACCAATCCCTCCTTCGCAGAGGCTACCCTGAGCGTCTTCTTCAGAAAAAAATCCTACAGCGACCCTCTTCTTCTAAATCTCTCTCTCTTAATAAGTTTCCTCATGATCAAATCTCCCTCTGTACCACCTATTTCCCTGGAGCTCACTCCATCCGTCGCTTAATCAAAAACCTCTACCCCATCCTCTCTGACAACCTAACCACTTCCAAAATTTTCCCCCGCTGTCCTTCTCTCACCTTTAGACGCCCTCCCAACCTCTCCACCCTCTTTAAAATCACTAAACATCTTTCCAAATCAATCTCCCGACCTACTAAGTCCCTTCCGACGCCGTGCAATCGCCCACGTTGCAAAACTTGTGGCATCCTTCTCACCCAGCCTCTGCCTGATAAATTCCTTGCCGCTCATCTTCCTTCCGTCCCCTCACTCTCCTGCGTTTCCCATAATGTTGTCTATATCCTTCTTTGCCAATTATGCCCTAGTTTTTACATCGGTTTGACGACCACTCCCCTTAACATCCGCATGAATGGCCACCGCTCCAGTTGTAATGAACCACCTTCTATTTCTGTTTCCCTCCCTGTTGCCACCCATGTTTCTTCCCACAACTCCACCTTTAATAATATTTTTAAGGTTGGCATTCTCGCCTCCCTTCCCCCTTCCTCCTCCCCACTCCAAATCAAAGATCTTGAGTCCTCTTGCATTTACTTATTCCAGGCTTTCTCTCCGCCAGGGCTCAATAAATCCCACTAACTTCTTCTATCACCTCTGCCCATACTACTTCTTCCTTTCGAATTTCTTCCACTTCCCGCCTCCCGCCCCCACCTTTCCTCTCCCTCCCCCTCCTCCCCTTCCCCTGTCCCTCCCCTCCCTCCCTTCCTTCCGCCTCAGTCCTCCCTTCCTACCACCTCAGTCCTTCCTTCTCAGTCTTCGCTCTTGCGACCAAGGTGCTAGTGGCACCGAAATATCAAGAAACTTTGTAAGTGTGTTCACCATTTTTTTGTTTTCTGTGTTTGTCGTCTGCCTTCCTCTGGCAAACTTATATATATATATATATATATATATATATATATATATATATATATATATATATATATATATATATATATATATATATAATTAAAGAGGAAACTTACAGGGGGTAAAAAGACGAAAGTAAAGAGAGAGTCTTACTTAGAGACGTTTCGGGTGTTATCCCTTCTTCAGTCACACAGAGAATGCCTTCTCATTCTCCTAGGCATTCTCTGTGTGACTGAAGAAGGGATAACACCCGAAACGTCTCTAAGTAAGACTCTCTCTTTACTTTCGTCTTTTTACCCCTGTAAGTTTCCTCTTTAATTGTGTTTGTGGCCATTTGGCGAAGTTTTCCATTGTGTATATATATATATATATATATATATATATATATATATATATATATATATATATATATATATATAAATATATGATATCTCACGCGATGAGCATGTCAGCCCGTATTATGAGATGTTAAATTGGTTAAAAATTGAAGAAAGACGTATGCCGCAAATGGGTGTACTTATTTTTAAATTATTAAATGTAAAGATTCCATTGTATTTATATGACTAATATGTATATAATATGGACAAAAAAAGAGAATGACTAGAAATTATTCGAAGTTAATAATACCATGCCATAGAACAACTACTTATAATAAATCATTTTATGTATCATCGTGTAAATTGTGGAATTCTCTTCCTCAGAATATAAAGACGTTGACATCAGTGTATGCATTCAAGAGAGCTCTGAAAGAGTATTTATGTTCTAAATATTAGTATATAAAATGTAAAATTTACTTATTTCTTTGTTTTATTTTTTGTAAATTGTGTAATATTAGTGGCTGTTTATACAAAGCATTGTAAGTGTTATGCCTTTAATCTTTTTATGTAATTTTTCCAGAGACAATACCAACCTCTAACATTATGTCTCCTGCATGTCATTATGTAGCTATTACTTTATTACTTTACGTTGTTTTAAATCTTATCAGCAGCTTAAAATATAAACAATGTAAATGTAAATGCCATGTACTTGTGCTCCATGGGATTATATGGTCCCAGAGTAAAAAAACTTTATCTTATCTTATCCTATCTTATGGTTCCGGCTTTCGTTCCGAGGAATTTTAAAAGTGTACATTGAATTTTCAGAATGACCTGGCGTCATGTCATGTGTTCCACTTTCGGTATAATTTGGGGTGTTAGTCAAGGTATTTTATCATGTTTGAAAACAATGGAAGAAAATGGAAAAAACCAGCATTTTTAATGCAATTAATGGCAAAAAATTTTAGCCTAAGGAGGAACTGTAGGTTATACTGTGTTCTGTACAGAACAATACAATCTCTTAAACAGTATGGAGGGGATGTACAATGGCTTGTTCGGGGTTGATCTCAAGGAATCGTCGAGGAATATCGCTCCACGTACTCGCACAGCAACAGCGTAAACGATGGAAATCCTTATGGTATGCCAGCAGATTAGTCTTAAAATCAGCGGAAAAATGAAACTCTCGGATATCTGAACAGCTAACATTCTCTGTGTTCCAGCATGTGTCCGGTGGAAATGCGGCGCCTACCATAAGCCACTGCGCCGCCACCTCCCCCCTCCTCCCCAGCTCCCCGTCCCTCACTGTCAAGATCGCGCCCTTAGGATCACTAGGGGAAATGCAGAGTGTATTGTCCTCTAAGTATATACATGCAAACAGAATATTCGTAAAAGACTTCACATAAATCAAAAGACAAAGAGAAAAGAATAGGGGATGGGTAATTTTGTTTTCCCATCACTGTCTGAGAGCCCGGCCGGTTGTCCATTGGGCACCCTTGTCCTCCTCCGTGGCTGATGCATCACGAATTAACAGTTTACAAAGGGTCATGGTTTTTCCCGTCTCCCCTCCTTCGTCGGAAGAGACCTCCATCCCTGTGCACCAGTAGTCACCATTGTGTCTTCAAACTCTTTGTATCTGCGCCGTGACCACTTTTCCCCCATTTTGTTTTACAACCCTTCCGCCATAAACCCTTCTTAACCGTTTCAATAAGGTCAGTGCCCTGTGTCCTTAGAACACGGCTCGTCTGCCGGGGAAAATCCCTCACGCTTTCGCTAACCCAACAAGACTGACCGCCAAACCCCTGGCGGGGTGAGAAGGCTATCCCCTTCTTCCCCCTCCAACCCCATAACTAGGGGAAGGAGAGAAGGTGGGGAGGGTCAGGGGGTGGGAAGAGTGTCCGGTGAGCCTCTGCGCCGTCCCCCTCCGCCTTCCCGTCCCCAACTGTCAAGACACAAACTAAGTTAACCTACTTAAGACGCTACAAGAAAACATTATCGGGGATCAATCTCTTTTCACTCATTGTAAGTATGAGTTTCTAAGCAAAATAATTACCAAACAGTATTCACATATATATGGGGGATAATGCAAAAATTTTCTAAGTCCGCCCGACATAAGTGGGCGGAGAGCGCACGTTTTTACATTAGAAGTAAATGTTAAACGAATTACGTAGCAGGCTAGATATGCGATTGATGGATATCTTGAAATCGTGATATTATTAATATAATTAACGATTTTCAGTTAAAGGAAATTATTTTAAAATATCCTATATTCCTCCGATTACGGAGATCGCAAAAAAGTTACGTAATTAAAAAATCGCAAAAAAGTTAAGTAATTTCAAATATTACACTCGTTGCACTCTCTGAAATTATTATATTTTACATTGTTTCTAATTGTTACAAGTTTATGTTGCCGTAAGTATGTAGTCTGTTTTTGAGACGCGTAAGATGTTCTATGTTATGGTATTTCAATAGTTCCATTGTGGCGCTGTTTCCAAGCCTACTTAGCCTCTTCACTTGAACTAAAACTATTCAAATGAAGGAACGGTTCCGGAACGTTATATTTCGTTCAAAATTCTACTTTCGTTCCGTTAACGAAACTTAAGTCAAGCTGTACAAAGTTTCATTCCGAACCGAAACTATTGTAAAAGGAAGCCTGTAGTTTCGTTCCGGAACGAAACTATATGCTTGGTTCCGGTTTCGTTTAACATCCCTGATCTCGTCGCGCGCGTGTGTGTCTGACGCGTCCATGAAAACGTAGCATAAGGATTAGCTTTAGGAGCATGTTGAGGAATAGGTTGAGTAGTGGGAAACGTAGTCATTTGAGAAGCTGAGGGTCAGGTAGATTAATAAGCAGTTTGAGGAGTAGATAGAGGAAAAGCTAGAGGAGTAAGTTCAGAAGTAGGTTGAATAGTAGATGGAGGAGGTAAGGAAGTAGGTCAAGGAGTAGGTAGCGTAGTAGATGGTGGAGTAGGCCGAGTAGAGGAGGAGGAAGGAGAAGGGGAGGGGGAAGGAGACGGAGCCTTCACGGGGTTGACCCAGAGGACGCTGGCGAGTGGAAAGTGTTTATTTTTGGATTGGGAGTGGAGCGGGATGGGAAGGGGGGGAGGGGAGAATTAGCGGAAGGGAGGTTCGGGGAATGCAAGGGGGAGATTACACGGAGGGGGGATGAAGAGGGGAAAGAATCGCGGGGTTGTGGCGGTGGAGAGCGAGGTTCTCAAAGGCTGGCGAAAGAGTCACGAGGGGGTGGGCGGCAGAGGGTGAGTGGGCGTGGGAGGGGAGACATTTTTGAGGGAGGAAAACGCGATTGGGTAGAGGGGGGGGAACGAGGGGAAGGAGGAGGGTATTAGTCGGCCGAGTTTATAGGGAGAGGGATGGATGGGGGAATTGAGACTATTTACAATGAAAATTTCAACTCGCGGAGAGAAAAGGCCGATTACATTTGTATCCCACGCCCTGAAGACGACCTCATTTTCCGTCCTCATGGCCGCGGTGCGAACGCGCGTGGTTGATCACTGATTCGGAAAATATCTGAGTTCCGAAATGGGGAGGACTTTGTTTGGATTCAAAGGGAATACACGACGCATGCGAGTCGTCAAAAATAAACTAAAGGTGATAAAACGTATTAGATTTGTTTTTAATCGCTTCACCGAAACATAGTTTATGCCCTCGCACCGTGTGGAGTTGGGAAAGTAAATAAATGCAAAGAGAGCCTCAAATTTATTTAGCACGAGATATACGACAATAGTCAACAAATATCCTTCCAAGTATAATAGCATGTTTTCTTAATTCATGCTCTGGAAACATATAAACTTGCAAATAAGATACAGTTCAATTTAATTTCCCGCATCAGGGAATATTTTTACTATTTTATAGTTCAATCATCATACTGTCAAACTGATATCTAGGACAGTAAGTTACTGTCTAAAATTGAGTTTTCCAAAATATACCGTCTCAAATTATTTTAAATGTTGATAATCTTGCCATATCCTAAATTATGCAGTATAAATTCTGAGCACATTTGCAGTCCATAAGGGAATTTTGAATTAGCCACAATTCCCTGTCTCATATCAAATTCTATCTACGAATCTTATTAAAAAGTTAAAGATTAAAATTCTTTATTCTATTCAAATCTCTCTTATTAATACACCCATTAATATAGGTTTTAAAAACAAAAAAAATAGCCAAGGGTTTTCACGGACAATTCTTACAAAAAATGGATTACTTAAGTACCCGAGATTGTTTTGAGACCAGAAAAACGCAATGTCATTTGGTGCTTATTTGAAACATTTGAAAATTTTGTACGATCACGCGACAAGCTTATTTAAATATTTGCGGCCGATATCGAGTTTTACACATTGAAAGTGGCTATGTGACAGAGACTAAGCATATCAGAAATGCTGAAAGACTAGCCATTGGCCTCCATGGAGAATCTAAACATTTCCATGAGCCACCCTCTGGCACGTTCTATGCCTAGGGTTCAGAATTGTGAAAAACCTGACACTACGGCCACTCTATAGTCGCATAGCAATATCGTCCCTTGAAAATGGAGTGAATGCATAGCTATGTGATGCGTCTCACTCGAGCAGGCCGTTTATTGAAAACGTCAAGAAGGAAAGATTCAAAATAAAAATGGGGATCGGGTTGGTGTGGTGGCTTGAGTACTCTCCTACCACACGGTCAGCCAGGGTTCAAATCCCTGCAGAGGCGGATGTTTTTCAGCAGAACCCGATCCCTACTTGAGTGTCTTGTGGAGGGCACTTCAAGTAGACTACTCCGTCTGTCGGATGAGACGTTAAGCCGTGGTCCCTTTGGTGCCTTCCGTTAAGAGCAGGCTAATGCCGATGCCGGGTTTCTATCCACCTTTCCTCCCTTACCTATCCCCAATGGCGCAAATGACTATAGCCGTCGGTCGCAATATATAATATATCCAATATTCCAAATATCCTATCCAATCAAAATAAAAACTCTATGTAGCAACTCCACCTCGGCACACCTTTCGAGGGGTTTTTACGGTCAAGAAGATCCCTAAGTTGATGCCTGTTGGCTGAGAAAGATTGCGAGGGAGGAGAAATAAAACATAGATCAAGTTCTAAGCAGAATAAAAGAAAAATATTATACCATTATGCCATGATGCTAAAGCCCTAAAGATACCATTTCGAGAGTAATATTTTTAGATTTGTGGAAAGCATTGCTCGATAAATGATTATTTTCAGTTTCATGAGGAAGTGCACGAGTTAAATTCATTGAGAGGTCTTTTTCATCTGTCTTAAAACTCATGAATGCATGGTTCTTCGCTATTTTTCCCGGATTGAGTAATGAAATAATCAACGCTGCAATTTCCGTTTTTACTAAACCACGGAAAGTGCAACAAAAGCACGTTATTCAGCATAGTTCAAAGAGATTTGACAGAAAAGGCATAAAACAATCTTTACCTATACAAAATAAAAGTAAAATAACAGATTCACTGCTAGGTGAATTCATTTAATGAGATATGAGGAAATGCAACAAAACTAAAGGTCACGTTAGTTACCAGAAAAGATAAGAAAAACCTATCAATGGAGTAAATTCCATAGGATTAGGTTTAAATAATTTTTATGAAATTCGGAAAAGAGATTTCTTTTTAAAAATCCCTGACTGCCTTTGGGGGGAAAGAAAAAAATTGACGGCTTACGATCAATAGGATTCTAATATCACGTATAAATCACCCAAAAATTCTTTTGGTAACAAAGAATGGTTAATTTACAATTGATAGAGCGTATGCCTCAGTGGACTGGTGGAACTCCATCAACAACAAAATTTATTCCCAGGAAACAATTAAAAATATTGCAAAAGAGATTAAAACTCGCAACTAGAGTTCAAAGGAATGATCTTCATCATCAAAGAATATCTCGATTGCAGTTTTTCTCATTGAATTGGTAAAAGTAAATCGTGGAATTCTTTTTTCCTGGTCTATTTCCACTGACTTTACTTTAATGTTTGTCCTCCACCACGTCATTAAATATATTAAGGGATCGACGATCGTCCATCGGTGATATTTGCCACCCCATTTACATTGCACCAGCCACACGTACATACTTGGACATAACTGTTTTAGTCATTTTGTGGGCATCTGGGGATTGACGTACAGATAAAAGCACGCCACGAACGTTTTCCCATGTAACTCCCGTTGGGTGTGGGCTGTAAGCCTGCGAACAATTGGACGAAATATTCAAATGTGGTGGCACTATGTTTACTCATTATGACTTACGCGATTGTTGCCTTCCCCGTAATGATTTTCTCATACGCCTCTTACGGTTAAAAGTAGGGCAACACAGATATGCAGAGTCAGTGAAATGATGGAAATAGGATGATGCGGCTCACAACGAGGTTTATTCGTGTGAGTCCACCAGAGAAGTTTTTAAGGCAGAAATATAATGGGCGCATCCAATTTTTAAGGAAGCTTCCCAATTTGATTCGAGCCTTGCGTTTGAGGGCTTCTTGTGACAATGAAGGGTGAAGTGATGCGCGTTTTTTCTCCTTCCAGACTTCCGCGGGCATTGTGCAAGTTCATTAGGGAATCCATGAAAATAGAAAAGCTTTTTAATGGAGCTTCCTCGTACTTATCACTATAAGGTAATTAGAGTGTTATAATAAGAGAGGGTAAGTTATAATTAGAGTGATAAACATTCCGCAACAATGAAGCTAAAACCTTAAAGCTAAGCGCTAAATCCGTAACTTCATCCAATGCTAAGATGGGGGATATTATCACGAATCGTGATGATAGGTATCACAAAGATGTGATCCTATAATAAAACAATGTCTTTCGAAACTTATGGATATATCATGCTCAGGGGGAGGGAAGGAATCATTAAATTCACAACGTGAGATCTCTAATGTCCAAAAACAAGGGAAAGTAATCTATTTAAAATATTCACTGGTTGCCTTAGTTAAGAGCTGAGTTGAAGGCCTTACGTCATTGGATATAATATTATGCGAGTGCTATTACCGTAAATAGAGCTTAAATAAATAATTAAGCAGAAACTAATCGCCTGTAAATGAATCACAGCGGATGATCCAACATTCTTTAAACTTTACAAACTTCTGACAAACATTATAAAACAAATGGCTCGTTGAGAAATCTATCAATTACGTGTCTTAACGTGACAGATAACTGTTAATCACAATGATTAAAGATTACTGTAGCACTAAAACTTGAAGAAAAAATTATATATTTTTACTTATGAAGAATAGAATTGAAGAGAATGTGACGCGAAAGTTCTACAGGGAAACGAATTCAAAATAAAACACAGTATTTTCCAAGTGCAATGTAATATTAAGGAAAATTATTTGGTTTTGAGTAAGTATTTCAATGTTTCCACTTTATTTATAAATACTTTTGAAAAGTTTGGCTTTCCTTCTCGGTGTAACTACAGGTGTAGGCCAAAGCATTTGAATTCAATCGTGGGTTTCAAAACCAAAATAAAAACTTTGCATCTCATCTACCCTTAAGAGGACAAAGGTATATTTTAATCTACCCTTGGATAAGAAGTCTACCTCTTGTACAGGAAAATGTACACCGAGATTGGCATTTAAACGAATTGATAGGCTATTGTATGATCAAAGTTAAATTCGACCGGCAGCACCATCAGTGGGCAAGTTAATCCGTACGATAAAGACTACGGCATGATAAATTTAATCAAATTATTTCGCTACCACGCAGCATCTTCAAGTGGCTGAGCAATATGTTGGTTTGATCAATCATATATATATATATATATATATATATATATATATATATATATATATATATATATATATATATATATATATATATACAATATCTCGCTCAGGTCTTTTATTTCACCCCGAATCTCCAATTCAGACAGATCATTCAATACCAATGCCATTGGAGCTTCACTCAATAGGAGGAAAACACTCCGCCGCAAACATTGAGGCAGCCACGATGATTTAAATCCCACGTTAAATACGTGTTTAAGGCACAGGTTGTGACAACCTGTGTCTTAAGACATTGAAAGCAAAAAAAAGAAAATATCGGCCAGCCGGGCGGGAGCTTACTTTGATGAGATAAAAAAAACTTTGATGAGATATGGCTATAGGAATGCGACATCGGACGCTAGATGTAAGCACAGGATTTGATTGGGCAGGCAGATTAACTCTTGGCACAAGCTACGCGCTCGGACGGCGAGAAGCGAAGAACGCATCACCACATCAAAACGAACGCTGTATCTGTCCAATCCGTTGGAGCCCACGAAAACAGAAGGGGGGACGCTGACATCCGAACAGATTAGACCCTACTCTACCGTGATACTGGAATCAACGCTCAAAACAGAGAAACCGATTCAAAGCCCGATCTCGTGAATACGACGGCTCAAGGAAACAAATAGCTTGCATTCAAAGTCGTCATTTCAAGGCTTCATATCGCCGGGAAAATACGCGGTTAACCATATTAAATTACTGTGATCGCAAGTACTACTTTTCCACGCGATGGAATATGTTTGTCTGGCATCACATTTCATTTCTCTCAAGTTTTTCATTCCAATCAGTGCAGGTATGATGGTATTATAATATTATCTTAAAATAGGTACTCTGGCTTTTTTCATAAACTGATACACAACGTAGACTTACAAATCCAATCACACTAGGTAATGAGAGATAACAATCTGATTTAATTTGCTACCTCAGCCATTAGAAAATGGTAAGGAAAGTTTAAAACAAACCGCCACCAGATGAATCTAAAACTACCAATCTATTTCCTAATTTTGAAGTATATTTGAGAACAAGTTTTGATTACAGAAATAAGTTAAGTCCAGTTTAAACGGTGCACTTTATTGTACAAAGAGAGCACTATTTTTAATGAGGATAATTGTACCGTGTAAAGCGGTAATTTATATGATTGTCGACTGACTGAATGGGTAATAAAACCTGCTTTAATCACATTAATTTTCGTGTACAATTTACGGTTTGTTCGTAAGTACAATAAAATGCACCGTGCAATACGGCCTTAAGCCAGAGTGGTGTCACTTTAGTGTCCAATTTGGACCTAATCCTTAGATACCGTTGTTAGTAGTTAGTTATAAGAAGATAAGTATAAAAAATAAGCACAGTTGCTCATGGGGTAATAATTGTGTAACTAATAAAATGTTCTAAATAAAGATCGAAGGCTTTCCCGGCGTATGGTATCGAGGAAGTCAATGCGGGTTTTCCACCGGGTCAGGTTGCCCATGTCTGCCGACGTTTCGATGACCGAGTTGCTCATCGTCTTCAGGGCATGTCAATTTTCGGAAGTGGTCCACCTTATATAGGGTCCATTTGGCGCGTCAGCCTGGGCAGGTGTCACCTGATTGGCTGGATTTTTCCCGCCTTTTTTCTCGGGCTTCTCGGATGCTTCTCAGTACTGGCTTCCAAGAATTACTGAGTGAGTATCCCGCGTCTCGGTTCATAGTTGTTTCTCTCATCCTGATTTCGATCGCTTCCCTCGTCAGCCTTTGCCAAAACTTGTCGATGCGAGAAAGAACTTTCGTTTCTTCCCAGCAGATGACATGGTTTCGGGAGATGCTGTGTTCGGCCACGGCGGACTTTTCCGGTTGGCAGAGTCTGAAGTGCCGTTGGTGTTCTTTGATCCTTGTGGCGATGGTCCTCCCTGTCTCTCCCACATACACAAGGCCGCATGTGCATGGTATCTCGTATATCCCGGGGGTCTGGAAGTTCACTACCCGTGACGATAAGACAAAGGAAAAGGAAGATTGCCAGAAACCACTGGCCAGGGCCGAACTACCTTTTGTCTCCACAATTTCGGGAAAAATCGGCCGAATACTGAGGAGATATAACATTGACGCATATTTTCGCCCTCCCTCCAAGCTTAGGAACCAACTTGTGACGGCCAAGGACCCTTGCGGCTTCCAGACCCCCGGGATATACGAGATACCATGCACATGCGGCCTTGTGTATGTGGGAGAGACAGGGAGGACCATCGCCACAAGGATCAAAGAACACCAACGGCACTTCAGACTCTGCCAACCGGAAAAGTCCGCCGTGGCCGAACACAGCATCTCCCGAAACCATGTCATCTGCTGGGAAGAAACGAAAGTTCTTTCTCGCATCGACAAGTTTTGGCAAAGGCTGACGAGGGAAGCGATCGAAATCAGGATGAGAGAAACAACTATGAACCGAGACGCGGGATACTCACTCAGTAATTCTTGGAAGCCAGTACTGAGAAGCATCCGAGAAGCCCGAGAAAAAAGGCGGGAAAAATCCAGCCAATCAGGTGACACCTGCCCAGGCTGACGCGCCAAATGGACCCTATATAAGGTGGACCACTTCCGAAAATTGACATGCCCTGAAGACGATGAGCAACTCGGTCATCGAAACGTCGGCAGACATGGACAACCTGACCCGGTGGAAAACCCGCATTGACTTCCATGTTCTAAATAGTTTCCGCTGAGTAGGTATATAACTCCCGCATTTCAACTGATATGGATTATTTGGGTAAAATAAAAATTATATTTCAGCAAGAAAACAATGGTGTGATACAACTTTTAGTTGGTATTTTATTTCAAATAACCAGGGAAAAAAGTAAAAAGAATGTGGACAAAAAATTATATGCGAGTATCTCAATCTGAGGTTTACCAAAATGCATTGATATACCCCAAGCTCCTGAAAGTTTCCTAAATCTGCACTTTGATTGAAGGATGTCATTAATAGCAATCCAATTGATGAATAGGACATCCTCCCTAAGCTAAACTCTCTCACAAATGAAGAAAATGGAAAATATTTACACATTTTCATAATCCTCAGGAAACACCCATTCCTCAGCCTTAAACTCGACGGTTTTATCAATTTACGGCTGGCAAGTGCTTATAATGTTTTTATAATACGACTCTATTTGCCTTTTATAGACAATAATGGAAAACTTGACGAACAACTCCAAAAAAGCTAAACACTCGTTCGGAGTGGTCCTTTTGGAGTAAAAAAAAAATTACGATGCAAATTACGAGAGATATAAACTCTCTTGATAGAGAGGGAAAGGGATGCCTCTTTGAACGCTATCGTAAAATCCCAAAATTAAATTCTTGGCTACAGAATAATGGCGGTACGCCTTGGAGGGGAGCACAACGTGGTTAAACGTCTTCCCACGGACCCCGGGTATCCCACGCCTCACTTCTCCCACTTCTTTCTCCACCATTTATTCGTCTTACTTCCAGGCCTCTTCCTTTCCACCACGGCACACTCTATCCTCACCATATCCTCATTCTATCCCTCCCGCTCCCATTCAACTATTAGCAGGCAGCGCCACAGCCGCTCCTTGGCTCAACTAACGCCGGCTGCCATCGCTTACACTCTAAAGCCCGCCCACACCCGACCGCCCTCCCCCCTCTCACCTCCCGGCCAGAAATAAATAGAGCAATGAGAAAAGTTTCTGATTTCTAAATTTGAAGGGCGCATCTCAAGAGTGTGGACTTTTATGCGAGCGGGTTATTGCCTCAAGCAGACAAGCCACTCCTTACAGTATTCTTATTTAATTTTCAAAGAAAAAGTGAGTGAGTGGCACGTTTTGCAGCTTGAGAAACTTTAATCAGGATTTCTTCGGAGGCTATGCGTTCCAAGCAAACAAACTCCTTTGAGCATATTAATGTTTCTTCTTCGCAAGATGGGTGAATAAATGGGTAAATTTTCACCTTCTAGGCTTGTAAACTATATGGAATGGTAACAAGCAAGAATTACACAGCTTGAAGTAGATTTTGAATGCTGAATTTTACTGAATTATCCAGTTATTAGAATCTTCGCTGGATAATCCAATCCGGTGTCCTTTAATGATTCAACAAAACAATCTGGATCCAAAAATTGTACAAACGATTTATCATTTGCCGTAATACTGAGGATAAATTTGACCCAATTAAATATTTCAATTTAAGATGGTGAGTTACTGACAAAATGATAGCTAAAGCAAAAATTACGTCAGTTATTATTGGTTATTACATTCTTCCATGGCAATAAAAACATTGCCTCCTAAAACATAGCGTTGAAAAGAAAAAATATAACCATAGAAATAATGGAAATAGGAATGGCTTTGTTTGACAACTTCATCCTCTGTAGACTGAAGCCACGGCCTAAACACTTGGTTCAATGATTTAGATAATATAAGACTGAGAAGTCTGACGCTCGTCAATGTAATCATTATTCTATTTCGCTTTTTGCGTCCACAAAAACAAAACTGAGACCTCAACAGGTCGGAATCAGTGGCGGTAGTCCTGATAACCCAAAAGCTGAGGGTTTTATTCATACCTGGGCGGGGCCTCACCACCCAGGACATACTGTGTGTTGTCTAGGAGTTGATTGTAAGAAAGGAGCATGAAGTCTATGAAGGCCTTGGGGGATAAAGACAGCCTATGCATCATTGATTTATAATTCGTATTTTTTTAAATTTGAACTGGCTAAATTGCGCAATTCAAATCGTCCTTTCTGGTGATCGCCCCCGATTGAAGTACCACTCAGAGGTAAGGCTCGCGGACCTAGAGCCACAAGTTCAGGTTAATGGAAATTAAAATTAATTTCAAAGAGCTGGTGGAGCGGCATTCTTTCCCTGGATCACCACCACACTGATAGGAACTTAATTAGAGGCGACGAGCGGCGGGAAACTTCCACGAAGCTGCAGGCAGCTTCCGTTGGGACGGTAATCATCCTTGTAGTGGCCCCATCTACACTTACTTCTCCCCTCCCACTACAGCGCCTCCCGCCCCCCATCCTCCCCTTCGGTCCAGGTTATTTGCGCCGAACACCACATATAACTCACACCCGGCCCTCTTAACGCCCTCCCACCACCCCAACCCCCCCACGCAAGCAGACACCCCGCATTAAAAGTGTTTTTTGATTTTCCGAGCCACTTGAGCCGCAGTTGTCTCGCCGCTGCACTCGATATGCCCATCCTTTTATCTCACGCGCGCTAGAGAGGATCGGAAACTGAGACGGGATTAATAGGAATCCGAGACCTTGACGGAAAGTGGAAGAGACGGCGACAGAGATGTGGAGCAGAGTCGGAGCTGTGGGAACTTCCGAGAATACCAAAACGGTACAAAATACCCCCGAGGAAGTAGAGAGTGCTGAAACGAGCCGTATTTTACGGGAACTTACTCAACTTTTTGAGTCCTCAAAGCTGCGGCTCAGAAATGGGTACCACATTCGGGTTTGTCCGTGGATTCCAAATTGCTACCAACTGGACTCTTCTTGATTTAAATATAAATGACGGAAATTCGATTTAAAATCTAAAAAATGTAAGAATCTCAGCAAGAATTCAAGAAGCAAGTTGATATTACCATCCAAAAGGGTCGTAATATTTTGCTGACGCGCCTTGATGTTAGAAAGGATATTTTATGAATTCTCGGAGTTTTGACTCTTGCAGTTTCGAAAACCTCCATGCTCTTAAACACTAGTTAAATTAGTAAACCGATCCAACAGCCGCATATAGATGCAGGTAGGTGGTAACGCGTCGTAACATCTACCCAAATAACGACGGTTCGAAACTGGGCTATGGCTTGTCATTATAACGACTGCGGCCTTAATTTTACGGAATTCATCCAGAATAAAAACACAAATTAGTAGAAATCGTGCGAATTGTTCCGACGTTGGGCTACGGCTTGCCTAGACGTGGCGTTACTTTTCATTAGCGCTACGATCTTAGAATAAATGGTATGTTATATTATAGGAGTTGACATGTTAAGGTGATGAAAACGTATCACTATTTGGAGATTCATTCACGGAAAATAAAAATAATTGTCAAATATCAAAAAAATGTATGCGGGCACAGTTTGTAAGTTTGAAAGAAAGTCTATGTCCTCAGCAGTACTCATTTGTTTACACAATTTCTATAAACACAGTTGGAATCTCTGCATTCGTCACCCCATATTACGTGTGATAATTGCAGTTATCAGGCCATAAGAACGTAAGTTGCCTCGTGTTATCTGATGATACCTATATTTAATGAGGGATTATTGAATAGAAGTTAATGCTAATCGGCTATTAACTGAGATACAAATCCCTGTCTTTGCAAAAATTTTTTTGCTGTTTTGCTGCAAATGCTGTTTTTTTCATTTTTGGAATGATAGGGATTCTTGTTCTAGGTCAGATCATCGGACGGCAATTGCATCGATCCTACGAATGAAGCTTTAAAATTGCGGTTGGACCTCATTTGGTTCATATGCTAATAGGCACTAATTTTTTCTACAAACTTATGATTTAATTTTGTCACCATGAAAAAATTGCTGAACTAACAATTAAAAGACTTTTAAGGGAAGAAATATCTTACAATAAATTTCGTGTATGAGTATTTGACATTCCTGGTATAATATCTAATTAATCAATTCATAGCGATTTCTTGGCATCATATTTTTATCATTTTTTTATTGTATAGCGTTGGGCGCTCTTGTGTAAACTTTTTAAGGCCTGTTGAAATGCAATTAAATTATAAAATGAGCAAAACATTCCAAAGGACATCACTTCATCTTATATGAGTAACGAATCGTCAAAATGCCAGAGACATCACTGGAATGGAATGTTCAGCAACTTTAATTTTCTCAACTACGACGGCAAATATTTTATAAATAAAACAAGTTATGTATTGCTTATGGAGGTAGATTTCCCGGGTTTCCATTCGGGTCAAAGAGTCTCGGGTTTCCATTCTTTGATCCGGATGGAAACAAGAGAAATCTACCTCCATAGCATTCACCGGGAAAGCCTGAAATCATTCATTATGCGTTGCTTGGTTTCCACAGTTAAAAATATTTCTCACTTTCCGCTTGGTATGAAAGTGGCTGGGACGTTAATTACCTACGCCCTCACAACAGGATTCACGCCTCCATGCTAAACAGGTGGGCTGAGTGTAAAGTTAAATACCAGCGTGGGATCAGGAATTTTCATTGCTTTATGAATGAAATTTAATCAATAAAGAGACTTATCCTGGCAATAAATCTTTTCTCAGCATCGGTAATTTTAAATCCACCGAAGTGCGTTGAGTAATTTGTGTTTCCTCGCCAGCAAGGAAGCCATTCTGAGAAGATGCACGCCAAGACTAGTTTAGATAGCTGCTACAAGAGTCAAAGCTTCTTGAAGAGCCATCGAAATCTCAATCCAGCCAAGCAAATGAATACTTATCCCAGAAAAGAGTGAAATAAGAATCTTTCTTTTCGAAGATTTTTCTGGACATAGCATTATATCGAGAAGGAATCAATAAAGTTCAAAGGATGAACTAGAAACGATGATACATGATAATATTTAGGGATTAAAACTTAAGTTTTTAGTGGTTAATGATAAACACTCAAAGTAAACACATGGTGACCCATCAGAGATAAAGTTCTTACATATGATTTCGAGCAGTCTTAAAAAACATTTCAAACAGCACCCGTTATGGCGGTAGAGTACAAGTGGAAACACAGTGAACTCGCTAAAAAGTGGGCAACACAAGTTGAATGCTCGACTTTATGATAGTTTAGGAGTACACACAATGGATATCAGCTGGGAACGAAGCATATACATGCACACACAGTGATTCAGGATCACTGATTCCAGATTTCCAAAAACTTAAATAGATCATCGTTGAAGTGCATTAAATAGCTTGGATGCAAATCAAATTGTGGATTTGTGGATAGCAAAAATAAATTGGATGCAAATAGTGTTTCCCTACTAGTTTTACAGTGCTTCAGCCACGAAAAAGGAGATTTTAACATGGGCTCTGATGAAGATTGATCAGATCACAGCAGAAAAATGCCAATTGGAACGAGAAAGCATTTTCCAGCTTTTATTCAAAACAGTTTATAAGAGGCGAAAAGTCCAGGAAAATTGGATGAAAGTAAAATGTAGGCATTTTTACCTCCGATTTAACAAACATACGGACAAATTACTGCCGTATTATAGTCAAAATGTGGTGTTTCCATGCAAATGGCGCTGCAGTCTGCTACTAAGGTTAGACAAATGTGGCCATAAAAATATAGTCATGGAATAATTTCAATATTTTGTACCTTAATTTTTATTACAAATAGACAATCGATTTCATCAGTGGAAGAAGGATTTTTTAAAATGAATAAATAAAATTTTGTCTCTTAGTATATGTCTAGACTCACATAGTGAAGCCGGAGCCGCCATAAAGCTCAACTTTTGTGGCCGCAATCCTTTCATTTTGTTACAAATGGGAGACCCAATACGCGGTTCACCGTAAAACAAACGATGGCACAGTTATTACTATTATATTTCCCTCACGAGAGTGAAACCGTGATCGTTATTGTTCAAAATTTGTCGGGAAGTTTATTAACTAGTTTATATGGAGTGAATGCATTCTCAGGTCAGAGACTGTGAATATTACCCTACCAGAGAGGTCTTCGCTATGGATACCGTTATCTACTACGTGAAAGAAGGATCTGTGAATCCAGCCCTGGTATCATAGCAAAATCCATCGTTTAAGTGTCTAATCATTGACAAACAAGAAAGTCTCGATTCCTAGCCTATCATTGGTGTCACTCTCTCATGAAACGGATTAAATCGGTCGTATGTGAAGAGACTGGTAATCGAAACACCTGGAATTCAAATGAACTTTGTGCTTGCTCTCCAGTCATGACAAAGTAATCGATTTCCATGGCATTTTTTGCGAGAGGAGAGATCAAAGTCGAACTTATTGACCATTGGGTAATGTACAACCAAAACGTGGGAAGCGTGAAAATGGAACGAGGGATCATAAAACTGACACCAGCTAAAAAACAGGAGTAACATCTTTGTCCAGGAACAAAAAATAGAGAAGAATACGTTCACATAGTAAAGTAAATCATCACTAAGATTCATGTTTTTGGACAGTTAACATCAGGTTTCTTGAATCGGATGCCCTAGGGGCCTCTATTGAGACATAAATACGTAGATGTATATACAAATGGTTCGTTATTATTCCCGCTGATAGAATGTTACTTCTGTATGCTGCTGTATGTAAAGTATTTAAGAAGAATTTCATAAATTTAATTGAGAAGCGAGCTTCGTTGGCTTGGCCATGCTGAGAAAACGGTTGAGAATCGAAGGGCGAAAGAGATTATGACAGAGTAGCGAATGGTGAAAGGGGAAGGGGTATATCGAGAGTGCGATGGGTGAAATTGCAGGATGATCTTATTTAGTGAAGGAATATTAGGAGTCTTAGGAACAGAAGAGTGCATAAGGGGCAATTAATGTGGATAACTATCGTAAAATAGATAATAATATACAAAGGATATCGTACAGTCTACTTTATTTTCAACTCGTACTACACGTGTTTCAAATGACTAGCAGTCATCATCAGGTTACCTGTTGTATAACATCTCGCCTAAGAACGTGGAATTTATTCGTAAAATAGATAAGCAAAGATGGAGCAGGAAGGATTAAAATTATTTATAGTAATACCAGATTAACGATCCTATCACCAAAATTTAGACATTTTTTTGCTATGACTAACCCGAAAGGGAAGAGTGTGACGGTATGTATATAATACAAAATATAATGAATATTCGCTATTGATACAACTGACTAATAAAATCAGGGGCTATATTTTCAGCTGATAATTAAGCCACAACAAGGTACACCGTGCGAAGGGTTGCAAAACATTCAAGATACTTCCTATTGGATAACATGTAATAGACAATGAAGTTCAGGCGGGGACAAACTAATAGAGTAGGGTGTAGAAAGGAATTCCTGCCGAGAAACGTTCGACTTCATCATGCCTCGCCAAGTGGTTGACGCTCGCCAAAAGGAAAAGGGGAAATTGCTCGGAAAAGAAGTGGTTCCATTCTGTCGAATCCCGCCATCACTTGGCTGAAGCGTATCCCTCTAAGTATCGCGGGGATTGATTGCAATGAGTTCACTGCGAGAGATGAAAGTTAAGGAAAAGGATACCCTAAGGTGTTTGGAAGAGAGCCTAGAAAGGGGTTTGAGGATAAGGGAAAAAGGCGAGAGAAGTTGAGGCGATTGTGTTCCCCTTCAGGAAGGCCACCCTGCCCTTACCCTCACCCATAACCCCGCCCTCTTATATCCCTCCCCTCCCCCCGGATACTCACCCAATCCACACCATTCCCCACCCACCTTGGGCCAATTTCCGAAATCAATTAAGGGAGTGGTCGGAATGGACCGTAAATTTCTCTGGAAACTATCAGGACTACTCGACTGGAACTACCTACCAACGGAGACAACTCTTACCACGCTCATCCCCCCCTTCCACATCCCCCCCTCGGTCCACAATCACCTCCCGGGGCCAGCCGCGTCAATCGGTCCCCATTCCCTTCTCCGAGTGGGGCGACAGTCTTTCCGCGCCTGCACGTGGAGGCACTTCCCGGCGGCGACCCACGACTCTCGGACAAAACCCCGATTCCACGGTGGTGCGGATTTTTGGGGAAGCGCTCGTGTGGCTTAGTCGCTCCCCGGAGCTTTTTCTCATAGGTTTTACAGGAGAGTACATAGTGTTGAAACGCATGGAAGGGAACATCGTTATTTTGAAAATAAATGATGCATAAAAAGTCAGAATCTCCGGGGAGGAGCGGCATCCTTGTGGAGTGACGAGGAGTTCCCTGTGTACGGATACAAGTTCATTGCAATTGGTGCAGACATAAAGTTCCCGCTAAAGAAGGCCGTAGAACTGATAGGCGACGAAATAATTGTGATTCGACCGCTAAATTACTTCTATATCTCTAATTTGTATTATGACCACTTAGAGAAAAATGTAAGGTCGGTTTTACTTGAATAAGTATATCCTACCTATCCCGCCAGTACAACGCTGAATTGAGCTTGAAATAATACGGTGATAAATACAAAAAAGAGAAAAATCTATGAACAAATTTCACTTTGTTCCAAGTGATTCAAATACTATTTCTGCCAAAAATCTTCAAAAAAAGTAGAACCTTCAAGGGTATGGATAGTAAAACTTTGGAATAAGCCATATTTGTTCAATAATCACATATATTTATGAATACGCGAGTTAAGCCTTGCGAACTTACTGGTAATGAAAAATAGTAAATGAGATAATTATCAATCTGATCGTACACAATAGGTCATCATGCATGTATTAATGTAATATATACACATTCAGAAATGAGACAGATGAAAGTGGAGTTGGAATAAGGTGCTGAGTAAACCCATTGACTAAAATTCGCCAGTGTTCGAGCAGTCGTAATAGCGTGATGAGACACGGCTGAAATGGGAATACTTTGGGGTTGGATGTCATCTGGAGGCGCGGCAACGGCGGCTGCTGGCCCTGGAGCAGCGAGGAGCGGGCCGTAAAAGCGGAAGTCCCTTGGTTCGCCTTCAGGGGGGAGGTGGGCGGGAGAGGCGTTCATGGGGACGACGACAATTGGGTGCGGCTCTGTCACTTCCTCATGCTCTTCTTTTTATCCGCCGAAGCGCTGACGGGGCGACGCCCGTCAAGCCGCTTCATCAATTCAATTTGGCCGCGCGGCGGAATCGAAAATGACGCCTCGGACGAGGATTGACGGGGGGCGCGGATCACGTGACTTCTATGCCAACCGACGATGGCGCGACCATTAGACTTTTATCACGAGGAGAAGAAATGCAACCGAGCACTCTCGACCGTGGAGTAATCATTGGCTGGGTGGCTGTGGGCTTTTCTGTTGAAGATAGGGCAAAGCTGATTTCGTCTGCAGAGCCTTAAAACATGGATTGAAGGAAAGAGTGGATATTCTCCTCACAAGAAGTGATGCATATTTTTTCGCGAAAAATGATCCACCAAAACGAGGTCATTTGCTATTCATACCAGCAGCATACACCACAAAATATCGCTATACCCACCTCGTCCATAAAAATTAGCTTCCGTGAATAAAGACATATTAAGAATTTGGGAGGCGAGTGTTCGAGCGAGCAATGTCATGAATCATAAAGCGTTTTCTTCAAAGCATTTCAATTTTGCATTTATCTAAGTTATGTATTACGATGCTTTGACGATTTCACCATTACTGGTGCTTTCAGCTTATTAGATTCACAAATGGTCCGTTCAATATTTGCGAATGCGCCTTTTGATGATTTCAATATTCACCATGTCTATCCCACCGTATGATTTAATACATTCTATTGTTTTAATATATGACGTGCTGAAAAGAGGTGACAGTAAATGAGATACAAATAGATTAATGCACCATTAGTCATTTCATCCAAAGGTTACTTGATATCATTCAGTGTACGCCAATTTTTGCACTATTGTTTCTTGCCCTATTTTTTCCGGCCTATTTACTTATCCATAGGTCTTGTGCGTGGGAATTTTCATCGATGGTCTAGAATTGTTGGCGTAAAAGAGGAGGAATTTGGAATTGGGCCAGCAAGGGAGGGAAGTCTTAGAAACCCGGTGTTGGAGAAGAGAAAAGAGAATCAAACGGGCAACAAACTGAGAAGAAATTGAGAGGTGTATCAGAGAGTGTAAGGGGAGAAGACTATGGATCAAATTTGATAGAGCATGGAAGAAGAAGACGGTTGATAGAAGGCATCCTAAGTCACAATAATTTTGTTTAAAGGATTATAGGCTGAAAAAATATAAAAAAAGACACCCGAGAAAGATCAAAGAAAAAAGCATTAAGGTAGCTGGGAAAGAATATCTGGGTAGTAAAGGATTTTCAATGGGTAATGGAAGGGTTGTCTCTAATCAATATTTCGATTGGAATACTGATGCTGATGATGTTCTGTTCCAAGCAATGTTTTCACATTCAAGCATTGGACCACTCACGGTGGGAGATGCCTGAAAGTTAGTCTTATGTCGTTATTAGTAATTTTCTCTGAGTGTATAAAAGTATGTTAAGAGATAGGTGTAGTAATAGTATGAAAAGAAGTAGTTTGACCTAAGTGAATTGCCAATACCTCCAGGATAATTTTACGCATATAAAGGCATCAATATATAAAAGCGAGGAAGAGAGCGAACCCGTAATTATCCAGACTTACGGGAGAGGTTTGAGCAAACCACAGTTCGCATACATAACAGTACAATTTAAATGAAATAAATGGAAGAGTTTTACACCAAAATTACTACTTAACTGGCCCTCGTCAGTCATCAAAGTAGTGGCCCTTGGAGGAGCCACATGGAGGGTTAGCGTTTCCACCGAATAAATCACATGGACAGTTCATACGTCGTAAGTAACTGCTACTTGGCCCTTTTACTTACGACTGCCAAGAGAATACACGCGATACGCAAGTTTTATCCGGGCATTTGCTTGTTCAAGCCATTACATTTTTCTGCCCACATAAGTTGTTTATGCGAAGAGGTCGACAGATCTGAAAAATTCGTTCAGCAAAAAAGTATTTCACTCCGCATTTTAAATAAGTATTGATGTCCACAGTCAATAGTAAAGCGATGTCTCACGTTATTAAATGAAAACAACTTAGCACAACGTATGCTCGAAAGCTTTGCTAAGTAGAAATAGAATGGAAAACATTTAAGAAATTGTTTCAATATCATGCGAAAAGCTGCTTAAGAAAAGACTTATTAACACCATACGCTAGACATTACTGTGACGATAGCAGTAATTCAGAGAGCTGGGGTCAAAATTGATGAAAACTGACAGATGTTAGCTATATGCATTCAAATTTGAGAAAATGAAGGGCCAAATAGAGAATGATCATGTATTCAAGCATTCGCGAGATCACAGAGCCAATTCTATGGCATACATGAAATATTTGATTTTACATCGATTCATGCTCCCAAATGCGCACGAAAATGTATGGATTAAAATTATCTCGACGGTAGACTTTGAGTTTTCACAACGAGAGAGGGATTCCTCGAAGGCAGTCGCTAGGTTAACTAGTCTAACTAGAACAGGCCCTCTTCGTTCATTCTAATTCGTAGTCATGAAAGAAATCCTCATCTTTAAACAAAGCATTTTTGAAAGTGCATCTATCTTCGTACCCGATCGCGCGTGAAAATTACAAAGACTGGCAGTCAATGCTTCATATTACTGTACATCCCTCCATACATGGTAATACAATTGAAAATATCTCAGAAAGAACACTCCTTAAGGAGAAACTTCTTAATGCTGCATGGCAGTTCCCTGGATAACTAATCACGCTGCTTTAATAATAAGAATAACGTGAAGGGGAAAACAATGCAGATATATATATATATATATATATATACATATATATATATATATATATATATATATATATATATATATATATATATATATATATATATATATATATATATATATGTATATATTCCGAAAGCTAGCTATGTAAGTGTGATCGTCTCTTTTTTTGTGTGTCTATCTCCTCCATCCTATCCACATCGTGTGTTCATCGCCGCATGGCTGACTCCAATCCATCAACGTATTTATATATATATAAACAGTTTGCCAGAGAAAGGCAGACGCTAAACACAGAGACACCAAAAAAAATATGAACACACAAAGTTTCTTGATATTTCGGTGCCACTAGCACCTTGTTCGCAAGAGCGTAGAAGACCACTGGTCTTCTGGACCACAGGTCTTCTACGCTCTTGCGAACAAGGTGCCAGTGGCACCGAAATATCAAGAAACTTTGTAAGTGTGTTCATATTTTTTTTGTCTCTCTGTGTTTAGCGTCTGCCTTTCTCTGGCAAACTATTTATATATTCGTCACTTGAGTGATCCTAAGTGTAGTTTTATATATATATATATATATATATATATATATATATATATATATATATATATATATATATATATATATATATATATATATATAAAAATACGTTGATGGATTGGAGTCAGCCATGCGGCGATGAACACACGATGTTGATAGGATGGAGGAGATAGACACAAAAAAGAGATGGTATATATATATATATGTACACACATTTATATATATTTATATATGTATATAAATATATATATATATATATATAATATATATAATGTTCTTTGACATATTTTCGAACTTTGCTGACTATTATAGTTATGAGTGTAATAATATGTACGTGAGAAGGACGTTTTCAACATGCGTGATATGTATATACATTTTGAAGCTGAATCCCAGTGAATTCAAACTTGATGGGATTTAAATGTATATGTTTGTAATTATTAATTGATTCTTCTATTTTATTTTTTGTTTTTATACTTTTCTTATTTACGTAACTCCATTTTGTAATATATCCCAATGTGAACAATCCATGTGAAATATCTCATGGGCCAGAAAGGTTTACGATAATAAATGATTTGAAATTGAAATATGCATTTACTTGGTTGCAGTCTCACGTGTCTATTTTTAAATCCCGAGCGTGACACTGATAATGGGGCAATGCACCAGTGATGACACCCCTCGCTCCCGATGCCGTCGCCCGATAAACGGTCCATAGAAGCGGCCGTGAAAGGGAAACGCGGTGTATGGGCTCGCGTGATGAAACTGAACTGCAGTCGACGCTTCGCGTGCGGTTTATTAGTTTTTTACGGTCGCCCGCCTGGTAAACTCGGAGTGCATCGAATTTTATAGCTCACGCCGCCGCTGCAAGGTGCAGCGTTTCGAAATTGGAGGCAACGGAGGCGGAGAAGGTGATTCGTGGGAGTTTCTGTCGCTCTCCATTCGCGCACGGATGGGTACTCCGAATGATTTGACGCACGCGCAGAGGCGAGCGAGCTCTCGACGTCATACTGAACTGATCCACTTCGAATATCCGTCACATTAATCCGGAGGACACTTGTGGAATGCTGCAATACTAAAAATAGGCACGCCAAGAGACCACGCTTTACGAAACGATGACGATTCCAAACTTTTTCCTATTTCCCAGAGACATGGGCATATAACTCATGTTATGAGAGACAGCTAGTTAGTGCGGCCCATCATTGTAATAAATCATAAATTTGTACTATTTTCATATTTACTTTATTTGCCAAATAAGTTTCAATACATTGATGTTCATAATTATAAATATTTCAAATAAATTTCATAATAAAATAAGTGAGAAAATAACATGAAATCGTAATTGTTTCTGATGACCGCTGGACATTTTCACAATTCGACGCCTTTTGTTACCTCTTACCCTTGACCCTTGGCTGGTTTATATCTCTACGACCTCTAACGAAATGAAGACATCGGCTCAGAGCCATACTTTCCGCCATTACCAAAACTATTGGAAAATACCGTAACAGATGGCTCGGTTACAAATTAAAGATACGGAAAAACATAAACCCAGAGACTTGTCAACTAAAGACCACCTGCTGGCTTCCGACCCGAAACGGACCAAGTCAAACGGCCAAATCTCGAACTTGTAATGATGATGGTGATGACCTTCAGAATGTATTTCCGGAAAACTTTGTGGATAAAAAAGATGGAATAAAATGGATTTACGCGGTAGTTGGAAAATGTAAGTCAGAGATTTTCACGTTACTCCCACGTTGTTTCATCTGGACTGAATATAGTTTCGCCGGAGTTCTAATCGGTGTCTTCAGGTCCAAAATGATCAGCAGAAATAGATCCAATAAAGCGCATAGCGTAGATCACTTGAAACCAAATGATGCCAATTCGAAAATGGATGAAACTGAAGTCATTGGAGACGGAACAACGAGGAAGTAACTCGATAGGCTAAGTGGCGTGGATTTTGTGCTGCTCACGCATTAACTTATTCTTACACAACTGCATTCATAATGAATAATACTCTCAAAGTATCGAGTCAAAATGTTTTATTCATCATGAATATCAATATTCCCTCCATTCTCAGCCATGAGAAACCATATTCACTCGCTCAACGTACTTTGATGACTAAAACATCATCATCGGTGCACTAATATATACTAAAATGACTTAGTTTTGTTGTGGGCTTCAGAGTAGAGAAGGAAAAACGTTGGGAGCACTAACTGTCATAACAAGTGGTCGACACCTAAATTGATAAAGCTGTTATTTTCCTCAGATCATTCCAGTGATTCAGGTACTTTACTTATTTAACGCTACCATTTACTAGGCAAATGTTATCTAACGGAGGAAATACAGGAAACCAGTATTATATGAGGATATATAATATGGAAACGAGCCCGATGCATGATGAAATAACCAAGTGATCCAAAACTGTGGGCTCGAATACGAGAACATCGGAAAGGAACCCTATGCATACGCCATTATTAAAAACCTGTGGACTCGACGGGCAAAATACACTGAGTAGGTAAATCATGGAGTAAAAATGAAGTTTTATAGAGGAGGTCTATGGTTAGCTTACTGTATATTACTATATAACGAAGCGGAGAACAGTAGCAAACCAATGCTCACACTTACGACTGCTGAAGGAATCACCATCAGCAATCATCAATCTAAACACTGGTTTTCGGCAGCTCTCCACTTCACTCTCCGAACAGCAAACCACTTAATACATACCACTTAATACATAAATAATTTCATTTTGACGTCTTTCACAAAGTGCCTGATATATTTCCATTCTTGGTCTTCCCCTCTCATCCTAAAAATTAATTTCTCCCTTCATTTTTGCTTTCACTAGGCTCTCGAGCCAAAAGACCTCGTTTCTTTTTCTTCACAATTTTCATTATATTTATGAAATAAGGGGTAGAATATATTAATTGGCTTGACTCATGCAGTCCTGAGCAAACCTTGACACAGGAAACGAGTAGCAATAAACATACAACGTGTAGCGATGAACATAAATACGGCTCCGTTCTTCACACATTTCGGATATGATGGGGATATACTTTCTTTCACTGCAAGTGACAGACAGGGCCACCGACGATTTGGCCATGAGCGACACGCAGGCAAGGACGGGGCAAGAGAACCAGCTCGTGGAGGAAGCTCAACTGGGGGGGGGGGCTAAAAGGTTGAGGGAGGGGTGGGAAGAGAAAAGGGGTAAGATGGATGGGGGAAGTGGTTTGCGGGGATTTAGGGCGACTTAAAGGGCCACAGGACGAGCGCCTCCCCTTAAGACGGGGGGGGGGGAGAGGGGGGGAGTGTGAGCGAAGGCCTAAGAACGGGATGCGATGTGGCCGAGGTGACGGCCGTGTGGGCTAATTGATTCCATCTGCTCTCCCCACTCCTCCGTGTCCCCTTGGAAATAATCCGGGTTCCCTGACTGTCCAGGAGGAAACAAGACCTTACTTAACACTGTAGGAGCGTCACGGAAATGTGCCGTCCCTTCGGCCTCCAAATATTTTACCCTTGAAATGGAGACCATGTTACACTGGGAAGACACAATCCTTCTGTCGCAATTCCATTTTTACTTTCAAAGAAGCGATGAACTGGGGAGAATATATTGTGAACATTCTTCAAGGACATTAGTAACCACCTTGGTAATCACCAGTGATCATATAGCATGAATAGAAAATTATCCATTCAGAGAATATGCCATATTGAAAGCTAAGATGATTAAAAGTTTTAACTAAAAACCATCCTCGTTGAATGTACCACAATAAGTCTGGCCTTGGTAGACTTTATTCTTGCATTCAGCCGTGATTGGGAGAATGACAAAGAAGCAATTTCTTTCACTCCACGATCGGAGCACTTTCAATGGAGTGCAATGAAATAAAAAGACACAATATAATTTTATTTGGTCTAAACATAACGGCTGAAGGAGAGTTTGATAAATGTATGGAAGCTTTGATGCCTAAATGCGGCTATACAGGACTTAAGTCCAGTAGGCCCCTATCTGTGATACCGGATTTACTTTTTACGATATGGCTTCAATATGTCTCAAATGGCTCTTGTTTTAAAATGCTAACTGTTAATTGTATCCACAAGTCAATTCTTGGATGCATTTGGGAACGATGGAGAAAGGAACAGGATATGAGACCCCAAACTGGGACATTAGAATAAATAATAGGTGCCATAATTTATTGAACTTGTTAAATGCTAGATACAAAAAAGTCTCGCGTTTTTTCATGGAGAATGTTGTAATAAAATAACCGTATCACTGTTAAAATGTCTGGTATGATAACTAAAACTGAAACAGCTTTTTTAAGCTATAAAATTGTGGCGAAATAGTTTTTTCTTTGGAAACAAGCATCAGAATTCCGCTCAAAGTTAAAATACTATATTCTAAAATTTACTCCAATGAAAATTAAGTAAAATTTTTCATGTCTATTTATCAATTTACCAAATATAAATGTTAAGTAACATTCAATTTTAAAACTTATATTTTTAGTCCATATGAAGTTGAATAAATTTAACGGAATTTTTAATATAACTGCTTTTTGGCCTCGGTGGCGGTGGGGTTAAGTCCTCGCCTGCTAACCCAAGGGTCGCGGGTTCGAATCCCGCCTGGGTAGATTACCCACTGCCCAGGACATGGATGCTAGTGTGTGCTAAATGAGTTTATCATAAGTGAGGACTGTACAGTCCTAAATTCGCTCACAATAAAGACAAGACTCCGTACTTCGTACATGTCTTGTTTATAAAATACAGACAAATGCTCCAAAATTATATTGATTATATTATTGCGGTTAAAAAACAGAACAGGTTCAAACTGGAATTGAGACCAAAAATCTCACTTCAATTTTACTTCGTTTCATCATGCTCTACGCATCGGTTCCATAGCAGCTTGGTTACATCCATCACATTCGGCTACAGTCGGCCAGATTCAGCTACAATCGAGTGCCCTTGACACAAAACCCTTCAAAAATTGCCACTCTTTTCTTTCATTCCCGTTCACATTCCTTCCCGGGACCATAAGGGAATGAAAATCATCGCTCACTCCACTCATCTTAACGTGGGCGTTATTCCACTTCGCTGACCTTCAAATCGCTCTTTTGTGCCCTCCGAGGGGTTCTCCCCGCCCTCGTGCGTGGACGAAGAACGAATCGATCCGACAGAACTCCTCGAAAGAACAACAGACGGATTATTAATGACCAGTGAGAAAGTTCGTCACTTCCAGAACAGAGGCGAGACGAAAGGCTTTAAAGCAAAACTAATCCCTTGAGCGGTGAAGCAAATATTTCCGACGGTAAGGAACAAGAATGGCAAACTCAATAGAAATGCGATTTTGGAAATACAGTCAGAGAAATGAAAAGGAGCAGGATAAAAGTTTCCGCCGCAAAAGCCTTGGAATAAAAGTGAAATGTCAGCAACATTCCATTGCTGTGAATCAAATAATTGGTTACTTCATCAAATGGATGATTGTGGAGATACAAGGTAAGTTCAAATTCATAAGAATATCCTAAATTTGATATACAAGAACAAAATACTGGATTATTTATCACTGTATAACAGTACCTACATCGTGGGTCAGTGTACATTGGCTTTGTATTTAGAAAAGATAGTATAATGATCAATGAATTGAGTTCAAAAAAATTAACTGATAAAAAAGTGCAAAGAATATAATTGCAATGAACTATCAGGTGCAGTTTGAATTCTTCTATTTTCATATAACGGAACTAAATGGCTTCTCTTTGGCCGTACCTCTGCGTGGAGGCAATAATAATCACTCATGAAGGTTAAAAAGGCCAGCGAATGACAGCAAGATCCCCAACACCAAAGACGCATTATTAAACAGGAGCTTAGAGCATCACAGAATATTTAGGAAATATCCAACTTAGACAAAAACTTCCTCCGGGCGATATAAAATGAATCTAACTCTTAATTCTATTACATAATAACTCGAATAACTCTTGCTAATACACAAGATTTCGAATTTTTATTTATCATATTCCGCCAGTCGATCCACATGCAGATTTCTATTCAACGAGAGGTCAAGTTTTTTTTACCCAAGAAAACAGCTTTATTTTTCTCACTTATCCTTCCCCAGATGATGCACAACTATTTGCACCATAAAGATTACATATATTTGATGAAAAAATGGTCAAGTATTGGGGAACGCAGTAGAAGATGGTGCGTGAGAAAAGCAGTGGGAAAAGAATTATCACCGGCTTTTAGAAAAAAGATCGGCGGATAAGAAGAGAGCCGTGAAAAAAGTTGTTTAAACCTCTGCCGAAGGCCTTCGCCGTTTTTGCACAGCTCTTGACATTTTGAATAGAAACTTGCTCTCTTTATTTACGCGCTCAAGCGTCGTCAGCTCAGTGAATGGCCAAAAAATACATTTAAACGAAATTCAACCTCTCACTCTTCATAGGTTCTGAGAAGAAAGAGGATACACTAGCGTAAATTTATGCCTAAGTCACGCTGGAAAACGCTCAGTTTTCTATAGGAATGGAAATGAGAATATAAATAGGAATGAGAATTTCCTGGTCCACATATTCTGAGCATCTGAGTAAACACTCCAAATTGATGTTTCATTTGCAAATACTAAATACTAGTTTTCAAAGAAACCTCATACCAGGCGTCAGTTCATTAGTTACTTACCATTTTGTTTAATCCTTAACTTTGTTGACGCAAACATAGAAGGATAAATTTAACTAAAGGTAAACTTACATTGAAAAGGGTAAGTTCTAAAAAAATTAAATACATCTCCTTTTAACAAAAATATACGTAAATGTGTTCGTTCGAGCATGCTTCCGATGTAATTAAATACATGGAAAATTTTGTAAAGGCTACTTAAGATATCCGGTCAGTGTCTACGACGAGAAGAATATTTTGGAAAGAGTAGTACCTAAATCTGCCGATGATTTATATTCGGGACCGAATTTTTCTTCCTTTGTATCTCTGAATTACACTATTATTACTATTATTTATGTAAATCGATTGCATTCGAGTTTTTTATTCATGGCGCAAAATATAAGAGGAAAAACTTTAAGATCAAGGCAATACAGGATAGGTTGATTTGGTTTTGCATCTTCATTATCAATGCAGATCATCATTAACATACCGCAACTATTCGTGCCACAGAGATCATTACAGAAACCTTCAAATCCATCACAGTGGTGGTCTGTGTTGTGGAGTAGTTTAACTTCAACGTTTACGATTAAATCACATCTGCTCAATTGTTTCCACGTATCGCGCAACAGCAACGAGATACCTAAGAAACCAGAATTGATTAAGAGCTTTGAAATCAAGTGCACGCCGCCCGAATCTAACTCGCTTTCATGCACCGGTGTAAAGTGAGTATAATACAAGGAGCGTTTTGGCTCTAATTCTTTTCTGCTTGTGTTGTATTTAAGCCTATTTAACAATATAATACACAAAACTATTAAGGATGTAGTTTTGACTGTATTGGTGAGGGAGAAGTAAAATGAAAATGACTTAGAGAAAGATAAAATTCCACTTTCCATAACAAATACCCTAAAATAACCGAAAATTGCTTCGGGGATACAGCTTCAGGGATAGGTAGGGACAAAGAACTTAATTATCATAATTATGCCCATAAAACTTCTGCTTTGATTTTAATAACTTACGTTTAAAAAATGACATCATATGTGCTTTCCTTTTATCACATTTATTCATTGATTTATTCACGGCCCCTATAATTAAATATTCCTCTTCAACAATGTTTTCCCCCTCTTTTACCCGTGATTTCTTCTTCCAACCCGTCCTTTTCACGAATTTTACTCCACCATTATACATATGGGTATTAATTTCACTTATATCTATTCCTTACAAATAGCCAAACCATGAGTACGTCCATTACCAGAGCATCTATTCCCCATTCTTCCATCCTCCACTCAATTCTATCCCTGACGCTCCTAGTTTTATCGCAAACATGTCTCATATACCTTATGCTCACTACATTTATTTTAATGTTTCGTATCACCTGACATCTAAACAAAGAGATAAGTCATGAATAACTATAAATAACAGCATATTTATATAAAGATTTCCACGTCCAGGTCAGTCCATTAAGTCGACACTCAGCAACCATCATTATCACTGGCCTCCGACTGCTTTCAACGGCATGTCCTCTACTGTGTTCGATGCGGAAGATCTTTATTCATTTACCCTCTAGTTCAGCGAGTTTTATGCTCAAAGCATTCTGATTCATTATCCTCCAATTACTTGCTCTCCTTCAAGCATTTCCTCCATGATTCTGCTCATAGAGCAATTTAAACGAAAAATGTGCCCCAACCCAGGCGTCTATCCCTTTTCGAATTCTCTCTGCAGTTTTATACCCTCTTCTATTCTCATCAAGCAACACTTATCTCTCCAGAGCAGTGGTTTCCATATTTTTGGCCTAATTCTGTCCTTTCACTGGAGCTCAGAAGATTATCACCCTTTTCCATGACTGAATAGCTCTAAAGATGAATTTCATATGATGTGCAGATGTTTAAGAACTGATACTTATAAATATGTAATAGAAAATAAACTTTATTGAACCCAAGAGAATAAATTAAACCAATACTACTTTTATGGGTTAAAAATAATTTACAGGACATTACATTCCAGTGGATAGTGGTCCAAAATACCCCCAATGGCGGTCGTATTCTCCACGGGTTGAAAACTCTTGCCTCAGATATCTAAATATATGATCGTAAAATTGCCGATGAGTGTGATAACCACTTGAAAAAACGATCGAATAATTACTTCAATCCACGCTTATCGCAAATTGAAATTAAGCTAAAACCATAAACATTTTGAGCAATGTTGCACTCAAAAGATTAGGTAATGAGACATTCTCACAACCGTTATAAATATTTGGCATCAATAATTAGGTCTGATTAGCATTATAATTCATTTGGTACTCTACCAATGGACGACAAATTCCATACCGTGACATTAAAATAGTGGTTAATCATGCCTGTTAATTTACTAATGAAGACACTACCTAGCGCCGACACTACCGCCTCTCCCGGCCGCAGGGCTCACCGGCCACGCGCGCCAGTGTTGGGGGAGATTGATGAAAAACCCAGAGGGCGGAGTGGGAGCGCAGCCGTACCCTCCATTAGCGGAAGAACAAGAAGGAAGGCCGACCTCACATCGTCCCCGCCGCTCACCCGCCCACCATATCATTCAACCAACTCCCCCGGACGGACAAACTCGAGGCGGGCACTGGATGATCCCATTCCCTCCTTCTCCACTGGACGCCGGGCACAAGTTGAGCGTTCTCTCGAACGGTTTGGGAACGGTGGACAACGCCCACCCAATCCCACCTCGAGAGGGCACTGCGAAGCATCGGAGAGTCTGGGAAGCCGATGAGGACGAGTATCGAATTCATGCGGCGATATACATTTCGCTGTGACGACCACGCGTTGTATCGCACGACGCACGATGCTATGGAAGAGAGCCTCTGGAGTGCTTTCCACTGTGGAAGTCGCGATTTTTCGGGGTAGTGACATCATTGTGTAAATTTACAATAGAGCCAGATGAATAAACATACATCCCCTGATTGCAACCGCAAATTTTATAACTAAATAACTTATAATTTTATTAAAACATTCAAGTTGCAAATATTTACTCCACCTAAATACTTCAAGCTCAACCATAAAGATATTTAAATAAATTTGAAATGAATAGAGCTAAACGTACGGGTTATAATGCTCTTAAATATATTAAAGAGCTACACAGTACCAAATGAATTATAATGAATGGGTAAACAGTTAAAAGTGTAAAAATATTTATTTTATATCTTCTCTCGACTGTTTCCTTACATATTGCATGTGGGAGCTTGTGCTAGATATGCTACTTCACGTTAAGCAGGCATTCGTTGTGGGAGAACGGCATCTTCACATCTTCACGGTTGAATATAATACGGGAGGAAGTAGAAGGGTGTGCGTGTAAAGTATTTGTGTGTTAGAAAGGTGTTTAATGCGTTATATTAAGGATGTCTCCTAACATTAAAATTATTTTTTATTTATATACATAAATAAAAGTCCATTAAATGGAACTACTTGGTTACAATAGAATCTATGAGCTATTATAAATTTAATGGAATAAGTGCCTTGTAAAATTGTGGACAGTTACTGGGTGTCGCATTAATCGAAGTCTTTCGAGCACTGCAGCTGCAAGTTAGGCATGGGTTTCTTAAACAAATCAGGTTAGGCGGGTGTCAGGATGACACGGAGCGTATTAATCAACTTCAAATTATCTCCTTAGAACTGATAGAATCGACGAAATAGGAGAAATACCCTCCCAAATTGATAGGCATAAAAGATCCTTCTTTTCACGCATATTTATTTTCACTGTATGAATGTGGCTATAACATAAACTAAGTGAGGTACAGTCACAAGTTGGCCCACACTTTAGTTATCTTCACGTTAACTGATGATTCAGGTTTTATTAACTGCATCAAACTGCCAGTTATTTGAAGTTAGCGTTATAAATAGAAGAACTTAAAAACACGAAATCGAGGGATCTGGGTTCGATTCCCAGTCCAGGCGAATGATTTTTCCACTGTGAATGTCACACAATTGTGTGATCACTAGCGGGTGACTCCGTTGACGTGACTGCGCGGCTAGTCCCGTGGTTCTTTGAAAATCGCAAACTTCGTTTTCACGCGGAGAAGATGAACATACATGGAAATAACGGCTTTATGAAAAAATCGCCAAAACAGATAAACCGTGCAATCACTTTAGGTATTGCCTCTCTGTGGATTACTCAAAAATTCAGTTAATAAAACTAGGCCACTGAATCCCACTTGGTTTTTTGAAGTAGTCATTATTGACTCGAAGGAGGGAGGATTATTTGAAGCAAACA
This sequence comes from Ceriagrion tenellum, assembly GCA_963169105.1. NCBI lineage: Eukaryota > Metazoa > Arthropoda > Insecta > Odonata > Coenagrionidae > Ceriagrion > Ceriagrion tenellum. Next base: position 141,822,129 of record OY720638.1, read on the forward strand.
GTTCGTCGGTGTATCGCAGGTTTATTTTTTTGCTTCAGTCCGCTGTAACTAGTTGCACGCGGTTCATTTGAGTGTCACCCTGACATACAATGCGATTCATTCTTGCTCAGATCGGATGATCAATATTGCAAACCGATATCTCCAGAATATCGCACATCGCATCGAGGAAAGATGGAGTCGACCAACACGTGTTGAGAGTGTCGTGCACTGGATGGTCGAACATCCCTGACGGATACACTTGCCTCTTCACTCGAGCAGAATAAGAAGGACGGAACGGTGCGGGAGGTGGGGGGGGGGAAAGGGGTTCCCGAGAGCTGGCGCCCGAGCGAGTCCCACTCACTCCCCCGGACCCAAAATCCCCGCTAATTGGACGGCGATACCTCGTCCGCGATATCTCTCCGTCTCGACACCTTTCACGCTTTGCCTCCATTCCCACAGCGTCCTCCGGCTTCCTCTCTCAAGCTTGATGGCGAGAGAGCAAAAGGGGTTTGGAGAGAGGGTATCCACGAGGAGGAGACGGGGTAATGGGGGTGTGAAGCGAAGGCCCATTATTCCAACGAGCCACGGGCGGAGAGAGGATTCGAGGGGTCGCGGGTTTTTGACTCTGCATCCGTCGTTTCCGGTTTAAGGATCTCCCACCGAGTCAAACATCAATAAATGTCATTTATTTTCTTCAATGTTCAAGCTACTTTCAGTGAATGTGTCCACTGTGAGATGACGTCCTCTAAATCCAGATTGTACAGACTATTTTCTCACAAATGACACGACGATTTGCAGTAACCGCGTGTGTCAAATTCGCATATTTTTGTGTTTAATTAACCTTTTAATTTTTATAATGGTGACAAAACTGCTTTTTTTGATGTGATCCCTCATCAATCAGTACACCGAATTAAAGTACAAAATATGCAGATTTATCAACGAAAGTACTTTTTGTTGCTAAATTCCCCTCCGTGGAAGTAGATTACGACGTCAATTCCAATAAACTTTGCAGTTTGACTCTAGTTAATGCAGTCAATTTTCCGCTACTCACAAAATACAATGAGCAGGAACCAAAATAGTATTACCTTTCCAACCTTTGGTAGAATTTTTGCTGCATAAAAACTTTTTCAGCGATGTGGAATTAATGTTCAACAGGTAAATAGCGTTCTTCACAATGCTTCGCCTTCTTGCTTTTATAACCATGAAGTTTCAAGCATATTTAACAAAACCGTGCCTTGGAAAAAATTTTATTCGCCAAAATTTTGCAACACCACGTATTATACATGAGAGAAACGACCTGGGTTTTGATGAATGATCGGCATTATTAGGTCATACATACAGAGCTGTATTTATTCGTACCTTGGTAAGGTTGGATTTCATTCGTCACAAAAAACGGCGCCCATCTATTTACTAAAACTTTATAAAACATGAATTAATAGGCATTGTCATCAACCTATGTCTTCAACCGTGGAAGAAATCGATGATAGTTTGTCACATTATGTCCAACTTCAAACTATTAGTTTGCAAACTCGCATTAGTATAACATCATCGGGAGTAACATACTGAAAAAATAGTTAAGCAAATTTCATGGTGAAGAAATCATACGCATGTAAAAGTGGACGAAGAAGCTAGGGTAGCATTACAGTTCAGAGTTCATATGGTTGATAATATTTTGCTCAATTGTAATATGTTTCGTTCGACTACCAAGTCACTCGGCAAAAAGTAACTACCAAATGCATGGGGTGGGTAACGATTCTAGTCATTTTTTAAGGCTGAAATATCACCGAAAATGATCTTTGTACCTTATTAAATTCAATGCAAAGGAATTAATGATATTCAACATTTTATATATGCACAGTGGAGAATGTATATTTGTAAAATATAATAACTTTCCGGAGGAAAAATAAAAATAAATGTTCTGATTCGCAGGGAAGATAATGTACAAGGACAAATGAAAGCTTGTTCTATAAGTAGTATAGATGATAAAAGGCACGGATGTAATCTTTTTGCATGCTCTTGATATCACCAAAACTGGAACCGAAAATAACCAATGTTACTGAAGGAGCGCAATCACATGCGGATGCAAATAGAAGTTATTTTACGAGGCACCAGTCCCTGCTAATATCGTCCCCAATCATATCGGTGCCCGCCGAATCACCGTTCACGAATAAATGCCGAAAGCGCTCATATAAAGCAAGTAATTCAGATAAAGGACTACAACGCGTCCTGAACAATCAGCGGACGGACCGGGAAAAGACCTGTCAAAAACATTGCACACGCTACAGATAAAGGGTGATCAGAGAAACACGGCGGAGGCCCATCTGCGCTCCTCTTTTGCTAACGGTAGGCGGCAGGCCCTGAAAAGGGGCCGAAGGCGAAGAAAATTACGGGAAGGAAATGAAGTGAGGTGAATAGGCACGAGAGAGGCAACGCTGCCGGAGCGGAGGGATAAAGGTCGGGAAAGGACGTGGTGATCGAAGAGAGAGAATGAGCGCAAGATTGGACGGAGGAATGTGGGGTCGCGTGGGAGGGAGGAATGAATGAATGTGTGAGCGAATGAGGAGCGCGTGGAATGACTCGGGGGAGCCCTGGGGAAGAGGAGGCGGATTGTGAGAAGAGGATGAGCATAAATTAAGAGCTTATCAAAGGGAATGAAATACGGGAAGAGAGGGAGAGTAGTCGTGGGGGGGGGGAGTTAAAAGGGGAGAGGAGGCGGGGACACTTTTGGGAAGGCCGCGCTTCCGAGGAGGAAAGGGGATGGAAGAGTTTATCGAAGGGAATGGAGCGCTGGAAAGATCTGCTAAAAGCATAGTCGGGTGGAAGTAGCGAACGAGACCACCGGAGGACCACTCTAACTGCTTCGAAACCGGCACGAGGAGAGTGGGTGGAAATGTGGAATGAGGGAGAGAGAGAGAGACAGGCGATGCGACGTGTCCATATCGGTCACACTTCGTCTTTGCTCTGTCCGGGCGGGCGAGGGAGAATTCCAGCAAGGCTGGAGGGAACGTTCGGTAAGCCACTTGCCCTGTGGCCGCTGCGTCACTGAATAGCATCGCACGCTTGAAGGAAACGATGGACTTCATTGAAAGGTATGAATGGACTTCGCTCGCTCGGATAATCGATGAAATTCTTGATGGCCCAGGATAATCATCTCATTCACAGTTATTAAATCTGTTGATTTAAAAATTGGCTTACCAACAGAGAGGCAAATATTATTTTCATTAATATATAATCGAATGCATTTCTAATGACGGAGGAATTTAACATAAATGTATTTTTTGCACTGGTTAATCTTCTTTTCATAGTCTTCATCTATTACGATTTCTATCTCTATTCATGTCCATACTCTCCTACAAATGGAAATATATCATCATAGTTTGGATATCAACAATAAAATGAATATAAAAAGAAAGATGAGCCGCTGGAATCAATCATTATGAGCAATCGTTAATCTATTTTTGCTATGATAAAATTTAACAGCCGGTATTTCTACTCATTTAAATATTAACCAATTAAGTGACGATGGACAGGTAGTAGGTGGGACTGAACAGTCTCAATCTTGCCCCATACTATCTATGTAATATTGTAGCATACCGGAGAAGATTGAGTTAGTGGAAATGTGGAGTTATAGAAGAGTGATGAAATCAAATAAGAATAGAGAATTATTGATGAAGATGTCATACTGAGAGCTGAGAGGAAGATATTTTTTATGAAAACCAGATACGGCATAAAATAAAATTTTTTGAACACATTATGAAGATATAAGAGTTACCTGAAAACGATCATGGAATGAGAAATGAATTAGAGTAATTAGGGTGAATAATCGGGAAGGTATAGCACGGAAGGAATTACGAAGAAATTTAAAGCAAGGTATTATGAATGATTTTAGCGGTGTGCTGAAAATGAAATGGAGAGAAGGCCTGAAGCAAACCCATCTTCGACTTAAGTGTCTGCTGATGAGGATTAATTACTAGGTTGGGACGTAAGTGCAGGCATTATGAAATAGTAAGGCAGTTTATAGATAGTACATGGATACTTTTGTGCCTTTTAACGGTTAATTCCAGCCTTAAATTTCCTGCACTTGAAAAATGAAACGTCGTTTCGTTCTGAATGAGGACTCGCATCATCAATGCTATATTGAGAGAAAATGACTGACTTTCCCCTCACGCTCATTAAAATTTTAGCATTGTTTACAAAAAAGTAAGTTACAAGCTGAAAAGTAAAATCTCTTGAATTCTTGGATACACTACTAAAAAAAGCTAATTATTATTCTTCATCGTTCATATAAAGGCCTTGTTACACGATATATTAACCCGTATGTGTTCATGTACGAATGCATGAACCAAATAGAGCAGGTTCTATTTTCCTGTTCATACGTTCATGCATTCGTACAAGTTAGCGTGGTTACACGATGAATTTTCGCGTTCATTTACACGTTCATGCATTCTTACATTAACTCGTACGGGTTAATGTATTGTGCGACCAGGGCTTAAGGGTCGGTTTCTATAGAAACAGAATACCAAGAAATTACTCATAGGAAGAAAATAATTCGCAAAGAGAGAATACAATAGAGAAGAAATATGTGGTCTCTTGTGGGAGAATACAGAAAAACTAACAATAAGCTTATCAGTTTGTGAAATACAACGTAATTGCATCGGTTAATCAAGTCTAACTCTGGAGGTTTGGAGAAAAATTAGCTAAAAGCATGAGTTCAGAAAATTCAAACGCGGCATAATAAACGTGTAATGGATCACTTGGGATGGATTTTAAAGGAAAGGGATGGAGTGTGAAGCTTGTTTTATCTGAGAGCGCCACGTCAGTAGTGATCAAAATTTTCCGCAAAACGCGCACCCAAAAGAAGTGAGAATATTGGCTTCAGTGTGAGGATGGGCACACACCGTAGGGCAGAGAGATTTTAAGGCTAGATCGGTGGGGAAGGATTACAGACTGGATAGGTGGGGGCGGGGGGGTAAGATACCGAGGCAAGGAGGCGAGGAGACAAGTACAAGAAGAGCCTAAACCGGGCAAATGTGAGAGGTGGCGGTGATTGTCCTTAAATCGGCAAAAGAGTCGAGACAACCTGTCTCTTTCGGGTAGCGAGAATCAAATTGATGAAATCGACAAATAGACCAGCGGAGAAATAACGCTGGAAATTCATGAATCCATAATATGAGTTAAGTGGATGCTCTAACGCGTGGGTTGTCTCTCAGGGGACAAAAACATTAGAAATCTTATAAAATTCCCGCCATTTGCAAATAAATGGTTTTCATAGGAACCTATCATTTGAGTTTCCATAGCTACTAAGCAATTTCACGCCTCCCAAACTAGCACGGTGAATAACCTTCCTGTGACAAAATTCAAACACGGGGCCTCAGAGTTTAGGTTCGCACGTTTCTTTCCTTTGTTTGAAGTACTGGGCTCTTTGTAAGCATTTGTTCGAAAGGGAAGGGTGTTTTCATAGTGTATATTGTCAGTTAAAAGTACAATAACAATTTTTGTTGGAACAATTCAATTTTGCACACTAATTTAGGAAGTAAATATAAATTGATTATAGTAATTGCTATAAAACAACGACCTAGTAAGCAATATTCATAATGAAACAAAAATGAAATTCAAATGAAAAGCGAATAATTTATTGGAAATGGTAAATGTCTTGTTCACGGCCTTCAGCATCCCTTCATTTCCCATTATCTGTCCAAATTACCTCTACTACCTCGTAATCTCCTCTAGAAGTTTCCTCTCTTTACGTATCACGCAAAGCACTCTCTCGTTAATATGCACTTACACCCACCGCACTTCTCCGTTTTCCCCAACGGCCAAATCTCAAACGTCCGAAGCCTATTCTCGTCTTCTTTTGAGTTCATATCGCGGCACCACACATGGGAACGCTTCATATTTAACTCTTAACCAACTTTTTTTTACGTTTGTGAGTACACAAGTATCCCGTCATGTGATCCTCCCTCAGCTGAATGTTTACCACTAGCGGCTTGCTTCTACCTACAGTCACCATTTTCTCCCAAAGCAAGCACCAAAGAAGTAATCATACTGTTCTTCTTGCTCTAGTTTGTTCGCTCTCATGTTAATGATTGGCCTCGCTTCCTTTGTCCTAGAATAAAAATAGAAAAAAATTGGCCCATCAGGATAAAGCCACCTCGCTCGGTTGGCGAGTAGGTGAGCGGGAAGCGTTGGAAAGAGAAGACCATTTGTGGATTGGCCGAAGAGAGGTCGTGCATGGGATCGCAGGGATGTGGCCTCGGTTCAACCGGCTCGCTGCACCATTCGTTGCCTCCACACGTGGTATCAAAGTGGGAGGTGAGGCAATTTGACACCCTTTGACTTCACTTCGCGGTCGCTCGGCAAAAAAGGGGGAAACGGCGCGAGCGGAGAACAATAGGGGAATGATGTCATATCGGTGGGGCGGACTCTGGAGGCGAGATTGAAGGAGTCTCTTAACACTCAAGCCGCGACCTCAATGTCACACAACACCATGACCTATGTCTCGTCATTTTCTTCCCTTTGGCCTTTATGCTTACAACCTTGTGCCCTTCAGTACTAATCGTCAGAAAGGCACGAGCTCCTGAAGCGGGGAAACACCAAACTATTTTCCGACTTTAATTCTAGTGATTTCACTTCAGTTAGACGGAAATCACGGATCTATACTTCTTTTTGAATCGTCTGGTATACAAAATATGAATAAAAAAATTTGTCAAAAAAGAAAGGGAAAAATGAAGAAGATTCTAAGAGTCGAGAAATGTAGATGAACACATAAAAACAACGATGTTTACTAGTAAAAATAACAGAGAGATCTTGATTAGTTCGAGATTTTACATGCGTCATTGGCAAAAAAAATTGAGAGATTGCAAGATGAGAGGGAATCAAAAAGTATGGAATGGGAAATGGCTAAAAGCTAGACGAAACGGTTGACCTAAAATGAGTTAGATCCATCCAGAATGGGTGTCCAAAGTCGGAAGGGAGCTGCGAAAGATAGAAAGAGATGCAGACAGATTGTTGATGAGGCCTAGGACCAACAAAGGCTGTAATGTCAAGAAGAAGGTAATGAAAAGGAAATAAATTGTAAAATCTTTCCCACTGGAGGGGTTTTACTGAAGTTAAAGTCGGTTGTCACAATCACTTGATGTTATACAAGGAAAATAACTGGAAAACAAATCATGAGTACAACCTCTGAGCTTTTGAGACTGAAAATAACATTCTTAGTTGAGTGAAAGAGAGTAAAGAAGGTAAAGAAAGTAAGACTCTAATTTTAGTGTGTATAAGTATAAAATAGAGACGTTAAAATTTTGGTCAATATAAAAACAATGCCTCCTACCATGGCCTGTCAGACCGACATCACCGTTAGAAGGTCAATCACACAGTCACAGTCCCCATCAATACAGTAACACCTTTTCGAACTCGTGCGCTTACAGAAGCCGAGGCATTGTGAGCGCCCGGTAGCCGAGTGATGGTAAATGACGACAGCTCAATGATAAGGTCGTCGCGGGGAAAGGAGAGGGAAGGGGGCCCATTTGTACACCTTTGATTCTGCACGTGGATTTAGGAGCAGAGGGGGCGGGAGAGCTCACGTGTTTCGTAACTTCCTCGTCACCGTAACATGCTCGCTGCTTACTTCTAAAAGACTAAGGTAGGTGAGCCTATTAGCACGACACCAGTTTTAACCACAAACTCATTAGTTGAATACTGTAAGGAAAGTCACATGAAGTATGAAGAGTTCATCAAGGAATGAAAGTTTGTCTTACTACGTAAAACTCGCAGAATACAAAAGGGTATCCTTGTTCTTGTGTACAAGTGAAACTTTGGTATGCTGTGAGCACGGCAGTAGGTTAAATGCAGTGGCAATGAGTTATCTAAGAACTGCAATTGGGAAAAGTAGAATGCAACTATAGGAGCTTACAGTTGATGAAATAATAGAAAATGGGAGCTGAGGTATTTGACGTAAATTGAAAGAAGCGAGCTTCGTTGGCTTGGTAGTGTTGATAGAATAGATGAGTCTTATAACAAACACGATGCACAGTAGAGAAATAAGTGGTATTAGATGAACTTTAGCACGTCTATCACGAAGAATAAATCTGTTTTGACGGCAATTGCGCTGAAAGAGAAAATGGTGGGTACAAGCTCATTAGTCAAAGTATGCATGCACTAATGAATGTGTACATACGTAAAAAGTTCAAATAGAACGAATGTTAAACCGGGTTCAGCGCTTGAAAGCATTAAATTCATGATCTCGTTACTTCTACACCAGTTTAGGATAAGTTTTGAGATGGCAGTTGACTAGAGCATATTATCAAAGTTAAAAAGTCATAATCATTGTGTACTTTAGTGGATTAAAATTTAATAGTAAAAATAATAACGATATTTATATCACATTTCCTCCCGGATAATAAATAAACACATCCACGTAATACCATTTTTAATGTAAAGAAATTGGGGTACTCCCAACGGTGCGAATGGTATCAAACGAAAGAAACTGAATGGGAATCATGGGAAAAATTAATCCACCACCATGGGCCGAAATAAAATCAGCTACAAAAGCATAAGTCGGGCTCGATTGAGGATTAGTGAATTGGAAAAAACGAGTATAGGTGTAGGAATTCTGTCAATATCCCGCCATCAACGGGGAGAGGAGATTTAATTTTTCCTCCCTTTCCAATCCCCGCTGTGTAACGGTCACCATTCTCTCACTCCAACCACAACAGTTCAACTCCCCTCCCAACTCACGGCAGAAAACACCCCCTTCCCCTCTGCTCGTGCCCAACGAACCTCCGAGGCTCGTCCAAATGTGGACCGGAGACTTATCAACACTCGTATCGAAACAAAAATTCGTGCCTTCACATGGAAGACACTCAAAACGGTTCGGTGATTTGTGGGTGTGTTGAAGGGAACAGGCCTCCTGCCTGCCTTTTCTGGGATCGATATTCAGAGTGAGAAAGACAGGATTTTCCCAAATCCAACAAAAATGTTGCTCCCGGATCAAGCGTGTACGAAGCGAGCGAGAGAGTATTCTGATTCAGTGGGCTTCGAAAGTATCTCGGATGGTTGGTTGGTTATTTGGGAGGGCTAAAGCCTCGATAAAGAGTAGACACGAAGACTATGTAGCAAATATATATTCAGCAGAAATTTTCATACAAACATTTAGCTAACCTACCCGTAAAATTTCCTCATTACGTCCCCTTTTGGCATTTCACCTCCCTTCTCCTAAGCGGTTTTATAACTTTCACCTATTGAGGCTTAAAAATTTCTTCTCTCGTGTCCTCATTAAAATGTTTTATGTTCACCGGGTGAAAACGCAGGTTTTCCTCATGTACTATCTTGTGCAGACATTGTTCTTCCCTGCGTTATTTGCATAAGTGAGCAATCCTGTGATTAAATTAGAAGGAAATAATTATTTAGGAATGAAGAAGTTGGCAGTGAGGAGAAAGAAATGGAAATTTGCTGCATGCCAATATTTGGAATGACCACTGACCACCAATGGACCACTGACGATGATGGTTTCATTCTTTAATTCATATGCCTTTCCCAAGGAGGTGGAAGATATAGATCTTTCAAGTACTCATTCACACTAATCACTTCGTTGCATTTCGGGTTAGGAACAGACAGAGAACTTATTTGTTGCAATTACTGCCAGAAAAATGCTCTTTTTACAATAATTTCCTGCAAATTTTTCTCTATTTTTCTTAGTCTATATTCTCTATTTTTGCATACCTATTTTCCTCCAAATGCATTAGTTTTTTTCACTATCGATTATTTTTTGAACAGTTGAATAAGAATGAATATATAATAATTAAGTATCTTATAGAGTGAAATCGCAAAAATAGGGCTTTTGATGGCCCTTATTTTAATAAGGGGTTTAGTGTAACCAAGTGTCAGATAAGTGTCGATATCCCGCCATAACTGGCTCAATTTCCTTCCGGCCGACATTTTTCTCAATCCATTCTGTATTTCATTGCCGCCACACCTTAACCCTCGATAGTTGTTACTTGAACAGTATTCAGGTGTCGTGTTGAATGAGCCTGGATGCATTGTGGGAAGGAACGGGCGCTCCGATTGGGGCCACACGCTGAGTGTCCAACGAGGGGACGCTTGGAGCCGCGCGGCAAAGAGGGCAGAAATCGACAACAGCAGGCAAAAATTCATAGAAAGGATTTTTTCAGCCAAGAATTCAAAGTTTGGCACGGTGTTCCTCCAATTATTGGTGTATATGGTGTGTGATAACATTTTTTCAACTCTTACGCAACAATAACAGGCAGGGGCTTTCAGTCGGGCAAATTATGCAAATAACGCCGGAGTTGGGGTTTTGCTGAAATCTCCAGCATTCATTACACTGCAGTACCGTTTTGCAGTCGCTTTATGCAATCATAAGTGATAATATTTCACAGAACAGGCTTTATTATTGGGAACTTTGTAATTTCTATTGACTGAGAGAGGTATTTTCTCTATGAACTGGACAAATGCAAAGAGCTACAATGCAAAATTCTAACTTCAAGACTGAAAAAATCCACTTTCGGGACTTGGGCCAGCTGTTTTCGATATCAGTCCACTTCATGTGGGTGCGACAATGGACGATTGGAGAACACTACCTTGTTTCGATTATCATCAGCAGCCCAAGTCGTAAGTGTTCTGTTCAGAAAGACCTCAAAATTGGTACCAGATATAAGAAGAATGTGCAAGAGAACTGTGATGAGAGCTAAGTTCCGATAATATTCCATTCAAATTACTTCCTCAGAGTTAGCAATTATATTAAATTTTTTTCGTAAACCCAACTATATCAAAACGTATGTTTTCTGGGTGAATTAAGTTGCAAGCATGTGGGCTCTCGACCACAAGGTGCTCAACCGCTCCTAGAAAAACTTTCCTCTTCTCCCGTCTCAAAATGGAAAAAAATTTCCATATATTTTTCGTCAATTTATTTTACTTTTTTCGGTGAACTCATTGATTGCTTCAATGTCACGAACTTTGCACTGAGTTGCAAAAAATACAATGTTATTAGAAATTAGTTGTTAATTTACACATAAAAACGAGCAATTCTTCGGGGAAATCAGGACAATCTCTGATAAAAGCTGGTTGCATGAAACATGTTTCAAAATTTAGAAAAATTTGAAACTGGGACAATAATGAAAAAACTCCTATATAAATTCTGCTCTTTTCCTTAATGTTTCTGTATACAGGATATTCCCTATTTGCCCATTATTTACTATAAATGGATATTTTTTACGTTAATCATAGTCAAGTTTACTTAATCTGTTACCTTTTCTTTTCTGATGCAAGGCTTTTCAGAGTAAAGTGCTATGAACTAGTGTCGATCAGTTTGGGAGAGAAAATAGACTAGCTCGGCGAAATACACTTAAGTTAGGCAGCGATGATTGAGGAAATATTGTCTGAAATTCTTGGAAAAAGTGGCTTAATGAAGGTATACCGCTCAGTTAATATCATTTATAACCTGTAAGGAAAATGCATAGAAACTCACTCTGCAAAATCAGAACTCTAAATCAATGATTAGAAAAAATTAAGGCTTCATGACCGCCAATCCTCAGAAATTGTAAAGAAGACCGATAGTATTTTGAGGAAAAACATTTCCCTGGTGCACTTCAGTGAAGTGGACACTAGAATTTGATACTGCCAAGTGCCTTTTGTGATCGATGTGATGAAAATTTCCTCGGTCCCAATAAATATTCTTCGTGATGTGATCTACCCCAGGACAATTGTAAACGAGCGGCCAGCTCACCGCGAAGACACGCAAACCCAAAATTACCATCTTGAACCCAAAATAAAAGGTTTGTCCTTCACAATTAAATTGTCCCACTGCGGTTTTCCTTTTCGAAGGAAAAGAAAATAAATCACACAAAAGAATGAAATAACCTCGTATGAACAACAAAGAGGGCAGAGCGCCGGGTTTGGTCAACTCTAAGAAGATGTGAATACTTAACAAAATTGGCCATAAAAACTAAATGAACCTACTCATTCTATTCTTTTATTCGTTTTCCCTGCTACCAGAGCTATAGCATCTTCATAATGTCCCTGTAATTACATAGTTGACAAGCTTTGAGTTTAGGCAGACGCTAAATTCCGAAAAATCAACTGCAAGCATGGCGTGTGAATCTTAAGCAGTAGCTTTTGAACACTAATCTCTATTTTGCTATCGGTTAGCCTCTTGAGAAAGACAAAAGCCTCAAAAGCCGAAAAATCTAGCGTGAGAGGAACTGAAAAACTCACTAACCGATTTGTCAAACACCTCTGCAGTAGTTGGCTTAGCGACCGGGAAGTTCGATATAGCCGCTTCTTGTAAATTATTTTCCTTTATATCATTGATTTCAGCTTCATATCTTTCCCGGACCCTTCTCAAATACACTGACTGGAAAAGGTCACTTTTACTGCATTTATTTGCATTCTACAGCTACATATTAGCCTGCGAGTCGGCGCATTGGCGTGTGACAGAGGTCGTTCGGTCACCAGCCGTTTAAAGGTATTAAGACAGTTTTGGAAGATGAAGTGTATACTAGGAGAATTCTAAGTTAAGCTCAGTTTTTATACGCTCTTTTAATTCTGCGTGAAAAGAACGAAATATTTTCCCCTCATCTTTCCTGTCAAGCCTTGCCCTAAAACTACTTGCGCCACAAAAAGTAAACGACTTGGCTCATTTATATTCCGTTATACGAGCCTATTTAGCCTTGACGAAGAGTTCATCCGTTGCGGTCTGGCTCATTGGCACCCACCCCTCATCTGGGGGCATTTGCGATTAGCGGCCGCTTTACTGCACCATCTCTCACGTGGATGACCACGTCTGGGCCGCGGAAAGACCGTTTCGGGTAACAAAGCTCCCATGAGGCCCGCCGATTAATTGCCAGGCAACTGGGGCGGCGTGGGTGGGCAACGGCCGGAAGACTTTGTCCATGGGCCTCCGTGAGGGGTCATTCTCCGGACACTGGAACTCGGGTGAAGTTCGGGGGCGTGAGAGCTGTGGGACGTGCGTGAGGTCTATTGCTTTGATGGCAAAGTGAACGACTGGCTGTGGAGTCTGGCGGTGGAATTGATGGTGGATTAGGAGAATACTTAATAACTTGGGTCAGCGGAGCATTTTCGTGCCTCAAAATGCCTCATCAGACTCTTGATAAACTTGATGTTTTATTGGTTATGTTTAGAAGGACGACATCAACCCGCAAAGCTGCCCGCGGGATCGTCATGAGGACCTTTCGGGAGATTGAGACATAATGAGTCTCTAAACTAATGATGCGTGAGGCTCAATGTGTGAATAAACTCTGATGCAGCAAGGGTTACATGGAGGGAGGAAGAGGATCCCCTCATCTGATGATGAAGGAGCAATGCATTTTCACACGAAAGTCTTTGGTATGGCTTAGCAAAAGCGTTTTGCGTATCACCATAAAGCGCGCTGTGACAATAAATTCTCTCTCAAAAATACATTAGCCTATCGTTAAAGATGCATACCCAACGCGCAAGATTATTTGTAGTGATTTATCCCCCACCCAGCTCTCAGTCATCTCTTCAACCACTTTATATAGCCAGAAGACAGAGTCGTTCCGTTTCCAAATTGTCTGTTTTTTATAATTAATTCATCGTTGAAATACTATGTGATATGTTCATTGTTACGCGTTTGAGAAAAACCGGTCACTATATCTGATTGTCGAACAATGGTTTACTTCAAAATAACACTTCGCCTTAGTTACATACTGTTGCACCAGAACCAGCATCAAATAAAGTTTAATTTGAGGAAAAATTTAGTGAGACAAAGTAAATTCCAAGCGTTAACACCAAGAGGGCGATTTTTTTCTGTGTGATCCACAGGTATGGAAAAAATGCAAATGTTTCTTCGGTTTCTAAGGTCATTTGAGGAAAATATCAACAACTTGAGTAATTTGCATTAGAATGAATAAGTGGGTTAGTGAGAGAGGAATGTCACTGGGGGCAGAGGAATACTGTAGAAAAACTCGGCGTCGGCATTCACCTACTCATAACGACATGTGCCAAGGGGACTGCAATGTAGCGTCCGTAACGATGGAGCACTACAATTGAAGTGATTTCTATACGCACCTAACTAGAGATCGGGTTGCTGGAAGTAGTAATTTTATGCCTACATGAGGTTAAGACATTTTTATAGCCATCGGTAATAACTTGTAATTTGTTTTACCAACGAATTCTGTCCGTTTTTATGTAAAAAGAGTTGCATTGCGGAAGACACATTGCGAACAATAAAATCCCTCAAAGGATTATTTTTGGGATGATCTGATGATCTCCTGGTGAATTTTTAGGATGAAGGTTTTTCTCAGCTTACCTTTCATTACCCGGGTTAATAACACGGACGTTGTTAGAGATATTTCCATTTTCCGGGGGACGTGGTACACCCGAAAAAGCAACCTTCAAGTTATTTCTGGCTTATCAATCACCAAGACTGCCCTGAAACTAGCGACTTGGGATTCCTAACAATTTCTCTAACAACACTTGGATACAAACCTAGGCTCTAGAGATGGAAAACCAATATAGTAATAGCTAGACTTGGTGGCATCCACCAGCAGATAGTTAAAGCTCACAAAGCCATTTAAGGTTTCTCAGACACTGCCGAAAGTCAATTCTCTCTACAGCAATTTCTGAAATTTAATTTGGGAGAAATAGGGATCAAAATAACTCACAAACACTTTTTGGATATTATGAAGAATTCTGTAACAATGGAAGTCTTTTTCACAAAGATAAAAGCATCTATCTGATAGCAAAACTTATCATGGGATAGAGGTGCACACTAATGGATTATAATTCACGCGGAAATTTTTGTTGGCATACTATTTCCCTGAGACAAGTCTCATATGAGACCCAACCTCACATCTCACCTGAATAGTGGGCTCTAACGGCAAAAAGGGAAGAAATTTGGTCAGAAGTACAAGAAATATTTCTTCATACTCTTTTTTGCCATTTCCAGTCTATCAAAGCCAATAATTCCAATTTCTAAAGAAGCAACTGCTATCCCAGATGTGAGTGAATTATTAGATTGTCTGCACCCATTTTATCTACACAATGAGAAAAAGTACGTAGTTAACATGTTTCATTCAGACAAATGCAAAAATATTTCAGAACCAACTTATCTGAAATTACATTGAACAGTATAAATATTGAGTACATATATTTCACTTCCAAATCTGAATATTCTGTTTGCTAATGAGTTCATTGCAAGAGGTGTAATGTGATATCCTTGACATATTTATTGAAATAAAATGAGGCTAAAATAAAAATTTCAGTCTGCATTATAAAATGCGAAGTATGGGCAATATTCGAATGTACTCAATGTAGTTCGAGGTGTGACATAGCATCCATCTCCATCTCCGACGAGTTTTAGGAGTACGAGAGTTTTTAAGCATCGAAATATAAAGCAGAGATTATTCTTTTAATCTAGAATTATCAACAAAGATAATAAGAGTTATTAAAAAATCTCCCTCTATCGATGAAAATAGCCCCTGGATAAGTTATGAATAGGTTTTTAAGCACTTGACAGAATTTCCAAGAGTTCGAACTTTAGCGTACGGAACCGCAAAGAAAGTTCATGCCATAAGCGTACGGGTGCGATAAGAGCATCGGAACTCCTAAAGTATAGAATTAAGAATAGAGTGGCAGTTTAGAGAGACCCTTTACTTCTCGGGTGGGGGGAACGCGACTGATGACTTGAATTATTGGAGCGAAATGGAACTTTTCTATTGAAACGAGAAAACTCAATTCGTCACGTGCTGCCTGAAAATGGAAGACTCAAGCAAGTGGAGCAACTTATTCAGCAAGTCATCCTACACATACTTAACCATCTTTCATACTTTTTGAATTTGACTTTCTATGTGCTTTTACAGCATTTGTTTACGTCAAAAAATCCCTGAAAGAGTCACTGTTGTCAATGGAAAACTATGCAGATAACTGGAAACGTAATATTCACTGCTGTGTTTAAGAGGTTAAAATGTTTGCGTATGTAGTGATATTTGCTTCTTCTAGGTCGCGTCCTAGGAGCGACTCATGAAAATTTGAGAATTTGAATTGAAACAGACAACAATTGTACAGATTGTTACAATTTACCGAGCATTATGTTCTCCTGAATTGCTGTCTCATTCCCTCCAAAATCCTCATTGTGACCCAAGGGTCCACTACTCGAGACTCCCCGATCTAGAGCTATCCCGATCTAGAGCTATCCCGATCTAGAAATATATTATTAGAGTCAAAAGTAACCTAAAAGTAGTAATGCTAAATGTCATCCATATCAGCGGACTGCACCGCGGTAAGAGCGGATTGCAAGAGGCAATAGAACAAAAGGGAAAAATACAAAGACTATTGAAATTAGAAGCGTCACTTGTGACATTGGCTATGGTGAAGTCAATGGTGGGCTCGTCGCACGCTGCTTCTTCCCTACATGATTTTGCATTCCCTGCTCGGCGCCGTGGAAATAACTTAAAAGTTACGTTTCGATGATGCCGACAGAAAGTACGGTTGGTCCTTTGTCTCTTCCTCTCGTCACGAGAGTGGGAGGCTACGGGGGTGCATTTGAATATAATTTATCAGAAAGTGGTAGAAGTAAGAGAGTGCAAGAGTTGGCGATTGAATGGGACCCACTTCATGCTGCCCCGCTTCCTCGTTCACCGGCAGCCGGCGGAAATGCCGAGAGCGAAGCCAGAAAGAGCGTTTGGCGGTCCAGTTGGAGACCACGTGAACCGAGAGCCCTCAGCGAATGCAATTAGCCAGTTTTCCTCTCGAATGGAGGCCGGTGGGAATAGGAGGTTTGGCTCAACCCCCCGGCATCGGTTCTTCCCCCACTTCGGAATACCTCTCGTCGAGCTACAATTGCTCGAATGCGCAAAGAGTCGAGAACGAATCGTGGGCAACTTCCCTTTGACCGTATAGAAGTGACGGAGGGAAGCGTCAGGCAGTCATCGTTCGGTCGACTAGCCTCAAACCGTTAGAACTCGAATTTCCTCGTGGCTGTGTTGAATGACTTATAACGGTGGCTGGAGCGCCCATTGGGTACTCATTGAGTGCACAATTGGCGCTCAAATGGCGCCCTAATATTATTAATACTTGTATAACAAAGTTATTCTTACGTGCACTCATCGAGTAATGTGCGTATTAATTCAAAGCCGTTTGCTACGAGGGATCCTTTAAGTTCTATTTAAAAACTTTGAAGAAGTAAGATATTGATAAAATATTTCAATAGCCAATCTTTTTGTTATAGATAGTGCAAGCTTCCTAAATCATAAGTAAGTTGCAAGTTACTATTCTTTAGCTGTTGGAACACTATGGAATCTTTTGTAAATGTTAATGAGTAACTATTTAGAGGAGAGGTATGGGATGAAAATTATTCGTTGATTACCACTCTATAGGTTTCTCCACACGAAGCCAGGCGGAAAGCTATGCCTCAAGGACTAACCACTGATCCCATTCTGCGAAAATACTATGTTCCAGGAACACGCGATGAAAGCGTTAACCTTAAATTCATACCTGGAAAAGATATGACATGAAAAGATAAGGTAAAATGCTTAAATATTCATGGAGTGCCTTCTTTTATTCCTACATGCAACTTTTGGCTCCATGAGCAACTGTCACGTATCCGTAATCACATCTGCCGAACAAAAAACCGTAAGTATTGCTTGAGGACAAGTAAATAGACAAAAGAGCGACGGTTAATGCACTTCTGCTAACAAATGGTCTTCAAATAAACCACAAAACGCGTCATCACTCTAATTTGACCGAGCTCCATCGATATAAAGTGAGATAAAAGATAATTTCCCATCCTGGGGTGGGTTCACTTGAGTCAGACTGAAAGAGATGGGGAGCTGAAAGTAGGGAAGGAAGTAGATATTTATTTTTTGGCGAGGTCCGGAATTTGGGGTAGGAAGACATACAAAAGAGACTGAAACGCCCATTTCATTGTACGCCCGTAGCACTCGCAAAATCCTAATATTGCCCGCCGGCCATAGTTTAAACCGTACACACTCGATGCGAAATGCCATCCGGCAGATCCATCATGTACCCCGTCCGGTTCCGGATGCTGAAAAGAAGAATCTCGACTGGGACTTTATGTTTTGCCCCCCCCTTCCACATGGTAACATTGTGAGGAACATCCCTCGATAAAATACCTCTATCTTTCATCTCAATATGTGCTGTGGAAGTCGCCGGCCTTAAAATGTGGTCCGGGAAAGGCAACGACGGATGCCGTTTAAAGGACGTCCCGGAATCATCAGCGAACACTGTACTTTTTCATTATTTTTTACCGCTTGTGGACGCCCCGGAAACGGATACCTTTTCCATGGCGGCCACTTAGCATCCCCTCGGCACTTATCCTCAAAAACGCCTCGACGTCTGCCGGGTGGGAACACGACAGATGTAAGAGGGTGAATAAATGGTAAATATGTTAATTCTGAGTTTGTTACAATTTACTATAGCTTTTTCGGACGGCGAGGAACTCAAAAACTGATTAAATATTTTCTATGACAATTCTCGTGTGCTGAAACGATCCTCTGACCTGATATCAGAGCACGGACTCTTTCTCTATAAGGCATAATTAGAACAACTTGAAGCACCTCATAGAGTATAGCATCCTCGGTCTCATTCATCAGCATTACGGCAGTATTACAGAATAAGTATCACGTCAAAACCAGAAAAACTAATGGTACAAAACTCGTTCTCACATTTGACGCATGATGTGTTTAACCACAACCCAGCCTGTTGTACCTCATGCTATATCCTTTCGCACATGTGATCCAACATTCAGAAGAGTATGGGGTGAAGTATACACTCAAGGGTACTCAACTGCCATCACGGCGCAAATTCATTTCCACGAGCTAATCCTCAGAGGAACATATCACTTCCATTCTTAGACACTTGTTAGAGAGCAATATATTTAACTTCATACTTCACAACTATGCGTTTAAAAAAGCCATTTATATAATCTTCCTATTACTTAGTAACCAGCGTATCCCTGCGCGAGCAAATTCCTGCAGTGAGACTTTTATACAAGGGTATCTATCAAATTGCTTCCCACAAATTCTGAAATATTTCAAATACTTTGTTCATATAAAGTGCTAGTATACCTTTCTATCAATTTGAATTCACATATTCTATTTTATTTTCCTAGATAATCACCAAGCATATTATATATTGTATTAATTAGTTTTTGTTATTTTATAAAAAATGGTAACAATGGCATAGCTAGAAGAGAAGACACTTAGGTTTCATCCACGCTTATAAAATAAAAACTTGTAAATCTATCCATCGTTATCCCAAACCATTAGTTTCTAATCTCATTTTCTCCACTTTCCTTACTCTTTGCCAGTAAAACGACCACCGTTCAACCAAAATTTTAACTTAATCTAATTCATTTTTATAAGCTTTCATCTCGCTTTCTCCAGCTTGTGAGTGAATCAGATAATATTATGAAAAGTATGGTGGCTTTTAAAGCTATTAGATCGGATTACTTTGGTCACAAACAAACAATCGACACAATTCATGTGTCGATTTCTACCTCTAAACTGGATATTAGCAATATTTAATTTTGTGAAGACTTCACATGCTGGGCAAATTTGAGTCATTTAATTTCTCCTGCAATGAACTTTTACCGACACATCTGACATTTGCGTGCGACGTTTTTGCTTCTGTTTTAGGAAAAGAAGCCTCCTTTCCTTCAATTATATGTATTCAATTTCTCAAAGGTGAATGTGGACCTCAAAGAATCTGAGTGCATGTTTGCCATTTAAGACCGTTCATGCTCACGCTGGAACAGAATATCCCTACCAGTAGTATGCTTCAGATATATTTTTAAGCTTTTACAAATACATTATTGAGGAGAATTTCTTTTCAATATTTATGCAGAGGCAAGCAATAAACATACCAACGTAAGCATTTTTATATTTCCCAACTCTTTCATGAATGTTCCGAAAATATGACAGACAAATTATCAATTTTCTGACGCAATACTATCACTACAATTTCTATCGTTAGGAAATTATAAACTCATTTTAAATGCAAAAGTAAAAATATTTGAACTAGCTATGAGTGCAATGAAAAAGATAACACTAATAGCAATAGTAGAAAAATGATAGTAATATATGCAGAAAATTATAATTTCCTGAGGATATTTCAGGGAATTAAAACGAAAAAACATATGATTGCTCAGGACATTATTTTGAGTATTACAGTTACCATTTTAGTTCCACAATAAAATTCATAAAATGTATATTGTTGAATCAACTAAATATGCCTAGGAGATTTCAGAAGTATATTTCAGTCTTTTAACGATGAAATTTACGTAACGCTAAAGCCGTCTAGCTTGTTGAACATGCTCAGCATGCTTAAAATAAAAAAACATGGGCACAGCGCTGGAATTTTACGTCACTAAAATACACAAAACATGCCAAAGCGTAATGTTTAATAAAAAGAAATGAGCCACAGGAGAGTAAAGTTTAAATTTTGACTACCTTTTGATTCCCGCTGGCGTGACAGTATTGCTCCAATTCCCAATTCGACTTCCAAGCCACTTTCGGTTTGCGCCGAGTCAACTTAAGAGATGCGTGAAAGAATAGAAGGGAAAAACACATACTGATGGACAAACACTCAACAATAGTTCTATTCTACTTTATTTTTTCTCGGTATTTGATATCTATCGTTACGCTTCAGGACGGAAAACATTTATATCAGGTTTCATTCATGCAATAATCACGAAAGCTCAAATCTGGATCATTGATTGTAAACAAGAGATATAGATGCACCACTTAGAATTTTTGTAAGTACTCACCCTTCAGTTTGCATTACCATGTGTGGTAGATGTAAAGTAAAGGCAGGTTTCAACAATGGGAGAGAGTAAAATTAATAACAAAAATACTGAGCTATAAAAGAGCCAGAGAAGAGCATCACCGAATTAGTAAATTCTCTTGTCCTTTTTTCTTTTTTCCTCGTGCAAATCCATAAAGGCCATTGCTAATGTATAATACCACATTCAAGAGAAAGGAATCATATGCCGAGAGCAAGGTTAAATTCACATAGTAGACTAGAGAAAAAGCAGGGAAATGATGAACACAGCTTAAATTTAGTCGTTAAATGTAGGTTGAAACCCACATCAAAATTCTAGAAGCAGATTATAAATGTTAAAAGCCTGGTTGTACAATGCAGTTGTGCCCCGAGTTAGCGATATGAATAGAAACTTTTTAAACTTTCCAGGAGGATCCATGAAGTAAGAAAGGTGCTAGGGTAACTTCAACCGCGATTCCATCAAGAAATACGAATTTTACTTGGATTAAAAATTATACTCAGTAAGGAATATAAATGCCATTGATATTTGAAAAGATGCCGATTGAATCAACTTAGGGATTTTAATTTCATTCATTACGCTTACATGTTCAGAAAAATTAAAAGTAGGACTCAACGAGTATACTTAATATTGTGAATTATCTAAATTTTATTGAGAGTCACATAAGTGTTCTGGAACTTAGTTAATTGATACAAGTTTCACTCTTTATTAAACGTGTGATTCAAAAATTGAAATCTCATTATAGATATAAGTAAACTTATCTTTTAGAGAGTAGTCATCATACTGAAAGAGCGTATGGAGATATCATGAAAACTGTGTTTTAACCTACTCTGTAAGTCTGAATAAGTTTTAAAACAGTTAAAAATACATTTTTGTACTTTATAGTAACACAACCAAATAGTAAAACACATAAATTGTGTTTACGTGTTTAAAGTATTATACGAATTACGATAACTTGCTCGTTAGAGTGGGTCACAAATTACGTCCAGTGCACGTACATAAACAGTACAGACGTATGTACATTTTAGACGGGCCTTTTCAAGTTGGTCGAGCGCTTAACCTAAGAAATAAAATCGTTCCGAGTTGTTTTGTATTTGTCACTAATACAAGTGCACAGCAATCCACAATCGATAAGTCGAGATGAAAATTTTATCACTCGTAATCAAGCCACGTAAAGTTATAAACACCAAGATATTAGCTTAGGTAGTGGTGACTGACAGATTTCAAAATTCTCTGAGGGAATATTAAAAATACCGCGAGAAGCCATCTCTAAATAAAAGAGGATTGCTTCCGATTCAGAAAAAACATACATCCTGATTCAGGTATAACGCCTGACTCCCTGGAAAAAAAAACTCAAACGGCCGTATTCATAGTTGCACTAGTCTAAGTCTAAGACTGGGTTAAAGAAGTTAGACCGGTGATTCGGTTGAACCCGTATTCATAGTGTCATTTTAGCGCTGACCGACTTAAGTTCCGGTAGATTTAGTCCGGAGGAAGTTAAACCAATGGAATCATGGTTTACCGTAGGGACTAAGCTCCTAGTATAGCCATTTTCTCTTCAGCTTATGTGTTATGGTGATTATCGAAGGTGCTCTGTGGATTATAACGAGGAATTTATTCGTTACAGCTACTTATAGGAGTAATATTAGTAGATAGTTTGGCGATATGAATATTTTGGGATAGGAATATATTGCAGTTTAGGTTAATTCTTACATCGGTGAGTACATTTATAGGCAGCAGTATAATAGCTCTGTTGTTCTCAGGGTACGTAGTTCATTAACGTTGTTATTTGTTAGTTCAGTTTTTGGGGATAACGGGTTAGTATTAAATTTTATCCATTATAAGTTAGGTTTATCCTTAGAATAGTTTTATTACTCGGTATAATAATTTGCATAATTAATTATTTCACTTTCGTAGTTACGTCTTCCTTGTTTACATTTCGTATAGTGAGTTTTTAGTCCGTAATATTTCGTTTTTATTTCATTCGTAGTAGTGTTGTTTTATATTTTCAGGTATTAGTTTTTACGATTGATTTCAAAGTGCATTAATTGATAGGGAATAAGTTAATTTTGTGATTTAATTGTGTAGCTAGTTTAGTGGGTTGGTTTTAGGTTACAAAAATTAGGTAGTATTTGACGTTTGCTCTTTCTTTAAATTAATTTGTCGTTTTGCGGGTAGGTATATTTTACATTTACAATGGCTGGAATGGATTATGCAGAATTCTTAGACGAATTAGAGGTGATGGATGATTAGGTGAGGGATGGGGTGATGGAACTTACAATTTATGGACTTTGCAGTTCAAAGAATTTCTACTAACCTTTGTATTAGTCTATTAAAATTAAATATGATCACATTCAGAGAAAGAAAACTTGAACAGCAAGAAATAAACTGATACGTAGTGAGAAGATATTAGTGGTGAAATAACTTAATTTGTGAGATCTAATTTTGTTAAATCCTAAACAAAATCAAAACTATATGCTGAGAAGAAGATAGTAAGGCAATGAGGAGATGGAACTAACAAGTTATCGATATTGCAATTATAAAAATTGCAGCTAACCTTTGCATTAGTCTATTTTTTTAAAATTTAATCACATTCCGACAAAGAAAAGTTGAACAGCAATTAATAAACTGTTGCGTATTTAGAAGATACTACCAATGAAATTACCCAATTAGCCCGGCTAACGTGAAATTCTAACGTAAAACCATACTCAAACATAACTGGAAATGCAGTTAGAGCTCGAATGCAATCATATCAAATTGCAAGAAATGGCAAAAACGGAGCACAATTATCTTAGAAAGATGAACATCTATTGCAATATTTTAATACGATCGTTATAAATACTAAAGTGAACATGATGCTAGTTGAACCTTACAACAATGAAAAATACGGGGAAGAAGACCAGAAAATTCTGTCATAGGTACCCATCAAGAATAATGCACTAATAGAAAAATAAAATGATATGCAATATATCTAAGCCATACATAATTACGCAGAAATAATTGAGCCTTGGACCAAAGTGTAGGGAGCAGGATTCCGGTCACGGAGTAGGATCCTACTCCGTGATTCCGGTGCACTTCCTACTTTCAGCAAGCTTCAGTCTAAATGGAAGTAATGGAGGTAAAAGGGTTTGTAGAGAAGAAACAAATTCTCACGAGACGCCAAAAACCAGTTCAAAAATTCCGGGAAATACCCCTGTCGACTGAGTTTCTCGGCGATTAGCGGTGTTGCCAAGCGTTCCACCCTCCCGCAGTAGGCAAGTCTCGGACTGTGTTAGCCCCCGAGACTATCTCCCTCAGCTCGAGCTATGAATACCAACTTTTAGTACCGTTCTAAACTGCACTTAGATCGGACTAAGATACACCTCCTCACACCGGAATTAACTTAAAATCTATGAATACGGCCGAAAGAGATTATTCACCCAATGTAGGTGGCCTCAGGCATCCAGGATGCTACTTGTAGGCAAGAGCCCTTTTACGCAGGGAGACACTGAGTGAGAGAGGAGGAAGGAAGGTCGTTTGGAGAGAGGAAGAGGGATACGAACCCCCCCGAGAGGTAGTTGAGGAGGAAGCGGGAAAAAACAGGGCTTAAAGAAGTTAGAGGTTGTCTTACCCTGCCCCCCCCCCCCCCTCCGCTCTCCCCTCGCCTCATCGGTCCCGCCGCACCGATTCTTCAACGCTCCCGGCCCCTCGCAAACTGCACGAGAGGCGGGCACAAGAAAGGGACCTCCCCAACCCCTCTTCTCCACAAAGAATCGCAACCCCCGCCGAGGAAGTACACCGCAAGACCTTTTACAGACCGTCCAACGCCAAACCCTCTTCAACTCGAGTCCTCTGTGAGCCTCCAGAAACTCTCCATTCCTTTCCCTCCCTTTCTTCCTTCAACCCTTCCTCCCGCAGACCTCTCTCCGGTTATCCCTTTTCTATTACGTTGCTGCGCTCTCCGTCCTCCCAAACTCCTTCCCCTTTCAATTCAATTGCACGCACACACGATGTCCCGGTCACATGGATGCGTAATGCATGCACGCTTTCTCTACCGGAGGGAACGATCCCTTGAATTCAGGTGACTCGAAGACGCTTGTGATGCGCGTTTATGATATTTGTGCGTTTTTAGATTTTGATTGCGTGCCAATTTCTAGTCTTCCTCCATTTCATGCTTGTTGAACGTGATATTATTTCACCTAGAATTCAATGAATTTGGCCTCATCATAAAGAAAAATGTTTTCCTTTTTTAATGATTTATCATTTACCGCACCGTTTTTCGAGATTCTTGTCAAAACTTACGAGCCATTTTCCATAACTCAAGAGAGAGTTCATTTAAGAAACGATGAATTTCCAACGTATAAATTTCCTCAGTAATTTAACAGTGAGCAGTTTGAACTAATTTTCCACCATTAAAAAAAATAAATCGATTAAACGCCGCAGTGACCATTACATGATAGCAAATATATCTTTGACGGTGATGGCGTTTTTATGGCGTGTTGGCGTGAATAAAATGAGTCAAGTGAAAGACACATCTAGATATATTTATTGATTAACTGATGATTACAGTAAAAAATATTTATATTCTTGTTATTTTTCACTTCATACTTCTCACACCGGCTGTTTTTGAAAACATTGAAGTCTAATATTGGCTCCATTATCAACAGGGAAAAATGTTGCTCAAACTACGTTCTTCCAATTGACGCAATACTTGTCTCCTGTACACGTATTCGTGGAAGGTCAATAGTTTCAGCTGATAGTTGTTATTAATAAGTTTGTGATTAGCTATTGCAAATATAGGCAAGTTTTCTCGGTATTCTGTACACGGAGACAAAATTTGGCGAGTGTGTTTACTTCCAGTCTCTGTGCTAGAGGTAAATTGAAACCAATTACGATCGCGGAAGTGTGATGTCTCAGGGTACCATCTAAGTCAGAGACATAATTAGCTGTACGGGGATTTAAAATATGCTAGTAGAACGTGCCTAGCATTTTGAAGTGTATAGGAATAATCAATTTAATAAAACACTGCATAACTATTGTATTTAATATCGTATGAATTTTAAATCTAACTCTTGGATTACTTTTATTTCCGAAAAAAGTCTCTGTCTAGGTAAAGGGAATGCGTTTATAATGTTTGACTGTTTATGTCCTCAATAGCTAGAAAGTCCTTGTTAGAAGACAATTGCGATATTAAATATTATATTATGAAATAAATTATAATAGTTTCAGATGGAACGCAATAGTAATACATGCATATTTTTTGGTTGAACGAAAGATCTTTCAAATATATGTGCAGTAAACAAGCTCGAAGAGTGCGTCTACAATTGGCATTGTTTTATGACTGCAGACAATCAAAGTTAAAGGTGACTATTCTATATAAATAATAATTTTTTTCAGATTATAACAAAACATTTTCAGAAATGAACCTGATGATAATTATAGGGATATAGGCAACCGAGCCTACTGCGAAATTTGGGTATTCATACAGCACTTTCATGTATTCCTAATTCAACAATCAATAGTCCAATATTGGTTACTACACAACCCAGACGCATTGTGTAATTATCCTGGCAGTGGTAACCCAATTTTAGAGCAATCATGCATCCGTTTGATGATTTACACGATCTAGAATGCGGAAATTATTCTCCAATCAAACTAAAAACACATACCAAAATATTGAGATTCCCTCGAGTGCTTTTTGTTGCAAATAGCGCCTCCAGTTTCCGACGAAAGAAACTTCACAACATAAGTGACCATAAAATATACATATTACTACAGAAAATTAAGCGTATAATGCCCATTTTCTGAGAATACTGTTGTAAATGCAGCTATACTAACTAAACTATAATCTGCACCAATACGGCCAAATGTAAATATCCCTGAAAAACTGTGTACTTGTTCCGCTTCCCGTGAAACTATAAATACCAACAAAGAATATTGGTTCATCTAGAGCCTTTAAATGTGTGATAATTTGAGAATATGTACTCGGGCTTTAAAAACTGGATGGATATCATTAGGTTTTGTCACTAATGAATATAATCCAGTGGGGCAGTATAGGTCATCTACTACTAGAAATTTATTGTTTTAAGTATGGTAAAAATTCGTAAATTTTTAAATGTTTCCCTTAGGAATCATCTCACTTATAGATTTTTTGATAAGATTTTTCTTCCGATAATGAAGGCTGTTACATGGCTGAGACGGTACTCCTAATTAGAAGAGTACACAGCAAAATAATGTCAGATGTTCATTTTTGGATGTTAATGAAAAACTTTATTGATGTATACTTCTAATGTGTAGGCCGTAAAATGGTTACCATATAAACGTACAAGAATCGATAATTTATAGCCACATATATCCACTAATGTATTCAGCACGATGATGCTCTTTTGACTAAAATCCTACAGCAACGAATTACGAGGTTTTTAATCCTTGAGGAATGCCACCGAACCAGAGACAAATGGTGTAATGATAAATTGCCTTGTCCAAAACCTTTCCGAGGTGATCTAAAATATATTTTGATATATGACATAAATATAAAAGTTATAGAATCAGAGAGAGGATAATGGCGAGAATGTGCCAAAATTGTACAAGCAGATTGCCGTAACCGGGAGCAGAGAGAGCTGTACGTGGTGCAGGTTCCGCAAGAGCCTTGCTAACTCCATTCCATCTAAAGTCTAAGAGCCATAAAGTAGCCTAGGACTGCCAAAGCGAAGATGGTCAGCAGAAACTCTATGCATTTGGCCCATCAAGTTATGGATTAATCATTCATTAGAAAGTGTATTCGTAAATAATCAGCACATATTGTGTAATAATATGTTTTCTAATAGCCACATCATCAACGACTGCAGTATTTTTTAAACATACCAAACGGAAATATGTAATTGAATATTTGTGTAACTCACACAGTCGCGGAGGATCCTTATTAAGCTACGGTTTTGGAAAATTCTACTTCAATTCCATTTTTTGAGGATGACGAAAAGGCCTGGTGAAGGGAGAATCCCAAGGACTCTATCCCACTGAAAACATTCTCATGCGCGTCCTCCGCACGAAAGGGCATCTCTCTCCCTGTATTTTTTACTTTCCCTCCTCAAACCCCCTGAAAAACCCTGAGAGAAACCCTTACCCATCCCTTACACACCTCTCCATTTCATCCATACCCTCCCTCATCTAAGCTTTCTCAAATAATCTCCGCATTACTCTCGCCATTTCCCCACATTCCCTCCGCACACCAAATCTCCTCCATTCATTTTTTCTCCCTTACCCGACCCCTCCCGAGCCAGTATCTCTCCATTACACCCGTCCCCACTCCGCGGACCACCGTCTTCTCATATTTCTTCCAGACGAGAGGAGGCAAGCATTTCCTCCTCTCCTTCGCTGTCTTCCCATCCCATCTTTCCTCTCCTCTCCCACCGTTCGCTTCATCCTCCCCCCTCCCGCACTGCATGGGCTCGCGCAAGCCTCCGAACTGCCCTTTCCCTTATCAAATGTCTCCCCCCCATGCCTTTTCCCTTTGTCCTCCCACCAAGCCTCCCCTCTGCCCTTTTGCACCTAGATTTCCATAATTCCTCTCTCTATCTCCGGCCTTCTTTTCTCTCCGCTTAATCCCCAACCCACTCTCTTCTTTTATGCTCTTACTTTCTGTCTCATTGCAAATGCTCCGCCACCGTCTCTTCCGTCCAGCTTTGATCTACCAAAACTTTTGAGACCACGTTGGCAATGGTTTGTGGACATCCATGCGCCAGGAGACGACGGCAAAGGTCTCCAGTAGTGTGGGATATTTGCGGAGACTCCAGCTGATTCTAGTAGCAAATAAAGTGTTCGTGGAGCGCGTCGAACGAAATGAAAAAAATTGAATTATCGTCATCCTATTCATCTCCAACTAAACAACTGTATTTTTATAAATATCGATGACCTACAAGATTACTGTAACAAATAAATAAAATTACAGCAAATACTAGCGTTGAGTCCTTTTATTTGAACTAAGTTACATGACAGAGCAAAAGAGAATGCCCTCTTGAATTTTGGAGGGAATCAAAACATACTTAAGAGTTTTTGGGCCCTTGGATTCGATAAAAATGTGGGGTTAGCTAAAACTTTCTTAAAATTTTACGGCATGATTTTCATCACTCGTCGACTACAATTATTTTTTAGTGGTATTCTTTTCCATTGAGTCCATTTGTTCTTTTTAATTTGCCTATTGAAAATTCATAGACTGCTACCATCTCAAAAACCATGAGTCCATCATAAAAGTCCTCTAAGACCAAAATTCAATTTATATGATTAATTAACAAAGTAATCAAAAATAACTTGACTGTCTAATATATTTTTTATTCATTAATATAAACAATTAGTTGATAAAATACTTCGGAGGAATAAGGATTGGAATTTAATAGATGAAAATCAAATAAATGAAAAAGTACTTATGACGCAATATCAGGATTTGTCCATCAATAATGTTCCCATCCGGCCCACCGAGTTTTTGACTTCAATAGCGTGGATTTACAATAAAAAAGTCGGTTATAACACTAGAAAAAAATGCTTGAGTTAACTAGTCAATATTTTTCACGACTCTATATCCTCTCGGAATGTATTCCCATGTAGGGTTTTTCAATAAATAATACTTCGCAGTAAATCAAACAAAACATATAAAGGCCAACAATGTTAGAAGAAAAATAACATTGAATTCAAAATCAATTAGCAGCAAAATAAAAATTGAAACATTGCAACTCTATTTATTTTGAGAAAACGTTCAAATTGAGCCATTAATTTTGAACGAAGCTTGAGGATTCAAACAGAATAGTAATGACAAAAATCGTCAAGATCGACAACAGCTATTCATTTTTAAAAGTTCTTTTTCCTTTGTTGTATTTTTCAGCAGCAGTTGCATTGGCAACTGTATGGATATATTTTGGAATATACATAGTATGTTTTTTAAATATATGATAGTGTTTGGGTTTAATTTACTCACTTTTCACGAAATCATTTTAGCTTCTCAATGCTCTTTTCTGGAACAGCGGCCGTAAAACCCCGTTTTCCATTTAAAAATGATTAATGTCTCGCCTTTGAAGCACATTGCCCAAAACAAACTATTTGAAATGATCATCAATGCTTTTTCTCTTTCCAACATCCCCCAAACAAGCCATAAGCTCTTTATAATTTGCGTTTCGGTTCGGGAATGTAAATACGCCCCGCCAGTTATCTTGCGTTAGGTACTTTGAACGCCTGAGCGACTTTGAAAAAAAATTTCTGTAGCCTCCTGCCTAAAAACAAATATTTTCAACCTAAGGCGTTTAATATAGTCACAACCAAGATTTGGTTTCTTAAGGGCAAAGATCAACTCACAAGTCTTAGTCCCTCACATTAATATGATCTCATTGGTATCTTTTATCGGCCATTACTCTCATTAAGTGGAAGAATTTCCCTCAACTTGTTAATAGTTAATTTTGGAACCTCTTTGAGCTGACCACTTTTTCCGTGGACTTGCTTACTGATTTTAAAAAAATTGATCTTTTGGTCCGGTATTTTACACCAGATCTCTCATAATCCGAATGGTATTTGGGTGTTGAACATATTTCTGAGTAAACTCATATCAACGCACAAAAGATGAAATAATATTTTGTCAAGATTTTAGATAAAATATTTCGACTAACATCCCCCATAACAGACATGGTAAAACCAAATCTTGAATATACAAAAATTATAAGAAAAATAATCACAAAAAGTAGCTCAAGCATTGAAAATATTATATCTACTTTTGACGGTGCTATATTACCTTAACAGCTGGTCCACCTTAAAATCCTTCTCAAAGGTTACAATTATACGAGTAAGAGTAACTAGTGCCTCCAAGAAATATGATGCAAAACTGAAAAAGGTAAAATGGCAAGAATATATTAGGCCATAATTAGACCTAGAACAAACGGAATAAAAGCCAGAGTGACGACAACAAAGACATATAGATTTAAACAAAGCGGAAATGAAGAACTGCAGATAAATACGTACATGAAATTCCATGGTAAAAATGAAACAAACAATGACATTAGAAGGGAGTAATGCAAACTAACACCAATAAAAGATTTCGAGAGATCTGTGCCTAAAAGGAAAATTAAACACTAAAAGACCAAGAAAGTGATACTAGAATGTGTATGAAGATGATACATTGGTAAAAAAACAGGCTGAAAGCCTAGACGAAGAAGAAGAAGAAAAATACCACGATTTTGGGACCAATCAAACAGGCGAAGGATCGCTGTAAATGCGTCTCCATGACACTCACCTAGAGATCAAAATTCCAATGAAGAGTCTCCATAACTGGCCGGATACAAACCAGTGCCCTAGTAATGGGAGGCCAGTGCAGCTGACAAAATATCAACTCGAACTAGCTACGGTGACCACTGGCTCTCTCAAGGACATTAATCTCGTGGGGAACAGGTTCGCTATTCTCGCGCAGCTCACTCGTTGTTCGCCTTTCTTGTCCAGCAATCTTTTACTCCCTCTCTCCTATTGTCAATCCTCGCGAGTGTTCTCGTTCCTCTCAACTCTTCCCTTTCGGCGCCAATCTTCTACACTCGAGTCCTTCAGAGAGGACACCAAGTTCCCTGCAACACAATCTCCTCCCCACCACCTCTGCAAACCCCATTCCGGCACACTCCATTGCTACAATACGCTGAAACTTGCGGATCATTCCTCCTTATCCTCCTAATTTGATCATTTTTGGTTATACTTGCTTATACTTGGTTATACTTGGTTATACTACGCCCATTTTACATTCTAAGAGATTCAACAGGGCAATAAAAGTTACGTGGAGTGTTATTTGAGAGACAAATGTCATTAAACTGACTAAAACATTAATGAGTTACAAATACCGGACACTATTATTTCTGGTCAAATATTTCCTCGATCAGAAAAACAATGTTTACAAGTAGTCCCATTGATAACACTCGTAACGCTCCGCTGTAATATAGCAGGTGAGATTGATGTAATTAAATATAAGTGAACTCTCAATCAACATTTAATCAACGAAAAGGCTACTTCATACAACGGTTAATGCCAAAGAGATATAAAAAAATCAGATATTGCTATTTCACACCCTACATTTTGCTGAGATGGAGGATCAGCTAATGGCGATGGTCTCTGCACTATTATACTTTAGAAGAAATGTTTAATAGCACATGGGATGTGAATCCGTCTTCACAGTACAGGAGGACAATAATCTAGTCATTATTATAAACCAATCCATTCAATGTCGTGCCATAATCTTCAATTCCGTAGCTATTTACAGTATATTTTAGTAAATATTTAATTTGAAAATTTTCGTTCTCATAGTTCAAAAATATTACAATTACCAATGAAGTGCCTAATATTATCAATGTAGAAACAAATAGAAAGCAAAATTTTGTCACAAAATCAACTCATTATTTTCGGAATATGTTCATCACCATCATATAGAACTAATGCCTTGAAACTTCAATTCTCTTGTTAATTACTCAAAATAGGTTGTGGTAAGTGCATAAATCCCATAAACAGTCAATTTCATGGAGTAATTTGCTTGTTATTGACGGATATTTGATAAAATGGTATTGAAATTACATAGAAAAATATGAATCTCCCTTTGCTACACTTATTCTTGAAAACCATGCACCCTCAAGCTCATAATGAAAAATAAATAAAGAGAAAAGGTAGTAATTTGTTCTTCCTATCAAACGGAGGACATGTTTTTTCCTAGATATGGTGGCAATAAGAATATAATGAAATCTGACCAATTTTACGATGGAACCATTTCATGCGTCACATATCCTCACCACCCACACTGCTTCACCCTCCGACCTCTTCCTCATACACCGCAAGCTAACCTCACCGCTCGTCCCATGCTCAACAAACATCGCCACTCATTTCCCTCTCTTTTCTCCGAGACCTCACTCCGATCTTCCCCTCCACACCACCCGCCATATTTCCGATCATCGTGCCCACATTGCATCGCCGCTAAACAGCGAACAAAAGAGTACGACGACCGACAACCGAGCACCATCGAAGCGACAAGCTTGCGATGCGAAATGACGCGTACCAAAAATAAAGACTGCATCATAAACGCGGCGTCGCATGGGATTCAGTTTGACTCGAAGGAAACCCAGGGTCTCTAATTAATGGTTCCGGCCATGGTTGCCACGGTAGGGCCTGCTTTTGTCGCTCGACACCGCGATAGTTGGTTTGGGTCTCAACCGCGGACTGACGATAAACTTCAGGGTTTCTTCACGGTTTTCAGCGCGTTTCCACCGTGCGGAAAAAAGCCATCGAAATCGTCAGATTCAAATCATTTGCCATTCATTTAGATAGTTTGGGTGAGATATTTCCCTATTCATATAAAGTACATATACAATTTTATTTGAAAATACTAGCTACCTTATGAAGCAAGATGTAAACATTTAAATATTACTGACGCATGGAACTTGTTTTGAATCGCTAAAATTCTCAGAAATCAACATGGTATACATGTATTAGGTATTCATTAGGGCAATTTTTTTCATACTATATGCTGAAAACACCTGAAAAACAAAGATTATTTCGAGAATCCGTAAACAAATCTGTCCTTACAGTGGTGGTTTTTATTAAAAAAAAGATTTGAGAAAGCAAATTAACTACACGATGTAGAGCTTCTTCGTCGTTTTCTCCTTCTTGTAAAAATGGTCATTACGGAGTGTTCACTTGTGCTATTTTCCTCGAAATATACGTGATATCTTTGGCAAAAATTTCGAAAAAAAATTGTCAGCCAAATATTGAAAAACATAATCAGCCAAAAGTACATATTAGACAGGAGCCCAATAAAAACATTTTGGAGTACCTTCAGTAGCTTCTTGCAAAAGAAGGGAAGAAACCATTTGAAATGAAGTTGTTTTAAGCATTCATAAAATTCACTCGCGGCTCATGCGGATCATCTCCCGTTACCGATCTGCTGAGAAAAAATTAACGTGGGACTACCCAGAAACCTTATATACCTCTCCGATTCATAAATGGGTTCCCGTAGCTTGTTCATAGTTTCAAAGTAATAAATAGGACAAATAGCACGACTGTAGCATCCGATCGCTGAGCCGAGGGGTGCCGTTATTTAAGAGCCTGAATCGTGCATGGCCATTGGTTCCCACCCCAGATGTCAAATGGGAAATGACTCCGGACGCTCTCCACCTCCTCTGCACCCCCTCCCCTCGATGCCCACGGCCATCTCCTCGACTCGGCCTGATAATGGGCAGTGCGATATTCCCATTACAGTACCTCGTCGCTACATTTAATTCGTATCCTTTAAGAAGAATTTTGTCGCACATCGCCCAATATTTGTAATATTAGGCACGAGAATGTGCTACAGCGCCAGCATAACCACTGCCTTTTGCAGCTGTGCGCCATTACTTCTTTGAAAATGAATAGAGCACATTTAGCAAATTTTTATTGACGATTTGATGTTTTACATGCATACTTTCTCATAACGTGGTTCTCTTTGGGCTGAACATAGTCAACCCCACAGCGTTAGACTGGGAAAACTGGCTTTGATGTTAGTTACTTCCTCCTGACTCGAAATGGTAGATTTCGGGCCATGTTAAAGCCTTCCAACACTGGGATGACGAGTTTAAGTCCTATATCCTTACAAACCTGCTTTGCCTTTTTGAAATAAAAACCCTGCTCCAAGCACACTCATTTGTCCTTTAGGCTGATAATAATCCCCATCTTTTAAGTGCCTTTAATCACATTCACCCTTCTTTTTCTAAACATACGTCTCTCTAACGCCAGTCACTCAACTACCGCGTATCTGGTTAGACCACTAACTCTTGTCTGTCTAATCATCATGTCTAAACATAGAAGTACGCTCTTTTCAATATACGACAATACCGGAGTATCTACTCCTAATTCTTTCATCACCCACTTAATCAATTCGATCGCGCATTCATGAGACAACTTCGGTATGTAAGGGGAATGAAATTCAGCAGGAAAACAAAATGACTAATATTACGACAGATATCATCACCTAAGAGAAAATGTAAACAACAATAATGCCGCATCAAGTAAGATCATAACAACGGAATTCTCTTTAATGAGGTGTGGGTAATCAAATTAGTCTGAGCATGACAGCAGTAATATATGGTCAAAATATATTACAAACATTTTTAAACGAGGCCATTACATGAAAAGTGCGACCAAAATATTTTTCTCCCGCAACATATAGCCCGCAGATTTCTTATTCTAACATAGGGTAGCATGACGAAAAAAGTTGTGTTGTGTTAAATTGAATGTTTTCTCGCTATAAAAATGTTGAATTCAGTGTTTTCTTCCCATAAAAGTGTTGAATTCAGTGTTTCCTCGCCACAACTTATGTACTCTCGGTGTTTTATCTCATAAACTGCAGCGTTCAATCTGTAGTGACCCTACGCTGGAGGCAAGATAATTAATAGCAATCTGCATATCACAAAATGTTATATGTTGTATGACTTCAAATTTCTCCCAGAAGTGGTGTTTAATTAGTCAAAACATGTGGAATTAGACAAATTTTTGCACAAATAAAAAAACAAAATTTTACACGCATAAAAATACTTTTAGTATAAATATAAGATATTTACCCGTTTCACTACCCGTTATGAACTCCATTTTTCCGAACTAATTATCTAACACTCGAAACATAGGAAGCGACACGCAAGGAATGACAGCTATAAAATTTCTTAACATGGTACATGTTTAACACGATATATTTAGCTCCTTCGTTTATTATATAAATTCGCATTCCAATCACATGTTACAATACATTGCATTCATAGAGGGCATTGCATGATATTTCTTTGCTCATTTGACCATCAAATCTCAGGAAAATACATCCCTTTGCTCTTTACCTCAAAATTGGATGGAACATCTAATCAACACCGCATTTCATGGTCAATACACCGTGTTATAGAGCGTGAACCGATACATAATCACTCCTCTCAGTCTGATCCAAAGAGGGAACTCTCCTTCCACCAATCGCAGAGCCGATGGCTCGCTCCGAACGAGAGGAAAAAAAAATCTCCCCTCACTCCACGTATTAGACTTCCCCCTTTCGCTGTGCCGCACTTATGAATCAAGGATGAGCATTGGCGCGCAAGGAGAGCGGGGAGCGCTTCTCTTTCCCGGCCGGACACAATGCGGGGACGCAGAACCTTCGAGAAGGCGAGGTCGTCCGTCAGATTCGCCGAGGGGACATCCCCTGGCGTCGCCACCACAGGTCGGGAGGAAGAACGAGATTCACGGGGCCGTACTAAGTGGAGGAGGTCTCTGTCCAGGGGGGCACGTGAGGACAAAGGTGGGAAGACTAGTCGGAAGCATTTGTTTCCCTGGTCAGGAGAGACATGTCGGCTGCGCTGCGAGATGAGTGAATGCATCAAACCATACCGTACTGTTTTACCGAGCGAGTTTAATTTCATCATAAGTTCCCTTCTGCTAGTTGTAAATATGTTACGATGTTACACGAATGTAAAGTCAACATTATAAACTTCAGGTTTACTCAATGGATTCAATTATGCCCGTGCATGACATTTTTTGAGTTCTGTCACACTTTCCACACCCCATTAAATGGCTCGTTTGGTACCAATGAAATGTTTTAAACCATATGAAGGGAATAATAGGCTACGGTTTTTCTCTTTAGGCTTCATTTTTTACGCGATCCTTCAATTTCATTGCATATAAAAATAGTATCTCTTTCAGCACACAGAAAACCACGTTATACCAACCTAAAATTCTGTTCCGTCACCGTCACAAAGCTGCTGTTCCCGCAATTGGAACCTTGGATATAAACTCAACTTTTTGCTTAGTGAAAGGTAATTTGCAGTGTAAGAGCGTCAACCAATGTCATATTTATACATCTCGATGAAATGTTAATCCAAAAGTTTAACTTGGGTTTTGCTGTTTTGAGTTTTAAAGAGCACATACAACTATTACTGCATAAGCGTTACTTGGAGAGAAAGGATTGGGTCGATTAACCTTCTGATATTATTGGATGTAAATATCAACGAAATATATCCAAGTGAGCCGTTGAATATATTTGACTACTGAAATCTGAATGAGGTGGAGTTGAACAAATGAAACCATTAATCTTCCTTAGATAATTATCGATTTTCGGTACGAGAGCAATTCGCAACCCTATCAGCACATAGATGAGTCACGTTAAATAAATTTACACCTCACTTCCACCCAACGTACTCAAATTCTGCATCAAGTCTTTTAGTTAAACAGCGCACTCATCCAGTGAGGAATAAGTTTGATTATAATTTCATAATCTGGTTTCAATCTGTAATTCCTCCAAGTCTTCATCACACCATTAATGCGGTATGAAGATAACTCGCGTTTAGAAATTCATTCCTATCAGCTCATCGCTCCAATGGCCAATGACATTTCAAAATGACAAAAGAATTTCTCTAACAAAAACGCATGGATGCGATTATTTTACCTTGAAATGGATGAAGCTATTAAATAGTAATCACCAGCTGTGAATTAATTTAGCAACTACTAAAATTACTTGAAAATTTTTCTATCAGTACCGTCATTCCGTAATGAAAAAAAATGTTAAAATGCATGTGGAACTAAAGAAATTCAATCATACTGTGCGTTACTATTCAATTGAGCTTCAATTTAACTTGCAATAGCAGGAAATGAATATGCTAGTGCTTTTGCATACAGCGCAGAGGTTTTGCCTATATATTTGCAATTTATTTCTACCATTAAATAGTTGTGTGTGACGAAAACGGATTATCCAGGATATTTTATTTTAGACTCAAATTTTTATCAAATTTAGCAAATATTTGATAAAACCTGATGATAGTTAACTCAAATGCTACATGACACTTTACGGAAATAAAATAATACAGGAAAATACCTGTGTTAGGGGGAACTACTCACGTGCAAGTATTGCCATTCGTTCACATCTTCAGCGTAGGTATTCTTTTTAAATGCTATGGTGCCTTGAAGATTTAACTAAATACGCAGTAATTACAAGAATTTTAAGCGCATGGCTACCGTATTCGATTCTTTCTTACGTAAGTACCCTTTCATCTGTAAAAGCTGAAATCATCCACGAATATTCGCGATCTTTACAACATGCAAGACTCAAGATATTCATTTCACTGGAAAGCGATACGCCTCAAAAGCTTGCATTGTGGAGAAATCACAATTAAATGCCAGTCTTGGATTTAGTTGTTACGAAACTCTCGGCCGACTTTATCTATTGATTCCCATTATAGGATGCCGCTGGAGTCGATGTGTTCCCGACTTTCCCGAAACTTCTCCGGTGGAGAGCCTGGCGGAAAAAAAAGTTCCACTCCTCCGAAGTGAAGTAGAAACTCCACACTCCTGTATAAACATCTCCAATATGGAAAAAACAAGATGCATTTCCTTTCGCCGGCACGATAAACTTTGCCGAATGCAGTCATTTTCGCAGCGGGGAAGGGGGCGACGCCCGGCTAAAGAATCTGATCCTGGGGTAAGAAGAAGTATCACGTCAACGGTGCAACTCTTAATTGCAGGGTGTACGCGCGCACCATTCCCTGAAAGTCGGGCGAAGGAGATGTGGGGAGAGACGGAAGGTAGAGCTGAGCATCCCATCCCTCTCCATCCCTCCCTCTACCCAGCTTCCTCCGCGAGGAGCGTTCTGGAACGGCGAGGACACGTAGGCAGGGTGAGAAAGAGAGATACCCCGGCGCTTTCACGGATAAAGGGATCGGGGCCGTTTCAATTCATCGAGGCCGGCAGTCTCACGTATTCTTGCGCCATTTCGCCTCTCCCTTCCAAATCCCCACCTCTCTAAACCCAAATCAATTCCTCTTTCGTTCCTCCCCGAGCCTCACCTCACACCGCCTCCTGTCCCCCGTCCTCCTCCGACGTCCGCGATTTACATTCCGTGAGTCGAACCGCGGGCCTTTTGGCGTCGATCTGTAGGTCAAAACACCACCTAGGCCTCTTCATACTCGAGGATCTTTTTTGACGATTCTAAGGAACCAGACTTGACACAGCATCTATTTCCGATAAAGTAGTTTCAGATAATTTTTTCCCTTTTCAATAAGGAGATCATTTATAAATTCACTTAGCAAATTTAGGCGGTTGAAAAAACACGAAGCAAAAAATAATGATGAAAAATACTTATATTTTTATCACTTAATTTTGAAGGGATGAAAAAAATATATTTAAGTCTTACATTTAACGCTTTTCACGCAGAACGCGAAAAAGGCCTTCGTTTTAAGCGCATTTCGAAAAAGTTATTTATTCGAAATGGAGAAAGAAACCAGAAAATAAAATGAAGCCAGTGGTTTGCCTTTTTTTAAAATGTTACCTTACTCGTCTATATGTAGGTTTTTCAGGTTTTCTTTCACCTTCCTACATAGGTATTTTTTCCTGCAATACGATTATTTGCTGAAGATAAAAGAATAACCCTAAATTTTTTCTACAAGGTTTTCGTTTTTCTTATTATGGTAAGTATTTTAATATGAAAAACAATGTAATTTAGAAAATGGAAACTATGTAAGGCATTTAACTATAGGTTTTGCATATTCGTATCCTCTCTGACTGTAAACATTACCATTGACTGAGTGTAACCCTTAAGTGGTAACGGTCGAAAAAATTGTGACTTCACTTTTTAATAAAGCTTTATTTATTTGGTAACAGTTTCTTTAACGTAACCATCTTCTGTCTACTTCCCAAATAACGCGGGACTTAAGATTAGAACTCATTTGGCAAATATTTCTGCAGTATATTTCTATGTGGAACATCATCTTCGTAAAAATTACGGTACGAAAACAGTTCCCGATTATTCCATGTCCTACTTATTCGAAGAAGATTCCATCGGTATATTTTTTCTCAATTCTGTGGAATGGAATTTCATGCCTAAGGACTTCGTAAACACCTTTCCGTGGTAAGCTTTTCAAGAATTATCACTTTTACGGAAGGTTCCAACCAGTTAGTATAGAACGCGTTGTTAATTTATTTCACTCATATTCCGCTGTGAGATATATTCGTTTTGAAATGATCTTACAAATTTACGCGCTAAGATGAAAATAGAAAATTATATTTCAAATAAAATGCTGATTTATAGTATAACTAAGCAATATAGCATAATTTTTATTGTACTAATTACTATTACAACGCATGTAAAGGAACTTTTATTTTCCATCGCAAATAAATACAAAGAGATTCCCTCGGGTTGCGGAAATGCCTTGTTCTGTGTTCAACCATGCAAGTTCCGAGAAAATATTTAAATCAAATTTATTCAAGGTTATTATTTTATAATAGAGTGAATTTGTAGGATACCTTTTTACGAACTGAACCCGTTTTATCATCGGGATTTCGATAGTTACTCTGATAGCTAGATTTGGAAAAATAGGAAACGGACTACCAAATGTGTTTCGTGATAGGGAATTCAGTGGGTGAAGATAATTTAGATGGCTCTCTTGGAAGATGCAGGACGAAGACACGAAGGAGAGATACAACATACAAGAAGGTGGGGAAAACGAAAACTGCTGCAATGAGGCATGTATAGTAACTGAATAATAACTTCACGACCATACTTTACTTTGTAGTCGTTTTTTTCGTTGTCTCGTATTTTATTGTATTTTAAATTATTGAATTCTTATAATTTGATCCATCAACTGACCGGATGTCAGTTGAGAGAGTCTCTCTTATAGTCTCAATCACGTCTCACGAAATTATTAACTGTCAGAAGAACACAACTGTTCCACCGAAACGGCATTTTTTTGGCAAATCTCCATATAAATAATGGAGTAAATGGCCAATAGTTAGTATCATTGGGAAGATGATGCCTTTTCATTCATTAACACACCAAATTCATCCAAATTTTACCGCGCAACGTCATCAAAACCAAAAGTCTATGATTGGAGTTCCGGCGCTAGTGGCGGTTTCACTCTTGTGGGGACCCCTTATTCCCAATTTCATTCCCGTATACTTACTACAAAGTGAAAAAAATTACTAACTTCTTTCATTCTGTATCCCAAAAATGTCTTCCCTCCATCCCCTTGAAGCTTTGCCATTTCCTCCTTCCCCCAATGTCGTTTTATAAACACCACCCTACTGGAGACAATCGCCACCAAGCATCCTTAATCGATCTAAAGAGCAAAGCCTGTTACTCGCTCGGCTAACGTTCCGTCGCCGCCGGAGACTTCCGTGAGAGGCCCTGATGAATTGGCAACGGGAGTGAGGCGAACCGTATTTAGGGAGCATCGGGGAATCGCCAATCCCGGTGGGAGTCATCCGATTCTTCGATTTCTCCTCCACTATTCCTTTTCACGCCATCTGCCACACGAGCTACCGTGTCGAATTAACCTCTCCATGCCACGGTTTTTCTTGTCTTGTCTTGTCATAGGTTTTATCTGATTTGCGCCATTGCTGGAGAGAGCGGTTGAACCCTGTTGCGCCTGACTTTGTAGTCCTATCTTATCTTTGCATTGCTACACTTCAACAAACCTTCATCAAATTATATTAAAGCTTTCGGGATCTATACAATGAAATTGCCATGAAAATAAGATTACCAACTGTATTTCGGGGTCCATGTTCGTGATGCTCTGTTATTTCTGGTTTAAGCACGTCAGGATTTTTAAAAACCAACGTTCCTTTTGCTGGAAACTTTATCAGGACTAATTAATGTTGTCTATTTGCACATAAAATATATGCTCTATTATCAGGGAGGTGAAAGGGAAATAGGGTTGGAGTGTCTTGTGAATATTGGTATTTTTTACTAGTTCTCGTAACCAGGATAAAAGATTAGTAAGTCCGGGTACACATTGCTTATCCACAGTATTTTACCACAATTTAGCACTGATTTTCACGGGAATATTGAGAAAACCATCCGCACCTAGGCAAATTTTCGAATCGTGAACTGCCATTAGGCGACATAGGAAACCAATATACTTGTGTAAAAACCGAATTGTAGATGATACTTCTGATGAAGAACACAGAGGTTACCTGTAGCTTAAATACTGGATCCGAAATAAAGTTCCCATTCCGTCCTAATCACTCTTTATCCCCGTCCTCTTTCTAACTCTTGTCCTGCCTCAGTGGAGGACCTTTCTCACCGTGCTCAAAATTTCGTCCTCTCGCCGACCCTTAGATGGATCTGAGCGCTCTGGACAATCGATAGTCACCAGCCAAGAGATGAGAGAGCGTCATTTGCAAATAAGCAAAGGTGAACGCAGCTCTATCTGCTCATTTACTCCAACGAATGGATTGCAGTCAAAACCGGAAAGTTTACACCATGGCGTCAAGGGTGGACTCAAATGGGTGAATAATCACTGTAATATGGCTTGATTGTGTAATTAAAACAAAAAAGAGGACAATTTGGTGTTGAGAAAAAATATCATGCTCTCGGTCGTTGTTGTAGACTCAGCTCTCTTCTAGTTTTATGTCTCAACCGATCCTTCCGGAAATATGTCGCAGGCCATCCTGATTAATCGCAAAATACAGCACAGAAAAGTGTAAAAATGAGAAATGAAATTGTGATTCAACTCACGGCGGATATATTTTCTCTATATATATATAACTCTACACACGACGGATATATTTTCTTAATTTTAAACGCTTTCATGCGGTCACAGGAAAAATTTTATTTGAGTCCAACTTTCAATG
Organism: Ceriagrion tenellum; assembly: GCA_963169105.1. Classification (NCBI taxonomy): domain Eukaryota; kingdom Metazoa; phylum Arthropoda; class Insecta; order Odonata; family Coenagrionidae; genus Ceriagrion; species Ceriagrion tenellum. The sequence goes on from OY720638.1 coordinate 141,864,502, forward strand.
GCAAGCTAATCACTCAAAAAAAGCCCATACTATAATGCCCAATCAATAAATAGCTTAGCAATCAGCGTTAGAGTTGTACGCCAGGATCTTGTATTTGATATTTAACTAATGCATCTGCTAATACAGCCGCTTCTGACACTTGAGACGCTAGGTTTTGAATTCCATACACCGATAACCTCTCAACGATGTAAAGTTTCCTACTTGATTGCTTAGTTGAGACCGAATAGAAATAAAAGATCAAAGCGACATCGCTTAGATGGAGATAATCTCTGGAAAACCTAGAGGGATACTGCTGTACAGATGTCAACGATGACCGGGCCAATCCTAAGCGTAAGGACCATCTATTCATTCGCACGGTAACATCAAGGCAACAGCCCAGTACTCAACAGCGCTATATCTCACCATGGAAGGGACAACCATCAATTTTCGGAAAATGCAGGACCCAGGATATCACTATGGACAGCTAGAGAACCTTTCTGAGACCGGTAACAGGTGTGCCATTATCTAGACGCTATATACATTAGGGTGGTTCGAAAAAAGGCTTTTCTCGCAAATCGTCTCCCGAGGGGTGCCAAACCTAATCTTTTGCTATGATTAGGAAGTTTGCTCAAGATTATTGCGCGGGGCTGATGCTTTCCACTCTAACCTGACAAAAAAAATGAGTTTTTATGTACTCTTTCAGGGATTATCGACTTTTTAAGGGTTTTTCCTCCATATTTCTCGAAATATTTTTTTTAAATTTTTACTCTCACTGGGATTAATAAAATATAGTTAATTTGACACATATCAGTTTATATTTAGGGAATATATGATGTAAAAGTTTTATTTAAGAGTATTTAAGGTCGATTTTTTACTAATTTTTAAGCTTTTTTCGTGAGTTTTCGAAATTCTGCCAAAATTTTCTTTTTTATCACAAAACAGTCTAATACCTCTTGATCGTTCTCTTTAAAATCAGCTTCCATAATAAATTTAGACCAAATAAATCCATAGATTGAGAAAAAAACGTCAATAGAAAATGTAAGGCCACTTTTTCGTTTATGGTTAAATTCATTAAATGCGCGCGCATACTTGTATGCTCACATGCTGGAACGCTCCAGTCGATCATTAAACTAAACTTAAGTTGGGTCCATATGGATCCATTACAAAAGCTGATATTTTCCAGACGTTCACGAAAGACCACTGGTTCCAATTGGCACCATTATGCTTCTATACTATAGCCCTCCTATTGGTGGCAGCTAAATTCGGACTTTACTCAAATGCAGCACTGTGATATTGTGTTTCCAACTACTTATGCTCTGCTCTCCGTGGCTTGTGTTTTGCCTGCTTCTCTGCAGTAAACCAAGGTATACTCTACAATTCTCTAATTTGAAAAAATATATCTTCTTAAAACATAAACCTTTTGGTTCATGAATCACCATTTAGCATTTAAATTCATTAGCTAATCTTAGTGCTGAGTGGTTACACGTATTGGGTTCCATATAGACCCAGTGGGAGATAGTGACTAAACCTGCCACACAGCATGTCGACATTTATACAGTATAAAATATGTATAAATAGACTGGTGTGCAAGTATTATTGGTAATTTAATAAAACAAAACAAATATACAGATGCCCAGATAATCAAGAGAATAAATTAGAGCTATTTTTCTCAAAGGCGATGTCTCTGGTGACTGAGTAATTTCCTTATTTTACTTTTGTTTAACTATTATTGAGACACGTCTCAGGAAATGTCTCCGTCGTAAAGAATTAACACACGAGTAGGAACAAAATTTCACAGCGAAAGTACTTACACCACTTCTAACACGGAAAGAAAAAAATCATTCTTCTAAAGGCAAAAAGGAGCAATATGATCTGCAATTGGTTATTGCTTCTTTCGAGGACTCGTTTTAAGTTAACCAGGTGACGCAACAGAACTGCAGAAGTTACCAATGAAATATTTTGCGGCTTCGTGGCCATAACTCAAATAATGGGCATAGTAACTGCATAAATAATCCATAAAGTAAGTCTGACTGTGAATTTACGGCCTAAAAAACCTTCGTTATAATCTAACCCTTCAGCTACTTTATCTTAGATTCAGAAATTTTACATTACGACAATGAAGGACCTTGACCATAAGCAAACCCTTGGTGTCTCCGATTCGAACCAAATTTTTGTGTGGGTTCCACCTTGCATTAAATGAAGAATTGTAGAAGCGTCTTCGGAAGAAAAATTTTTGGCATATCTAGAGACGATGAAAGTTTCAACCATTTTGCGCTTAGACCTTTTTTCATTTTGCTATATCTCCTAAACGAAAATAGCGAGAGAAACGATTGACGTCTTATTTTGTTTGCATAAGAATGTGCAGCAACAGTGTGTTATCAGTTTTATAGATAAACTAAAGTTTATTGAAATTGTTTAAATTTTAAGCAAACATAATGGACAGAACTGGCTGATCATGCCAAGTATTGGCATATGGTCGATATTAAAATTATAGTACGAAATTACTATGAGTTTCATTTACAAATAATATATATATTCAAAAGTTACATGTCATCATGAGTTGCATTTACCAAGAAACGCTGAAATCTTGCTTATCTGCTATTTTACCGTCCATTCCGATCCCCATACTTTTCCTCGACGTCTTCGACGCTGATTTCTACGGGACACGCCTGAATTGTGCGCTGATGGAATTATCTCGTTGAGACCAAAACCGCATTCCACGTACGGGCGATGTGCACCCTCGAGAGCGTCCATTTCTTCTTCTTGACGCAGCTTGGCACGCAGGTGACACGTGATCTTGTTCCAACGTCCAAGATGGGGATCGTAGTGTGACAAATAGAGGAAATAATGGCAGGAAATACGTCTGAGGAAGTGACACGTGAGGGCTGCGGCAAATGATGGCCACAGGAAGAGCATAGGGTGGTGATGCCCGTTTTTTATTACTACCATGGTAATTCCTCATAACCTTAACGGTCCTCAAAATTTCCTGAACAATAGTCGTAGCCTTTATTTGCTATTTCCAAAAAAAAACATGAAAATATGGCCATTCGTTAATATTAGCCTTTTGAAAAGTTCTTCAACCTCATGTATGTAAAAATGTGCAGAATAGAAACGCGGGAAAACAGATGTACCATGAAATGCGCAGGGAAATGAGCTCGCTCTAAAGATTTAGTTTGGCTTTTTACTGGTCAGTTTGATCATGAGGACACAGAAATGTATTAGTTACAATATATTGAAAAAATCTAAAAATATGAGAGGTGGAAAATAATGTCTTAGACTAGGGCAAAAATCAGCAAAATATTAAATTCTTTGAATTGTCTGCAGAATTCTTCAGCTCCTTCATCTCCATGTCTATAAGACTATGAGCTAGATTTTCTAACTTCACCGTATTTAACTTCATGTGATCACTGGTTTATGAAAAAGGTGGAAGGAAATCGTACGCAGATAAATAATTCAACGTCAATGTTTTCAGAGTGGGAAAAAATATTGATTACCGCTTCATCACTCAAGTATGGCGTTACCACGGTGGCACAGAGCTATTATATAATTAAGTTTCGAGAGTAAATCCAAATACATTGAAATGCGGGTAAAGAAAACGAGGCACAATCCAGCTAGCTCCGGTCATCTTTGTTGGCAGTGCTTTTGGGCGCATACGTGCGCGGTGGCAAAGTTAACGGGGCCAGCCCATTTGTGTACAGCAGCGCACGCGAGACAATGAGGATTGACAGGTGTAATGGAGCATCATGTATTCCGAGTGTTTGGTGCGCGAGGTCTTGCCCGGCAGTGGAGTGCGGGGAGTCGAGGGAGTTTAGCAGGGGGTGTCAGAGGGAAAGCAGTTTCGGGGGTAGGGAAAATGCCTAGGGGACGGACACAACCCTGACGGTTGGCGCCTGGCCACGGGGACCGACACCCGACACTCCCCCACCCTCTCCCGCAGCCGCCCACCGCCTCCTCGCCCGTAACTCAACTATGCCGCCCGGATCAATTAAATCATTGGAGTGATGAGTCTGATTATCTCTCCTCCTCCCCCTTACGCAGCAACACGGCCTGCGCGGGTGGGATACGAGTGTTGCGTATGAGCAGGGGGAGGGGCCAGGGGGGGGCACGATCTGCTCCAATCCTTCCTCTCCCCAAACCCGTTCTCATTTCCTGATTCTCAGCCGAGCACGGAATCACTTATCTTCTCTAACCCTCCCCCTAACTATCCCACACAGACACCCCCATATCTAATCCAGGCACTACCACCCAGTGTTGCCAAGTTAGAGACTTCGACACTAGTTTTATCTTTTGCGGTTGAAAATAAATTTTAGTGCTAGTGGCAAATTAAACCAATATTCAGGGAACAAATTTATTTTTCCTCAAAACTAGAGATTTGAAGCCTTTATTTCCTGGAAAACTGTCCTCAAAACATTATGGCTACTTATGACATAGTATATGCTGCCCAGTTGGAGACTTTTATATGTTTTGGCAAAATATAAAATTTTGTACTCGTAGACAAATCCTACGAATTTTCAGGAGAAAATGTTAATTAGACCAAAAAGTTATTTAATTGAGGATATATAAACTGACCACTTCCGGAACTAGTAATCTTCCATCAGCCCTGAAGATGGTGGGAATATATCCCATCGAAAGGTCAACCACAATGGAATATCTGACCCGGTGTGAAGCTCGTGAGCAGGTAACATCAGTTATTCTCAGAGAAGACATCAAATCCTTCGTTATTAACCTTAAACATTGTGTTTGTTTGAACGGTGATTGCAAAACAACATCGCTACTTTCAATTTAATACTGATTTTTGATAATCTGACGAGGATTTATTAAGACACTATAATGTCGACAGATCAACAAAACCCAAAATTCTGATCACAATTGTGACTTAACCAGAAGAATTAACAGTAACACTGGTTGAAGTGTGTCATATTGTTACTGGAAAGCGAAAAAAAGGAACTGAAAAAATTGGTAAAAATAAATATCAAACTATTTTAGAATTATAATTTAGAATATCATACTAACTAAGAATTGAAGTTCAAAGTAAACTAGTCTCCATCGAGATTTGATTCAGGCTTCCTTGGGTCACGCCGTGAGAATTTCACAGATTTGTGTCCTCACTACGCGTAATTAGTAGACTTGTAACGCTCCGATAGTTATCTTCTGTCCCACACATGAAGTAGTTATACCGCATCACTCACCGCCGTTAATTCCAGCCTATGAAATTTTTAGACGTCAAAACGATCGGATTTTTTAAGGACATGAATGGCTGGCAAGATAATCCTGGGCAGAATTAAAAGGCCAAACTTTCATTTTTCTGAAATCTTCTTTTCATTGCCCCATCAAGGCAGTTAACACTCTCCAAGTCGTAGGAAACGAGTTGATTGAAAATTTCATACGATAAATGAAATAAAGAATGCCGAGAGAATGGTTGAATTAAAAAGCACACTTATGATAGAAGAGTGAATTGTGTCAGAGGCAGCGGTGCATTTAGCAGGTCATGGTGAATTTGAAGAAGGCTCATCTTAAGAGAATGAATATTAGATGTCTTTGGTACATAAGATCGAGTGAAAAGCGTGTGTGATAGTGAGAAGCCAGATTTACAGGGATCCTAAATTATACCTACCACAGTAAAGTGCAGCGAGGGCAAGTGGACTAGAACTGAGCTAAATGCAGAGTTGAGTACCATTTTTGCTTGTAGTACACTCGCTGTGATGCAAACGCTTCGATCAATAGTGTTTCTGATTTGATGATTCCCTAAACAATTTGAAAGGATTAATCCGTGATTAAATTACAGTGAAGCTCATTTCAAGAAGAATTTAATTCCGAATATATTGAATATATGAGCGGAACTCGAAACATTTTTAACTTCCCTCACCCTCTCCGAATGAGAAAGACATGGCGGGTACATCAGTCTGTATTTAAGGGAAATAAAGATACATTTTTACAAAGTACATAAGGCCTCGAGTAGACTTTCACTGAAAACTGTGCAGATTATGCGTTAAGGGAAATAAATATGAAAAAAATGCTCTTTAGTCTGAAATGATTTTTTTTGTTAAAAAAAATAAAACTTTAAACGAAAAAATATAAACTAATTACAAACTCAACGCTTACATGTGTATTTTTGAGGGGGGATTGGGAGGCGGGGTGGGTGGCACAAGTGCCATGGGACACCAACGAATTCAAAATAAGGCGACGAATGGACCGTGCTTTGTGGGATTTTCGGGAGCCAATTAAGTGGGATAAACCTCAGCCCATAAAGGGGCGTGGTGATAATGAATAAATTTCATCAAAACATTAACTTTCCCACAAATTTTTCAGACATCATCGTTTTCGCTTACAACATGGCAGGGCTGACGACAAATCGTTAAACCGGAGCACATATTGTTTCGAAAACCACGCCGTGGATTTACACGCGAGTGACGGAAAGTGTCATCAAATGAGCGTAGCCTTGACAGTTTGGGAAATCTGCCGTCGAAAAGATGGTAAAGCTAGATCACCGCAGATACCGTTAGAATGGAGACTTTATGCCAATCACGAGCGTAAAATTATCAATTTCAAATTTGCATGTTCGTTTCCTATGCTCGAGTGATCGGAGAGTTGATGAAGCAGCCAGCAGCTGCAATAATAAGTCAATAAACCGATTCTTACGCACGCTGCAATCGAACTTCAGCCTAGTGCATATCTGATTTAATGAAACATGCGGAATGAAAAGGTTGCTTTTCCTACATTAACACCTACAGTTGACATAGTTCACACACATAGAGTCCACACGCCGATACATAATTAACCCTTGACCTCTGGTCTGTGGCAATATTGAATACTTCACTGGAGATGAAGATGGTGACAAACCCAGAAATCCTAACTTACATTGATGATGAGTTTAATGACACGTAACAATTAATTATTGGAGTGCGCCAATGGGCTTATTACATATAAATACTCATTATAAAGTGAGGAGCTGATTACAGCTTTTCACCAGGCATAGCGGCGTATTAACTAATTCGTCATAACAAGTTATCAATATAGTAACCAAAGATTTTGTCCGTCTGTCTGCCAGTTCATTTGCAGAAAAGTAATTCACGACTTGTGTTCTCTCATTCGCATGCCGTCCTTTTGCCTTGTGGAAAATTGCATTAAAAATACTGTGCGTACAATGTTCAGGTAAACGCCGAACGAAAGAAATATCATAAATATCTCATTCTAACATAGAAATTTTGTTTCGTTTTCGAATTCGTCAAATTGTGGTAAATATTCTTAAAATTTTAAAAAATTAGCGGTTTTTGGTGAACCACTCTTGACGCCCGACAATATTTTTGCAGCTGAGGATCATCTGAATATCTAGAGAAAATGAAGGCGTATAACGAATCGATTGGGAATGTTAAATTGCTTTTATCATAAGGGAATTCTTTTTGATAATAGCCAGCGTCTTACATGGAGACAGCATTTAGTTGGATGAATGATAATTAAACAAGCAGTTAGACGGTAGTATTTTGCAGTGTTGAGTACCCTATATAGGATTACAGGCGAATCGGAATTGTAAATTTTTTGCTTAAAAATATAAATGACTCCATCCAACTGGATATTAGGAAATTCTTGTCATTAGGTATTCGACGCACACACCAGTCGGAGAGAATTCGATTCATTAATTCGAAGATTCTAATATTAAAATAACGGCTTTGGTTCTACGGAATTTGATGCATTTCCGCTCTGATATTTTACTGTCCAATGATCACAGGTTTCGAAACTCGTCCATTTTATACATTTTTTAGATACTTTTATTAGGAAATGATAGGTACCTTTCATTACATTAAATAAAATGCCCTCATGCATGATGGGTTCATTCCCGAGTGGTCCATAGTCTGAAGAGCCCAATGATTTGATTATTAGCCCCGTGAAGATAGCATGCACGTGGAATGTGACCATCAAATCCGACGCTGCAAGCATTATCCATCAATATTAAGCGCTGGACTTACTGAATACCGTATAATGAACCGCAGATTAATGGATTTTCATGGGAAATTAATGAAATTATTAAGTCCATAAAATTACGAGAGTTATTAAACAAAATGATTTCGTACGATGAATGGACAGAGTGAAACCTTATTCATTATGTTATGCATTTTCATTACAACTATAATCAGATAAAATACAGAAACGTTTATTAATTTGGTAATTAGTTTACGCAATAATTATTTTAAGTATCAGAAAATGATTCTGAGTGTCGTAAGTAAATGTCAAAAAAATACGCATGCTTAAAATTAAATTTACACGTGCTAAAGGGAAACTCATGTTTGCCCTTGAAAGTCAGCACCATGAAAAATGGCACTGCATAGTGATGACCAAGAAATTGATGCAAAGGACACCAATGGAATGTAAGATAGAAAACATGGCTTGACAGGATTGAGATACATCACACATACTCACAGAGACTCAAGATCGTGTAGAAGGTAAAAGAAATGTGTATTCAGCCCTAACGAGGCAGTTTTGGGGCGAGGGAAGTATCAGCAAAGCATTGCAAGGAAAGATTTCCTCCTAGATAGTCGCTGCATATCTTCGACTTACGCCCAGAGTGGGTTAAAATAAAAAAAACTGGCCAAAAACGATTTTTCACCCCATATTTTGAATGAGACATAGGCATGTTATGACAGTACATAATCCAAACTACAAAGACTTAAAATCATTTGAGCTTCAGGTGATTTTTATTGTCAGCAGATATCTTGGAAGTTTAGGAAAAAAAAACAATTTTCAGCTGCCTTGTTATCGTGACAACAGTTAAATATTTTTTTGTTCTTGACGCGTTTTATAGTGATATATGAGTGGTTCAAATACATTAGATAAAAGTGTACATTTTACATACAAGGCTGAGAGATTTATACATATAACTTGTGTAACATAGATAAAATATCAAAAATACTTTATTTTTTACATGCTTTTCCTAAAATGGAGAACATATTTAACTATACATACGTTTAACTGGGTAGAGTTCGTTGCTCTACATTCTTAACTATGGAAGATGTAATTTTTGACCCTCTGTGCGACGGCAAAAGTCATTTCGAAAAGATCAGTGTCCACCTATACTTTCTCATTACGTACTTTAGGCTTCAAGCTTCCCTATGATTAACTCGATTAGGACGATCGGAGGTGGAAGGGCCCACTTCTTCTCGGGCACCTTTATTCCTCTTTATTTATTAATAAGCCACCCGCGATCAATTCCTCATCCCTCACCCCTGAAATACGATTAAATACCACAACCGGGCCAACGATAATCCAAATGCAATTTATTTTGCGCCTTCTCAACTACGTCGAGGACGAAAAGGCCGATTGCCCTTTTACCCTCGTCCACCCTTCATACTTCAAGCTGCACCCCATACTCATCGTCGCAACTATGAACGAAGTGCTTAGGCACTTGAGGAATCATAATTACAAATTTGTGGTCTAATTACCTTCCGAATGGACATTTAATTTTTTCATGCCTGTGGGAATACAAGTGAAACGTGCGAATTTTTTTTCCTCCTCCCTTACTAAAGATGGCTACAAGGTGAGTAAAAAGTTAATAAAAATAAGTATCAATATTGATAGTACTGGGAGTAACTTACTTTTTCCTTTTAAGTACCCGTAATACAGATATTCTGGGGCACTCAACGGTGCCACTCAAGTTTTATTCGAGACATTTGCTTCTAAATTAGCAGTTTTACGATTCTTACAATAACTTGCACATTTTTTAAATGCAAAAACTCATTTCTCGCCTTTCACTCCCTCCCTCATTTCAGCTACTCCCACTGCATTAACTACTCAATTTCAAACCTCTACGGCAGCCTTATTTAATTCCCACCGAAGAAGGAAATCATTCCACTTTCAAACGGAGTTGCTGTTAAAGACGGCACAGCAACCACCGCGACACGCATTCCAAATCTTAATCGCGACATTCGGGTGAGGATTTTACAACTGGTAGCTTACTAACTTTTCTCCAGCCGGAACGACGCGAGAAAAGCTGGCGAGGAGGCGCGCAGGTGGTAAATTCTGTGCACTCGAAGTCTTGGTTTATGGCCAAATGCCGACGAGATTATCGCAAGTTGATAAGACGCCATTAATTTAGATATGAACGTTGTAAAACGCCGGGTGAGGAGCTACCTCACATACAGCGCGGCTACAATTGCACCTGCAATGAGCATTTGATATTCCTCATTTCCCGGAGATACTTCAGCTCCCATCGTAGACTAGACCTTGGCTTCAATTATAGAGCTAAATTAACTTTCTCATTGCTCAGAAAATGCACCTCTGGAATGCAAAGCCTCATCGCATAAATTTACTATCGGAGTCGTTACCACGGAGAGAAGAAGCTGGGTAATTTCGAAATCATTTGGGTAAGTGTCCCTTTATTATGAACATTTCTTTTGTGTCTGGTTCATAAGATTGAATTACTAATCTTCTTTGCCGATCACCTGCGTCAAAGTTAGTTTTCATATAATACTGCTATCTTTGGGGCTGCCTTGCTAGCAAGATATCTCTGTTTTAAGCTCTCGCAAACTTATGATATGCAAATTAGCGATTAAATATGGATATTATGAAAAGAATTGATACCGCTATAACGCCTCGCAAAATATAAATAGCGTTTTGTGAATGTTTATACTTTATCTTCACAGCATCATGACTTCCATTTTCTTCGTATTAAGTCAGTAAAGTATAAAAAGAAAATTGCCAATACAGTCATTTATGTTCAGCGGGGTAATAAGCCAAAAAATCAGCTAGCCAGAGGGTTTTGTGTGTGATTTACAACGGTTCACGCGTTCGGTCAAGATTGCAGTTTGCAATTGCAGATTGCAGATTGCAAGAAGCAAGAAGCAGATAAATACGTAGGACTTTAGTTACGCCAAATTTCTACTTACTCAAGTTTCTTCCTCAACAGATAAACATATTGACAAACTGCAGGTTATGCTTACGTCAAAATCATGTCCCGTAGGGCTTCATGCATTTTTAACGTCAGAAAATCAGGCAGTCAAAAATAGTGACTTTATGTGCAATCTTAGGACTAAATTTGTGGAGGAGTTATTATTACACGCCGTAAGTAACAAAATTTAATGTGCTGAAGAGTATTGTTTTTTAATTTAACCGTGCTACGCTGAGAGGCGTATCATCTTTTTGTGAAAGTTTGTATGAGCCAAGCACACGTAGGAATTTAGTTATGCCAAATTTCTACTTACTCAAGTTTCTTCCTCAACAGATAAGACGTTACAAAACTCAAACTCGATTCATTCACACCATGTTTGGGAATCATCGACCATGGCTTCGACTGCGTGTAAAAATCTGCTGCCTTTCTTAATATCAATTATAGAGCATTATTGAGTCATTTGGTAGACACCGAGCAAAGCTGATAACTTTTTCTGACAATCGGCACATTAGTGAGTGCACTTTGGAGAGTGTTTGGGAAAGGACCGTGTGGACTAAAGTGCACGTGCTTGCGTGCCACAAAGGGTTGCAACCGACTGGTCGGCGTCATCCTCGCGCAGACTCGTGAATTCCTCTGCAATGCTCGGAACCTCACGCGGCGGAGACCACCTTCCGAGTACTCTCGGCCCTGAACAGAGGAGGACGACCGGCCCTCGAAAAGCCGCGCCAATGAGTTTGCCACACTGGGATGGAGAGAGGATCTTCGTCGAGGCGGTGCCTCTGTTCCCCCTTCCACTTACTCCCCCCACCGTCGGGCGGCACTAGGGAACTGCCGCGCCACCGTATGCATATCGGCTGAACCACGAGATCTTCCTCCTTACACACGTCCGCGGCCTGCTCTCGAGACTTGCATTCAGATATTATGAAACCTGAACTACATTTTCTGCTTTGGAGGATGTTTCCAAATGCACGGGTAAGAAATGTATATACGTTTGACCTACATTGGGCTCGCAAAATGGCTCTCACAAATTTTAACGTACCTAAGAAGAGGTATAGCCGATGGGAGGGATTCTTCGGGGAAGGTGGAAAATTCGCGTCGATTATTTTTGGATATGAGAAGTGCATCGATTTGCGAAAGAAATGTTTTTTCGATTTGCCCGTGGAATATTTTTTTCGATTTTCGAGTGGAATATTTTTTTGATTTGGGAGTTGAATATCCTTTCGATTTGCGAGAGGAATATTTTTCCATCAATATTGCCGCCTCATTTTCTAGGAATTGTTTCTTTGCATGGCTCCAAGGTTGCATATTGGATTTATTTACCCAGGAGTATTTAGGATTTTTGCATCCTCTATATTTTTAATCAAATCATTGAATCGATTTGTGATAATCACTGGGTAGAGATTTTTGCTTCAACCGCAAGAAATGACTGATTCAAATGGCTTACCAGTGAAATGCAATACTAGGTTTTTAGTTTGATGCAATAGGCTACAAAGAAAGTAAATGTAAACCAGAAATTATTCACCAGATGCGAATGATTTATCGACAGAAAATACATTTTAATAGTTAATGAGCAGCACATTCGGAAAATGAGAAATATAGAGAGTTTGTAATTTATAGTACTCTACGTTTAAATTGTGAATAAATTAAACATAATTCAAAAGAAGGTTCAGTATTTTATTAAGAATCTTTTACAATTCTAATTATGTACAGCCAAGCATTAACGACTTTGACAGAGCACGTGAAGATACTTTGATAGAAAAGCATAATGTATTTAGTGTCTACTACAGACGCAAAGGTATGTCTGTGTAAATTTAGTTCTTAAACGTTTTTAAGCTAATGGCTTACAAACATGAAAACCGTTGGAATGAAAAAATGATTTTGCAGAAGCCTTAAAAATACCTTTGAACATAGTTAAAATACTCCTCAATATCAATAAGATAATTTCGATAGTTTGAAAAACGACAGAAATGAGCAAGAAGTTTTCCCTGATGATGCTTGCTGCCCAAAACATCATGTCAAAGAAAACCAAATAAAGAGGATTAATGAAAAAGACTGAGGTCAGTTGATGAGCTATTCATGTGAACAACTAAATACGTTGCATTCGACTCATGGGACACTTACTAGAAACATTACTTACATATGACTTTAGTATGTAAAAGAAATATTAGTACTTGGCCAAGAAACTGTTCTCTAAGTCATTCAATGAGACTATGACGAACTATTCAAACTTAAACAAATTGAGCTAATCATTAAATTAGTTGACGTCAGAGAAATTTTGCTCCGGGGATTCACTCAAATACCCCTCTGCATTTCAATGTGGTTGGTTTGCAGTGTTCACTGAAAATCATATTAAAATTACTTTTATGTTGAATTCCAGAGAGAGGAGATTTAAAGATCGCTGGAAAATGTACAAAATCATGCACGGGGGGGAGAGCCGAGTATTATAACCGAGTAAAAACATTTAAGCACGACGCTTTAACATTTCAGTTTACCGGCAATTTAACACCCGAGGAACAACAAAAGGTTGACACCAGGTGTGCCGGAGACAGGCATCCCTCTTCATTTCCTTCCACCTCTCTCCGCCTTCATCCATCATCCCGACCGGGGGGATGTACACACAATGCACCCTAGGGGTCTCTGCGTGACTGCGAAACCCTTTCATTCCACGTTTCTGGATACGCGTTTCGATTACATCGCGCCATACTAATGGCTCACATGAAAGTATTCCGGTGATTAATGTAATCGCTGAAATCAAGAGATTATATGATGCCCGGTTAACGAAAAAATGAAGGCTCACAAATGATTTTCAAGTATTCGTAAAAAGAAATAACAGGAGAGAGTCGATGTGCACGTGCAAAGCGGAGTGAAAATCGGGAAAATTAAACTTGCCAGTCGCGTTATGGAAATGGACACGTCCATGCCTAATACCAATGTAAAAGTCCGCAAGCGTATTCACGTCGATTTCCACCAAAAAAATAAATATCCCCTTCGGGAAAAATAACCGCGAATCAAAATGAACACCAATGCGGACCGATTTTTTCTGTTGCAAATTACTTGAAATCGGTTATATATCAGGGGATTTATGTCCAGCAAAAAAGGCAATCTACAATGTGCGATTATACGGTGCATGCAAAGTCTTTCCGAGTTTTGGTGTGTGCTGTTGATCAATGTAGAGCGTAGCTCTCGCAAATCTCATGGCGTAATTCTGCACGACAAGGTGCAGATATAGAAGAGGAAGGGGTGATGGGAAAAGATGGAGAGGCAGAGGGAGGAAACGAGCCAGAGGCAGAGGAAACAATCTCGCTCGAGAAAAAGGCACGTGGCACAAACACGCCCCTCAATTGCTTAAAATCACCCATCTCTGACTTTACCAGGGACCCTGGGGCGATCCCAGGAATTTATTTCGGGAGGGGGGGGAGCTGGACTACCATTAAATTATGGCAATTTTCAGTCATCCTAAAAAAACTATGAAACTGTTACATCATTATATCTATAAAAGAATGAGCATAATAATATTATGCTCACTATTATACTTTTCAGATCAGTGATCGAGTGTTTAATGTTGTATTTGAAGACTACATAGAGTTGTTAAAATTGTTCTGTAAAACCAAAATTTTCGGGGGGGGATAAATTCCCCTTTATCCCACCCCTGGGATCGCCCCTGCAGGGACCCTTTCTTGAGGTCTCATCGTGATAAGAGTCCATAGGGGATATAAGGTAGCGCTGAGTCATTCTACTTCATAAAGCGTTCGTGTTTGTGGCAATGGTAAAGGGTTTCAGACTGATCCTCCACTCTAAATGACTTCGTTTCTCCGTTTCACAGGATTTTGAAAGTTTCGTAGCCGTGTACCATTATTGTCCACTGAGCAGCGCCAGGAACTTTGGCAAGAGCTATACTTATGGGCGCATCTCATCCTGCTTGGCGGAACACTGGATAATCACAGAGCGGATTACCGTCGCTGGTTTGGAAACGAAATCAGCGGTGGGCTTAATACCTCTGTGAAGGAAAGGAGAAGGTGGAAAAACCTCATTGCGACCGTACGTATATACATCGCTGGCAGGGACGGGCGAACAAGAAGGCGGCTAGTCGGTTATTCGACGCGAAATTCTCGGTGGTCTGCTCACACGACAATCGAACGTTTTCCAGAGGGTGGAAGGTCCGGCCGAGAGTAGAGCAAAGCATGGTGGATCGCCATCCCTCCGTGAGCACTTTTGTGGTCAAGCAAATGTTTTACGTGAGCCTTCCGGCACAATGCCGAGTGATTAAGTTCGACAAAAATATTACTGTTCGAGCTCACGTAAAACATTTGCTGGACCACAAAAGTGCCCACGGAGGGATGGCGATCCACCATGCTTTGCTCTACTCTCGGCCGGACCTTCCACCCTCTGGAAAACGTTCGATTGTCGTGTGAGCAGACCACCGAGAATTCCGCGTCGAATAACCAACTGGTGTAGTGTCCAGGAGATAAAGGTAGTGCGCGAGGATGGGAACGAAATACTGATATACCCTATCGTCATGATCACTTCAATATGGGAGTGCGACGATTAATAACTGCTAGATAAAGAAATTCAGCTCAAACAAATTATCCATCCAGCCACCGAAATGGAGTGCAGAAGAAAGTGCAAGGAAACCAGTCATGATAAAGGATGCGGGGGGGAACGGGGAGAGGGAAAGGTGAAAATTGAAATGTACGAGAAACATTTCGCACGCTATTAAGTCTCTCGCTCTGTTTTTGTTGAATTCACTATTTCGGCGTGGAAAAAAATAACTTCGAAATCTATCAGATAGGCCATACATATTTCAAATTTTTTTCTTAAATCAGTTTTAGAAATATATGGTTATAAAAACATCCACCGCGTTGAACTGAAACTGGTCCCATTTGAGTTTCCAAAGTAGCCTAAGTCCAGCATGTAGTCATAGAGTCCATGATGGCTGCCCCCATTGCACAATTAGAACTCTAGTGCGACCTTCACAATCATTCCTCTAGGCGCTAACGTCGATTTTGGCCTTCTTATTAGAAAATGTACCCTCCTGATAGTTACATAATGGGCTTACGTGTGGATGCGAAGGAAGTTTGGATATAGTTAGGCGCAGAATGGTGGTCGAAGAGTAGCGCAACCATCATTTTGACACTAGTTCAATCATGTCATGTATCAATCTGATCTTCGAAAGACTTCATACCTCAAGCCTTCCAAGTTAGCCAGCAAAAATCTTTGGAATGAAACCTGGCATGCTGTCCTCGTTGCGAGGCAATCCTTGTAAAAGAGTGATAAGCCATTCGTCACCCCATAAAAATTTTCTGGATCCGGCGTCGGTCCTTGAAATAGCACTCGTTATTTTCAGCCTTTATTTAATTCTATGCGTGAAAACTTGTCCCTCTCCCCTAACTCAATATTCCAAAATAAACCTCTGAGAATCCATTAAAACTGCTACACTCCCCAGAGAAGGAATACGGGTGAGAACGAACCGGAGACTTCCACTCACGCTTATTATCTCAGGCTCATCTCTCTGGAAAGTCTACCGACGCCCACGCTTAAAGTTTCTTGTATTATTTTCCATTCTGGAATCGTTATTAATTCACGACCATTCCTCGCAAGTCTGTAAAAAAGGTAATCTTTACAAAACTTTAGGAAAAGGAGAATAAATTAGTTCTTGAATGATGCCTTTAAATTCCAGACACAGTGGACGAAAAAGTCGAGTATAGAGGTTTATGTTTGTGTTTGAAAAATGTTTGAGAATCTTCCGTGTAAAAACTTAATTATTTCCTCCACAACTGGGTAAGAATGAAGCCCATGCATGCTTATCCATTAGAAATAAGTGACTTCTCATCTCGAAACTTATATTTTGCCTCACGTGGTATGACAAACAACAGTTTCTGCTTCATTGTCAATAATGAATACAACTTAATCAAAAGTACCATTTCCTGCTGTTAAAATGTCTAACAGAGGTACAGGAGATAATGATTGCATTCCCATCCCGTCCATGTACCTTAAACGAGAACATATTTAAGATCTTTTTAGTAGGCCATAATCGCTAATAATCATCATATTTTTGTATTAATGTGCTACAGGCCAGGTTGTGAGCGCCATTAGACCATTCCAATGGCACTCTAATTAACATCAGTTCAGTGTCCATTTATGTTTCTTCATGAGTACAAAGTAGGAAATGGCGCAAATTTATAATCTAAAATGATAGCCTCGTAAAATGTTTCCATGGATAATTATGCCTAGCAAATGTCTGGTGGTTTCACTGAAAACCAATAAATATAGAGTACAAGGTATTTCAATTAAAATTCAGCTTTGATTGCATAAAATTTTATCCATGGTCACAAAAATGAATGTCGGCCAAAATTGCCATCATAAAGTTATATGATCAAGTGCGGATTTGGATTTCCAATTAGATAACGCATTTCAATGGCTCAACTTGATTATCTCGATTTTTCATTCGAAATTTTTGCAAAATAAAGTTTCAGGAAGGTATGTTGACTCATTAGACGATATGGATGCACCTGAGTACAATATTTGATAGTTTATATTATTATAGGCATTTCTATGGAAAGTTAATGCTTAAAGTCAAAATCTACAACAGATTCAACGCTGGTTAATTGAAGAACCAAGAATAAAATAACACCTCTGTTTATCCGATAGTTTTCGAATGACTTATCTGCAATCTCTTCACAAAGGGCGACATCAAATTCATGTTTTGGTCTCAAATTATTTCAATACAGAAAAATGACTATGTAAGTTTTAGAGGACTATAAGAAGTGAATTATTACTTCTTCAGTGTGTGCAATAAAGGGATCCGTACTAAATTTACCAAAATTATTGCGACAGCTATAAATAAAATATCTATATCTGCTAAAATGATATCGCGGGATGTGGCAACCACAAAATAGAGGAGTTTTCTTCATATGTTAGATAAGCCAATGCGAAAATGTCAACGGATGATAATCGTTATCCCATTTAATGACAACTGCTACTTAACTGCATTTTATAAAGTCTAAAGTGAGATTTGAACCTGCAATCATCAAGTTATTTTGTGAGAGAAAAGGATGCCAGTTTGAATCATTCTTTGGACAAGGATTTAGTGCAACGCAAGAGCGTTTCAAAGGGGTAGATTCTACTTAGCCGCACAGTTTGAGCCACAAGAAGACATGAAAACATCTTCTCCAGGGTGATATAAATATCGGGATCTACACATCACAGTATCACTTCCACCGGACTCGAGTATTCGTCATCAGGAGTCATCAATCCGAAGATTAGTTGACAGTAGCTCTCCACTCCTCTCGCCTCTCCACCAGCCACTTCATTCCTATCTTATTCTCCTCTATAACTGCCTTTACTATTTTATGTTTTATTCCATTCTTCTTCTTTCTAACCATTCATTCTTACTTCGAGTTGTGTGATCAGAAGGCATACGTGCCAGAAAATTTACCTGAACATTTTTCCTATCCTACATTGAAGGGTTTCATTGTACTTATTTCCCCTCCAACTCACCGAAAGACTATTTTTAATGATTCCATTTGGTACAATTATAATTTATTGCAACACTAAATTCTAGCCAGGCTCCACTTGAATGTTGCCACTTTCCCATAACCATTGTTAGGATTACACTACTTTCTGATGCAGTCTCTACCTACAAGTCCATAAATTTCTAGCTTCTCCTATTTATATCCATAATGGCTTCCCATTGACTACTTCTCTTCCTCTACCGTAGAATATTCCCTCCCAAAATACCCATTAGTACCCCATACCATTTAAAAAGTATGAACGCTAACAATGTACTTCACTTTATAATTATAAACTATTTCTTTCGACTTATATTAAATTTTAAGGCTAAATTTGAGTTTGGAAGGATGATTTATTTCAATAGTCGTTTTTGTATTTGTTTGTTGGTGAGAGAGATGCCTATATCAAAAATAAATGAGTTTACTGGACTAATCTTCAACAAGATAAATCATAAAACAAGTAAATTAAAGCCTATTAGACCTTAAGGATTAATTAGCAGTTGTCCAACCGTATATCCGTCATAATTAGATCAGTGTTCAAACTTGGCTTAATCTGGAATTTCTCTCACAACTTCCTCTACACCCCTTATATTCTACGAACTAATTCAGGAGATTTAGGTGGAATTACATGTAATTACGGCTGAATTATAAGGGGTGTAATATTTCAGGAAATATAAACTCTTTAATTTCATGCAGAAGTGCGATTGAATTTGGTATTTTTGTGAAGAGCTTCACACATTTTTACCCACCCATTATTCCAGGAACTCGATCGCCCTAAGCCGAATACGTCGTTCTTCAATTCCACCGACCACTTTCAATTCCTTTCCAAACCTACATCTCACGCGCCGACAATCAATTCTGTTTGCTAACCCGAGAGTACAAATTTGGCAACCACATATCGATTCGCACTATATCAGTCCACTAAATGAAATGAAAAAAATGACGCTGAAATAAGTTCCCAAATTTTGAAAGCTATGATATTTCTGCTATACATATAAGAGAAATTTTTAAAAATAATTTTAACCTGCCGCGAGAAGAGCATATTTTAGATAATATCTCTTTCAGGAGCTCTAATGGCTTTTTTCTCGAAGTACATAAGATCAGTTTTTCGTCAAAACGATATATCCAGTTATAAAGAAATCTACATCACTTAAGGCCACAGACAAGCCCTGGAAAATGATTTATTTATACATTCAAACACATTAACAGATTTATAAACACTAATTCTGTGAAATTCAGAGCAGAAAGCCGTAATTTATATCCCCGATATAAGGAGTGCAGTATAAAGGGCAGAGTTATAAATTCATCCCAAAACTTCATTTACATTGCTTCTCGGAGGATCCTTGTTAAAAAAAACGGAAGGCCAATAATCGCATCGCAGTCGGCAAAAAATATGGCTGTGGTATACCACACAGGTAAAGCCCGCAAAAAAATGCATTTCCACGATATGGAAAAAAGTTGATTCAGAAGGTAAAAATTAAGTTTCCGCAAGAAAAGATATTAACGAGATGCTTAATAATAACATTTAGGAAAAATTTTCGCCAGGTAACGGTACGGAAGCGAAAGTATATTGTTCCCCGTAGCTGCTTTAATTAATCCGGGAGTTAGGAGCCAGGAAGGGGAATCCAACGCCCCGTCTCCTGGAACCGAACATGGAGTCTCGGTAGAAGGTTTGAGGAGGGCTGGCCGTCGGATACGGAGTTTGTGTGGGCGTCTGAAGTCTCTCGCCCCACAAGGCGCTGAAGAGAACGAGGCGCTGAAGAGAACGATGCGCGGAAACACACGAGGCGGCAAAGCGGCCGGGAGCCGCCGCTCGCGCACCCGGCCTTTCAACACTCTCCTCCCGCACCGTCACACAACAACGCCACGCAGAGCCATCGACGAGCGGCTGAGATCCCACAATCCCCGCACCCCGCACACCTCCCCCAACCCCGCCCGCACAGAATCCTTTTGATCATGGGGCGTTGAACCGCCTTTGTGACACGACGCTCAAGTTTTCCACGTCAAAAGTTGTAGGCCCGTGCCTTGAGGCACATTAGCAATTACAAAGCCAAATATAATTATCGCTTCGAACGCGCCACGCGCTCACTGCAGCTCACAGTGGAGGCGGTCGGGAGGCAGAACCCAAAACTTGGGAGCCATTGGTGGAGGATATATAATTTACGTAAACATACGGGGAGGGAGAGATGGATTGAAAGAGAGCTGGGTGGATAGGATTCTATCTTGTAGCATCGTGTTGTTTAATGAGACATTTTCTTTACGAATAAAATGCACCCGAAGCTTTGCAAAACTAAACATTCAGAACGCTGATCTTATCCGCCATACACTTATCTGATTATACGCATATATACCTATTCTCGAAACTGTTTTTAAGCAAATCTCACTCGACCCCTTAAATCATGTTGCTGAACTCGATTTTTGTGGCATCTCTTTGAGGATCACCAGGGAGAAAACTTCGATGTAATTTCGAATTGAAAAAAATTAAATCAATGTTAAGTGGGTCTCCACTGAGGCTCATTTACCAAACTATTATGAAACCTTTTCAATCTAAAACCTTTCAGCTTAAGTCAACGTTGAAGGTATGGAAGTACTCCCTTGATGTACTTGTGTGGCCATTGATGAATCCTCATAAAATTTACAAGTATCTTCTCAGTCTACAGTTTTGTTCATTTTTTTGTACTCACGCCTCCAATTACGCTATTTCTTGACGTTAATTGGGCTCTCATTGAATACATATTCATGAATTTTGATGGAACGATGTTAAAATGTGAGGGCAATTAAAAAGGTAATATGTAGTTTAATAATAATGGAATGCTAAACTTTGAAGATCTTGGGTAAAATTTGCGTATTTCAGCATTCATTCAAATCACCTTACTTCATAAACTCAGCCAATTATTCTGAAGCATGTTGTTGATAATTGGCCTACCGCTAACTGGATAATACGTAAAAAATGGGTGAGATTGAAAATTTTGAAGCACCGATTCTAATTCTTAAATATGGACGAGTAATATTTTTGTAAAAAGCGAGATGAAGTATGTTTTGGACAAGAAGCTTTGACTATTATAAAAAAGTGACATAGTGCCATGTAAACAATGGCAGGCAACTGAATAAGGATAAAAATAAATCTATACTTGGAGGACCCGGGCTGAATATAGCTACGGATATGAACTTTCACATATTTCATCAAAGGTCCCAATTTACATGCTTATTTTCCTTATCTTTAAAACATAATTATATTAGTTTAAGAAAAATGTTAATATATATCCAAAGGTAACATTTCAAATGGAAAAATAAAAATTTTACGCAAAATGCTCATAGAGCATCAAAGTCGTGGAAATTTACTGCCGCAAACCGCCCCAACCAGGCATTAGATCAAGTAGGTAAAAATCACGTTTTCGTTTCCGAGAATGATAGCCGTGCTTAAAGGCTGCACCGCATAAAATTTCATGAATAATCTACCGGTTGTAAACGATTGTCGTGAGTACCAGTCACTAGTTGCGACCAAAATTTTACATCCCTAGCATGAATCGGAAGGGTAAGTTTCACCCTCTGCTCTGGAAGAACTGCTGAAGAAGAATGAACAGAGAAAAGGCCCTTACACAACCCTCGTTATGGTTGAGTAATAAACAAATCGTGGTAGACAATCTGCTCAGACAATTTACCTCGTGTAATTACCTTGCGCTGGTTGTCTCGGCAGTTGATACTGCGCAAAATCCAGTAAACCAACAGGCTTTTTTAAGAGTACAACACAACTAGGTACGATAGCTAGGACTTCATTGCTTAGTTTACATACCATTGCCTCCATGAGCATGTGATGCTCATGGCGGGAGGAATTAAATGAGTGAGGCGAAAATGCGGCAGTTTTTGGGATGGTGGTAAGGAATTGCTAGTCCTACACTGAGTGGAATGAGGCTCAGGATATCAGACAACAGTAAATTCCACCAGTTAAATAATAAAAAAAAATTTTTCATCTATTGAAATTATTTACATAATTTAAACAATATTAATCGAATAAAAAATATTAACTATACTCTTAACATTAAAATTACTCCTTCAGAGAATATAAGATACTTCAGAGGATGGCTTCTGGATTTTTCTTGCGGTTTGAGCTCAAGATTAGGAGCCATGGACGTTTAGTCTCAAAAAAGTTCCCGGCACTTCTCCCGGTGAGATATATAGAGAGTTTTCATCTAAGCCACGACTTACGCGAGGTCACCATGAAGCCAATCCGCCTAATTAACGGTGAACATATCGCTCTGTCACTGAACGATGGGACACTATTAAATAGGTGGCCTTTCCCAACCCTTCAGAAAGCTTAGGGGCATTAGTTACTTTGATTCATCTCCAAAGGTTACCGCACTGCCAAGGCATTTTTTCCCTAGTCAGATATTCAAATTTCCTTTTCCATTTTCTCCGCGCTACACTCAGTAGGAGTATGAAGACCTTCGGGTAAAATTTAGCTTACTTCTGAACAATTTTGAAGCCGCCTTGTGACAACTCCACTCATACCAATCACGCCACTCTCTTGAGGGGTTGGCAACGCCTAAGAACTTAGTGTCAGTTATTGCTATTAGGGTTATAAAACTGGTTCCATTTTAACAATATCCCCTTCATCAACATATTTATGAACAAATTTCTAAACAAATACTCCATTATCATTATAGTAATGTTTAAGTGATCGAGGAAGAGATCTTACTAGAAATATATAATACAATAGGTTTAAAAATTTATCTAAAAAACCACATTTTTATTTAAACTAAAAAGAAGAAAATAAACCACCCTGCCTTGGCCTACGATTAAATTTTACAGATAAAAGACTATACGTTCAAAACCAAAAACGTGGTGCGCATCAATTGCAATATCTATTTATTATGGAGCCCTGAGCTGCCTTGATGATTAAGTGACTTCCCCAGAAGTAGCTTTAAGGAATCGAGTTGTCTGTTTTTTCTCTCGTTCATCTCCCGTCTCTATTAAAATCGTATTGTCGTAAAGGTATATGAAATGTCATAAGTATTAGAATTATGCTTCAACTCCGAAGCAAATTTTTATGACGCTTTACATTTGACAGTGAAGTGATACAAAATCATCATCATATATTTGAGATTTTAGTTGTACTATTGTAATGAATATTTACAGAGGAAAAATTTGATTCAAGATATTGCAATTGATGCGCACCACGTTTTTGGTTTTGAACATGTAGTCTTTTATCTGTAAAATTTAATCGTGGGACCTTGGGCCAAGGCAGGGTGGTTTATTTTCTTCTTTTTAGTTTAAATAAAAACGTGGTTTTATAGATTAATTTTTTAATCTATTGTATTATATATTTTTCTTCTTTTTAGTTTAAATAACAACGTGGTTTTATAGATTATTTTTTAAATCTACTATATTATATATTTTTCTTCTTTTTAGTTTAAATAAAAATGTGGTTTTTTAGATTAATTTTTTAATCTGAAAATTTAATCTGCGGACGATATTCGCTTCGTCCATGCGCGCAAAGTTGTTGATGGTCAAGTCCTTGTACTTGATTATTTGTCCTTGATTTGTACTTTGATGATTTGTACTTGATTATTAGTCCTTGTACTTGATTATTGCAGCGTATTCTCGTTGAGAGGCAAGGCGAGAAACATAGGCATCCAAAGATTTATTCATTCGAGCTAAGAACTTTCACTTTCGATCTTTAGCAAGATGAGAAATTTGATCGCTTTCATTTCGATTTAGAGCAGCAGACGCCTTCCGCTCGCGATCTTTCTGTCGTGTGGCAAGTCCGAAGGACAAAAAAAACAAGAAAGCGACTTAATAAAAACACGGTAAAATGGCTCACTCACTCAGTGCTTCAACCCGAAGGTTGGTTTGGGGTAGGTGAGGGTAGAGCTCACCTCAGACTAAGCCAAAGGCGTGTGAGTTTCACACATTCAGGGTAGGGGGGCCAGTTCCTTTCCCTGGGCCACCTCGCAACGCGAGGAAATGGCTATCAAATTTAACAGCTCTGCGATCAATACAAATGTAAATTGTCAAAAATAGTGGCTCATATTGCCTCTGAAGAGCTAGATATAGCGTAAAAATGCATTGTCATCTGGCTCTGATCGGTACTGAAAATATGAAGTTGATAAGTAATCGGGAAGTGGGTTAAATTTGAGTTGCAAGATTTTGCCCGGAAGAACAAACAAACAAACAAGAAAGCAACTGAATAAAAACGTGGTAAAATGCAGTCATCATACACCCATTTTTTGTTCACTGTATCATTACAGTGACGAGTTCTGGCATTCTTGTCATAAAAGCTACCACGACGGTGGCAGAGATGTAAAAATCAACGATCTCTAATTGGGCAAAATCAAACCTCAGGTTCTCTTAAGTTTTTTAAGCTCAATACTTCTTAGTTACTTCTCAGGTTCAGGCTTAGGCCACTTTGGTCATAATGCTGAAACCTGTAGTTTTAATTTTGCATACGCTATATGAGCTGCATATATCCAATAAAATGTTTTGAATAAAAACAACTGACATTAATTTCCTTTATATTTCTTTCGGCATGGTTGAAGAAGTAATTGTAACAACTGAATGTCAAAGACAGTAAAATTGATGACAAATGTTTATTCATGCACCGTTCAACCACTCTTCAGATTAATCAATAATAGTATATCAGGCAAAAGCGAATAAACTCAGGGATTATGCCAATGACCTTTGAATAATTTTCTTCGAGGGTTACTCGATCGGATGGCTAGACTAGCCATAACGAGCCCAAAGAAACTTTTTTCTTGTGGATCCTCTATGGTATATGCATTATTAACGGACACCATGCATGCATAAAACTCTGGGAAAATGGGGGATATGGAATGAAATATAAGGCTTTAAGGTTATACCAATTGGAATGGATACATAAGTAATAGCCTGAAAAAAAGATATAGGTCAACAAGTGGGTTTATTAACGGATTATGGGAAGTGGTTAAGCGTGAAATAGAATAATGACGGATGAAAGTAAACTATGGCGTACCATTGGGTTTTGAGTATCAGAGATCGGAATCAATAATTCAGACGATCTCTAGAATGGCAATAATTAGCACACGGTGATCGGTTACTTCTTCATCCATAACGAATGGCGGACAGAGATGTAGAATGAAAGCGAAGTAAAATATTTTTTAGGAAAGACAGAGGTGCATGTTAATTGAAAAACCAATCAAGTCTATTTTAATTATAAACAACGTAATACAAGCATAGCGAATGATATGCCTGAAAAGATTTTTTTATTTCATGAAACGTATTTTGGGTAAATTGCTTTGAGGAAGTAGGTTATTTCACGTTTTTTGTGACTTAACTGAGTTATTTCTGTGAGTTATTTCACGTTTTGGTGTAATTAGAAATAGTTAACCCTCTGCGATGAGCTAAATCGTTATATTTTGCAAAATAAATAATGAGCAAACATATCTGATGGCTTCAATTACAGAATCGTAGTATGATATATTTTATATATTTCATGACATTTGTAAAGGGTTTCTAATGACTGTATTATAAAAATATCTCATTTATTTCGATGTGTGTATCTCTATTTATATTTGTATTTATAATTTGTAAAAAATGGTCAAATTGAATATAAGCGGTGAATCTAATAAATACATAAATAAATAGTTATAATAAGTAACACTAATAATAAGTTACTATTAGTATTACTTCCAATATTACTTTCAAATAAAAATTGACTTGTTTACCTGTGAAAATATTACATTTCCCTACTCCCGTGCAGTGTATCCAAAGCCACCAGGATATTCTTTGCTTGAAAGTGTGTTTTTGGCTGAGAACTGAATGTACACATATTATTCCTTGCTCCATTTACTCTGGAGTTACGTTTACAACTGAAAATGCGTCACATATTAAAATTCTACGACCTACTTTTGCAATGCCTAAGGTAATCAAAACAATATATCTTGAGCACATCGAATGCCAACATTATGTAATCAGGAAACTGCATAGGAAAATCTTAAGCGGAAATAAAGTATGACTTTCCTCCATATATATAGTGAAGTAGTATTGCGTTACGTATTGATACGGCTTCAAATATTTAATGGTCAGATTTATCTATTACATTTGCTTTTGACAGCAGAATGCCTTCATGCCCTGATGCTCCATGAAAATAAATTACAATATCCTGGGGTGCGATCAGGGTTTACCGTGACGCAAGATCTTACATTACTTATTACTTTCCGATTGAGCTCGTAAGTGAGCTCCGAGAACGAAAATGTGGTATATAGTTGCTCTTCAACTTTTGCCAGCTGTTTCAATCTAGTCAGTTTAGAATTGTCTCCTCCTAGAGCAAAAATGTCAACGCGTAATGAGTGAATCAAAGGGATGGATAATGCAGGTATAAAGTTGCATTTCCTTTGTGCAACGCCCAAGACCCAGGGTACATTATAGTGTAGATTAGGCATTCAATACAATTATATAAGGTTGAATATGAGTAAATGTATTGGTAAATGCTGCACAAATATGCGACCTATTACTTCATACCTAACATCAGCATTAAGAAAGACTCAATAGGTTAGTTATTTATATAATTGTGTTTAATTAGATCACTTGCTTGCCATAGATTTATTTTGTTCGATCATATTATTTGTTTGTACAATTAATGTTGATCAGAAAACGCATAAGGAAACACATAAGGAAACGCTTCACATGTATTACAATATAAAAGAACAAAGTAGTTGATTCTTGAGTTTAAAATTAATGCGACCCCTCAGTTAAAGGGATCAACAAAAAAACCAATGCTCTCTCTGAGAGTGTTCAATCTTAAGAATTAAATGATGAAATGCATCCTTAGCACAGACACTGAATATTCTTTAGAGGGGTTCGCGTTTTGGAAAACTATAATGAAAACGCGAAAGACAGAATCATGATCCCACCCTCGTCTCGACATGACCTTCGCCTATGTAAGAACGGCATATATGTTTCTTCCCCTGAAGTTCAGTTAATTTGGTCTATGAAGTGATGTCGCTTATTCTGCATCGATTCGCACTGCCCTCAGAGCGAACGTATTCCCTCATTTCCGCGCAGCTCTCGGACCCAAGAGAACGGTAAGAAATTAGCTTCCTGGTTCAAAGCCAACGCTGCTTTAAAGAGCACACAAATGCCATCGACATGGTGTGGGTGCAACGTTTGTTTTAAATCAAGGCAGGGCGACCGATCCTGGGGCGTGAGTCGAACCCATGGCCTTTAGTGAATACGCCGGAGGGACCTACTGCACGGGACT
Organism: Ceriagrion tenellum; assembly: GCA_963169105.1. Classification (NCBI taxonomy): domain Eukaryota; kingdom Metazoa; phylum Arthropoda; class Insecta; order Odonata; family Coenagrionidae; genus Ceriagrion; species Ceriagrion tenellum. The sequence goes on from OY720638.1 coordinate 141,892,103, forward strand.
GATCTTTCGGGCACTCTGTACAAAAAATTGTTCTCCCCGAGACTCGGGTCTAAATGAAGAGGCTTTGTGGGGAATGGTAGTTTAGTGTAAGAGCTGGATGAAAGGAATGGCTGAGGGAAGAAGTGAGAAAAAGCAAGAGCCGGCGTCACAAGAGACTCTTTTTGCTGAGCGGTCCCGGGCGGCCGGCTAAGCTACGTCTGGTTAGCCAGCCTTCGTGTGGTCGGGCGTATTCATTTAAACAATAGACAAAGTTAACACACGCAAGAACAAATCGTGTTTTTCTACTCTTATTTCTAGTGATCACATGTTGATAACATTATTCAAATAAATTAATGGGAAGCATTATAGGTATATTAAAAATAATATTTGTTAACGGTGTGCGTTTGAACTTGTATAGAACATTGTACTTTTAAAAAATAATTCGATGCTATATTATTAAAAATAGCATATGACCTAGATAAATTGAATTTATTATTACATCAGCCGCTGGGGATTGATGGAAAGACTGATAGAGGTAGCTTTATTTGGGAAATGACAGGGAAGAGTACAGAAAGCCACCGTCAAAATTATCCAACTTTTAATGGAAATGCACCAAGGAATACACTATTCCATGCAACGGACGAAGCACCGTACTCGAGCTAATAGAACTAAACAGCGAAGTTGGGATCATTATTCCACTGAAGGTGAGTTTTCACAATACTATACAGCCAATATATTTTTGATGCGCACCTTTTCCAGTTTAACGAGACGAATGATATTTTTATTAAGCTAACGCATTTTGACTTCAGTCCTCGAAGTGGTAAACTTGTTACTCAAATAATAGGAGAGATTGACAAATGAAAAAACGACTTCGTTTTCTTCCACTGATTTATTTTTTTGGTACGACATGTTTCGACACATAGAGGTCATTTTCAAGTACAAAAAATTTTAAAATTCAAGCAAATATATACCTGGAAGGGATTTGGGGGGAGGTTGGAGAGGGGTGGAAGAAGTGGGTGTTAGGAGGGAGGGGGGAAACCGGAGAGAGGTGAGGGGAGGAGGGGTTCCTCTACCTTCCATCCCCCGCCCCCACCTTTCTCACCAACGCGGTCCTCCTACGGGTTTTCCCCAATTCTCACCATAACCGCCACCCCTCACCTCTCTCCGGTTTCCCCCCATCCTAATCTCACTTCTTCCACCCCTCTCCAACCTCCCCCCAAATCCCTTCCAGGTATATATTTGCTTGAATTTAAAAAAATATTTTGTACTTGAAAATGACCTCTATGTGTCGAAACATGTCGTACCAAAAAAATAAATCAGTGGAAGAAAACGAAGTCGTTTTTTCATTTGTGAATATCAACTTCCACATAGTTGAGCCTGATACCATTGAACGTATAGGAGAGATTGATACCTAAACTTAATCATCAAGAAATTCCTAGAAAGGCTCATTTATTAGAGACAGTTAATCCTAATTCAAATTCAATTTGTAGGAACATGCGTGGAAAAGTACAACATATTTTCTTCATATCAGAGGAAATTATTTTCTTCGGCAAGCAGCCACCAAGTGAATCGAATTTCACATAAAATTAGAACCACATTTGACCGGGGTTCCTAACAGGAAAAGGCTCCTGAAATATGAGTAGAAATGGCGTACCGATTCCAGCTCGGAAAAATTTAAGTTTTTCTAGTGACTAAACTCAGCAGATGCCAAGATAGATCGCAATAGACGGAAGATCCCGACGCCCAACGCAGAGAGAAACGCGGGGGAAAGTCCCACGAGAAACATCCTCGAGGGACACTATAGAGAGAAAGGGATGCAGAGGAGGAGGAAGAGAATAAAAGGAGGAGGAAGAGAGAGGAGATTAAAAGGGAGGAGAGTGGAAAGAAACGAAGGAAATTTTTACCAAGAGCATTTAAAAATGCCGTGGATTTATGTCCCATCTCTTAAGTAGGGTTCATTGGGATGGGTAAGAGGGAGAGGATATTCATGAAGGGGCGGCTTGGATGGGTTGGGGAGTGAGGCATGGCAGGGTATATAGGATAGGGAGGGGAGGCCATCTAGGGGTGGGTAAGGGTGCACCAGGGTCGGAGGCGCCACCCGGCTCGCGTGTTTAAAGCCCCCCCCGATATTTCCGAGCACTCCCTTAGGTTGCACACTTTTTAAACGGGACAGAGGTGGAGGCGAAGGCCGATGCTGGGTGGGCGGCAAGGGGTGACTTGACAGCACACAATTTGCGCGAGACATCGACCGAGATTTCGAGGCATTTAGGACCGACGCATCACCCGGGCGACGCATGGTGCCTCGCCCGGCAAGTCAGTCCGAACTCGTCCCTTTACCGATTCTTTACCGATCCCACATCGGAGGCGTCGCCATGCGGTCTTTCGAACAATTAACCGCGATCAATATAATCGCCTCTTCTCATGATACCTTTTCGACCCGTAAATAACTATAAAAGGTTATCCGATGCAATCATCTCGATGATTAAAATGTGATAAGAATGAGGGGTATGTCTTTCTAACATCTGGCAAGCAACTAACGCGAACATTGCCAATCAAATACGGATTAATGCGATCAATGTAATGCCGAGTAATATCATCTAGTGAGCATAAGTCTAAGCGGGCTTTTTAAACCCAAGAATAAAATATAATGCGTAAAATAAAATGGAGAGAAAATCTACACGCTTCGTTATAAACTGAAACGATGATACGGCGAGTTCAAAGCTAATAAAAGGACTACTTAGGAGCAGAATTGCTACGCTTGGATTGCTTTAAAGGCTCAGATCAGGCCAGTTTCAGTGAAGCACGAAAGATATAATTTTAATCAAATACAATAACTTTGTGGCTGATGGAATGGGAAATACAAAATTTGGAAGTAAATCATTATGTACATACTACAACTCTAGTTTCCACGGAAAGGGTATGAATGCGTATGGAAAAAGAATAATTCAGAAGCAATGGTCAAAAGGAGAATTGAAATGATTATGGACAAATATTCAGGTACATTGCCACTATTGGCTCTCCAATTTCATCGTAAATAGATCAGACGATGCACAAATAGGAAATATATCCGTACTTCGAAAAATGAGAAGTCAGAATTTGGATGGATCTTTCGGTAAAATGTGTTTGAAAAAAGAGCCAGTTTGCTGGAAAATTGATGGGTGCTGAAGCTAAAATTGAGATGCTTATAAGAAGGAACGGAAGCAAAATACTGAAATACAATTTTTTTGTCACTTTCGAGATCTTTGAGACTCAATCATCTTACTGTTTTTATTAACTAGTTGGACTTTGGGCTTTTTCTGCCTTCCCAAATATAGGTTCACCTCTAAATACTGCCTCATATGACTATCAACTCATCCACCATCAAATTTATGATTGTGAGATTCGTTCGTTTGGGAGAACAATTTTGAATGTCGATCAAAGAGCTTATAAAACTCTAATACTAAAGCTACTTTCGAGAGTAAAGAATGGGTGAGAGGAAGGAGTAGACTGAATATGTCACAGGTGAATGAAGAGAAAGATACTTGTAAGAGAAAGAATGCTATGGAAATTAAGAAGAGGATGACTCGTGTGAAGTAATGTGTGATAGTAACACGCAAAAAAGGAGTAAAATATTTACGTAGTATGCAGAAAATCATAAGAGTCGGCTTTGCAAATCAATCACGGAAAGTTAAACTATTTTCTGATTTAGCCTATACTTTGTATTAAATCCACACAACATGCATGTTGATGGTAAAAATAATTAAACTTGAGTTTTTTTCTTTTTTTTATAATTAATTGTTTATTCTACCAACTAAGTCACTTGTGGTAATTGTGGGTTTCATCATAGATGGTAGCTGATAAAATTATATTTAAGCCATATATAATAATTTTATACATATGCAATGAAGGTTTTATTATTAAACTATTTTATACTTATAGATTTTAATCAACTTATATAACTTAGTAATGTTTTATCGTTTTGTCTAAACTCCTCTTTTATACAGTTAGGATGAACGGCAGGATGGGTATATATTAATGTACACGATCATGACCTAAGTTCGCCATATTTTCTGCCTCCTCCATGTCCTACAAAGCTCTTCTCCTTCGACGCTTCCTCAACATTCTTCCTCCATCTCTTCCTTCAATGTATCGTTACCCCTTAATAGGCAACTTTCACTGTACTGCCTTCCACAATTCGCTCGAAAATGAGCCACGGGCATGCACCGATTGAGGCCGACGACTCTCGTCAGAGGAGTAGGCAGGGCTTTCAAGACGACGAAATGGTTAGAGCCTTCACTCAAAGGAAATCCATTTCGGCTCCTTCCGCGAGCACTCAACTAGTCCTGTACGGCGCTTTCTCCCGAGGTCCGTGACCACTCGGAGGATACCCTCTCATCTCTCACGGGCTTGCGACATGCAGGCTTGGGTAATTGGGCTAGAGGAATGGGAGGGTGAGCGATCCTTCTTCCTCATCGGGAGACGATGCCCCGCGATTGTCAAGATGGCCGAGGGGAGACAAAGACCGCGTCCGGAAATGCCAGGGGTTTCCTAGGGAGTGGATGAAAGTTGAGGTTGGCGGCGACGAGGGACATCGAAGGAAGCGGAAAAAAAGGACAGTGGCTGGGGACGAATGAAGTGGGTGGAACGGGTGTGAGAGCGAAAAAGAACCCGGGGATGGTGGAGAGGGCCTGGGCAGTAAAAGCGAAAAGAGAAGCCGGATGGAGAGCAACTATTAACTCCCCATTTTTAATTGCGAAAGTTCGGCTCATTAAGATTTGTCTTACGGAAAGAGTACAGCTACTCGACTATGCCCTCGAAATTTGAAAGTAGACGGGGAATATATTCAACCTCCCAAACCCCTCTCCGGACCCTTACTGAGATGGATAAGGATATCAAGGCCGGATAAGACCTGAGAGGATGCTAATAAGGGAAGAGAGGCAGGACGGATGAATGGAGGCTCAGGTTGATAGCGTGGGATAACGTGGTTTTCTACGATAAATAAACCTAGGACGCAAAGATTAGAGCACGGGATCGTGAGGCTGTGTGTCAGTGTGAGGGTAAACAGACAATTTTTCCTCTCCACTGGGCGCCCTAGATGGATAACTTCGTGCTACAACACTCCGATTAACGAACTCTACTTCTCAATCCAACCTAATTAATTAAAAGTACAAAGAACAAGAGGAACCCTAGCTTCAGCGGAAAATGGATCCAATGAATTCCCTTCAACCAGGATACGCCCAACATATTTAGTCCGATAGTGCTCGCTGAATATAGCATTCCAGGTTTCAAGCATTTTAACGACCATATAATACGCTTGAGGTTTCATATAACTTTATCAAGAATCCAATAACCTACGATGATAAGTAATGTGGTATGCGCTGACTATTACAGCTATCAAATCCATTTTGATCGATGGAATGCAAGAGGGGTTGCTCGAAACATTAAACACTCATCAGAATAGAAACGAAACGGAAACATGATAGAAATAGTGCTCAAGAAAAGAAACTCAGGAAGCATACTTCTGCAAATTGATTGGCAAAGCAATAAAAATAACGAAATAGCATAGAAAAATAATTAATTTTATGACGCAGACGGATGCTGTTGTCATCGGCGGAAAACAAACGGCTGTGTAAAACAATATCTACCTTGTTCCTGTTGCCCGTCGCCAAATGAAAAAACGGTTCATCAACTCAAAAGAGATCTCGAGGAGAACAGTGAGACAAAAAAACTCACAGAACCGATATAATCGCAAAATATCTACGAGAATATACTTCTGGATTGTGAAATTTGGCATTAAACTATCATTTAATGTTTCTAAAAGATGTAATGAAAAGTTAATTCTAACCTCCTTGAAGAAAGCATTTGGGTATAATTTTAAATTTTGAGAAATAGGATGCATATGCTCAGCCTTTTGTAACATATGGCACTAAACCGTCCTTGTCAAGAATGAAATATAACACTAAGCATCTCAACATGCCCTTGGGAAATTATATGTCTTAAACTTGCACTCTGGAGGCACTTTCATAAGCAAATGTGACCTATTCAATGTGTCGTCGCTTTGAAAAGAAGATTTTTTGACACGCCGGCGAAATAAGTGAAGTCAAACTTCCAACCGATAAAGAGCCTCTTTAGTCACCACCTAAGGCTCTTTTTCAATGCTGGGCGGATAGTGGATAGGGCAACTTTCTAAGGACGGCTACTCATCAGCCATGCGATGCTTAGGCTCCTTTCTTGCGGGATTAGGCTTCAAGAAATTACGTGCAGAATTATTTTGGCTGGCCAAGCATAATTTTTTGCTCGCATTAATTTGAAATCAAGTAAGTGAGTGCGTAGAAAATTGTTCATTATATTGAAACTCACAAGGTCCTAAAATCTACAAGACGTGATGTACATATACGAAGGCCAGAAAACGAGCTAAATATGCAAACAAGATTTCTGAGGACCCACACAAAATAGCTATGCCAAAGGGTTAGGAGAATCAATTATTAGGAGGAAGAGCTTGAAGCATATTATAAGTGCAGAGAGTTTCTTGATGTAAATTTGAAGCTTCCGGGCAGTTAAAATCAAACTGGCCTGAACATCTGGTTCGCATAAACCCCCCTCGAAATTCACCTTGAAGGAAGATGGCTTGGTGGTGTACCTGGCTAACACACCTGACCGGCAATTGGGAGATCCGGGTTCGTATCCCGGTCAAGTCAAATGATTTTTTTCATGGCGAATTTCAACCCTGGTGTATATGCACCCGTGCGAGTGACTTCGTACCATATCTTTAGTTAAATGCAATGATTGGAAAAGATGTTTTATGCGTTTTCCTGCACTCCTCTGAGAAGACACAGCCGACTTCTCTCACTTATTCTCTTAGTTTACCCCATTGAAAAGAAGAAAGCCAATGTGATCCGCTTTTGCCACCAATGTTGGCAGATTCATATTTTGATCGCTCTTGCCTTGCATGCGTACATGCACAGAAAATCATTCGTTTGTTTGGCCGTATTGAGAGAATAAATGGCAGTGGAAAGACATAACAGATACGAAATAGAAGAGTAAATGGCACGTAAGAGAAGTTCAGACCAAGAAAATGATGGTGGAGGAGACTGAGAAGAGAGAGGAGAAGGAATAGTAGGAATCTTAAGAACAGGAAAGCGAGACTAAATAAATGCATAGATGTGCCAGAAGTAAAGGAGGTACACATACACATGGAAGTTTAGAAAAAATTGCTAAAATTGAAGCCATTTTTCTTAGTAAAACACCAAAAATGAAGGCATTTTGAAAGCGTCCACTTCGAAAGGGAATAGCATGATGGGTATGCATGTATCTTAGAACTCTAAGCAAGAGATAATTTAAGTCTTTGCACTACTTATGGATCACATGGGGACAGCAACCTTTGCTTATAAACGAAGGCAATATCACCGAGTCGACATTCACATTCTCCACAAATCCTTTAATTGTCTCTAATTTTACCACCCCTAAACACGCGTTTATACCCACGGCGGATAAAAGGACTTCCTCTCTCAAGAGTTCTACGCTTATCATTTAATTACCCGATATTACCTAACCATCCGAACATCTACCAACTCAAATTTTCTTCCAAAATAACACCCGGTATAAAAAAACTGCCGAGGTGAGGTGACCAAACCCATAAATTGCTATCCGCTCCATCGCCCTGCACACCAAACCGTGTCTTGAAATCCGTCAGAATCAAGCTGTTAATCCCCATTAGGATCCCCGCCCTCATTTCCCACCCTCCTCCCCCGGCCCGGAGCGGTGAATGCGATCGGAATTTATGAGCCATCGGAATGGAGGAGAATGGAGCGGATTTATTGAATCAGACCGGCTAAGAACCCTTCAAGTCAAGGGAAAAAGAAAAGGGGGCTTCTCCTCCTCTTCTTGCCCCTCTGTGCCGGCGGGGATGGAGGGAGTAGCGGCAGAGGGAGCCCGCTCGCCCGCCGGGTGGGGCCAAGTGGGCGGGCGGGGGCGGACTGGTGCCAAGAGAAGACGCAGATGAGAAAAGTATATTTTTTTGCCGGCGGTGGTGGATGGTGGAGTGGATGGGCTTCGATATACTGCAAAGCATCGATCGCTCAATACTGACGAGATTCGATTCTGTCTTTCCGAGGTAATTAACCCATTGTTTGGCGATATATAACGAGAGTAATGCCCGCTTGCACAAAAATTTAGCTGCCTAATCAACAGTAAGTTAATTCGTTAAAAATTCAGAGATCATTAAAAAATTGGGGTGAATGTAACCATTGCTTTCCCAACTTATTTCCCAACACCCATTGTTTTGCATGTTTTGGCTACGCTCATACCACTGAATAAAGTTTATTTACATTTATCTTATTAATATACAACACTCATACACACATTTTTAAAAGACGGACTGAAAATATAAACTATTCATTCGTCACGTATTATACTCACATCAATTACTTGAGATCACTAGTGTTTCAGTGCATACACCACCTTGGTGACTCATTGAACTCATTAAGATTAAAGTCAATCGTAAAAAATTAAATAGACTATAAGACCATTTATGAAACAAATAAATTCATCGAATATTTTAAGGCATATTCAACAAATTCCTTGACTTATAGATCTCCGGACTCTATTGAACTCGTATGTATTATGACATTGACCAGCCATAATATGAGTTATTTCGGTGATGGCTTATGAGTTTGTTCCAGGATATTGGAAGAGTCATATTATTTGCAAGAGAATGCGTCATAACTTTTTGCCATGGCATTTTTCTGAGTTCAATTATTTGAGCTCTTTGCCCCCAGAAAAACACGTACAAAATAACTCCACACTGGCAGGGTCAACTCTTTCTCAGAAATTTCTTTTCTATGTTCCCATGCATAACTACCTAATTTCCCACCATTTAGTTTCTCTAGCTACGTTTTCTGCCTCCCTTCCTGCCATCTTGAATTATTCCGGTTTATCTCCTTCTTGTGCACTACCCATCATTCTGGCCCCCTAATCGTCCTATCCAACGTTCCCTTTCAGTACTTCCTCCAACCACTTCTGTTGCCCTTACCTTTCAGAATTTCAGTTACCAATTATATTTCATCCCTTATCATATCTAAAACTTCCCCATTTTCCTACAGCATATTATAAGCAGCAAAAATAACGCAGCGTGAGATAACTACCAGACTTATCCTAAACATTAAATTAGGTTTATATACTGATAAGATTATCTTCTGATCTTATAAAATCGTGGGCGCAAACCTTAAATGATTACGTTTTTCAGATCAGTATATGTCGTACCCCACTTCATCCCATAAACAGATCCTATTCTCTTACTACCCCCACCTCGATGGCCCAATATCCTTCTCTCTATCAAATTCTTCAGAATCCTCTCGCCCCTTATTACCATCTACTAACTCATCCTAACTACCTTCAGCCGCTTCCACTTCTCACCCGCCATCCCAAAGCCTTCTCCGGCCATCTATATCTCCGTCCAATGAAGCTCGTTACAAATGAAGCTGGATAAAATTAAAATTGAAAAAGTTTCTTTGATCAATGTGTGTGCAGTGCAATCATGTGATGTGCAGTGAATCGTAGTACTACACTAGATGAGTGCTTTTCCCTGAATTCTATCTTTTTTGACGAAACGAGGCACTCCTGCGATAATCCATTGTGCCAATATGCGTGCAATTTTTTTAAGTCGCTAGCCCATGACTCTGGAATCCCATAAAGCAACCTTTAGCATTATGCCATACAAAGTTATAGTGACCATTAGTAATAAAGTATGCAAACCAATTTTCAAATTCATGCATTGGCTAGTATCAAGCAATTCTGCTATATCCGGTTTCATTTACGATGCCTAGTTTGCGTCAAATGCAAGATCACGCAGCCTATTCCATGTCTTGATAGTGTTTGAGAGTTATAGTTTTGTATGTTTCATATATTTTTGGATGATGTGTACGTTATTTATGTGATAATATCTTTTTTCCCCTCTTCCGGGTCTTCACCAAGAGCGTAGTCTTTGAGGATAAACGTTTCACTGGTGTTCCAACCAGCTGGCTTCGCTGGTGTTCTTGAGATAAATGATAAAGCCGGATGGATTCATTCAAGGTGCTGGTTGGGACACCAGCAAAACTATCCTCTTCAGAGACTTTGCATTCGGAAAATATCCGGAAGAATGGAGTGAAGGTACCCACATCAAGGCCGCGGAAATCTTAGAACCAACGATGTGAAAACGTATTAACGAGGATGTCATGCCGTGAAAATGTTTTAACATAGATTATTAAACCGGGCATTCTGTGAAAAAAAACTAGTAACGTGATACAAATGCGAATAGCCGACGTTCGACATCACCCGACGCATGAATTCATGCAAAACGCTTTTAAAATCTTGTGGCTACCAACCATGAGCGATGCAATGCGTCTTCATCGATGCACGACTCTTTTAAATCGCAGCGCGATACTGGATTTCGGAATATCGCCCGGCCACGCGGAGAAGTGGGCGAAGGGAAAGGGCAAGAGGTTGGAGGAAATAAACGGGACGGCTCACCGAGATATTCTACCGACGAAAAATTATCCCTTTCCCCCTTCGGCGGTCAGGGAAACGACTTGTAAGGAGGAGAGGCCAGGGTTGAGACTCGGGCGGGTTGCAAGAGGGAGTTAAGGGTTCTCCAAGGGTACAAGGAGTGCGGCTCGTGGGTGGGCGGGCAAGAGATTTCGTGAGGAGAGTGGAGGGCTTAAGGTGTGGGATAGGGTGAGGTCAATGGGGCGAAGGGCTCGCGCAAAAGGGAGAGGAAGAGGACGGGAGAGCCAAGCCGAGGGCGAGGGAGGAGAGGCGTACAGAATGACTATGCAGATGGCCGGGAAGAGGAAAAGCCTCCTCATCGTCCGTCCTAGCCCCCGCCATTCTTTCGCTTCCCTCTCGCCTCCAATTATGCCATTTGCTCTTCTGGATACTCGGCTGGGACGCTTACCATCCAGTTCTCGTTTCCACTGGATCCTTCCACTCAATCAAGGAAAAAGTTTGATTAGGGTGATCAGCTCAAACATCTGGAAGGTGGCTTGAGAAAGATTCCGATCCGATGACTCACTTTCAGTTCGGCAGAAAGTTAAACGCCTCCAGGTCTAGTATTACTTCACCAAACAATAGGATTATTGTGCTATGGCTCTTTCATATGAACATGAATAAGAGCCTTCCTTCGAGAAAACATAAAATCAAAAACTGTTGCCCGTTTCATGAAATGCGAGATAAAGAAAAGGTCAGTGGATGGAGCTAAGACCTGTTTATGGAAGAAAGTTTATGAAAATGGGAGAGAGGATAACGGAAAATAATACATGGCAATGCACGCAAAGTAAGCATTAACGTGACGATGTACCGATATCATTTCAATGACCACGAGCTAATGAAGTCAATACTTGAAAATCGGAGCAACTTATCTCTTTATTTGAACTATCAAATGCATTTCGACTAGCTAAAAGTGAAGACATTCATAGAAAATCTAAATGTTTGAATGTTCGCCACCCTTTTAATCAAAAACATGTTTTGATATATTTATTACATTAACTATCGATATTTTCTAAAGCATTCCCCCCTGCAGGGATGGCTTTTTTCCATTGACCATTGAAAAAAACTACTCTTATTTTCCTTCAAAATAAATTTGTCTCAGAAGAAAAGCAGCTGACCATCCGTCTTATACCATTCCGTAATTGTCTTTGACCGCACACGAATAGGTTTCGATATTTCAAGGTCATATGTTCATTTTACTTGTACAAAAATGCTGTGGTAGCCTGGGGCCCAATTCCCTTCTTATTTTGCTATCACACCGCTTACCACAGTAATTAGTTAAATGATATTGTCATTTAAGAATAAACATATGATATCTATTGAACTTAGACAAATAATAAACACTGCTCCTCTAAGTAGATATGAATCACAGAAAAAGAAATATTACCTAGGTATATCCAGGTTTTTTTTATTTTCCAGTTTTTTAGAAATTTTAACCAATGTAAACATTAACACTTGGTAAATTCATTTAACCGAATAACAATCAGAATAGTCCAATCACATATTGGAAGAAGTAACTAAAAAACATACTTGAAAAATATACCCCAGAGCAAGTATTACGAGCAAGTATTGCAATTTTATTGAAAAATATTCTTAAACGAATTGGTGAAATCCCATGGTACTGTTGTGTACGAAGGAATACAAACGGGAAGAGAGATCTTGGAAAAGCAGAGCGAATAAGAGACGCGAGAAGTCATCGCCGGTAACGGGAAACCATTCGGGGCGAGCATGGGCCGTCTTGATATCCTACACGGCCGCACACATGCGCAACATTCCGTAGGAATTCCTCGAACCTATAACACGAGAGGCTGTAACATATTTCGCACTTTTATCCGCCGACGAATTCATTCGTGAGGCAGAGAGGGAGAGAGAGAGAGAGGGAAGAAAGAGAGAGAGAGAGAGAGGGCGCGACGGTGGCGAGGAATAAAGAGATGAGGCTACCGAGGCGGCATGAGGCCAAAATAATAGAGGCAGTGCTGCCAACTCATAATTTAGTTAAGTCACTGAATTCATATAAAATATTGCTAGTTGGCGGTAAATCAAGAAGAAAAGAAGTCAACACATATATTTGTTCGATGCACTTAAGACATATTTCATGCATAAATAAGTATTTGATACATGAGTAACAATTACTTTAATAATTATTCACTATCAGCGAGCCTTAAAAGTGGAATCCGAAAAAATGTTTCTTTCGAGATTTTTGAAAGGTTTATCAATGATTTCTAGCGTTTTATTGAATTTTGAACTATTTTTCGTGACTCTTATTTTTTTGTCTTCCACCAACGTACAGTAACGCACTTATATAATTATTTCTCTCGAAAACGTTACATATTTTAGTATGTAGGAAAGATAAGTTTTAATAACTCCGGTAAAAGAGTTATAAAATGAGATTGCCACACTTTTCTCTCTCGCTGTGCCACTAGAGCACCCAAATGAAGAATCCCTTCGTTGTGTCGCCAGAGAAAGGTCTCAACCGGTGAACAAAGAATTAGAATTATGCGAAAATTAATGTAGGTGGCGCGCAATCAGTTGTCAAACGAAAATAAGCCTAAAGTCACCATTACTCTCTATAAATTAAAGAGCAATTAATACCATCAATAAAAGAAGAGGAATTGAGTCCTGGGTAGGCATCTCTGTCATCCAGATGACCATCGACAGGGGGCGCTAAAACATTGTAAACACCTGCGTGTTGCCCGAGGTTCAAAATCCAAATGCACGGAACGTCACGTCCACGGTGGTGTGGACGTGACGTCATTTTGCTCCGTAGTAATATGCAATTAAATGACTACTGCTGTTTTAAAATAATTGTGCAATATTTTTTGGAAAGTAGTTAAAATTTTCCCTGGGACGAACTCCTTCTTTGTCTCCTCAATGTTTACATTTAAGTCTAAAATCAACCGGAAAACATCTCACCAAAACCTAAAGTTTTTATTCTATCCGATTCCCCAAACAAGTGTCTATCTTGAACCAGCCTTAAATTCCACCTCAAAACTTTGGAACACTTTGCTCCTCGATCTGGAAAAACGGGTTCCACGCATTCTTTGAAAGACAAAATGCATGTGCTTGTTCTGGATACTGATTTGGCTAAATTTTTATGCTTCATTGTATGATTAGTTTTGTAATGCTTTCCATGTACTATACTTTCATGACTTTACTATATTTGACCATACTGTTGAGCTAAAAATCATACTTTGTGATCATGTTTGCCCAATAAGTGATACCCAGGATGTAATAAGTAGGTATTTTATCGTAGTATTGTAGGCGCTAAAATTTACATTTCGTCGCCAAAGACTCGTCAAAGCCGATTTGCCTCGTGAAAAATTCTCTACGTTGGCAACGCTGGGTGGAGGCGGGAATGGGAGGCGTGAGGAAGAGATGGTATTAAAATTGCGAGGTAAGGCTTGGGAGAGCTTTGGAGGCCGGAGCGATTGGAGAATCCTTGGAGTGAGGCGTGGCGCGTGTTGGGCTGAGCGACTTGGGTTCTCGATTGCCAGTGGGTGACGCTCGAGCTTCGCATGCTGCAGAAGGAGAAAGCATTGGCTTCCGAAATACAGATTAGGTAATTCCCATTGCGGTCATGAAGGGTTGAGGGTGGAGGACAGTGAGTTGATGCTCTTGTCCTCCTAGTGCGCTTGGGAATAAACTCGCTGGGCCCTTGGAGGGCACTCGATCCGAAGTGTGCCGTGGAATCCGACGGGTCCTCCAAAAACACAGCGCAAATGCGTACTTGGCATCCGAGACGCGTCACGATGGTTGTTCAGAGGGTAGAAATCCACGGAAATCAGTAATGTTTTACGAGAAATACCAAAAAACTGTCCTCCTCTTAAATTGATGGACTTCCTAATCAGTTCAAGAGTAAGCCGCTTACGGGTATAATAATGAACGCATGCTCGTGGTTACTCTAGAGTAGAAAAGGGACTAAAGACTTATTCCGGGTTGGGATGCATCGCACATATCATGTGGAGAAGCCATAGCCAGTTCATGCATTATAAAAATTTTACTAATAGGTAATTACCAGATGCGAGCAATAAAATTTATGTACCAGAACATTTTAAACTAAATTATGGCCTCGCCATGAATTGTAAGGGTTTTCATTATCTATTATTTTACTAATAGGTAATTACCAGATGCGAGCAATAAAGTTTATATGCCAGCACATTTTAAACTAAAGTTTGTCCTCGCCATGAATTGTGAGGGTTTTCATTATCTATTATTGAGTAATTTATGAGTTTTTACGGATAAAATACAGTTAAAACATTCAGTCTCTGAAAGTTAAAACATAAAAGTCTCTGAAAAAGTAAATAAGAACATTCTTGTTGGCACGTCTAAATACTTTAAAAAGTCTAGGCAAAATATGTGAGATATACTTTATCTAACATTGACGGATTGAGTAGAAATATACCAACGCAGAGGAAAGAATGAGACCAAAGAGATGATGAAGAAATTCAATAAAAAATAAACATATAGGAAGCACACTGGATTAAATAAAAAAGAGCATATTCAGTTATTTCTCAACAGGAATGGATTTTGAGACATTTTTGAAAGTGGATGCTGGTAGAAGAAAGCTGAATACGAAACAAGGTCACAGATTTTTGGAAATCCTTAACCACTACGGACCAATGCGATAGAGCACGTCGAAAATTTGAGACCATAGGAAGACCAAAACACAGAGGGTCATAGAGGGTACAATCCAATTTTGACATGATGTTATGAGAACGAGGCCATAAAAAACAAAATACCCAAATTAAAGATTCGCAAGAGAGTTTGGAAGGCATGTTGCCATCCTTGAGAAATTCGATTTTCTAACCTTTTCAGTGAAATGAGAGTTGGGGAATCCTTTTCGGATGCCACCCAATCTTTCATCACGGCCCGGCTCATTACTTGGCTTCTCGGAGGACGGTTTAGCGCCCGGTGCGCGCGTTGTTGGGCGACGGCATCAAACGCGGGATAGGTAAGGGTGGCGATTGGAGGCTTGCGAGGGTAATGGGAATCTGCACTGCTCTGATTTTTCGTGAAACCCTTCGCAGCTTGATGGGAATCCTTCGCAGCCAAGTACGCGTCCCTGCTCGGGAATGTGAATCACCTGGGGGGGGGGGGGGGGAGGGGGGGGGAAAGCTCATTCCCTAAAGTAAGGCAGTGGCGTCTTCAGTCTATTTCATTATTTGATGTACTCATTGAACGGTAAATACATTTTTTGATCTTATTTCAAACCACAGTCCAATAGTCAATGAACTTTCCTGACAACACTATCTTTCTTCAGACTGCAGTTCTTTTTAGCTCTTGAAATATACAATACTCAAAATGTTAAAATCTGTTTCCAGCTTATACTAGGTATCACATATCTGATGGAAGGATAGGGTTTTTATCCGTTAGAGACTCGAAAGTTACACGATAGGCAAAGATAACGTGAAAAACACAGATCAGTGAAGTTGCAATATGATTCGGAGAATATTATTTCATCCCCGCGTTGTATCTCTAGGACTAAAAAGAGTGATGAAAGAGACACCCACACAGCCGAATCGACAGGTAAAAAAACCCTTCTATCCATGCACCATTAGCCATTGTAACAATCATAGCGTAACTCTATTTTAAGGCCCATTGTTACACACAGCTCACATCAGTTGCATCCCCCTCCTTTTTCCTAATCTATCCCCTTTACGATAGCCCTGAGATGTAGATGACGTTCAAAATTCTGATTCTCACCATTGCAATTTTGCAATTACTAAGCATTCTCCTCACCACAATCCTCTCCAAAATTCACTACAACAACATTAAAATGTGCAAAAGGTTATTTTTCATAAACGCCGAGGCTCAAAAATGCCAGGCCCTCACCCATGATCATACCCATTAATTTGAGTTCACCTCAATAACGGGTTATACTGCCAAAGCGATACACTTCTATGCTCTATTTACTTTCTGTCTGCCTGTTATTTGTACAGCGTGCTATTTGACGTCAGCTAAAAAAAACAAATTCTTCATATTTTCCCAGCATGCTAGGATATGAATTTATATTTTTCCATACAAGGTTACGAATGTTTTCTTCACTGTCTGGAACGAGTAACCCTTGGTTAGAATGTTTTCTGCTGAAGTTAACAATTTCACTCCTTATTTGAGGGAAATACCCATGTGTTCCACAGAAAGAAACATATCATTAACATAAAACAGTATTCGATGCAAAACTTGCTCGTCACAAGAATTAAAAATATCGAGAACTTTTTTTAACCCGTGCCTATGATAATAATGATAAGAAGTATTGAAACCGGTCAGGTACCAATAGTTAAATATTGAGGACACTTACCTAGTCTCCTTCATCCTAAATATTCCCCCTCACCATCTGTACATCTTCCACTCATTTTTGCTACCTCCTCTTTACTTCTGCCACCAATAACGCTCTCTCCAACAACTCTTTCCCTTGTTCTCGAGTTCACTTCCTCCATTCCCCACACTGATGCCAAAAGTCTCAAGTCCATGAAAATATTGTATCCGCAAAGACCGAATTCCTGAACCGCACAGCTCTAAGGTCCCAATTAGAGTTTAAACTAGCCTTATCTTCTCATCTTTGCTCAGATTTCCTCTCACCGACGATTTTCGCTCCGCAAATGCCTCATCACTGGCCGGATGATTCGCCACGAAACGCGGCTGTTGCCGGCGGAACGAAATTTGGCCGCTTTGGTTACCGCCACATGCGTTACGTAGATTTAATGATTCGGCAGAAAAACGCCACCGGTCTAAAAACAAAAGAGCGTAATTCAATTACAGGCACAATGTATCAAAAAAAGCCTTCCTGTTGCCTTGATTTTAAAATTAAAAAAATTTTCCTCGTTGTGAACAGTTCGGAAAAACGTTTTTCAAGCTAGTTCCACTGATAGTTGAAACGTGTGTAGAGGGTTAAGATCGTCATTGGCTTGAAGGCAGATGGAACATTTAATTCAGCAACGTATAACTAGCGTTGTCATTTTATCGTTTTGTTAAACCCAAGTTGCAAAATATAAGTGGGTACTCTGCCGATGGCGCATTTTAAGTGCTCAAAATAGCTACCTAACGTTCCATTATCAGCTGAATTAAACTGTCAACTCTTTATTAAACAGATTAATCAAGATATTGCAATTTTTGACACGCATCGTTAACTTAGACCCTATGCGGCTTAGCTTAATCGTTAACTACACGCTAACTGAGAGTTTGAATTTTCATAAGTATCCCAATAAACTATCGGTTTGATGACGAGACCGGTGTCGATGAGAGAATATGTTAACTTCGGTCTTCATACCGGAATAATGTTACATCTGACCTCATAAACCGTATTTTGATGTAATAATGTCTCAGTCTTTATGATATGCTTTTTTTACGAATCATGGAACAAACTTGTTTCCTTTTCTTGGAGGCAGGTTATTTTCAGAATTATTGGAGATTCTGCTGCCAAAATCGTTTGACGGCGCATTTTACAAATTTAAGTCATCTACCGCCTCCGAAGTTCATAGTACCAGACATTTATACTACTCATAAGAGGAGAGTCATTACCCTGATGATGACGGAAGAGTATTCAGTCGAAACGTTCGGAGAAGCCAAATAAATTTCTCAGAGTGAAGCAAGAGAGAATAGCACATAAATTCTTCTCCGGGAAGGTACTAAATCTTTTATAAGAAGAGAAACAGCCAAGAACGGCACAGTATTTGTTAATAGTGCATGAAATCACGTAAGGTACCGTACCAACCCGTAATACCTATAAAATTATCACCCACAGGGAGAAAATTCCTCTAAAATGGCGTTCGAACCCGTGACCTCCAGGTTGTCAAATGAGAGAGTCACCCCTTCACACCCGAGGTCCACAGTAAGCAATGGGAAAGAATTAAGAGGTGATATGGGGGAGCATGAGACAAAGAGAAAGATTGCCGGAGTCACGGGGGGAAGTGAGGAAAGGAAAGAATTCGAGGGAGTGGAGAGGTGTCAGCGAAGAAGAGCATTCGAAGGAGCGGGGAGCAGTGGGAAAGTAGATCACTCGGGGGAGCGAGGAGCGATGGGGGAGATAGAGCAATCAAAGGAGCGGGGAGCAGTCAGGAGAAATGGAGAGAGTCCACGGTGAATCTGGCGCGCGGAGGGTGCGCAGAAAGAGGGAAGGTGAGGGACGGACGGGAGAGATGGGTCGCCTAGGTAGGGATGCACGCCGAGGAGAGAAAAGAATGAGAATGCTCGGGGACGTTCAGCCCGGTGGCCAGGATTTGCCGGCGCAAGCAAGGGAGGAAAATTCTCGGGGAAGGGGACGAGCATATTAATGTCGTCGGCTGGAAAGATGGAGATACGTAGCGGGCGGGTGGACACGGAGGAATTGTGGATGGATATGTGTGAGGGCGGTCGGGAGTGCGGAGTTGCGAGAAGGGAGAGAAATGAATTTATGGCCGAGCCGGGGTATATCTGGGGGTGAAGATAGGCTATGGGCGCGACCCCTAAGCCTTGCGCTCCGTCACTTGCCGGATACAGTGTGCGCGGTATAAAAGAAAACCATTTTAAAATTTCATCGGTGGCCAGCGTGGCGTGCTGCTCGTGTGGGGTCCCGCAGAGGGACTCCGTGGTCTCGAGAACGGCGTGACAAAGCCCATGCGCGCGACGCAGGACAAATTTTTAATGGATTAATGCATCGCCTTCCTTCGTGACGTGGTGATATCTCGCATTTCCCTTCGCGAGAAAATCCGGGGCCGAAATCAGTTGGAGTTGGCATTGAACATTCAGATACAGAAACGGATTAGTGAAAAGTACTTGACCCGAGGTTGTTGGAGTCATGTACGCCTCGGAAGCTTCTACAAAAAGGTTCATATTAACATACACTCCCAAAAAAATATCGTTTCTTTTATGCAACCAACACAACCCTCAGTCAGCAAAAAGGATATCCTTAATAAAAAAAATTCTAATCAATGTTAACGATCTAGGAATAAACAATACCAGCTGGAATTGCTGATAAATTATTACTGACTCTACTGACAGTATGGTAATTTCTACTCAAAGAGACGGAGTATCGAGACAATTGGTCTGAAAAGTTAAATTAAAATTGAGGTATGGGGTAAAATATAGCACAATCCGCGAATGCTCTCACGACAACGATGCTTCATCATCAGAAAATTATCATTTATATGAGATACGCTTATGCCACATTATCCCAAACGTCAACGCACATCCCGCTAAATGGAGAACAGAGCCGGGCTCGGATCGCCCAAAAAAGCAATATCCTTAATCGCCCTTCCGTGAAACCCTCGCGTCAGGAGGGGGCGCACATGCCGCGGCTACTGCGGAGCCCACGCAACGCGAAAACAAAAAATGGGACTGCTCACCACGGGAATGTGTGACTCTGACCCACCAACCCCTATCTTCAACCAGATGAAAATGTTACAAGCTGCCGCGCAATTTTATCACCTCCCATCAATTATTCATGCCCTCTGCGAGAGAAAAAATATACTACCCTCGCGAGCGTAAATCAACTCGGGGAGGTGTAGGAAAAGAGCCGCGTTTTATCGGTACAAAAGATGTACTCGTAAAATGCACCCGCAAAAGCCTAACCTCTGACGGAAAGCAACACACAAAACATCTCTTCTTTCTTTTCTCTCTCTCCCCCCCGATTCCGAATTCATATTTCCCGGACGGACTCGAAAAAATGCGCAGAGGGGGTAGCCAGCAGTTTTCCTGAGACCATTCCTCTCCCAAAGAGAGTCAAAGCTCGCCCTTAAAGAGGCTCCGGCTTGACTATGTCAGTCAAAACAAGCACCAAGTTACAAATTATTATTTCTTTGGCTTGAATAATCCTGCTGATGAAACTGGTAATCTACTGAAAACCAAAAATTATGATAACAAATATGCAAGATTTTTCCGCAAAAATTTATTTTTAATGACAGCTTTCGTCCAAATATTGGATCAAATGCAGCGCCATTTGCAGGAAACTACTGCATTTGGACTTCATCTACTGCATTAACTAGCAAATAACGTTAAAAAATAAGTGTTAAGATTCCTGTTTATTACAATTCAATTTTCCAGGACTTCCCGCTTCTTATAAACAGTTTAAATAAAAATGTCATTATATATTCCCAGTTAAATTAACGTCCTTCTGACGTAATGACAGCGATCTTCTAAAAAGGCCATGTAAAATTTCCATTCTCAAGGCTTTAATACAGTAAAACTAGCCAGGAAATCCTATTTAATTTCATCTTTGTTCATAGAATGCCCGTCAAAAATACTACACATAAGTTTCAGAATTCCTTGAATTAATTACTTTGAGTGCAGATCCACAGTAGGGTTGCTGGAGCAGTATTCGTGAGGCAAGGTGTGTACAGTTTAATACTTTTAAAACAAACCAAAATGTTGAAATCTTCTGAGTATCCATGAAAATAATAATCTTTTAAGTAATCAGACTGAAATAATTTAATTCCTCTTTCAATACTACTTAACATTTATTGTACGGTGAGGTATTCTGATGGTTAAAGAACTTTTAAGCCGCTTCGTCTTTTGACTCGGGAAAATGCTAGGTACAATATGCCATGCGTAAACACTGTTGTTAGAACGTAAAATCCAGCCAATTCAAATGCTTGGCCTAAAGCCTTATGAACACTTACAGCAAAAGCAGCTCATGCAGAAAATTGATGTCTCGAATAGTTAATCTAAACTGACTATTGCTTGACTTTAATGTTATTCTTATAATGTGAATTTTGCGGCCGGAATTTCGCCAGACGATTTTCTTGGATTTTATAATGTTACCACGCAATCCAGTAAAAATCAATCTCGTTCCATTTTGCAGCCTTTTAGATACGTCAAAGTCTCGTGAAAGCATAATTACAGTATATTTTTAAAGCCTTAAATCGTATAGTGGTAAGCATGCCACGTTAAATGAATTGAGAAATTCAAAAGAGAAATTTTAATGATGAAATCGGAACAAAAATTCAGGTATGGTAATTAAATGTAGAGTTTAGATTTAAACCAAGGTATTAATGATGCCTGTACCACTGTAGGTAAGTGAGTTGTGAAGAATAATCCGTAGATCCTGTTAGGTGAGAAATTACCCCGTATTTATATGATTCGTGAAAAACACAATAATGATAACCATTCACTGAAAGATCTATTAACTGCTGCTTCTATTTACATAAAACGACTCTGAATGTACTTGATATTGCCTAGTAAACTTGAAATTCCATTTTTACAGATGGCAGCAAGAAAATGTAGTTATATGACAACTTTTAAGAATAATTACTCAAAAAAAATTAAAATAGTTTACTCAAAAAATTTGCATTATTTTGCGTTCATGAGAAAATTTGTACCCATGAAATAGGAATGTTTCAAAATATCTGTCAAAAGTCACAAGGCCACGTGTTTAAATAGCTTTGAATCGCCAAGAAAACAGATCAGTAACATGCAGTTTTTTCCTCTTTTATTCATACATATTATTAAAAGTTACACGCATGAAAAGGTTCACGCAAATCTGCACCTGAACGAAAATTGCTGCAGCCACTTTTGCCGTTCGAGGATTTCTCCGATGCTTCCACAGGGGCTGCGACACGGATCACTCCGTGCCGGCACATGCAAATTCTTCCATGCGAGTGCGAAGGGCGTTTGGGAAGGGAGTCTTATCGTCCGCCACCCTCGCCATTCGTCGAGCAGTTAGAGGACCGGCCCACGACCGCCCGCCACCCCCACCACTCCTTTTGTGGATCAATTCATAAAACGGCGAATGTTGCCACGGGGATGCCGGCCACCCACGCACGGTGCACCCCCTTTACAGTTCGTCAGGTGGGGGGGAGAGGAGGGGGAGAGAGACGGAACCGACCCCTTTCCCTAAAGGTGGACATCGCTTGGCAATGCACGAACCCTCAATTTTTTTTACGGTTATGGAGAGAGGAAGTATGTAGAAGAAAATGGACGACTGCGTTTTCGCACGGAGGGGTGTGGAGTCGGAGAATCGTGGTCGGAAGGGGGAGTCGGGCCGGGTGTGGCGGCGGAAAGGGGTGCGGCATCGGCGGCCGGGGCCGCCCGTCCGCTCGGGCGAGAGGAATGGCTGATAGTGAGTGAGATGGACCGCTTGTACTTCCGAGCGGCGGGCGTGACTGGGATCCCTAATGGTCGGGAAAAACGGATCGGGTGGGCGAGGGAGAGATGGTGGGTGGGGGAAGTTACGTAGGGTGTAAATGCGAAGAGAGGAAACGGGAGAATGAGGAGGGGGTGTTTTGCGGAGGGGGGAGGGGTGGAGGCGACGTATTGAGGAAACTTTGAGTGGAGCAGACGGGGGAGAGAGAGTTTCGAGAATGAAGAGATGGGGTGGATGAGGTGGGTGGGATGGGTGGGTGGGATGGGAGGTGGTGGGTGAGGGCGAAGCGAAGAAAGGGGTTTTTCGGGGTAAAGATACGAAGGTAGGAAGGGTTTTAAGCGAGGTGAGAAGAAAGGGCGGAGTAAAGAGGCTGGAAGTGAAGAGAGGGCTTGGGGATAAAAATAATACATAAGTAAAAGGCGTCTTTGTTCGGGAGGCTCCACCGTAAAATAACTACAATACCACTTAGTTCATATCGTTGATTCTCTCGGGAAAAACTCTTCCCTGTTTGATGTGTGAAACAAAATACTCCTTTCTCACGCTGTTTTCATTGTTGAACTTGAAATAGCATGGTGTCATCAGGGAGCCCGGGTGATCATTTTTGCTAGAGATGGCTGAAATAATATTCGGATTTATTTTTAAATTTAAACTGACAAGAGATGTATACAAGGTGTGATATACGTATAACCACATTAATGTTGCAGCAAGTTTGTTTTAGGTGACTGAAATAATAGTTTTTGAATGAAATAGACAAATTTGAGGCTTTGAACTATCTCATTTATTCACGCGTCCACCAATGATGGTTTCTTTAGTAACAATAATTACAGTAAATTGTAAATTTATTTTCTTTAGACAGTTGATTCTGCAAAGTGGTCGGCATTTTGGTGTCATTGCTAAAATAAAATCATTTTCTGAAATATAAGTTCAAACTCATCCAATTTTATGCGATGTTATCTCTTACTTTAGTAATTTCGTGACAAAAATGGGTGAAAATCGAGGATAAAGCGTATTTTCTACCTAATACGGAATTTTTGTACCATATCCGCGAAAAATTATTTAAAAAAAGAAAATTCCCATAGACTATGAAATGGCGATAAAATGTAAGCATGTCAGGCACACCTTTTCGAGTTGTTTGCGAATTATTGCAATAAATGATGTCAAAATGCGTTATTTTCTCAGAATCTGCACTATAGTCTGCTCACGTAACAGAAAAATGGTTTCATTAAGAATAATCGCAGACTAATCTGCACATTTTTCACAACAGTTTTGTACTCTTTTTGCCAAGGCATGACTTAAGCGAAAACAGTATTTTTTAATTACCAAACGAAGAGATAGAGTTTACAATCTGTTTTGACTCATACCGTAGGCATTGGAACCTGCTAAGAAGACATTTGATTTTCATAGACTTCAGTCATTTTTATACCACATCATCATCCATGCTCTGAGAGAAGAAAATATATTACCCGGGCGGAACCCGTTAACTCCCTAGTAACCTGACGAGGACGCTACCCAGCCGCCACAGAGGCCATTGCGGTTGGAAGGCGAAGATTGGGTGATGGGGTGAGAAGAGGTGGTGAGACTGGAGGGTGAGATTAAATAGGAGAGGGTCCACGTGAAAACATGGAATGAGGTGAGAGTAGGGGAAGAAAATAGCTTGTGAGGGTGAAGAAAGGAGTTGGGCCAAGGATGAGGGATGGGACGAGGATAGAGGCTTTTGGTGAAATCATAACTTGGAGTGCAGACCAGAGGCTGAAGTAAAAGGAGGTGGCAGAGAAAAATCGGTCGTAGGGTAATAAAATATAGTGAGTTGAAGATAAGAGGTGAGGTGGAAATAGGAAAAGGGGAAAATTACCGGGGTGGGGGTGAAAACGTGGAATGAGTTGAAGACATGAAGGGTGTTTCCACTCACCTTCGTAACCAACCTGCATACATTCCCAATCTTTGGTGCTATGGGCGTGATTCCATTCTGCCCTTCCGAAGTATGAACGTGAACACGTGTAAAAGAAGCAGTTCATTGTAAACGAAATTTGATTTCCGGAATCCATGAGACATTTCCAAATATTCCGAACGGTTTCAAGCAAGCAAAGCATGGAATAAGGAAACAAGCAAAGGAAGTAATGCCGCCTTTCCACGGCCATCGTAAAAAATACCATAACCGTTCATATCTCTCATTTTGTAGATTCGGTCGTGAATCTGTGCGGGAATTGGAGCAAACAAATGAGAAGCTAGCAATTACAATTACCTCAAACGTAACACCTCTTGATTTTTTCGTTATGGTTTCAAGAGAACATGAAAATCTTCTCCGCATATTCATCAGAATAATATCTTAATCTTCCCAATTTTGTTTTGCTGTTTTTTATGATACTTCAAATTTTTGGGTTTACCTCCACCGCGAGAGCCGGGCAGTACCGGGCAGTACCGGGCGTGCATTCACGCATATTAACTCACCCACAAGTTTAGATATATCGATTGTGTCTCAATTATCGTTCAGGGATACTAGCTGTACTAAATTTTCTCCAAATTCAGGACCTGACGTGAGATTTTCAACCTCTTGACCAACTTTACTACATCTAAAGAGCTGGTACGAGCTAGGAAAAGGACCACACCAGTTGTGCCAATCATGGGTTCCACTATGGCAAGGGTTACGAATTTCGTGCGAGTAATCGAGGGCAAATTTGAATGCATATGCTTATTAATCAGCCAGTATTAAAGTCCAGGTCTCTTATAATTCCCCTGAGTGATCTATTCAACTTTTTTCCCCTGGAAAATTCAATTTCTTAGCATTTTTTCGTAAAAAGACGACAGCTGCCGTCATATATTTTCTTCACGTATATTTCGACCACAAATACAAACACTAGTTGTCCGTTACACTATCTAACTATGCCCCAGGCTCATAATGATAATTGTACACGGAGTATAATATGGTGGTGTACCTGAATTGAAACCCGTTAATACTCCATTACGCACGTCAGTGATGGCAACGGGCGGTAAAATTAAATTGGGGTTGGACGAGAGGAGGAAGATAATGTTTGAAAGGGTTGAAAAGGAAGCCTGGGGTGGTTGGTAGTGCGCGGCTTAGAGGGCGGATTCAAGGGTACGAGAAAGGAGGGCCCGCGTGTCGTGATGCCATTTCGTACAGAATGGAACCACAGCACCAACCCTACACTCACTCACACCCCCACCTTGCCGGCCACGCCCCGAACGCCGACGACCCCGAACCCCTGCCACACACCCTCCTGAACCGCCCTCGGTGTGGCATGCAGATAGAGACAGATGTGCGCCACTCTCGTCCTCCTTACGGTATCCGAAGAGTGTCCCAACCTCGTCCCCTCGAATACGATGAAGAAACGCTCTTCATAGCAGATCCCGACGTTAAGGCGACTAAGGGATTGCGTATACGTCTCATGAAAACGCTAAATTATTAAGATCTTATTTAATTCGAGGAAGTCAATGCGGGTTTTCCACCGGGTCAGGTTGTCCATGTCTGCCGACGTTTCGATGACCGAGTTGCTCATCGTCTTCAGGGCATCATGCCCTGAAGACGATGAGCAACTCGGTCATCGAAACGTCGGCAGACATGGACAACCTGACCCGGTGGAAAACCCGCATTGACTTCCTCGATACCATACGCCGGGAAAGCCTTCGATCTTTCATCTTATTTAATTGGTTGAAAAGTCCTGCCCTTATCGTTGAATCGGGTCACCTATTGAGGACCAGAGTTAAGGCACAAAATATGCAAGTCATTCTACGAATTTATTTTTAATTATTACATTTGTTCAGTCAAAGGCGCCGACTGGGGTCCGGTTTGGACCAAAGTTTTCATGTTCGATTACCATTGTGAGGGTCGCCGGATCGAGAACAAGTGACCGAAAAAATGTTTCGTAACTTTCGCACGCTGCCCGTACTGACTCCACTACTGAGAGAAAGCAGTCTCAGCAGAAGGCATTGATGGCACCAGATCAAGAAAACCCACCTGGTATCAACAGCCATAGCTCTGAGAGAGAGTGAAGTTCATGAAATCGGGGGGTACAGCAGTGTGGAAGGCAAAGGGGACCACCACGTTAGACGTCACCCTAGAAGATGCAGCCCTGCATCCTAACTCTGTATGGCATGATGGCATTCCTCACAGTAAAATTCCGGCGGAGTACATCAGTCAGGAAAGACAAGTACGGGAGCCGACTACAGCGTGGAACTCCTCATTTTGACTTTATATACGTGCCTCGCATGTAATTCGCTAAGGACTTTGAGAAATATGCGCTAAGATTTTATTCAATTTTTCAGGACTTTTTTCTTCTTCCAAACAGTTAACATTAAAATCCTTTTAATCCTTTCTCATTAAAATTGACGTTATTCTTCTGTAATCTGAGCAATCTCTATAAGAGACCATGTAAAAATCTTCACTTTCAAGACTCATTTAAAGTACAATTAACCTTGAAACCCAATTTTTTCATTTAAATTTCAAAACAAACCTCAAAGGTGTTACATTTAAGTTTATATAACTTCTGGAATAAGTGAATCTTAGGCAAGAGCCACCAGGACTATGAAGGGTAATCCATGCGAATTTGAGTCTTAGCTTCCCATCTCAATTCAGTGCGAAGACAAAAATAAGTATGCCTATATCAAAATTAATCCCTTAAATAATATTCGTGCCTTTCTACAAGAGTTAAAAAGCATCTTAACCATTTTTTATATTATTGAAATTGTAACAGAAGTAAGCTCCTTACTCTATAGCTAGCCATTATCCACAACAACACCTAAATATCCTCATCTTGTTCCAAAGGATTACATTTGTTCTCCTCCCTGCTTTAGCGGGGTGGAGTTACCATGACCACTAAGGCGCTAAAGTGCACAGAATTCATTCGCTAATCACTCTTTCTGTTTATAACTGAGCTCAAGCCAGAGTCTTGTTCAAGTTTATAAAAAAATTGCCATAGCAGCGCAGATACGATTAGATAGACCCATTGAAGAAGGGAATTGTGCCTGCGGTTTATATCAGTTACCTGCAATTCAAAGTAGAATCTACAGAAAGTATGGGATAAATAATACCTTAAAGTATTCATACGACCTCTACAGTTCCCAATCAATTGACAAATTATGCACGCAGCGATGATGAAGTTCTGAACATGCAAGTTTGTAATTGATCAAAAAGCCCAAAAGAGCAACAAGTTACTTGTGGCCTCTCCTTTAATCAAGAATTCAATCACTTAGGAGAATCGTGATAAAAGCCACCGATTAAAAGCCAAATTCAAAGCAAAGGGTCGCTTTTCCCAAATGGCCTGGGTCATTAATTTCGCCCTATAGGTAAGGTAGGGGTTAATCTATGATCACACGGGAGTCAATAATGGATCGGATGTAGTTTCGGAGAATTGAAGGTTAAACGGCTCGGAAAATGTACAATTTGTCGGATTTACCTGTTTCACCATGAATTTATTCTGCGGAAGATGAAAATTCGGAAAAAAAATTTCTTGCCGATGAAATTTTACATTTTAAGCGCCGTAATTTCAGTCAATTGACACCAAGATATACCGCGTATACTGCAATTCTCTCGAGAGAGTAGGAGGCGTGTTACGTATTATGGCCTTCTGTGACCACCAATGAATTACATAGCATGAACGATCCGAAAAAAACTTAATCTAACCAGTATAATAATATTTAATATACACAACGCGTTAAATACAACATTTAATAGTCTACGTTTAGGATATAAATTTTTAGTAGAAGGCTAAGTTTTCTAAATTGAAGTTACCAACTCCAAGTTATAAATATGTAAATTTAATAAACACACTAGGATAAGCATACAAATTCCATCTATTGCCTGTACAGTTACATTCACGACATTGCTGCATATAAAAATCCCTAGTAAAACACTAAATGAGTGTTCAGAGAAATGCACGAGGCAGTAGAAAACAATTAGTATGATATAAATGTGTCATAAAAAACACAGAAGAATAACTACATGACCAATAGAATCTTTTTAACCAAATAGTACCTCTATTTGTTTTAACAACCAAGATTTCACACCTTGCGGAATTTTGCTCCGTGTTTTACTGCGATATTGCCATTTGGAAAGATGAAATAACTTTTGGACGAAAGTATGGTAATCAAAATTACTAAAAATTTTAACGCTCTAATTAATGAAGTTTTACCATCGAGTCGTCTAAAATACTTAATTATTCATTGCTATTGAGGTAACATGCCAATTTATTGGAGCAAAGATGATTAAAAACTAAATATGAATTACTTTTTAAGGCATTTTTAATGCTTTATCCACGGCAAATTAACATAGTTTCCAGTAAAAAATTGGTGTCATCCACTGTTTTTGATGCGAACTCATGCAGGTAACGCTTCATCAAACAGCTTCATATTCTCGCTCAAGTACGAGTTGATTTAAGGCACTTGGGCATCGAGAATACAAGTCTGACATGACGGCGCTCAAAATTGCATGGAATTTGTTAGATACGGTGGAATTCCAGTAACTCTATTGGAAACTTGCCTCCAATATGCACCACCTACGTATGAACATTAGCCTCTATAATCCATAAAGAATGAGGGGCATGTCGATGGATGCGGGCAAAAGTTCAGTTTTAGTGCCGAAAAATATGACGAATTCCTAGATTCCCCATTCGTTTGCGTGACTGCCGAAAACATTGGAGTGCCACTAAGAGAAAATAAGTTTGCTGGAGATGCACTGCGGAAACACTGGGGAAAGGATATCCTTGGGGGCAGTAAAAGAATTGGAACAAGACGAGGAACGGACAAAAGTCCTATTGATCATCAAGATCTGCGGATTTTACGCGGCTTTGGGAGCAGTAAAGCTTCCGATATATTTGCGTTCCCCGTGCGATGGTGCATGCACGGCAACAAGCAAAGAGTATAGACACAGCAGGAGGGGGACGAGGAAACGACTGTGATTAATAAAAAAAATTAAGAAAGTCCGAAAAAGAAGGTTACCCCGACCTACAATTATATTGCAATCCCTTCCATTTCTCTCGCCACACACACTTTCGGTTATCTCAATTTGAAAAGGTCCAATCGTACAGGGACTGCGGCTGGGAGACAATGCTAATGAAACATGGTGGACGGAATTACCAAGGGTCACTGAGGTCGATAAATATGTTCGCATTCGAGTGAACGCATCGAGAAAAAAACTTAATTATAAATCAACCAAAAAAAATGGATGAAGAGAGACCGTGAAAAATGGATTATAGTATAAAAAAATGCATGAAAAAACGGGAAAGAATGCGTGAAAAGAGATTGAAAATACGCAGAAAAAAGGACACTAGAGCATCCCCAAACGTTCCTTTTTGACCGGTTCTTCCCTTCAGAGCAATGTGCCAACGCTCCCTAATTGGATTCTCTACTGTTGACGAGGTTCCTTCGTGAGTTCTCATTAAATTTGGATTCATCTAGCTGCATTGGAAAGCTAAATGAACGCGATGAGCATTTCGATATTTATAACGCAACGGTTCCCAACTATGTGAAACCCGGACGAATCGTTGCGCGGCCTTATTTCCGAGTACAAATTCTGCATGAGTCACTTTAATTATCTAACCGAGCGTATTCAACGCACGAGATTTAACAAAAAATGACACGGCAGTAGAGCTGAAATGCTGCCATCTATAGTACAAATTTGAAACGAAAAATGTTTAAAGTTACATTTCAAATACTGAATAAGGTTATTTTGGAAATCTCATCTAGTCGATGACGAGTGGCCATGTTTTACGAAATGCTAATCCTCAACTTTTAAGTTCAGTTTTTTAAAGCTTTGTTGTAAGAAAATGTGGAGGAAATCATATCGGATCCCGTGGGTGTCGATCCAATTTCATTGGCTATACATTACCTATAATACTTCAATTCATTTCAATTGTTCAACAGTTATAATTGAATATTTCAAATTCGAGGACTTGATCCAGGGAACAAGATTGGTGGCATCGTGCATATTTCAACTTATACAGAATCTCAATATCCTTGGGTTGAGAGCATGCTGTCCATGGAATCTATACAGGAGTCAGAATGCAGAATTTGCAATTAACCATGGCGCTGAGCAGTGAACGATTTTGAAACATGGGATACGGAACTTTCCAAACACTGTGAAACTGGGAAAAGAGAATAATTTACTAGGGAGGGGCAGATAAAATTTCTAATTGCTGTCTATCAAACCACTTTGAGAACTGGGTTATTTCACCATTACATGGGGTCCTGTTTCGATTCAACCCACAGTAAGACCTCAGCACAGGATCCAAGGTAGTGTCGTATGATGGGCAATTTTAACCACTTGCCTAACAAGTGTGTACCACCTGCCTTTTTCTCCTGCTTAACTCTCCTTTGCATCCCTATTACTCCTTCCGTTGTTTTCATCATCCCACCCGCTCCTACTCCCCCCACACCTAGGGCCAGGTCAGTGCCATAAATCTTGCGTCCACTACTTATACAAAATGAAGGCGTTCAACGTACGTTACCGAGGATATCAAGGATAGAGACAATTTAGTCAATATCTCTGGACACAAACGTTTTTTTTTTGTATCTCCAGGCGCACAGCGTTGCCTGAGTTACTCCTCACTCGAAACGTCTAATTCTGGTAAATACTGCTCATATTAGCATGGATATCTAGAAGCCTGGGAAGAACTGGGCATTGATCCGCGCTAGAAAAAGATCCACGGCCCAATTTGCGACTCAGATAAAATTTAAGGCAGGCATTTTTTTAGGAAAATTGCGCGCCAAAATTTGACAAAATCGCTCAATATACCCGATCAGTACAATCGCGTCAATTGTTTTCATACTGAGTATCGATATTGTGCCCTGCATATCTCCAAGTCGTCCACGTGGGTTGGGTGGTCGGGAGGTGAAGGCTGAAGCGGCCGGATATCGGCGCCGCTTGAGAATGACACACTTAAGCTGTTGGAAATGGGAGAGTTTATCCTATTCAAGCAACGGATTATGCGAATGAGATTCTCGCGCGCGCAATATGCATAAAGTCGGAAAACGTGGTCGTTACGAGCGAGTGGGTTCCACGTAGGCGGTTGGATGAGTATACCGTATTGGGAGATCATGGGAGGTGGGGCAAAGGAAAAATTCTATTCCGGTCTACCGAAAGAGTAAGATGAGTACTTTTTTCCGCCAACAAAAAAAATTTACAAGAGGCCTTCTCTTTGTGCAGAAAGAATTCACAATGCTACTCTCATTTAATGTTTTGATACGAAGCCATGGGAAAATGTTTCATTTTCAATGCACAGGTTTAGTGCAGGTAGTGCGAGTCAAATCCCTGTAAACCGTCACGCGAAGAAAAAATATGGTGTGAGAAATGAATGCCATACACGTAAGTTCCATCTCACCAATGTACAGAATAAATACAAAACATTTTTCTCTGTAATTGAGAAATTAAGGAAAAGTAAATCTTATATAGGTTTCACTGCATAATTAATCACAAATCAAGCGTTTTCAAAACAAATAGGTGTACTATCAGCGGAAAGGTACATATTTTGTACACGAAATACGTCAGCACTCAGTTTCCTAATAATTAACCCAAAGCATTAACGGCATCGATTTAAAATAGTAATTATGAGTTTTAATAATCGTAATAAGCTGCAATTGTTTCATCACACTGACGATACGACTGTTTAATTTGCGGTATTTTGGAGTTAATTCCACCCTAATCTTAAGATTACAACTAAATGGATAACTGCCATAAATTACTCCTCGCTGGCCTTGTATTGGAAACATGTAACGTCTACTATTGGGTGGAGAATAGCAAGGAGAGATACTTGAAATGAATTAATTAGTCCAACGTAACATATCGCGAGGCATTCGTACCCTTGGTGGTCGGTTAACCTCGAATGAAAAACAAGAACACACGAGAAGCAAGTGAATATAAGCTTGCTTGAAAATTTGGAGCAGCAAAACTGTTTTCTCTTATTTCCATCCTCAGAAGAATAATTTTTTTGTGTTCGTTATCGGAATTAAAGAGTTCATTTATTACTTTAGAAAGTGCAATAAATATTTGAGCCCAAATTAACCATAAAACACAATGAAAATTCAGTAATATAAGGGAAAGTGACCACTACTTAGTGATACACTGAACCTTTAACCCTTTAAAGACCACATGAAATTTTTAGAGGATTTTTCCTTTTCAACGTTTTTAATGACTGATAGCATAGACTATTTCAAACCTTTTAAAGCATTTTCATATTTCTTCAAATATTTGACTGATCGGATTATAGCCGAGATGATTTCAAAGGTCTTTTTCAAAATCGACTAACTGACATTAAAAAGTTTTTTTCAATTGTTTGAGCGTAAATTCAACGTACCTCAGGAACTAAATTAAGCAATGAAGAGTAGATATGGCTATTTGAGATAAATACGTTTCGTACAATGTAAGGAGAATCACGTATACTTGGATTTTTGTACTTATTTCTTCTTTTTCTATTTCCTCTAATCAACATTAAACTGCTTCCTGAAATCCAGCGGGAATGGACTGTACCGGACAATTACAAGCTACATGTCCTGGGTGTTGAAGTATCTACCCATGCAGGTCTCGCTCTCGCTACCCCACGGTTGGCAGTGGAGGACTTCATCTTATTGACATTGGGGCCGACAAACTACTTTAGTTAAATAAAAAACTTGACTAAATAAAGTTCAAACAGAGGATTTAAATTTCATTTTTCCTAAAATGGCAAAACTTTTGAGAGTTTAGCAGGCGACTATTTCTATACCCCTTTGGGAACTGCCGTTCGACAACGGGCGGGCAGTTACAAAGGTTTGCCAGAAGAGTTGGAAAAACATCTTACCTAAATCAACGTCCAGGGTGATATATCCCCATCGGAGTTTCTACGTCGCTGGGGATTCGTGCTCGTGGAGGGCAGGAGGAAAAAAAAGCGTGAAAGCGTGGAGTGGGCTAATTTCGAGCGCTTGGACTGGAAATTTGAAAACGACGAGAGGGAACGGCCGAGCCATTTGAACCCGTTCACCTGAATCCGTCTCCCCGTCCCTCTCGAAACATAAGCAAGCTGCTGTACGCTCACCAAGAGGAGCAGTCGGCCATTGGAGCGACGGCGACGATGCAAATTATTCATCAGGCAACCGAAGATCGAGTTGGTGCGAAGGCCGGAGTTTTGTGAGCCTCCTATCGCGTGGGCGCGAGTTCGAGTCCCCGATGTATTGGAAATTGTCGTTGAATCCCTATACTTATTGTGTATGTCGTTGTCGAAGTGTCCCTATATTATTATAAATTCTATATTATACCTTATTGAGTGCGGTGCGGAGATCACGTTTAGTTAAGTATTCCGTCTGTCGTATAAAGCGTTGAACTATGGTCCCTTGAACCCTTTTCTTAAGAGTAAAATAATGCTGATGCCTT
The DNA here is from genome assembly GCA_963169105.1 of Ceriagrion tenellum. NCBI lineage: Eukaryota > Metazoa > Arthropoda > Insecta > Odonata > Coenagrionidae > Ceriagrion > Ceriagrion tenellum. The sequence goes on from OY720638.1 coordinate 141,925,993, forward strand.
GTTTCTGTCCACCTTCACCCCATTATCCTTATAATGTACCGAATTGACCACTACTCCTCATTGGCAAAAATTACCTCAGTTGTCGGTAGCCTTATCAAACTTGCCAATCACCCAAGAGCGTCTTGGGCGAACAAATTTTCATTTGTTAGAATTAAGCTAAAAATGGAGTTGTTGAGGTGACCTAGGATACCAGATGCCCAACTTGAGGGCCGGATTTATCAGAAATTATGATATTTTGTTCTCCATGGAATGAAAAACTAGCAATTCGAATTGAACCTCAATTTATAATAACCGCGGAGTATCGCTTTTCTGATGAGAAGCTACAGCATAAGAGCGCTAGGCCATTTCCCCCGACTTAACCCAAGAGCCGGGCGCCACGAGTGACCTCCAAGGACGCCACCTTAGGATGGGAGGCAACACTACGATCTTATTGCCCAAAGTATTACCGTTGAATAAATTTATTACATACGCATGCACATTTGCTTGCTATTAACCGTGGTTTTGCTCCCCTTACTTCTACTTATTATCAAATTCAACCACTTGTCTCTCCAATTTCTTCAGTATATTGTCGGTAAAGGAAGAACATCACCTATTGCTTATCTGACATGTAATGCAAAAATTACTTTTTTGTCACTATGGAAGCATCAAAACATGAGCAGATTAAAAAAATAGAGTTTAGCAAAAATCACAACCGGTAGAAACTTCAAAACATCTGTCTTATGACCTATCAATCCTCTAAATAAAGGCAAGTTATTGGTATCTACTGAGAAGCTTTTCTACCGGCAGGTAGACCGCGGGCTTTTCTAACGATGTACAGACTATATGCCCTGAGAAATATTCGAGCCGAAAATTGACATTCCAGAGAAAATATGATTTTACCCGACGGATTACTCTAATAAACTGCCTATAAAGTAATGAACAATAGAAAAGATTACACTCAACTGAGAACAATCAATTTTGATGAACTTTCGTGTATTCATTTTCTAATATAGGTTTCTACAAAGTTTTTTCTCTGAGAGTGACATATTTATAGTAATTACACTCTTTGTACTTAGGATCAAAAAATGCAATATAATCAGGTGATAGCTCGTCCCTTCATTTGATACGAGATCATATCAGCTACGCATCATATTTTGCATAATTGCGGGCTCAATTCTTCCCTGAGCCGCTTGAAATCCCCAAGGGGATAATTTACCACTTTTTGAGAATTCCAGGCTTTGGAAAAAGCTATGAAGCTAGTTAATTACAACACATTCGTTGGTTCCAGGGATATCTCGCACTGTAAGTGAGACAGTTTCAATTGCCTTTACATAGATTAATGACAGACGTACGACTAGGGAGGAATCCTCAAAATTTGTCGAATGAATATATATAATATTGTCTACATGAAAGGCTGATGAAAAAGTATGGGTGACATGCTGCTTTGGTCAGAGCCGGAATATTTCAATGAGCCACTCGTTTAGTGGGCCAGGCCCTGGATACAAGTGGAGGAGCAGCGAATCTCAGTGCGTGAGAGGCGGTTGCCATGAAACGGGAGCCGGATTTGCTAAAGGTTATACGGTTCCCTTGATGGCAGAGTGGGAGGGATTTGATGTTGAGGATTGGGTGCTAATTGAACATAGAAAGCTCCGAATCATTCTCTTTACATTGCATTTCTGTTCGGCTGGGAAGCGCGGAGAGGTTTGAGGCACGAAAATCAAAGTACGACCCTCGCCGCTTGAGGTGAAGGATTAATCAAAATATATTGGCTCCGAATGTGTCTGACTCGAGGGATTTCCACGAGGGGAGGAGGGAGTGAATACTCTGAGAGACGGAAATGTATACTTTTGACGCTAATGGTGGATTCTACACGCAAAAAATATTAATATTTGGACGAAAACTCCGCAACAGGACAATCCGGATCGAAGGATTTGTTTCGCGGAGCCAAAGCGCTTGTTTTAAATGCTCTCTTTTTTCATGTACGATGAAAATGCGCGAGGGTTCAATGCGGAAACTGCGTGACAGACTAAGAGAAGTGCGGCGTCCATTTACAGCTCCAAGAGGTGAAATTATTTATACTCTATAATTGAGGTTTATGAAAAGGACAAAAAAGCAACCTGTGTGCTTCTCGATATACATATGTATCCATCTGGTTTAGTGCCAGGGGCATAGCTAAAGGCTTATCTCGATATATATGAAATTTTTTCAACAGAAACGCTTTGAAGTTCCACACAGACACTTCCACTGAAAGGAAATACACTAAAAATAACACTGTGATTTAATACTAATTGTATTTAGTCACACCCGTAATCTAGACAATGTGAAAACTGTAGAATAAATCCTCTAAAAAGTTATTTCATTACTTTGACCCTAATTTGAAACCCAAAATATAATAAAATTCAAAATTTCCCGGGTGAGGTAGAAACAGTGAACAGGATTGAAACTTACGAAGAATGACTCCATCGCGGTAAATTTCAATTGAACTAGTTTCCACCCAAGTTTCCAAATAGAATAGAAGTAATATCCCGTAAAATTATGTCGGAAATAAATTAGTATTGATTTTTGAGATTTATTCTTGGGTTCAGGTCTAAGATAAATATTTTTCCCATTACGCCATAATAAGTAACCGCGCAAATTGCGTCTGAATTATGCAAATTTGTGTATTTCAACGGGTCATCCCCAGGGTTAGAAACTTCTCGAGCTGTATAAGGAGTATGGGTTCTCAGCGATCATTTCTTGATAACGAATGGTCTTATGGGAAAGATAAAGCACGATCATCAAATTGATAGCCAATGAAGACTCTATAGACCTCAGAGATAATTTTCGGAAACGGAAGCATCAGTGACCAAATTCATGGAATAGTGTACCGACACCTAATCATCCGGACTCATTCACCTAAACACCTCCGAAAGGAGGACGCGCGACACATTTGGTAGAGTCAGTAGTCGACCCGAAGGGATTAATCGGAAGGTGGGGACGCATTTGGCCGGTAATCGGATGATTTCAGAACCGATATCGGGGTGAGCGAGTCCGCGGTGAGCTCTGTAAGTGAGAGAGCGCACTGGTTTCACTCCGCGGGAACGGCAAGCGAGTGATTGGGTTTTAGCCTCCCAAAATCTCGGCTTAAGCGAGTGACCCCGGGATCTCAATGACCAACCTGGCCCGAGTTACCGAGTCAAGCAGTCAAGCAGTCATGCATCACCGATTGGACGATCATTTCTGGATGAGGTGAGACGAACAGAGACCCTCATAATGAGGGAAAATGTCGCCCGAAGGCCTTCAGTTATTTTAATTCAGCACCATTCATTTCCCCGATTGGTTCTTTCAGAGCGGATTGGAATTTTAATATTAAAGATAGCGATGGAGGTAACTATGTGTTATCCACAGCGCTGCTCGATCTACGCAGTGATTAATATTTACGAAAAATATCTCATGACAAATGAAATTAATGGAATGCTATAACTCTTTTTCTGAGGAAAACAGCTTCCGAAGTATGATTAATCAGGCAGCATTGAGAGGTAGTCAGACTTTATGGATGAAAAAAGGGTGCATAACTTTCTAAATAAATAAATAACGATCATGGTTTCAATCGCTACATCACCATCTCATTTGATAAAGATGGTGAAGTGAACGTGGGTCGTAATTAAATCAAAATGATGGGAAAAATATCGCATATTTTATTCCGTCCATACCACTAAAATAAAGTACTTTAGTCTAAGCCTCACTTTTCAAACTTAGATTAATACCTCGTTGCCATATTGCATTAGCTATTTTTAAACAATTCAAGCCTGCTAAGTGATCTTACAACAATCGTGAGCATTTAATTATTTAAGGCAACAGTAATGATTAAAATACGATATCATTAATAGACCAAACGCTTAAGTTAATAATAAACATAAAATATTTAGAAATTGAGTTTTCGTCTAAATATCATTCAATGGATACGAGGTCCACAATGGAATATATTTCATTGTAGCAAATTCTAAATCCATTACATTATTCTAATATGAGGAGATGAGAAAATAAAGATAGTTTGAATGATGGATCGGTATTGTTTAACAGTATGAAAACAGTGAATAATTTAGTGCATATTAAAACCTGTGTTAAAACTAGCGATGATACAGGTAAAACTACGGCTCCTCATAGCATGGACAGAAATATAGTTGCTGAGATCACTTAAGATATGCATCAAACTCGTTCGAAGTCATTAGGGGAACACTTGATAATCCGCTTGCTTATCGATCACAAGTATTTGTGAATATCGGTTATTTTTACCCGATCAATGAAAAAAATAATCCCGCCGGTCAAAATTGTCTGCAACGAGGGCTTAGAGGTCACGACTAAACTAATGAGATGGAATCATCTGATAAAGGATCATTGATCAAATGAGAATGGGAGGGAGGGCGATGGAAAATCTCTGGCCGATAATGCAACTTCCGCAAGGAACCAGAAGCAAATTATCGAAGTTTCGCTTGACGACGCCCAGCCCATCGTAATCAGAGAGAGGTTGTTATGATGGCATTCCAAGAGAATGGCGACATTAACATACAAAAGAAAGATACTTGCATTTATATTACGCATTTCATCAGATTTTCTATTGTATAAACCATAGTGACCATTTAATTAAAATGGGGCTGGAGAATGAGAGTTTTTATGACTCAAGTCGCATATTGGCAGCCAACCTTTTTCTACTGATATGGATTAAATAATGTAACATTTCTTTAGCTCTAAAATCAAATTCAATTTCAAAAAAATTAATTTTATATTAAGATGTGTAAGAAAACATTTGATGGTGGAAAAATAAAATACAGAGTTCTTAAGTGTATTGCTTCATTTTTGGAAAAATTTCAATGCTTTGTCTATAACGTAAATAATTCAATGAATATTTATACCATTAAAAGAATGACGTGAGATGAAAAGTAGTTCGAGATAAATTTTTGCGACTTTTATTGGTGTTACCTTCATTACTGATTATGGTCATTGTTATGAATGCTAAAGCTATTTCTATTGGTATGATAGGTACATAAAACTGAACTCTGAAAAAGTCTAATGTAAACTTGTCAAAAAAAAAGTCAAACGATTTAAATCAAGTTTCTCTGTTACAAATGGCCTAAATCAAGATTTTCTCTTTAACTTAGATATAATTCAAGTTAAAATACTCACATAAACTTTGTAAATCTTGCACAAGCTATGTGTCTACGATTAAAATAATTTGTTTTTCCTCAAAAGCTATATTTCAGGGTATTTAAATAGACCTAGGTACTTAGGTATCGGTAGCCTGCTCTGTCTATATCAAATCTAAAATAAATATGTGCTTTGATGCAATGTTCTCGTCGACTTTAAATATGCCTTTCATATTTAAAAATTATCTAATGATAGTTTCGTATCGATCTGCGTAGGCCATTTTTTGAGTAAATTTTCCAAGTTTGATTAAATCTGAACAATAAGCACGTATTTAATTATCACAAAAAGAACAGATCATAAGGCTGATCAAATTATTAAATAGAATGACGAAATAGATCAATTCTTATACATTTGGAGAGAAATTGAATTTGGGGAAAGCAGCATCTGTAAGTGGCTGTTAACGTATATACACAATCGCCACAATATTGGGAAACTAAATACTCCAAGGCGGTTGTGACTTTTTGATTCAACAACTTCTACAGACGAAATTGAAAGAATCCAAAACTCATTCCACGGTAATTTGATTATGCTACACTCCAGTTAAAAATTAAAAGTAAGCTAAATAGTTCAAGAAAATATTTCAAACTTAAAACCAATTACTACCATACGGTAAGCATGAAATTTCAACAAAAGTGTTTCCACGTGATTTCGAAAAGGATAGAGGAAACATTTTCTACTCTTCTCAGAAAATTATTTCTCATCTTTTGACTTCAATACTTCGGAATTGAATCACAAACAAAACAAAATAAATTTGCAAAATATCAAAAGACCTGACGATAAAAACTAAACATCCTTCACGGCGGGAAGATTTTCTCCGACACACAAGATTTTCATGGATATCCTCATAGAATAACCAGTGGGAGTGGAATCAGGGATGAAATTATGTCAAGGTATATAGATGCCCAAAAAACATTTATTTGTTTTTCGGAAAATAAATAAAACCCACGAAAGTCAGCGAGACATAAAGAAATCATTTTTCAAACGACGCACGTCTGGGAGAGTTTCACTTAAAACAACTTTCAAAGCGCTTGAGGACATAAAAAATGGAATGTTGGCGAATGATAAGGCCACAGTCACATGCACACATACGGAGCGACAGTCATTAAAAATGACAAGTTTAAATAAATCGTAAAGATAAAAATGGTCGGATGTAACCGCCAAAATGACAAAGAAAAAGAGCAGAGACGAAAAAATATATATGTGAGCTATGTAATGCGCATCGGTGGGCACGTGAGGGTGAGTGCCAAAGTTATATGGGTGGGTGCGTCATTTCGTCCACCGTTACGTCGGCTATAACGCCTCGTTTCACTTACGCAAAGCGACCAAGATTGGCTTAATCTCATTTGAGAGGAGAAGAAGAGAAGAGGTTTACAAGGGTGGCGGTGGATGCACACCTTCTATCTCTCACACAAACACACGGACGTAAAAGGGCGGATGGCGTCAAGATAGCTCCGACATGAAAAATAATTAAACAAAGCAAAATCTTAAACCACGGCATTATAAAAAGTGCTGAATGATGGAATTATATCTTTATATGCGGAGAATGATGACGTTTTTGTATTCAGCAACGAAAAACTGTAACTGCCTGCTCATGGCGTGCATAAAATGTCTGCATGTCAGGTCACCCCGCGACAGCAAATCGCTCAAGCCCACCTCATAGCGGTACTCTAACTCTGAGTCCACGGTAGCGTAGACCTAGCACTAGTTATAGTGGTAGCAAAGCACGATGGTAGTCGCATGCGCGAAGTATTACGTCTCTTTTGGTAAGCATCGCAACCAACATTGTAATAATTAAATTGGATTCAATTGAAAATGGGAAAGAGTTAGCAGGACGTTTTATGAAATTGTTTAAGACAACAACAAAATCAGATAAAAATAAACTGATGATAACCACAACCCATCGGAGATATCCAACTTAACAAATGGATAAGAGCCAAAGGGAGAAAAAAAGTTAATAAGAATAACGCGGACTCAGAATTTTGATGCTGGCAACGAAGGTTTGTGACCTTGAAAACCCTGGAAGTAAAATGCAGAGGTTACTGTCCCGGGCGAAGCTAGTTCATAGGGAAGGGACTCACGTAGTTCTGCTTCCTTACTGTCATTCTCTTTTTATACCACTATTCCAGGGCCTTGCGACCAATTTCTATGCTCAGAAATCAAGTTAGAAAGGGGTCTATGTGAAGCTCCTGGAAAAATTAGCTTAGGGCACTTAGGGTGAAACTTGAAACACTAGAGCTTAGGGTGAAACTTGAATTATCATGAAATCAATTTAGGGCCGCGGTGTCCTAATCGTTTTTTTTTGCGGTGAATGTATTCATATGTTGAATGACTATGAGCTTCTTGCGGGGGTAACATAATAGGAAGGAGGTATATTGCGGAGTACGTAATCTCCAAATAACTACAACCGATTTACAGAACTGTGCTAACGTTAAACTCATAGCGTTAGTAACGATTTATTTAAATGGGAACAGATGGCGTCAAGTCCGGACGCAAATTTCTTTCACGAGCACACTTTTGCTGGTGACGTTGACTTCACGTTTAGCGCTTAAGTTCATTTAGCGTCATTCCTCTCCATGAATCGGCATTTACTAGGGTCCAACCGCCCCTCGCTCAAAGCAGCCGAGCCAACAAACACAGCGGACGTGCGTGGGAGAGGAGAAGCGAGACCACAGGGTTACTCTCGGCCGATTAATCTCGGCCTTTTGAAGGATAGCGGAGGTCCGGGCATTTTTCTGCCGCTCGCGGGCTGGGGCGGGAGTTTCTCGCAGACGGCTATCGCGTTTTCATGAGGGAAAAGGGGAGCGGGGGCGAGGGTGTTGGAGAGACTGACCGTCTGCAAGTAGTTTGAGGTCAAGATACGCTCAGCGGCCATTTTTTTCGGCTCATAATTGAAAGCCGGCATGGGAGGGGGTGGTAGTGGTGGCGCGACCAGACCCTTTGTGGCAGGATGAAAGGAGGAACCTTTTAATTATTCTTTTTCGAAAGGTCGGTGGGGGGAACTGGGGTGGCGGATGAAAAAAAAACATATTTGATGCCCATTTAAGCGATGAGGTCCGCTCGCTAGGGCTCTGGGGCGTGGAATCGACAGCAGCGGAGGAACCCATCAACCCCAACATCATACACTGGCCCGACGTTGATGAGAAGGATTTGTGTGTGCCCCGGCAATATAGTTTGATTGGCTATCCCCGATGGGAAATCCGTTACCAGGAGATCTTGTATGCACCGATGTGAAAGAGAAATTGCAATTGTGCCTGAAATCTCTGTCAATGTACGAATGGAACACCCTTGGAACGAAAGAACTGAATCAAAGTTTAAAAAAACTTGATTTTGACTGTGATAGAGGAGCGGCAAACGACTTTCGATTTATGGGAAAACGATTTTCAAGTAGAAGATGGTGGTCGAACTCGGGAAGAGTGCAAACGATTTATTTATCTCAATTGGGGGTGGGAGTGATGTGATCAAAGGGAAAAAATACCTCTTTGCATTACACAAAAAAATAATCTCCCTCGGCTATTGTGACTCCACAAAATCCGAAGATTTCTCCCATCGCTGAAGGCGCGACCGAAAGGTGATCAATATGCATAAAAAAGCTAAACAGGGTTTTCCATCTTAAGTTAAGTGTACCTTTGATGGTTGTTAAAGTGCTAAAAAATGTATAGCGCGATATATTCAGCAGAAAATATATTTGGACACTTTTGGTAACTACCATTCAAATCGAGATGTTTTGAGCATAAATCTCGTCCAATTTTGAACCAAATTATCAGGAAAGTAATATCACAAGTCTTCACAGTACAAAGTAGCAGTAGTAGTAGGATAAAATAGGATATTGTACCGAGCATTTCCAATCATGTACCCTGAGTATGAAAGAAGCTCTTAAACTATTCGTCCTTTTCCACTCATTGCAGTCTTGTAGGCGACGTGTGTCCTTCTCGTTTCCTTTGAAGCATAATGTCTCCTTCGAGAAACTTTACAGGTGTTTTAAAAACTAAATCTAAACGGACAGATTTATTTAGCTTACTACGTCTTAGGTTCAACTATATGAAACCTAGTTACGTAAAAAAATATGATTCTTATTTTTATAAGAGTTGGAAATTCAATAAAATGCTCATTTTTATCAGATCTAACGATTAAGTCAATAAATAAAAAAAGAGTCGTTTTTTCAGTAAAAAAAATCCGTGAATGCCACGATACTGTGTCTGCATCACTAATCTTAAATAAATCGAAACGCAAAAATGAACGGAAATTTGAAGAAACAATTAGGTGGTTGTGACAGCATAGCTAAGAGCACATCTATTGTCTATGATTAGGGTGCGAAAAAAATAACGCCCTCCCATAAAACTGAAACCCTCCTTCAAATTTAATACGGAAATTTACTCAAGTTTTATACACGCACGTGCCCTGTCTCTTCGCTCTAGGAGGTAGGACACGACGGTAAATAAAAAAACACGAGTACTGAAAACAGCGGTGGGAACATGTCAAATTTTCACGCCACTCAACGACAAAGCTCTCTTTTCTCCCCCCAGCCTTTAAACTACCGCCCCGATTCCGCACTGATGTCCAAATCCATTTAGCAGACGTCGAGGAACGACGGGAATGAACGCGAAGGCAACAAACATTTCGACGAAGGGGAAGTCCGAGTGACAGCCACCAACGAGCCGATCCGAGGCGTGCACATTTCCAAAAGGGCCGATGTCCCGGAAATAAAGGCAAAAAGAGGGAAAAATATAAATAAAATAAGATGAAGGTGGCGGTAGTCGCGTGTTGAAGCCATCAGAAAGACATAAGAGCTCGCCGTAGAGTGTGCCGTATCTGCAGACGTTTACGACGCGCGACTTATTGGCGCAAGGGTCGTTTCCTTTGAAAGCGGTGAGAAGAGAGGTGGGGTGGGAGAGGGTCGGGGTTCGCGATAGGGAAGGCGGAAACCCTCGTGAACGACAGAGCGTTGAGACAAATCCATAAAAAAGGCCGCGCGAGAATGACAACGGTCCCGTCTGAATGTCTGCACCGCCTCACGGGTTACTCTCCTGGGGCCAGGAGGGCCATGGCATGAGAGCGTGGGTTGCAGAATGGGAAGATGCAGATGAGAAATTCGAAGACAAAGAAGTCATAATACATGAGTTAGAATACCAATGGAATTTGCAACAAGTATAAGGGAACCTCAAAAGGAAACGATTTGATGAAAGAATAGTGGAGGTTCCACTGCACCGGTATAATTCAGAACGGGTGCCAAATTCTGCCTGTCTTTTCGTTTAAATAAATGCCAAATTTACTGAGAACATGCATTATCTCTCCAAATAATACAATAAGTTAGAATAAAATATGGGGATTTTCCTCTAGTATATTTTAATGGAAAATTTTTCCAGCCTCAGATGCCATCTACTACGCCATTTACATTAATGCAGGTTATTTTTACTTCAACCATGGCACTCATTTTCCAAAAAAGGTAGACGGGAAGTTACTTTAAATAGTTATCATTCAATTTCCTGATAAAAAGTCTTCTGCAGAAGACGTTTAACACAGATGGCATTGATATTAAATAGAAAAAATATCATTTGTTTATTATATTTATTTATTTTCACTGCCCCGAATACAGCACATTTGGCCATTTTATGTAGGGAGGACAACAGCAACAACGGACGAGACACAGACATCCATGTCCTGAGAAGATAATATTCCACTCGAACCCGCGACCCTCGAGTTAGCAGGCGAGGACTTTACCCCGCCGCCACCGGGGCCTACTGCTGGGCCCATGCTCGTGGATTCAAATCGAGTCCCTTCATGCCCATATTCCAAAAATGTTACGGTAAAGGCAAGACAATGCTTTTCATAGAAACAATGAAAATTTATGTTCCATATGCAGCTAAAATGTGGCATATGTCATCGAAAATTATATGGCAAAAAAATAAAATGGCTTACGGCTTTTTAAGAGGGATCGATTTACTATGCCTCCCATCCTCACATTTACTATACAGCTCGACTCTCCAGCCTCTTCGTATTCTACGAATGCCAACCCGCCCTACTCCGCCCTGACCGCTTCACTCCCGAAAGAAAACATAATATATTGGTGAGACAGATCCTATGTCCCGAAAGTTCACCAAGCTTAGTATATGTCTCGCACTATGTAATTTCTACCTCTATTTGCGGACACAAGTCTAAGAAAAGTCTGATGAGGTTTGATCGTTCATATCAAAATGAGGCCTTACCACGGGCTGCCAGAATGTGAATCATATGATGCAAGGAAAATTGTACTTCAAGTACAGAATATAAAATAAAAACAGTTATATTTAGTAAAAGAAACAGTAGACATAAAAATCAAAGCGTGACGAACTAATGTAGAGAACAAAAGTGATATTATACCGAAATATGCTAAAATGTAAGCAATACTTAGTTTTTATAAAATGCTATAGAGGACCCGAATGCTAATACAATTATTAAGTGCCTGTTTTTACTGGTGGAGCCCAGCACTCAGATGACATAATGAATATAAAGGATATGGATATGGAATAACGTGTGTAAATAATTATTTATCCTGTAGACGATTGATTACTACGGTAGAATTACGGCAATGCACTAAAAAAACTCAGAAATATAGTCACTCCACACAATCCCATACATATTGGGCTCTTTCTAAACTCACAATATCACTAAAAATGCGAATGGCCTTGCAACCTCAGCTTTAGGCCATCACGGCAACGTAAGTAACGCATACTATAGTTATGTGAAATTTACGAGATGTACACTTCGCTTTAAATAGGTAAATTCGTTCTTTTCTATGCCTCCTTTCATTCTTTGAACTATTACCGAATGGCCATTGTGTTTCTACTACTCCCGTTTATTAATTATTTACAATATTCCTACGACAACAGTTCATCTGTTGGCATTTCATTTAGTTAGTAGCCCATTTATGATTCAATTGGCGGACTAACTATTCATGTCTTACCCTTTTTCCTCAAATACTAGCAAATGAACTTCATAACGATACTACTCCAGCAGATTAGACAACAGAAGCGCGTAGTAACGGAAGCAAGTGGATTTAAGGTGCAGAGTGGGTAATGAGGATTCAGCTATGAGGAGTCAAAGCTGGCTGGAAGACGCTAGGGTGTGGCATGGATTTGGAAAATGTAGGGTTTAAGAGTTAAATTAGTAGACACCAAACTACTCAAGCCTTGTCTGTCTATTAAGGCATTGTTCGATCGTTAAGAACAATACTGAGCCCACAGTTGCCAAGTTTCACACCTCGCCAAACTATTCTTGAGGTATTGTCTTTTAACACAGTAAAACTGTAGCAATACCGGGTTCAGTATCACTGGAAACCTATCGTTTCGCATAATTGTTGCTCCACCTTGGCTCTTAATCCAACTCTTTGCATGGCTTCTCCAATGTTTTCCGAATTATATCAGCATATTTTTTCCAGCGTAATTTGGATCAGAAAGATCTCTTGGGGCTGTAGACGATTCCCCGCCCTCATCATTTAAATGCGGGTGTGTGTTGGCTGCGTTGCACACCATGCGCCGTCATCAACCTTCCTCCTTTGAGGACCCCTTCTCAACCTAGCGTTACCCTTCATAACGTAACACTTGGCGAAGATGACCATCCCCATGTTTCGCTACCACTAAGGTGGAGGGGATGGGGTGCGATAAAGGGGGAGCCGGCGATACGAGGTGGGAAAGGGGGCTCGAGGTTACACGGGGAGGGGTTGGGGGGTGGCAAGCGAGGGGGATGGATATTCGATTGGAGCGATTTTATCGGAGTCAAATGGGGCGGGGACTCACCTGCTACTCCCGCCGCCACCGCCGCCAGCAGTAATATGGGAAGGCTGCTCCGCCACATGGTGCCGCACTTCTCTCCTCCTCTTCCCACCTCTCGCTCCTCCAAAGGGATGACACACGGCAGATGTTTTCCCCGCGCGAGAGGACGTTAATTTCTTCCGCCTCGCAGAGCGACAGACTCAAACACTTCCCGGAGAATGCCTGCAGGAAGAGAGAGAGAGAAGAAGAATATCCGACGTTATCAAAAGCTGAAGGACGTAATGCACTCGGAGTGATTTGACAGCGGGAGGAACGCATGGGATTCGAAGAGGAGAGGGAAAATCGGCGAGGAGGAAGGCTTAGCTCTTATTTTTAAAGGGAGATGGCGCGAGATTTTCCTCCGGTTGATATAGAGACAGTTTTTAGCTAGAGTTAATGTAAGGAAAATAAATAATCAAATGATGCAATAACAGCAGAAAAATAGTGTCAGTTTCCGATTGATAAAAGATTTAATTCTGCCTCTTCTAGTCTTTCTAGTTTATTTTTGCTATAATCTTCAGATAGAAGATAATTAAGCAACATCGAAACTAGTTTACTTAAAAGTTTCATCTGCAAAAAACTGCAAGTGTTTTGCTTCTTTCATTAGAAAAAGTCAAACCTGGTCTGTAATTTTTATAAATATTGAACATAAATTACCAAACAACTTCGTTTCTAGAAAAGAACTTTTAGGTAATTCAAAAAGAGTTTATTGCAAATTCCAAAGATTCTGGCTGAAAAAGAAGTGAAATTCAAAAATTTTGATCAAATTAAGTGTCGTCATTTTCCAGAAAGGTGTTAATAACATTTTTAATAGAAATCTACGTTTTTTGGCTATATATATTATCTTCTGGTGATGAAGATGCTGTTATGGCATTGTAACCGAGGATGTTATTAGAGTTCAATAGATTTCCTTGCATAAAAACTAAAATCCTAACTATAATTTATGCAATTATATTTTTTAGAATTAAACTTAATGTATTATTTACGCTGTACACCAAATAGTGCTCAGAACCAAACCACATTTTGCCACTTTGTAAATATTTTTCCATGGAGCCATTTACATTAAACACACTACGCTACACAACGTTTCTTGTGTGGTATACGCCCCAGTACATCACATTTATTTTCGACAGATTTTGTTTTAAATATGTCTCTAAAACGCCTTGTTTTGTCTGACCAATACCTCGAAAATCAGGGCAATGAAATATATTCATATCAAATATCTAAAAATGTATATCCAATAAATATACAATCTATATAATAGCACCCGATTTGAAATTCTTTGTTAGTGATTTAGTGCTAAAACTTGTTAGGAATTACTTCTGAATACGATCTAGATATCTCGCTCAAGTCATGTACATCGCAACCGCAAATTAATAAGACAAATTATCAATTAGAATAATATATCACTGGATATTAAATTGAATTCGACGTCACGAAGCCGGTTAACACAGTGCTAGTTTCATAGTGCACCAGCAAAGTCGGGTTATTGCGGAACTGTGTAGCTAAAATAAACTGCGCCATTATGTTTCATCATGGGTACTATATTTCCCAAAAACCTTAGAAACATGAACAGGTAAAACATATGTGAAAGTGTCCAGAGCAGATATTCTTGACTAAAATACCAGAATTTCTTCAATTATTGTTTTGATATATTTCAGTTCCAACATCAGAGTATACCTCAAAACACTCGACTCCCCTGCTTGCCCAGTATTGGTCATTATCTCTAAGACCCGCATGGAAAATAAGTGTTGGACCCATTCCCGTTTTCTTTACTGGTAATTGAAATGGATCCTTTCATCGGATAAAATTACACCATTTACGTGGAACGATTTTAAGGTTACGGAATTTAGTTGGATTTTTCCGAACTCTTATAATCATCGCATAAAAGAGCCTTAAGATAATTGGATCGACTTTTGTCTCTGTGAAAATGTTCATTAAACTTCGCCCACGTGTTTCAAGATGCGGTATCTATAGATAATATGAACGAAAATATGCATTTTACCGATTTTCTTCTCGGGAAATGAATGCTTTTTCAACACGCACCTTAATGGCATATGAGATATATTTCGTAATAATACAATTACATGATAAAAAGTTTCCTGTAAACGCGAAATAATACATGTCAAAATATAAAAATGGCTGCTAACAGGTATTGCAATGTTATATAGAGTCAAAAACTCGATAATAATAGGTAAAAATAAAAGTTTGCCCAAAATTTTGAGTGTCGCACCGAAAACTCATGTTTTAGCTATGGCGAAAATGTTAAATATAATTATCGCATCTTTTTCGTTTCTGCACGCAAGGTGTGTTCCGTCGCATTAACAGATGTAACTAAATTAAATGTGGCTATAGTATTTCCTTGAATTATGGCCGGTTAAGGAAACAGGACACGTGTTTATATTAAAGTAATGAGATCTATAAATGAGATATTCGTTCATTATGCTACGCAGATGCATTCAATAAATTTTTCGATCTCATAAATGAGAAAAAACTCATAAGTGGCGTGGCTTGATGAAATTGCATTCACAATCATGAGTTCCATTAGTTAACAAGATGCAGTACGACCAATAAACCCCTTGGAAGCTCGACCGATTGATTAAAGAGTTATAATCTTACGAATGGCGAGCTACTTTTTATAGGCCGAGTATCGATTTCATTTATGAGTATGCGTATTATGTATTATATTAACATACATAAATTTCATTCAATGGAATGTGGGAGGACCAAGCATCTGAATAAATGGCTATTGAGAGAATACTCGTGAAAGTGATTGTTCCAGCATCCCGACTACAGCATTGAGTTCCATTACCCATGGGTTTTTTAACCATCGATCTCATGGCTTTGGATTTTGTAAGTATCGATCTCGAGTATTCATCCAACCGGCGAGTAGTTGAAGCACTATTACGATGTGCACTCAGTAACGTACGAGTACCGCTCCAGCCAACTCAACGGAAAGCTTATCGCGAAAGCCAAGGAGGACAAACACCATTGGACGACCACCCCTTCCGTACCCTTCCACTTAAGGTCGGAGACGCTTTCCCGGGACCCAACCCGCCAAGAAACGCCGAAAATCCACCCTGAGGGCGGAGCGACCGGGTGACGTGCGAGGGAAAGGGAAGAGCATTTTCCCTTGCCGAGGCCTTTCCAGCCCTATATGGAAGGGGTGCGAGAGGGGGTGGGCGGGGGAGGGTGGGAGGGGTGAGGTGCAGGGGCTGCGTGTGTTCGTGGGGCTGTGAGGGTCGGTGGCAGGTGGCCCCTTAAGGGAAAACCTAAAGCCGCATCCAGGGCGATCAATTTCGTGCTGAACAATAAGACGTGAGCAAGAAAAATAGGATGGACTTCTCCATCCGTGAAATATATTCGTGAGGATGGTGGGTGGAAAGTGACGGGATTCATGATTTGGGGGATTGGGGAGTCGAAGGGAACGTTGGAGGGTAGGCTTTATCCTCCGTTACGGGTTCCTTTAAATGCGGGCTGACGAATACGTATCATAAATTATGGATCAAGAGGAGATGGTTTTTCCGTGTGAAACACGATGAAGCAGTTTTGAACATGCCCTGGTATTGCATTACGGCACTCTGCGTCTGAAGAGAAATGAGTCCATCCGACTGTTTCCTATGCTACTTAAATGACAGTGCATGTGAAGTGCTGCTGCAGATAATATCCAGAAATATGAGAAAATATTGCATTTATTTTAATTACCACGTGAAAGTGGATGGGTGACAAATGAATTTAGGCAGATAAATTCTTCAGAATGTAAATGAGCTGTCACGTAATTAATATTTCCGGTTGAAAGGAGTATTATCCAAAAATCATCAACCAAAAAACCACATAAATCGATTCTATGACAACACGTTAACTTATATAATATGATCAATATTCTAGAAAACATTTTTTGTACGTTCTTCGAGCTCGAATAGAACGTAGGTTGAGCGTTTCAAACTATTCCAAAAATCATCTTACGCGCGCATGAATAGGTTGTTCCATTTATCATCCGCTATGTCGGGTAAGGTCAACCTATGGGTGAAAATGCGAGCCGTGTATACGTTCCAACAAGGTGCCGTTAATCGAATTACTGCCGATAGCTGAACCTTATCTTGTCTTCCGGCACATTTCTGTCATCCCTGACAATGGGATAAGACTGATGAGCCTGTCGCCATAGTTTTCTTGTACTCACATTGTTTGCCTAAGAGATGAGGTGTGGCGAATATGAATTGGGGAACAGTAAACGCATTGGCAAAAGGGTGAATGACAAAGTTCCAAGTGAAAAGTCGCGACAGGGTATGCCGATGAAAGACTAAGGCATTCATGGGGAGTGGACCTCTTTCAAAAATACAAATGAAAATTCATTCAAAGCTTAGAGATTTCTCTACAGAAGTGGTAGAGGGTAGGTATTTTGGATGGACTACGAGGCTGTAGCTGGATAATGGCGCTAACTGTACGTCATTTTGTCAAGAAAAAACAGGGTATTCTCCTAAATATCTTGGTTATAAAAATTCTGCATTACCTCGTACATCCTCGAGAAATGGCTAAATATAAAGATGAAGGATCATTGCATGACAAACAGGGTAAATATTTGGTTTTCGCACCTATTTTAATTCTATAAGTATCTACACACTGCCCCGTGAAACACTGCTGGGGAAGGGAGTAATACAATGCAACAAGCCATGAAACTTCATGAAATTCCCGAATACTGATATGTTTAAGTAATGTTGTAATTCTAGCGAGGATATCGAAATTTTTTCATTGATATGACAGGCATGAAATTGGCAAAAAAACCTTCGATTCCTTTATCCACCTTTGATATGATAATAACACCGAATGATAATAACAGAACTATATTATCTACAACTATGCGAGTGTAGAAGCGAAGATCCAAGGTATCTCAAACTCCTTTTTGGGTAAAGCATTTTACTCTCTTATGATTCTATATCATAAATACGAAATTTTTTGGCAAGAGCTCTCATCAAAAAAAGCTAACTGAATGCTCCGAGAGAGTGAAAGAATATGCTCGTGCAAGATGACGCAGAATCGTCCAAATAAAACACAACAAATATTTTACCAAAAGCTAACATTGCACTTCAGCGTTCCCGTGAGATTACTCTCCGGATGCATTGCCTTATCTAAATGAAGCAGTTTCCATATAATCTTCCGTCCATCATTCGTCACCGGCCTTCATCGCTATTCCCATTCAAGGCGTTCTTTTAGTTATAAGCATGCATACGCAGCGGTATGACAACATGAGATAAAAATATGCCGAAATTGAGATGCATCATTTTGTCCTCAGGATCACATTCACAGCCGATATTCACTTGCGCAAATACAATTTATAATTGGTACTGTTGAAACCAGGCGCCCCAAAAGCGTCTCAATAATACAGCGGTGACATTTCAATTAATTATTCGCCTCTCTGCCATAGAAATGAAATTTATCGTATAAGCGGGAATAGCGCGCAATTACTCTCGTAGACCCCATTAACGTCATTCATGAATACCTCAATTGAAATGAAAGCAACGTGCGCATTGCACTCAAAAAGCAAAAATAACACAACTCCTCGCATTCTCCTTAACTCAACGTAACGGTTAATTCATGAATGTTCGCGGGCATCAAACAGGCTATGAGCATTTACCGTAAATAACCACTGAATAACGTTTTATGTAATCTTTAGCTCTCTTGTCGTTCCACCAGGGGTCACATAATATGCTAAAGTATTTATTATATTTTCTTTGGTAGCATTATATGACGACAGGGTTCGGCAAATATTCCTCAGAATGGCATTCTCCAATCTATTTAAAATTAAACAATTCTAATATTCTTTCTTAATGTATGAATTCTTGCTTTATCAAATATTTTTTCCAATTCTGTCTCGACCCGACAAGAATACAGAAACAAAAAACTCTTCGGCAATGTGAGATATACCGATGCATTAAATGTAGTTATAAAAAGATTTTTTAAAGCAAATAAAAAGTTAAGAATATTTTTTGACAAAGGTTTTCTCGAAAAGTTATTCAATGTGGCATTTACAGAGAAAATTAAATTTCAATTAATGAAATAAAGGCTTCTTGTCCATCGCATCGCAAGATTAATGAATGTAAAATGAATCCCTGTAGTATCTATAGAGATAATTCTTTGCTTAAATGACCTCTATCACGCAACTGCTCACGCCAAGTTTATTATTAAGTTTTTCTAACTAAAGAGAGCATCGTACACACACACACGGTTGAATGCAATCTTGGTGTATTCCAATGGGTATGGTTGTGATACCTACGCATCTGGGAAAAAGAGAAATAAACTAACTCCCGTCCATTTGAAAAGTAGAGTCAGTTTCCATTTCATTTCATCGCAACCCCTCACGAGTTCATGCGGAGGTGAGGGTGGATGAAAATCCGCAGTGCCGGCTGAGGTGGAAAACAAGGAGATTTTTTCATTTCCAATCGAAATAGACGACCCCGCCAAAATTAAATGCCATTAATGCGGCGGTAAAAAAGCATAAATATATGTATTTACGTATAAATAGGAGGTATAAATTAATCATCGAACACGTGCCAAGACTTCTCGCGACGACTTCGGCCTGGAGTTTTGCTCACTCTCCACCGTGCACCCAACAAAGAATTGAAAGCCCCGAAAATTTATTGTCGGCAGGCGATGCGAGTCGAGCCTTGGCGGCGGAGACGGAAAAAATAAAAACGACATGCAAAACAAAAATTGATAAACAAATAATAAACAAACAAAAAGTAAACTCTGCAGTCTTACCAACGCTCGTTAATCAGAACTTGGTTACATAATAATGACACACGGTGGGGCACGGTTAACGAGTTCTCCTTTGTCCGAAGCAGCAAAGAGAGTGAGGTAGGGGTGAGCGGATGTTCTCGGATGGGCTGACTCGGGGGTGGTTGGGAAGGGTGGGTTGGGGGTTGGAGGGTGGGTGGATGGGATAGGGAAACACCCAGGGGCCGACGGTCGGAGGAACGAGAGAAAAAGATTTCGCGGAGAGATTTCTTTGCTTTTAGATTGCTGCTGCGCCTCCTCTTCACCCGCCACTTCCACCCGCTTCCACCCTCCCTCCCTTCTACCGACCCGTCCAAAGGCAGCAAGGTGCTTGGAAATATTCCACCTCGTGCGGGAGGGAGGCTGAGACGAGCGGTGGGCGTGAAGCCCAAATATCGGACTTCTTCTTCCACAGTCTTTCCGTAGTCCCCCCCCTCCAAGAACCCACCTGCCAAACCTCCTGCGGTAACCCAAGCGGCAATATCCGAGTTTTGATATCGCCCTGCGACATTGACTTCATATCGCGAAGGACGCGACGCATCGGTCACCGCAAGGGCATAGCAACAAACCAAATTTCAACTATCGTCAGCGGTCGTCATTTCGAATATTCTTCTGATGCAGCTCTATCATGTACTCTTCCGATCAACGGATCATGGGAGTTGAATGCTTACACGGAGGGAATTATATCAATCCCACAATCTGTCATTCAAACTGAGAGAAGCTGCATCATATGAGAGATACAACGCCGGGGTGACATACAAAGAAAACCCTTAGCATCACGCATCATATATTACTGCAACAAAAACAGAACTTACGATTTGGGCTCAGTTTTATGACCTCGGGTCAAAAGGTAACATGTCCTCTCATTGGTATCCCTCGAGGAAACAGTTCAAATGTGTGCTGCAATAATCCCCATCTCTCAGTTCATACAAAGTAAGCATGCATTATTTCGTGGTTAGCGTTAACTGAACAATATAGAACAGGGCATTAAAAACTCAGTTAACATAAAGTTTACAAACATAATGTTTCGCTTCCAGCACATGTTTCTCCCTTTTCATGGCTGGTGTTTTAATTCATACTTCCGCACGCCCTTTTAGAGGCTCGCAGAGTAACATGTAGTTGAAAATCTCTATTCATCTCACCACTTACGCTTTCCTTCACTTAAGGCAGGCCGAGCGAGATAGTTCCCTAGTCATAATAGAGACCATATTCGAATTACACGTTTTAATTTTACCAGCTGTAGGACACATGAATTAAATATTATATGACAGAAATAGTAAGTAATTAAATGAAAATATCGAAATAAGTCTTTAACTTGACTCATTTTTTTCGCGCGGCGCGTTTGAAACTCGTTCAAAACGGAAGGTTTTTTTTTGTAATACCTAAGAACCTATTGCGGTGACAATATGATTAATTTTCAAAAATAGTTGAGAAAACATTCAAACTACACGCTGTTAGTTTTTTTACGACATCTAAGTGTTAGAAATTCCTCATTTTGTAAATAATGTCTCCCTGGATTGCATACATGTAACATTTCCCATGTAAAAGGGCTGGTATTTTTTGGCAAATAACTCCAAAAGTAATGTGGTAAGGGGTTAAATTTTTTATGTCAATGAAAGATTGACAAATTTTTCTTTAAAATGAGACCAAATTCATTAATTTTCAGGCGACATGATACTTCGCTCAAACTATCTTAAGTAACCCTATCGCCCGTTTTACTCGGGGCACTCAATTGCACAATCTTATGTATGTGCGAACGTCCATTTCAAATTCCATCATGTACAGCGGTGAACTACAAGAACATATGCGCAAATGCATACGCGAAAGGGAAAACCAGCTCCTGTTAAAATTAAATAAATATTGGACGCCATATTGAGTAAAAAATATTATTTTAAACTGTGCAATTTAATTCCCCGTGTACAACGGGCTTAAAAATTGGCGAACTTCATAGAATATCCCCAGTGACATTAATCACGCATACGACCAAAGCGCACCCATACCATGAAGTTATTATACAGCAATATGATTATCGGAACCCACAGAACGCCACGCTATGTAACTTCTTGCGTGACATCATAGTCCATGATATCACATGATGCGATATCATGGAACATAATCCGTAGTCAACGTGATGGGTTGCTTTGCAGCTTTCCTTATTCTTTTAGCAGTGGAATTCCGGTGTAACTCGTAATTTTTTACATATCTCATAATTACCCTCATGTAATCCAACTTGAATCTTATTAGAAATTTTCAACCAACCATGTCTTAGTCTCCATCTCTATCTATTAAACTTTTGAGTCGAATGTTTCGTCCCAGAAGGTGTTCAGTGGGCAGGTTTCTAGTACATTCCACCGAACTAGGTAATAATTCCAAAGTACGCCTCAATTTATCCCAAAACCTTTGAATGAAAACTATGTACGCATCAATATGACTTAATTTCCATTTGCGTATACTCATTGATTAAAAAAATTACATGATACTCATACCGTGTATCTCAAGACGGACATTGCAACGCCCTGAGGATAAATATCGCTATTCGATATCTCATATTTATACTATGCGATGCAATGTCAAACGGGCCTAAAAAAGTGGTGCGTCTCTTATGACCGTAAAAACTTGGATAGAAATCTTTATTGAATCACGTAGTATCCTATAACGCTTGATAATGACACGCGCAACTTTGGCGCATTCACATCAGATATCGCAAGACGCACAATACCCACCACGAGACGGAAATTCGCACGACCCGGCGGGTCTACGTCACAATACAATATATATCACACATGAGTATCGCATATCGAAGTCTACGCATCGTAATGTCGCGCAGGCCTAAAACCACACACACTTATCCCAATCCCCCGAGGGGATCGAGGGGTTGGGAGGGCTGGAGCCTTCACGCCCCCCCCCCCGACCACCGCCCCCGCACGCTTGAGATTGGAAAGATAGTCGCCGGGGGAGGAGGTGGCGGGGGGGAGGGAGGGAGGGCTTAGTGTCGGAGGAGGGGGTGGATATGAGTTCCCACCACAGGAGGGGGTGAGATCCAGCCTTCCTTGACCCCGTCATCTCTTCCCTTCCGCCTCTTGCCCGGCCCTTATTCCCCTTCCCGTGGCGAGTCCCCTTATGTTATTGCCCGCTCTGTATTCCCCATACCTTTTGCCACCGGCGCTCTACCATCACGTCATCCCGCGACACCGCTCAAAATAGTGAGGCGACGTGCATAGGCAGGCACGTTTGATATGGATGTACACCGAATGGGGAACACGATAGATATGAGATATCGCATCGTGATATTAAGTCACCGGGCAATGTGATGAATGGCCTCGCGATGGCAATCAAGCGTGCTTTATCATGTGCTGCCGTCACATTTCTGTTCGCTCGTGGCGGTTTTCAATCAAGCACGCAACTTTTTTCTCCATTTTCTACTTTTATTATAAAAGTATGATATACATTTCTATAAATATGGAAAGCAAAATATGTATATCTCTAATAATTATGCTAGCAGAATTACTAAACTGATATATTAAACAGTAAGTGGCGTGAAAGCTAGGAGAAAGTATACAAAGTCACGGTGAATGAGGCAGAGGCTACTCTTAATAGGAGGAGTATTAGGAGTCTGAGGAACGAGAGCGAATATGAAGGATACGGTACGCCTGCTTCGAAACGGAACGACATGATAAATAAGTGAATTGGTACATATGTACATAATGTTTGTGCTATACCATACCTAACAGATTTGGGATCTCCAATATCATTCCATGTTTGATATCAATGAATTTAAGAGGCATCAA
Source organism: Ceriagrion tenellum (assembly GCA_963169105.1). Lineage (NCBI taxonomy): Eukaryota > Metazoa > Arthropoda > Insecta > Odonata > Coenagrionidae > Ceriagrion > Ceriagrion tenellum. The sequence goes on from OY720638.1 coordinate 141,949,502, forward strand.
GGCAGACGTGGTAGTTAAAGCAAATGATTTTGCCCGGAAGGGCTAGGGTTAAAATTCCAGGAATGGCAAATTATTTTGAGCGAAATCGCGATCCCAATTTGGGTGCTTTGTGGGGAGTACTTCTAGGGCATGGCAGTATTCAGTGGATAGGATGTTTAAATATTGGTCTCCTCGGCCCCGAGAGTAGTGTATCGCCGACGCCGGGTTTCCTTCCATCATTTCCCTACTCCTCAAGGATTGATCTCTCACGAACCTACCCGTCTGTTCTAATGGTGCATATGACTTCCGTTGTCGGTTGCGTATTAGAAATAAATCCATTTAGGAAGGCAATAATATCCTAAATTTAATGTTTTGCGGTTCCATTTACGATGTGCGTATATTAATGCCAACTTTTAAAGCAACAAAAAATGATGGTAAGTGCATGGTATCAAATCTTACGATATGCAGTTGGAATTATTGAGATGTATTTCATTTAGGATTAAAATGTATTCATTCATTTCGTGCATTGGAATCAAACGTTAAGGGCTCGTGTGGAACGCACGAACAGAGGAGCAGGAAACAAATTTCTGGCAATAGTGGAGACTATTTTGTTGACAAAAAGGATCCGTGATATGAGTTCGAATCCGATGAGAGAAGCCATCATAATGCCGCACCAAACGAATGATATTTTGCGATATGTATCGCGTCTCATTCGGTTTAAAATTGCGATATCTCATTGAGACAGCGAAATTTGAGTAGGATGCGGACGTAGCGGCGTGGACCTGTTCAATGCATCCTCTTGAGTGCTGTCAAAAAAAATGTTAGCCGCGTTCCTTTCTTCGCAATGCATGTCAGTATACCATTCAATGGGTACGACTGATATTTTGAAACTATTCTGATCACGCTCGAAAGGCTGAAAAAATATCACAAGCTATTGCCGAAGTGACGCGAGAGGACAGTCGTCTTCCAATGATATGGAGGAAGGAAAGGATTCATTAGTGAGGCGGTAGATAAAAGATTCAGCTGCGCTTTTCATATTTCTATATTCCAAATCTCCATACCATCTCCCTGCTTGTAATTTAGCAAGGAAAAAGAGGAGCGGAATTTGAAACCAGGAATTCTACGGCACATGCCATCACATTCCTCCCTTACTGAACATTTTTATACACAATATAGTAACCTTCATATCCATTCTATTTCAGAGCTTGGAATGAACAAAAATCTTTTAGGGTTCGAGTAGTCAGGGTTGAATTGATACGTAAATTATTACCATAAGAACAAGCAAAATATTTTCAGGGGCAATGTTTTTATCTAGAGTCTTATGAAAGGAATAAAGAGATGTGTCTCTCCAATATTCCTCCTACCGAGAGAATTTTCAAAACATCATATCCTCAATCTTTTCATTTTGCTTCGATATTTCTTGTTGAAACATCTAGTCTCTCAAAGAAACGTATTGAAATATATTTACATACGGTTGTAATCCAGTTTAAGGAGTGATAAATTTAGTGAAAGGTGAGCCTTAATGGAGTTGTCTAGTCGGTAACACAGATAAATGAAAAAAGGTTAATGAAGGCTTCTACGTCATTAAAATTTGTTTAAAAATGAAAATTAACAATGGCATGAAATTTCAAATGTATTTTACACGGGACTAAAGTGACAATCGAGTTATGCTGCGTTTTGAGCATAATATTTGGCTCAACGTATCTCTCGCGCTGCAGCGAGCGAAACTAAAAAGCCAAATCAGGATCTATGAATAGCTGCGATAACCTACGCTCATGAGATTCAAAATTTTTTTGATTTCAACTTTCTATGAGATTAAATATCACATAGAGTTAAATATTAAGCATTATATGCAAGGAAATGAAATGATTCTATAGAGTAGTTAATAAATCCACGATAAACTTTTTCTAATACACTATCCACTCGCAGGTGGCTCCAGATGCAAAATGCTGTGATGCAGGATGCTTTAATGCAAAAACAAAGTCTCCACGTACTTTGTTTTTTATATATCTGTCTAATTACCTGTACGTTAATGAGTCCAGGCATAGTAAAATGTACTGTCAATATGAGTATAAATTTTTTAGTCAAAATTCTGTTCACTGAAAGATACGAAAACAGCCAAAAACATAAGCGAGTTATTATCAGTAGCGTTGTCAGAAGGTGTTCCATTCAAAGTGTTCCTCCATGTATATCATTTTCCTCACCTGAATCTTTTCTTGAGAAATAAATTTTCCGTGGCGATGTTTCGTAGGTTTCTGTATTATTGAGTTTCTCACCGAAAACCATTTTGACCTGAATACGTCCTCGGAACATGGTGAAACTGTTGTCAGCAGAGACAAGGAGCGATTTGGAAACCAAAAAATATTGACGTGTGCACACGTGAAGATAAAGAAATGAAAACCGGCGAGGGATAAGACGTCCATGTCAGAAAAAGTCTCATTGAAGGTCAAGTACTTCACTCGCCTCACATGTTAACAACTGCTCATGCGAATCACAGGTGGGAGTTGAACTTTTGAGTTTCATGAGGGCCAAAAGAATCTCTACTTTCGAGCGTGCTCTTTTCAGTCCGAGTGCGCATCCTCCTTCCACCGGACCTCGCCCTATCTTTCCATTACTATCGCGGATTTCTGTCCCCAAATCTTTCGGACCGAGAGGAGATGCTGGTCGCAAGCACACGGTCTTGTTCCTCACGTTTTGATTCACACCAATTCGTATCCCGAGGCTGAGTGGCACGAGAAAGCGTCTTTGCAATAAATTTCAAATATTTTATTGCAAATGGAGTAATCTTCCTGTTCACCAACTTTAAAAAAAAAAGTATAAATCCTCAAAACTTTAACAGGCGCAGACCACTGTCTAAAAAACTGTCTTCCTTCACCTTCTTATCCTTTGTTCTACCTCCTTTCATTCTGTCCATATAATCCATTCTCTTTCATCTCTTATCCACTTACTCAGCCTTCAGTATACCTTAGTCCTCTACATTACGGCTTTCAATATCCCTTAGACTTTCAATATCTTCTTCAACCACTTACCCTGCCATCTCATAATCTCCTCCATAACATTTTAACCCATTTACCAAGGACTTCTTTTGTTGCCCACGACACCCTCTTCATTCTTTACCATATCCATATCAGTAACGACTGCAGCCTATTCTCGTCTTCCTTTCCCAGAATGCACTTCTTGACTTAAAGAACAATAGACTCCATTTTCAACTCCTCGTCAGTCACTTCTTTACATTCATAACTAGTGTCCCCGTAATAATTTCCCTCCTTTTGCAAAATGCTACTTTGAATAGGACTAGTGTTCTTCTCATGTCTCTGTTACTATGCTAATTTTTTCTGACGTATGGCCCAAGTTATTGAATTTTCAGTTACATTTTTTTTACAACGTCCTTTTCAAAGAACCACGGAACTAGGCGCGCAGTTACTTCAATGGAGTCACCCGCTAGTGATCACACAATTGTGATAAATTCACAGTGAAAAAAATCATTTGCCTGGACTGGGAATTGAACACAGATACCTCGATTTCGAGCCGAGTGTTGAAACCAATTAAGCTGCCCAGGCGTCCTAATCCACCGTGAATCTCATGGGGGCTCTAAGGAGCAAGTTGTCCTCACAGGTACCGTACATATGATGCCAGAGGTACCCGTACCGTAAGGACGGGTACCTCTGACATCATTTGAAATATCTTAATGTATCTGTTAAAGCAGGGTTGACAGTAAATTATCGATGTCAGGACGGTAACAGCAGCTCGCTCACTAAAGAGTGGAGGCTGAATGTTTGAATCCCATCAGAGGCGTAATTTCTTCATAGGCAATCTCACTCCTACTTCGGTGCAACGAGTATTGGATGCAATACTACAGTACTTAGTCCGTTGGATGAATAGTTGGAAGAATGATTGCTAAGAGGGAAAGATGCGCGTGGATTTGAGGCTACTTAAAGCTCCAGTGAACCTTACTCTGCCTTTCTGAGTTGCATAGAATAAATTAACGGACCAAATTGAATTACGTGAGCATAAGTCAGCCTACGTCATGCCATGAATTTCTGATGACTTCTCTTCATGAGTCTTATACTGATGAAGTTTTGCAGTGAAGAGATCATTCGGGTTATTTCTATAACATTTTCAAGGTTGTGTCGGAGCAACCCGGAAACATATTCCAAGATATAAAAGAGAATTGGCATGAAAATACCATAATATCTACTAAGGGCGTTATTTCACGGCTAGCGTAATAGAAATGCTAACCTTGAGTGAACACTATTTCCGGTAAATACGTGTAAAGCTATTTTTGGTAACCAAACAGCACTACACGACCTTAGATTTCATGCAATTTTTTTAAAGATCATACTTGTCAGTGAAAGCCAATCTCTCAGTACACTTTTTTCCGTGACGTTCTCAGTGAAGAGATATCAACAGAAATTCTTCGTATATTTAACGGGTGATTTAAATTGATTAAATTTTAAATCAACAAAAATCATTCAAGTGAAAATATTAAGCAGCATATATTAACTGATCTGCGTTAACCTCTTATGAGAGTTCATTCTCGGTGAAAAATGATCTTCAGGAGAAACGTTCATTGAGCATACTACGTACGCAACGAGCCTCATATAATTAGAATTTTCTTAATATCCTGAATCTCAGACATCGTAAAAACTTACCATGAGTCACAATTTGTCTCAAAACAACTTAAATATAATTATCTGCGAACATTTTCTGGGAACAAGAAAAAACAAGGAAATATTTCCCACCAAAACTCGATAAAGCGTCTGATCAGAGTGTTTTTACCTCTCACAACAATTTTTGCTCGACTAAGTCATTATGCATCGAAAATCATTCTATACTACTGTGGAATAGACAAAAGTATGATGAAAACCATTCTGCTGTAAAAAGGAATAAAGGGCATGAGAGGTCTATAAAAGTATATGACCGTTTGCATTCTCACTATTCCTTACGTTTCCAATTATTTACTTGCCTTCAATTAATTATTATTCAAGTATTTAAGTATTAATACAAAGTGAAAGGATAGATATGGATTTCAACTTACCAATTTATATTGATGCAACATAAAAAGAGTATTTAATGAGATTTTAAAGCAGTAATTTTTTATATACATACTTAATTGTCTCAAGTAAATCATTCGGGTTAATGACTGTCAATGAAAAATAATTTTTCATTCCTGGTTTCAATTTATTTTCATCGCATTCTGGAATGAATTCAACGAGACCTAAGAACGGCATAACTACCATTATTGGCGTGTCTATATCATACTCGAATGTGAAGATAAAATGGACGCTCTCTTCAGTGGGCAAAATACATGTTTGAAGAATAAAAAAGGGAATGTAAAATAAAAAGGAAGAGAACTACGGTCGTGATCAGAGCTAAACTCGAAGCTACGACTTTAATCAAGTTCAGCAATTCTGAATACCGTTTCAAAGAAAATAGGAGCTCATCAACTACTCCGGCTGCTTCCCTCAAAACTCCATCTCCTATTTGTTTCCTCGCAGACTCGAAAATCTTTCCACGCAGTGAGTCTGAAGTCTCCGAAGTTTTCCGACGCTGGGAAGCAGATAGCTCGAGTCTTCTTGCTTCGCTAAAAGCATCGTATCTCGCTACTTTCAGAAGGTACGTCTCCGTTTGAGTACCCTTTATTATTTCAATTGAATACGAATCGTGGATTTCATCTACCGAATAGTAATTATGTCAAAATTTCCAACTTACCGAAATAAGTATTCAGCCAGTAAAATTGAATTTAAGAAAACAGATTCTCATGATTTTCCCCGCATATTTCTGCACATTTTCATGTCATTCGCGTTCAACACTTCTTATCACTGCTTAGGATTCATGGGAAATTTTGCAAAGGCATCATCAAGAATTCAAATTATTCCGTGAGATTGGACGATACAGAAAAGTTGAGTAGCATACATCGTGGATCGCAAAAAACCTGGGATTTTATTCCTTCGGTACGATTAAAAAGCTTATTATGAACATGGGAATACCATGTTTAATATACGAGAGAGCCTATCCCTCCAGCTAGTTTTCAATAAAGCTGATTCAAACGGTAGTTTATCCAAATGAGCATGCAATGAAGTGACATATTATGTAGTTCCAGTAAAATAGATAGACGATGATATCAAGTGGAAATACAAATCATGATGGATGTAAAAGTCTTCAGGAAAAAGATAGAAAAGAGGCTCTTGTGGTAAAGACTAACAAAAAAGAGGAAGGTAGTCGGCAGTTTACCGAAATAAACAGGATAAGAGGCTCTGAAATGAACTATCAACCAAATTCTAAAATGAACTTAATGTTTGAGTAAATGGAAGATATCGACCCACGCAGCTTAAAATAATCGAAGGGAAGTGTGAAAATGGGACAGTCTGTAGGGATATAAAGGAGCATATGCAAGAACTATAAAAACCTGCTGACTTGTAAACGGAGGCTTTCAAATGGTGTGCATTCGCAAAGATAACTTCAAGACCACTATATTGATTGTAAGATTCTCCTCTTTTTATATCATAGATACTTAAGCCTAATACGAGAGCTTTTAAATACAATACAGTCATTTAGTAGCTCACTACTCTGGAAAAAGCCTTAAGTTATTTCTGGGAATGTGAAGTTATATAAAATGGCACCTCACCAAAACAGGGCTATAGTTACCCGATATATATTTTATTTCAAACCACTTGAAATATTTATGAAGGGTTATATCATGGTTGCCAGAAAAGTGGAACAAATCTCTTTATTTAAAAAATGGTCTTTGACTTTCATAGACGCTATGTTATCATTGCAAAACTAGAGTAAAACTCTCAATGATTTTGTGACCAACTGCTAAGAAATTAGAGATGATTGTCAAATGATGATCATACAGCAACGTTATTACATGTGTAAATCCTCTGAAATGTTCCAGGAAACAAGGACAATAGTTACGGAAAAAGGGAGAATTCACATTTAGAAAACAAGGAAATCAGTACATTGTATGAGTATAAATTTGAGTGATGATCAACGTTTACCACGAAATTTAGTCTGAATGCATCTCTCATCATCAACGACTGTAATCAACTGGGTGATATTTCCAGATTTTCAACGAATAAATTTGATTTCTTTGAAATAACTGAACCCACGAATGAAACGAATCCGAATTACGATATTCTCTCTCATTGAAGAAATTCTTTGAAAGAGATGGAATAGCGAATACCTTTAATAAATGAAGCGATATAATTTTCAAGAAAAAAGTAATATCTATATTGAATAACGGTTTTAAGTTTTGCATCGCTAACAATTCAGACTATTTTACCGCAGCATTCAATGTATATTATTGTTCTGCCATTTCAAAGAGTCAAGCGGAGTCTATAAGTTTATGAATTCAGCGCAGCAAATATGTACATAAAAAACGAAATAATGCTGAAAGCTATGGTAGTTGAAAGGTGAAATATGCCAAAGATCAATGATTCAGTTGAAAATTGATATTTTCCAAAATAAGGTACTTCTACATCTACATACACATACGAACTACCCTCCGAGCCACCGCACGGGTGTAGGCAGAGGGTGTTAGGACACCAGCTTAGTAAAGATGTAAGGGATAAGGTTTTGGGAAATGTGAAACGGTGACGTGTATAATAGGACTGTAATGAGTGGAGCTCAGATATTATTATGGTCGCTTATTGTGTGCGAAAAGACCAAGTTTTTGTACCTATCTCTTCGGCAATGTATATCTCTTGTTTTATCGCTTCTTTCACACCAAGAGATGTAGTGTGGCGTCATGATAATATTCTTGGTGTCGATCTTAAACACACAAGTTCTGAATTTCTCAAGCCAACTAAGTCAACCATGAAGCCTCCGAGTCTCTAGGTACAGCAATAAAGGCAGAAAAGTCACATATTGAATTAAAAATGATTAGTGAAACCAGTTATTTAAGTAATCCTTGAGTTTTGATGCATTCGTGTTCATTACAGAGTTTCAAGCGAGTGCGAATGTATCAAAACTGTGACAAAGTTGTAGAAATGACCAGTTCACTAATTTATTAATGATTATGACCTAATTTTTTCGATTTATCTTAATGATTTTACAACTTTTGTTTCTTAATAAATAAAAGTACTTACATGAGATAAAACAATTGAAATATTGATTTATAAAGAAAATACATAGCACAAAAAAGTAGTAGTTTAAAAAAAGCCGTGTTCCAGAATTCTTTACAAAATATACCGCTGACCGTTAAACTATCCATGTCTTACGGAATTACTTCTTTAAAATCAGTACTCTAAATCTAATTTTAAATAAGATGTTGTTGTTGTTGTTTACTATGTACTAAGCAAATGAACAAGAACCAGAATGTAACGACCCTGACTCAGCTCACGTTTGGTAAGTTCCATATGTTTTCAAGTTATTACGTCTTCGTGCGCGCGTCTATCAATCATCGAAAATCCACTCGATGGAGACGACTCAAAAATTTTACAGGAGGCAATTCCAGGCGTAAATTACAACTTGGCCGATCCTTACGTTAGCCAAGTCAAAAAGATTAGCGCGTTCTTATGTTTTCTGAAAACAAAACTTCCTTGGAAACTAGACCATCAGCAGAGCTAAAAAATATACATGGAAGACGGTAAAAGCTATGCACCTGATCCGCAGTTTCCGAACGAAGAAAAAGTGACGATTTCGCGAATGTAGGTAAGCATGTAATTTCCGAAAGACGAGGCAGAGTTTCCCCAAACACCATCTTTTGTCTTATTCCCCGCGGGAAAGCACGAGTGCGCTATATGCTTCAGTTTAATGGTGGCTGTTTGCGGGCGATCTCTTTATCATTATATTGAATAACGAGGAGCTTTTGACTTTAATTCCTCCAGAGTCGAAGTTCTACCTGAAATTATGACTACAGAGATTATGAACAAATTCTGAATGCGACTGCCAATCAATAGAGAAATAACCTCCAGCAACGATATGTAATTCTTAAAAATGAAAACAAATGCATGATTGGGAAATGATTCCACAACTTGAAATGTCCCTCTGCCATTTCAAACACATTCCCCATAAATGATCGGATATTGGATACTTTCGTAGTTGCACACCAGCAGAGATGCCTTACCACCCGAAGAAGGGCGAATACTTTCGCTCTTCCTTTAGCTGCCAGCGACAGGCAACGGGAATTTTTTCTTTTATTTCAGTTTAAAAAAATGGCAATAATAAAAACGTCCGAACCTTGCGTGCCGTCATTGGGGGGAAAGGGTATTTAAGGGCTTATGCCCTCTCATTCCATGAGTCTATCCTTTCCGTTGTTGAGAGTAATAGCTTATAGGTTTAGTATGTTTGGTCCTCATGATGGCCTAAGGTTTTTGAGGAATTGCTTCTGCAAAGATCATCATGCAAAGCTTAAATCATCTAATTCACTTATGTTCGTTTCGTATCTAATCATAAAAGTATGTGGAATGACGAAGAAATCATGAAATAAATATAAGTATAAAAATAATGCCATCAAAATGAAGAAGGTACAAGGGAATGAAATATAAATAATTAGGCGTGAAAAAATATATAGGGATAATGGAAAATATAGAGATAAAATAATCAACTCAAACAAAAAATAACAATAGTAGAAAGATACAAAACAGTTCAAGTACAAAGGAAATAGTTGCAGACTTTACTTTGTGGAAGTTATCCATTACGAAAAAATAAAATGACTTTATTAACTCCATTCGAGGTTTATTTACACTCTATGGGTTTCCACACTTTGTAACATCTGTAGGTCTTGAAGGTAACTGAAAGTGTCGAAATCCGGGTCATGTTAATAAAACTCAAGTGAAGTTAACAAAGTCATTTTATTTTTCCGTAGTTCACAATACAATTGATATTAGTGAAAATAATAAAGATCACCCGATAGACGACAAATTATAGAGTACTTGAGTTCCTTGCATTAAGTTTCTCTTTCTCATAAACTCTGCACCCACAGCCACCACAAAAACACCAATCATTTCCCTAGCTTCAAAGCAACCGAACCGGTTGGAGTGGTCCATGCCCGCCGGTGCGGTGATAAGAAGTGAGAGAATCAACGGTACTGAGTCTCGCTCCATCCACTTTAAAGCTACATAGCGTGAGCGCCTCACTAATTCATCATTCTCCCATCGACCACTCACACTACTTCCCTCCTCACCCATCGGAGCCACTGGGGTCCGCAAACGTCCAACCCTACCGACCGCCCCAACGACCAACCCCTTCAACACAATTTCCCTTTGCAACGAAATCCACCCAACCCACCATCGCGTTATTTGCTCTCATTTTTGCCCACACATCGATTACTCGTCATTTTTTTCAATTTCCTCCGCGTACGCTTACAGCCCTATCTCGCCCATTCCGGTCGAAATCTCGCCTTACACCGGCCCCTCCTCCCGACCACTCACGTCCCACTTGCTCCTCCACTCCCTCGGCACTCCCCCCTGCCGTCATCTACCCCCCCAAACCCTACGGCAGCCCTTTGCACTCGCTATCTCCGTTTATCTTTCAAAGGACCAAAACCCATATCTCTGCGATCCAGCCCATCTTCCAATCCCCCCTTCCGACCATTCCTACGACTCCGGCCCGCAAAACGCTGCGCCGATCCTTCAAACCGCCGCGGCCTCCAAGATTCTGATATCGTCTCATGAATATGTGCGAATAAATATGTGCGAATAGGCGCGGAGCTTTAATGCCTGCATAACGATGAACCAGCTGGTAAATATGGTTAGGTTTGCCTACGACCAGGCGATGGTTGGTCAACTGGTTGGGTTGTAAAAATTAGTAGATGCATTATATAATCAGTATGATATGTATTTGATTTATGTGTATCAATTGTTAATTAAGTTGGTGTAAGTTGTTTTTTAATATTTAAGTTAATATGGTTTACTTTAGTATGTATATTTATTCGTGTTGAATTTGATTCTATTGTTGCTTGCTGTCGAGAGGGACCGGACGTTATTAATATAACAGTGAACCAAGAGGTAAGTCACTTAAGACATTATTAAAATTTGACAAGAACACGAAGTACGGAATGAGAATAAATCGTAAGAAAACTTAAGATTTGAGATTTTCTCGGTCAAAGAAAGCCAGGTTGACCGAGAAAAAGGAGGATATAAACTGAAGCGAGGGCACCGTTACAACAAGTTCAGTTGGCAGATAAGAGTCGCCGCTGTAGAAAGCGTTAACAAAGGAAGGTTCAATAATAGGAGAGGATAGACAGCAAATTTGTGAGAGAGTGTTAAGAAAATACTGGCAAAGAGTTTATGCTGGACTGTAGAACTTTATGGAGCAGAAATACGGACTCTAAGATTAGAGGGCAAGAATATGCTACAGGCGTTAGAGATGTGGACGTGGAGGAGAATGGAGAAAAAATAGAGGACGGAAAGGAAGATGAGCAGAACAGAAGTAGGCAGAGGAATGAGACGAAGGCAGATAAAGAGGTTGGAACAGATGATGAGGGGCAAGGGTATGCTGAAGTGTGCGATAAATGGGAGGACGCCGGGGAGTGGGGAAAGTGAAGAAAGTGACTAGGCTTAATCGTTGGGATGAAGGTTTGTAGTGGGGCGTGTATCCACTTGAGGGATTAAGTCATACAAGGAGACTCGGAGCTTCTGATGTAAATGAGAGAATGGGTGTCTTCCGTTCCGTCTACCATTTAAATCTACCTTCACTGGTAGATCACTTTAAATGGTGTAAATTGCTAACCGTCATGTATTATTTGCAGCCATGTGATTCTATCTGAGCGTTCAAGTTTAGCAAAGAACTCCGGACCATTGGTTAGATGACGTGTGAATTCTCGACAGGATTGCATAACTTCATAGATAATCGTGCAGAGAAAATGCTTAGGCTTCAAATAAATCTGCCTTTAAAATTACATAACGCCTTGCGATGTAAAGTTCACATACATAGCGAAAAAATTTCTTAGTAAATTCCACACTTAAAAGTTCATTTCCGACCTAGGTTTCGACTGCACAGCAATCATTTTCAAGGTTAGAAATTTTCGTCATGTCTGCGAAAACCTTCTACAAAGCTACGCCTCCAACCATTAATTTTAAAGTTCACATCACTACATACATATGACCTCGACCCATATCGCATCATAACGCATAACTTCAGGCTGCATCGTGCATATATTATACTATGATATCGCCCGTCACAAATCGTACGATTTTGCATGATACCGCATCGACCATGCGATTATTGTCGTTATGCAATACCAGTGCTCTTTCTTACGTCACATTCGACGGATCGGCGCGTCACACTGTCCCACCAATTTACAAACTCACACGGTCCCAAGATCTCCCTAGCCGTCCACCGGCGGGCTCCAGGCCTGATCACCCCCCGCCCCCGTCCCAGCCTTTCCCGCCCTCCCCATTACGCCCTCCCATTGCGTCGTATGCCAACCGATTCCTCACCTTACGAGCGTTCACCACCGCTCGGCAGTCACTCACCGTCGAGAGAGGCGCCCACTGAGACGAGAGAGGCACCCACACCCCAAATCTTGCCCCACCTTCCTCCCCCACCCCCTAGGACTATTCCTCCTCCGACCGCAGAGGGTATTTTATGTCAAGAACAACCTGATTCTGAAGATTCAGGCGATATCGTGGGGAAACGAAAATAAATCACCGAAAATTCAAAGAAATGGGCAAATTCAAATAGTAAATTATTTAAAACGACCTCGATTTTGCAAATTGCAGTAACTCAGTGCTATCACAATGATCCATTAAGAAAAATACTAATTATGGCCATGATTTCGCTCATTACAGCATTATGAAGACCTGATAATGCTTAATTAGCGAAACCTAGGTTGTAACACACATTTTACTCGCGGAGTTTTGGTATTTTTGTGAATCTTTAGCATGTAACTGCTGTTACACACGGTGTTTTTCGCCTCATACATTTCTATATTATCATGTAAACAGTATTATTGAATAGGAAAAACTACAGATTGGTGAGGTCAGATATAAAAAGAGTTGCCCAACAAGTACATTTTCATTTATGTTATATTTATGGAGCTCATCACGGTAACTTATGATGTTCCCGAACGACAAGCGTTGAAAACACCGTGTTGAGCAGCATTGCCTGCATTGAAATTAATTTCCATTTTTCTATTTTAAATGATTGAATAAAATTACTAGCACACCTTACTAATAAGCTCATAATCTCAAGTGCACAACGTATTCGAAACGTCATTGTTCACATGGCGTTCACTTTGGTGTCTCTCAGATAAAATATTATACGAATGGTAATTAAAATTGAATTAAATTTGAATAAATTATGAAATGATTATGATAAATAAATTGTACACTTCTCGTGCGGCAGTTTCATTTGGAAAAAATGTATTATTTACATTATTGCCAAAACTTCTCGATGTTAAAATTTATACTTATCACCGTGAATAAAGTTTTATTTACCCGGTAGACTTTCGGCTATGGGAGTTAGACGCAATTTATTCTATTTTTTCTGTGGCAAGATGATGGAAGAAAAAATTCCACGGATTGATTTAAAATCATTTGTTAATTATTTCCTTGCATTAATTAAGGTCTTGATGAAATGGAAAAATGATTTGGCGTAGAGGATAGAAAAGGAACGGTGGTTTTGATACGATGAATAGAGGTAGGAAGTTGGCCACGCTGTATGGTAACATAAAAAAACCCATGAGTTTTTACGTCGACACAATGAATTTGCTCACTACCGGCCCTTCATACGTTTGGTAGGGAATCATAAATTTGCTTTTATAGCTTTATGGTTCTTGGCTCATTTTATTTAAAAATAAACATCATGTAAAATAACTGGGACCTTTCATACATAGATAACTGAGGCAGTGAGATTACCGTTAGTCATGGTGAGATAATAGGGGAGGGGGAGGTGAACGGTCTCTTTCTTTGCCAAAGAAAATTTCTACTGCACGATTTTCTAATTAAAGCATTAATTTATACACAGAGGAATTCTTTATTTCGATGAATCGTATTTAATTTTAGCCTTGATATCTAGTGCAAAGCCTTTTAGACTTGTGTATTAATAAAGTGGGTTCAGGATTTTTTTAATTGTACTTTTTTATGAGGGTAAGCGCAAAAGACTTTTCTATTATCCTTATACAAATTAACGTTATCTAAATTGACTTCTTGTTATGGTCCTAATATTAAGATGATGTTAACTGAGACTTCGGTTTATGAATATTGCGACAGACTATATTAGAATTGAATTGAGCTTTGTCAATGACAGATTGTAGCAGCATTGCTTCTCTTACAAAACGTTAATAGCATATTTGGATTGGATGTAGCTAATCCCTCTTGTGTATTTTTATTTCTACATATTCAAACAAATAAGGCTCCGTCTCAACCCTAAATGCAGGAAAAGATTCCGTAAAGTTTAGATTTAATAACTAAAGTCTTGATTTGTCCTCGCAATGTTCAAATAAATCAAGAGAAAATGGAGGCGACCGTGGAAAATGAAAAGAAAATGCCTAGGTTATGTGGATTCACGAACTATTAAACAAATGTGACAAAGCTTCATTATTTTTTTACCTCAAATTTTTATTTTTCCTCCCTTTATTTCGCTTCTGATATTGATCCATTTCCTCTCCGAATGAATATATTTGTTCTACTTTCACTCGTACGTCATCATTTCAGATTCTAATAATTCATGATTTCTCTTCTGCCAATGAAAAGGACAATCACGGTACGCTATCGAAACATGGGGAACCTACGCGTAAGATGGTTTTTTCTCCTGTATCATTGTGTTTTATCTCCGTCTTCCTCTGGCAATTTTTATATACATAAAAGGACGTATTATTAATATACATATATATATATATATATATATATATATATATATATATATATATATATACACGATGTGGATAGGATGGAGGAGATAGACACACAAAAAAAAAGAGACGATCACACTTACATAGCTAGCTTTCGGAACTAGTCCGTCTTCAAGGCGTATCACGGAACATTGTTCCGTGATACGCCTTGAAGACGGACTAGTTCCGAAAGCTAGCTATGTAAGTGTGATCGTCTCTTTTTTTTTGTGTGTCTATCTCACGGAGTAGGATAAGGAGTACGATCGGGATAGGGGAAAAGGGGAGGAAAAGAGCCCGGATGGTAAGCAAGGGAAGAGGTTTTCAACTTTCCGATAGAGGCACTGTAAGTGCATGGAAGTCTCTCTTTCCTGAAGTTAGCGTGGTGGAGAAAGGAGGTGAATTCGGAACTGTGTCGATTTTGACTGCCAAGAGTTTATTTCTTTGATTTAAACATTGAAATGACCAGTACGTGTTTTGTGCCGGGATGTACCAGTGGATACCGGACCACATTAAAATACAACCGGGAACATGGATTGAAGAATGTAAGCCTTTTCAAGGCACCCAAGGTAAGCTTTCTTCCTCTTACATGAGGTAATCATTTTCTTCTTTTCCAAAACAAGTTAACTATATTAACTTGCTAATATATTCGCTTTATGAGTTAACGCGAAGAATTGTTTCCCAGGTGTAGGAAACGAATAGAAGTGCGATGAATGTAACACGTGGTGTACAATTGACTACAGGAAACATTCCGGCATTTCTCTTCATTTCTATGAAGTTATCCATCTTATATAGTAGTTTTATTTTCTAAGTTTTCTAATTTATGAAAATGTTGATAGTCCTCTCGTTTTATTCATCTTTTTAGTATTTTTCGCGGAAGTACTTAAATGTAATCACATCAGGAAAGGGCCACCGCTTTCTTTTTTCACGCCAATCTCTCCTAAGAGGGATACACCACTCGTTACTAATGTCGCAATAGTTTAATTGATTATTAATGTGTCCTTGTGCTCGTCCTTGGACAACACGTGGTGAGTTCGCGATTGAATGAGTGCATTGTAGTTCTTCCCTCGATTTCTGTTCGCCAGAACTGATTACATTTGAAACGAAATTTTCTCTTACCTGTGTTTTATTCGTGCGGCTGATAAAATTTGTTAACCCCATTGTTTTTTCTAAGTTATCATATTTTTCATATCTCTTAATCCTTAATTGCTTTATTTAATCTCATCTGGCTAAGTGCTTTGGTTGACTTCTCGCGGTGTAATTGATCATTTATTAATCCTGGTGTAAGTAGAGGATAATACATTTTGAGTTTTCAACTGGACGAGCGCTTTCTGGCAACTTCGTATTGTCCATTGCTCTTTTACTATATGAAGTACAATTTTCTTGGATGTGTTAATGGTGTTGAACGTTTTCATTCGCCGCCCGATGTATTGAAGTTATGTTACAGTATGTTAGTTTTCATGTAGGTAATTATCTTAGTTTTCATAGTTTTTCGTGATCATCATAGAGTATTTTACCACATTGAAGTGGGAATAGCATTTGTACTCTTATTATTTCTTCCAGACTACTTTTTGTCGATCTGATTTGGCAAAGGCAAAGCTGAGTTCATTTTCACGTCAAATGTCCAGAAAGAGGGACCTTTCGTTATTAATGATGAAAGAGTGTCGTTGATAATTCATTGGCCCTTTCCGCAATGAGATATTGTGGTAATTTTAAGACTTAATGTACACATTGTAGGATGTCTGATAATTTCTACTGCGCTGCCTCCATCAACGTTACAAAACTCTTATGATTACTATTTATATTTCGATAGTTTTTCGTGATTATCAGAAAATATATCACTGCTTTGATGTAGGAATAGCTTTCGTCCTCTTATGACTTACTATCTACTACTACTAACTATCTACTACTACTAACTATCTACTACTACTAACTACTTCTTTTTCTTTTTTCAGATATTGGATGGTCAAATATATCAGACAGGTTTATTCATGGATCTAGTCATTGGCAGCTCAAGAGGACTCTGTATTTGAAATCCAGTGCACTTTGACTGATATATTTGAAATGACTTTGATTGATTATTATGGAAATGTGAATTATTAAATAAATGTTTTCGCTTGCATATGCATTTTTTGTACGAGGTTATTCTTTCTAACCCCAGTTATCATACGTATTTCCATCGGTTGAATTGCTGTTAATAAGTATGAGATAGTTTTTTTAATCTTGTTAAGATTTTTTTCACTAACCCTTTGTTTGGGTCGTCTTTTCTACCGCGTAATGATCTAATCCAAGTACACCTGACTTCTTGCTCTGAATTAAATTATGATCGGCGATGCGATCCTTTTTCACATCCCGATGGATATTAGTGGTTGTCGGTAGCTTTGCGTTGTTCTTTGGAGTTCTACGTGAGATATTGCATATTCATCGGGATTGCTCTAACGCATAACCAATTACCGACCTACATAAGGGTAAATCCATTTCAATTCGGATATTAACGTTAGCTCTTCTTTCCGAGCGGATTAATAGGCGGCAGTGTTTGTATATTTGTATCTGTTACTGCTTAATCCCACAGTTTTACATTGTATTCGCATTTATCTGCCCAGTTATTTCAGCTTCTTTGGTGTCCATTATGTTCCTTTAGAGCCAGTGTCGTCCGGGTGGGCGTGGCACATTTGTTATGGGAATGTATTCCTGCGATAGCTGCCTTTTCCTGCATTTACATTCGTAGACATCTTCGGAGTTTGTTTTTCAAGGGTCTATGGTGGTTCTACCGAGCGAAAATTTCGTTTCCGCTGCTCTGGTGCATAGAAATCGGTGATATAATTACTATAGGAACAGCACGGCCCAATGCCTTGCTGAGACCGCCCTTCGCACAGTGGCGTCGCGTTGCGGATTTTTTTGGCATCTGTTCCTTGCTGATCCCCCGTCCCAAAATTTCACTATGGCGATCGCCCTCCTATATCCTACTCCGTGGTCTATCTCCTCCATCCTATCCACATCGTGTGTTCATCGCCGCATGGCTGACTCCAATCCATCAACGTATTTATATATATATATATATATATATATATATATATATATATATATATATATATATATATATATATATATATATATATATATATAAGTAACGTCCCGTATGCCTCATGTGGGTAAATTATCAGTGTATATATTATCTCTGCACTCGTTTCAAAGGCGATTTTTTACCTAACATGACCATTTGACAAAGAAAATTATTTCAGTTGACATGATGGTTACGCTTCTTCCATCCAAATGTATTTGGTGCCCAATTCTAGGAATGACTCGGAGTTCCTGAACCTCGAGAGTGACGGAAGTTTGACGTAACAATCATAAATCTTACAAAATATGCCATCAAACAGCTGTGGTATGTGCAAGTTGTGACGTAAAATCAAAGAAATTGTCAGATACAATTCTTGAAATAGGTTCTGTGAAGCCAGAAAAAGTTACGCTATGAAAGCAATATGCATTAAAAGGGATATGCTAGAGAATTCTTTCTTACAGTGCACCATTATCGATTGTAACAAAACATATTGATTGGCTAATTCTACCCAACATACCTTCATGGTAAGCAATTTTCACCTCCCGTTACTTTTCCCTATGCCATACTTGGTGTCCCGTTACCCCTTCCACACGACATTGTGGCGGATCGTTGGGTTACGTATATTTGTGGATGCGATATGATGAAGGTAGAATTGTATAATATTTTTGTGACCACATGAATTTCAGATTAAACTATTGAAAAATTCCGCCTAGACATAACTCATAACAGCTAGATAGAGCATGAAACCAATCATGAAAACAATCGCGTTCATTGGATAGAACTTCAAACATAATTTGGTTAAAAAAACTTAGTATTAGAGAAAACTCGTATTCCATCTCAACTCAATTTTTTTATTGCTAAATATAGGTTTCAGCATCCGAAGCCATTATCAAGATTAGCTCATAAATATACCGGACACAAAATATAGCCCATTTATCAAGGTTAAACTGATGGAAATTTTCACTATGTGTTAAAGGCATAGTCAGTATTTATTGCAATAGTGTGGACATTTGCAATTGTTTTTCCAATATACACTTTTATCCAACAATGCCGTATAATTGCTCAAGAGATTAAGACTTGCACGTAATCCACCGAAAAGCTTATTTTTCTTTTGTTTCCAGCGAAATGGAACGAAAAAAACTTTGATTTCAAACGCCTTAAAAGTGCGATGCGCCCATCCACCCGGGAAGTCGTCGTCTGCAGCGGCGGAACGAACAAACCCGCCGGGATACACTACAAATCCCTCGCCCCACGTGCACTCGTCCGATCATACTAGAGTCCCCCCCCCCTGCCACACCACCTTTCTTTTTCCCGTCTCGAACACGCACTCTGAAAGACAGGGAGAGGAGTAGCCTAGAAGTGTGCCGTCTCGCAAATCCCCTCCGCCGCGCACACAATGGGCCACACCTTTCCGGCTTCTCTATCTCTTCGTTTCTCTCTGGGGAGCACTCGGCCCGTGCCACACTCCTCTCCCCTCCCTCCCTTCACCCCCATCCGATTCCCGCCTCTCCTCGATACGCCGACGACACACTCGTTCCGTTCGGAATAACGCGGAACGACATCGATGAGAACGAGGGAACCCCTCGCGGAAAACGATGGGGGCGGTTGGGGGGGGGGTGGGGGTTAGGAGGGGGGAACAA
The DNA here is from genome assembly GCA_963169105.1 of Ceriagrion tenellum. Lineage (NCBI taxonomy): Eukaryota > Metazoa > Arthropoda > Insecta > Odonata > Coenagrionidae > Ceriagrion > Ceriagrion tenellum. The sequence continues at coordinate 141,968,958 of OY720638.1, forward strand.
GTTAGAACAAAAAGCCGAAAACTAATTCATTTGCGAGGGAGCGAACCCTGCTCGCGGAAACCCATTATCGGGTGACCACCTTTCACTTTTTAATCATTGCCAATCGCTCCACGGACCAATGAAACGTTAGAGATTCTGGTAGTCAAAAAAATTCGCTATCCAAACGCTCTATGAAGTTTTAACGTCTAAATATTTGCATGCTAGCCGATGAGACGCCTCTAATGGAGTAAAAGTATAAAGTTCATTTCTCACTCTTGAGTGGCGTACATGACACTGGATCTCGACAATTAACTCAGATAAGTAATACATAATTAAATGCGTCAACGGGTGCGCAGGGATGCGGGATAATTACCTTCAAAAACTGTATTACCTCCCATTGTGATAAAAATATTTTGTGCTTTTCTGCATATTTCTTTTTTCACGACGCGTTTTACAGCTTTAATGTATCATCAGTCATTAATTGTTACCAAAGTAACCTGAGGGGGTGAAGAAATACTTATTTTTTGGAGGAAAGGCAGGGGAACATATATAAAGGGCTTGTGAAGAGGGAAATGTTATTATTTAGAAATAAATGTTGCCTGAATAGAGAGTTGAGGGTTGTGAATAAAGTTGCTCATTACAAAGCTTGTTTGACTGTCTAATAATTCCAATAAGTCTCAAAGTGTCCATTTTTAAACCTTTCGGGAGGATGAGTAAAATTTCGGGGTCAAAATCGCTAACATGATTGTTTTCATGGAGATGTTAGGCAAATTGAGAAGTGAAATCATAATTATAAAACTTTAAATGTTTTTTTGATGCGTGCCATGTTTTTCGGCCATTGCTACAGCTATTGTATTTCATTTTGTAAATACCTGACTTGAATAATCCATCCTGTTTGTCTCTTTCATTTACTATAAATTTCGATACGGTTAGGTTAGTGCTGCTATAAGGGACTTGGGAGGTGTTTTGAAAGCTTGTAAGATAACACAAGATAAGATAATAAAACACCACACTAAATTCTACGGTCTATCTTTTTGCGAGGGAGATATATTTTCTAGCGTAGGATTTTTGTTTTTTTAGGGAATATTTTATCAAACATTACAAATTGTGGGAAAGTACAAAGTATTCTTTCACTCTGGATACTAATGTCAGTTTCTTCTACAAAGTGATGCCTGACAGTCAAGTTTACTTTTAAATTTGTATCAAGCTTTTGACTATTAACCTGATTCAAATCGACAATTCAATGTTTTGACGTCACCAATCGGTACTGGTTCCCGGCTCTTCAAACATTTTAACAGTTTGTGTCAAACCAAACTAAAACATTACCATCAATTAAGGAAATAGAAACAATAACTGTCATCATATTACCAAATTCATCAGACTTTTACATTGAGATTCGTCATATTTCTGGCGGCGATATCGCTCTATGACGTTATCCGTTGTATTCCCGATGGCCTAGAATTTCGACACCGTCGAGAGCGCGCAATTTGGCAAAAACATATTTTCATAAAATAACGTCGTTTGTGGACAAATTCTTCTCTTAAACTTTTGATATCACGCACACAAGACTTTTTAAAAAATGCCAGTGTCTCAGGGCTCGAGTCAAAGTGACATTTCAAATTATCATCTGAGAGAAGTGATAATCATGAGAAATCAGTTTGCTGCCAGTTGAATACGTACATTAATTTTTGATACAAGTGACGAATGGTAATATTTGCGCGATTACAAGTGGATGATTACGTGGGAGGAAGGGATTACTTGGTGAATAAAATAAGGTAGAAGAAAAGATAGAAGCACCAAGAGTCTCAACAATCATATAGTCTAAGAAAAGGAGTTGCCCTCGCTGGCCCAGCTTCTGTGGTAGCCGTGAACAGTGCATGGTCATAAAGATTTATTGTACTGTACCTTTATGATACACGGATTATTTAATTCATTATTCTCTTTTTCCGGTTATACAGACGTATTGAGGGAGTCGGCGAAACTTGTGGGTTCCAATGCGTTTTAAATGGTCACATGAAACTAACTCAGGATCCCCGTGACTCCTGTTGAGGCATTTACTAACACTTGAGAAGATTAGATTATTAAAAATCGCGCAGATCACTCAAAAATGAGGAATGAACCTCATGCATATACTCCATTAGACGCGCCTCGCTTTAGCTTACAGATAAGTAGATAATAAAATATTTAAGAGCGTTCGGATCGCAAAATTTTATTTTATTCCCAGAATATCTTACATTCGATAAATTTACTGGGTAATTGGCAAAGATAAAGAAATGAAAGGTGGTCACTTGAAAATCAAATTGAGTTTTGCGGAAAATTTGTAATGTTTTTTTTCATTACTTAAAGTTGATTTCCACGCAGCCGTCTGAAACCACTGAGTGGTTTTTTAGTGTCTTCCCCACGGTAGAGTAAGGCAGTGCTAACAATATTTAATCGATCTCGAGGTAATGAAATCTCAGATCGAAGGAATGAGTTTTATCTCTATTCATCACCAACTTTTATCTTATCAACTATTCACTGCATAAATAACTATCCCGTCGAGCACCCATAGAAATTTCCCGCGATACTACCTAATAAAAAAGAATGGACGAACACAAAATCATTCCTTTAGCCTACATAAAATACTGTTTTGATATTTGAATCCGATGATCGATACTGCTCACAATCGTTATCTGGCGGTGACAATCATTTCTCGCCCCGTCTTGAGATAAAAGGATCTCTTCAGACCCGTCTCACATCCATTTCGTCAGGCGTCGGTGTATCTAGCTTATTCTCCACGTGTTATTCATAACCCGGTCAATACCGCACGCAGTCCTCGGAATCAATTGCCTGTGTGGCGTGGTGCCACACAGGCAATTGATCCGGGGAGGCCGCGCTGGCTGGCCACTGCCCCTCCAGACACCTTGACTCCTTCCCGTTTACCAGCATTTTAAGCCATACCCACTCCATCGAAAGTCTACTAAAAGAATCTGGATAATTACAAACTCAACAACCAGCTCAAAAGCTCAATACAACAATCGAAAGCTTGTAAATGAACCCCCGCGATGAAATCAGTCGATGAAACTAACTTCGGAGATGTCTGATCTCTCCTTGTCAAAGAATAACTCAGTCACTCCAGAAATGACGAACATGAATAATATTAATCAAGAGCCAATATATGTAATCTATATGTGCAAATTTTAATTCTGGACGCTGAAAATAGCCTTTCACTGGGGCATTAAATTTGAAAAAATTCTCTCGATCAAAAATGGCTCTTGGATGGGTTTACATCACTACGCGGTATCGTTTCTCAAACCTACACGAATTTCAGAGTGAAGGACCAAATCATGCTAACTCATTCTGAATTAATACAGATTAAGGTGACTGTTTTCATAATTTACGAAACAACATGCTACAATTCATAAGAAAATACATCACTTTGCGGGAGGCCTTCGCGCTTCATGATTGCCCGAGTTCCCCATAGCGCAGCATTTCCGCACTGCCAAGTGCGCAAAATTCTCAAGGAGAAAGGTTTCTATACTAAATATTGCAATCCAACAAAATTAATTACTTATATATTTAAGATATACTTAAGAATACGTTCTTGAAATTGAAATATTTATTCAATAATGCACGCTCCCTATTGGCAGGTCGAAACAGTGGATTTGGTGTTAAGTTGCACAAAAGTTTATACTTATCTAATTTGCATCGCTAATAATCTAACTATCCAAAATAAAATTTAAAGTAAATTAACATGAAAGTAAAATTAATAATGAAGAATTGTAATTTATAAAGTTTTTAATAAGCGCTGGAACTTAATTCTATAAATTATTCTATTTCGTCAGGTTCATCAGGCAGGATTTTGACCATGCCACCGCTAACATTTAGCCTTCGACCTATCGATGAATATTCGTTGGATTATATCATGAATTATTGAAAGCTTTGAAATGCATTACAATTATCACTAAATGAGATACCTTTTCGTCGCTAAATAGAAAAAGTGTGCCTAGAAACTATGAAACTATTCATAGCCGAGTGCCTCTCTTCTCGACGGCTGCTCCGGATTAAGGAGTTGTCAGCCTTTACTGATTCAATAAACCTGAATGAAAACTCAGATTTTAAATTGCAAACCGGAAAAACTGAATAGTGTTCGACAAAATTCCACATTTTGATGATTATTAAGTGGAAATTATTTTCTCAGCTCAGAATTGTAAGGGCTGCCTGTGAGATGATGACATAATGTAAAAAATTGTCTTTACACCGCTACTTAATTTCATTCCTTAGTTGGGTGAAGGTGGTTTGACTCTACCGTGAAGTCAAGGGAAATGTGTCGGCCAATATTTTATGATGACGTGAAAACACTCGTGCTGAACGGAACTCTTTAAGCAAAGAAATTCACATGAGGAACGTGAGACCAAGTATTCAGCGTGAGAAAGGACCTAATAAACAGAGAATATTATTATGACGTCGTACCACATTTATAGATCTGACAGAAGCGATAAAATAAGAGAGATACTCTGCCGAACAGATAGGTACAAAAACCCGTTCTTTCCGCGCACAATAAGTGACGACAATAAAAACTGAGCCCCACTAAATACACTCCCATAATACATGTCACCATTTCAACTCCAAAAACCTTAAATCTTTACACGGCTGGCGACTTAACACCCCCTACCACACGTCCATGCGGCGGCTCGCAGGGTATTATGTGGATGTAGAGTAGCTGGAGTATTTTATACCATAAATTATTAAGTCCTTCACAATCATTACTGCAATGAGTTTACGTTGTCTTTTTAGATTCCTCCTGCTGTTTCATTTTCCTGAAACCCTGGCATATTTACAGTTTGACTAATACTAAAGCAAACTGACCTTAAAATGGAATTCAACAGAAAGTTGGTAGCACGAACTGGGACTTGGTGTTCAAAGAAACTGATGCAAGCAAAGCTTGCTTGAGTATGTTGGACGCTCTACATACTAGTCTCGAGTCGTCAAAATATAATGAATGTAATACGAAAAAATCTGTGAAACTAAAACCATAGATAACTGATTGTCTTCTTGAGAAAATCGCGAGGAAAAATTACCTGTTTAAAAAGTATAGAAAATATCCAAACAATAGTGGCCTAAAAAAGATTACCTCGAATTTAGAAATAAATTGCGCGAAAATCTGCGAAAGGCCTCAAGTGAATATTACATGAAAAAATTTCAAATGGCGGATAAGAATATTTAAAAACAATAGAATTTATTCAATGAATCAACTAGTGAAAAGTAAATAGGCCGTCCAGCAATACAGTTGGAAATAGAAGAAGAAGTTGAAAATGATCCAAACCTTTTAGCCACTATGCTTAGTAATTACTTCCAAGAAGTTCTTAAGAACGCAAATTCAAAGTTAAATACCATGAATACAGTACTTGTTAAGAACCCGTGTTCCTTAAAAACTCAAATGAATTCTTTTCATTTAGAGCCCGTGGACCCATTTGAAATAGTGAATTAAGTGAAACATTTTTCTAATAATAAGTCTCCTGGACACGATGGTATTGATTCTAAACTTTTAAAATTAATAATAGAAATTGTTGCTCCTGTGTTTGCTCATGTTGTTAATTTAAGTTTTATTAGCGGCGTATTCCCATGTTCCCTGGAGAAAGTTGTTGTACCTGTGCATAAAAAAGGAGATAGACTAAATATTACGAATTATAGACCAATATCTCTTTCATCAATATTTACAAAAATTTAGAGAAACTAGTTAACATCGTTTACTTAAATTTATTGAAAAAAATTATTTCAGTTGTAACCAGTTTAGTTTTAGGCAAGGAATGGGGACTGAAGATGGTTTAGAGAAATATGCCTGAAGTTATAATGCTGTTAATTCTAATACGTGCACAATGGGGTTATATATAAATATCTCAAAGGCATTTGATACACTTTCGCATGAAGTGCTATTGCTAAAACTTAATCATGCAGGTATACGTGGAATAGCATTAAACTGATTTAAAAGTTACCTGTCATCAAGACTCCAGTGTGTAAAAATAAATGAACATTACAGTGATTTTATAACTCTGGCGGCAGGAGTTCCCCAAGGTTCTGTCTTAGGGCCCATTATATTTTTGATATACGTCAATGATTTGTGTGAGCATAAACTACATGGAAAATTAACAGCATTTGCAGATGATGTGGCCCTCTGCTACAGTGCCCCTAAATGGGACGATGTTGAAGCCCTTGCTATAGAAGATTTCCATTTTGTAAGATTATGGTTCGATTTTAACCGACTGGAACTCAGTGAAAAGACTAAACTTATGAGCTTTGAAATAAGTAACAATGCATGTTCCTTTAATTGCAAGTTGTCCTATCACACATTGACTTGTGCTGGCAATAAGTGCAATTAGTTTGTCATAGAGAGTATTCACGAATTAAAATATTTGGGAGTGACCTTGGACAATAAATTACGTTGGGATATGCATATCAACAGTGTAAACAAATGTCTTAGGATTGGCCTATCCAAATTTTATTGTATGTATTTGCAATAAATGCCCGCTTCAGTTCCAAAGAACGATATATCATTCTCTTGTTCATTCCAAGCTTAACTATGGGATTATCTGCTGGGGAGGTACTTATATGAACACCTTAAAACATGCGCTAGCATTGCAGAAAAAAAATAATAAGAATTATTACGTAGAATGACTACTATGCTCCCTCTTATCCATTATTTGTAAGCCTTGGAATATTACCACTTAGAAATTTGTATATCTATAAGGTCCTGCGAATATTTTATGCCAGAAATGGAAATATGCCAGGATTGTTGAAGGCAAATGTCAGTATAATTTAAGCAATGATTTGGATTATATACTACCCAAACCAAGAATAACTTTGTATAAAAAATCGTTTCTGCACATGGGACTTAAAATGTTCAATTCATTGCCAAATATAATAAAAAGTTGCAAATCTGGCAAAATATTTTTTAAATGGTTAAAGAATGGCTGCTATCTCATAAAAATATTGAATCTTTTTTCTGATTCCTCATGTGATTAAGTGTTAAATATATTACAAAATTTCACATTTAACCACATTTTCCTCCCAATAATATTGTATAACATTGATAATGTTTAATATAGTTTCTTTGTTTAATGAAAATGTTGAATGTATTCAAGTACTGTTGCTGTTTTTTTAAATTTTTGTTCTTCACTCTTAAGGTCTGTCTTTCATAACCAAACAAATACAACTTGAAAATTTAAAAATGGTTATAGGCTTTATTTTTTATGTTTATATTTAATGTAATTTTTTGATTTTGTAATACTTATATGTAGTTACATCTTATCACTGCTTATATGAAGGGAACATTGAACAAATTGTATAATGGCTCTGTTCAGGTTTCAACCTTGGAACCCACCTAGAGCTTTCATTTCCATGTTACATTTTTATTATATTTCTTAATTTATTGTAATTTTAAATGAAAGTAAATAAATTATGTAAATTCTATATAAATTTTATTCTATAAATCTTCTTTGCAAGTTTTGTATCGGCTGGGTTTTGAACGCTTTTATTGATCTCAAACGGAGTCAATCTCTCAAGCACCATGTCAGCAAACCGCACCGAAAATACCGCGGATCTAAGTGCAAAGCAAACATATGCAGCACTCTTCCCTTCAATACCTCCAAGAAAATTATTTTTTAATAATCTTTGCTTTTAACAATTTTAAATGCGAACTATATAAGATGGAACGGTCATAAAAGTTATTTATTATATGGCCTGCTGCTTGTGTAAATTTTAATGATGCAATATTTCCTACTTCAGGCGACTCTGCTTTACTTTTACGTCCAAGATTAATTCAGGAAAGTAATTATTTCTGTGATAAATGAAAGAAGTCTAATTATGATAGCACAAAAAATAGTGAACTGATGACTTTATATAACTTTAGTCTATTAAAATAAAACTATGCCAAAACGTGATTTCTGTTTGAATCTGAATCTGTCATCTGTCTGAGTCTGTGAATCTGTCAAAGAATAATTTTATCCATAAGTAACGCACGACACTGATTTCGTTTACTGAAATCTTTCATGTTTCTTTAAGAAAGTTCGAAATATTTTTTCTTAAATTTCGTCATTTACCTATAGCTTAAAATTGAAACAAAATTGTATAAAATACTAAGGAACTCAGTTAGAGACTCCATAACTTTATTTCATTTTGCGTATTTCGTCCTGTTAGAGAACAAAATAGTGTGGCTTGGTTTAATGGCTAACTTCTATGATAGATTATTTTCTCAGTTAAGGTTTATTTAAGGGTAAAAATAATTTTATATGCATGCGGAATGTTAGGTTCATTGGAGTAACGAAATTTCTTTATCGTGAATTTTATCAACGAAAATCAGAATGAATTTCGATTAGTTAATATAAGGCGTTTACAAGAAAAGCTATCTTTTCATTTACATCAGCACAAACACTGGTGAAATTTAAGTAGAATAGAGGTATATTTTTTTATTGAATAGAATTATAATTACAAAAATGAATTTTGTAAAATAGATCTAATGGAATTTAAGCCCAAGATCAGATTTTTTTAAGTTCATTAAATGCTCAGTAGCATTCATAGAAACGTAGAGTGATAGGAGTTATAGTATTGAGGAATCATGGACAAACAGCTTCAATTTATTCATATTTATCGGTAACCAAGTTTTGAATGCTTTTTCGCTGTGAAATATTTATTTTACTGCATGTTGTCAATATTATGAAAAAGAGACGATTGCGTTTAATTCCGAAAAATGAACTAACATATGAGTAACATTTTTTCATAGCCGTAGGAACGTCATACCAAGAATGAGAGAAAAAAAGTTTTTTACGCATAAGTGGTGCCACGAAGGCTTACGTAGAATCATGTTACACGAAGAAGAAAAAATCAGAAGTTTCCGATCTAGTGTGTTATGACGTATCCACTCAATTATTAACAGTTCATAGCCGTAGGAACGTCATACCAAGAATGAGAGAAAGGAGTTTTTACGCATAAGTGGTGCCACGAAGGCTTACGTAGAATCATGTTACACGCAGAAGAAAAAAATCAGAAGTTTCCGATCTAGTGTGTTATGACGTATGTCAAGCAATTATTAACAGAAGCGTCAAAGAGTAAGGCTCCCCGATATTTATTTCGCATCTAGCAGAACTGCCAACGACGAGCAAAAAGAAGGAAAAAAACGCAAGGTATTTAATTGACCAATATTCTATAAACTATTCAGCCATCGGAATCTATTCCCTCATCCACTCCCGCATTCTCTCCTATCGACACCGCCTCCGAAAACTTCTCTCCCGGCCTCATCTCATCCTCATCGCCACAACACCTCTCCAACCCGCCGCTCCCCCGAAAATTCCGCCCGCCGATGCTCAATTATTTATGCGCCCGGTGGCGGGCGTGTGGGACGATGCGGCCCTTGCAGAGCCTTCTGTGCAAATAACCGCCGTGTTCACTGTGCTCTTGAGTCGCGGCGAGGGCAGCAGCGTCCGGAGGTCCACCGAGAGGGTTTCCAGGTACCTTCGGGAAGAGCGCGAGGACGGTAAAGAGCAGACACTCGATCACGGCCTGACCCCATTCACCCCGAGCCGAGGGCTGCTCGTTGCGGGCCACCTGAAATTTTCTCCGTGGATCACTCGCGCCGTGGATAGTTTTCATCTCCCTGCCGACTGACTCAAGAGTGCAGAGCGTTCTGGTGCTCAGCTAGGGTGTCGGAGGGACGGTGGTGATCCATTCCCGTGCCACATAGGATGATGATCATGGGTTCAACTGACCACATTAGTGGCGGCTGGTTAATGCGTAGGAACCATAGGGCATTCGACATTTTGTCGAAAGTATGAATCATCATAGTGATTCGTCTTCAGCATAAATGCTCACAGGGTTGGAGGTGCAATTCTTCAATAGCAACAATAAAACTTAAATTGAGGCATTGCAGTATTTCGTCTGCACGTCTACATCTCTGCCAATGTGCAAATTCTTAAGTATTTCCAGTGGAAAATTTCTTAAATTTAGTGAAATGTTGGGAATGGTTGCCTATGGGGCCTAAAGGAGAGAACATGGACTGTAATTCTGTCAACACCAATCTCCATAAGGCCACTGTAATAAAATTAATATGGAACGCATGATTATGCACGGTGCGGGGGGGGGGGACAATATCACATCGGTCAGAAATGAGCGGGCCCAAACCGATGGGGACTTGACATCGACAATGCCGCGGACACGACACCAGGCTCGTAATATTTCGACTCGTATAAGGATTTTTTAATTTAAAAAGTTAAAGCGTAAAAATTACGTCATTATTGAGACATTTTATCGATGGATTATTCCTTGAACCTATTTTAATGCTTATGAGAAATCATCGATCCAATCACCGTCTTGCTTGGTCTCCCAAATCCAGTTCACTTTCAGCTCATTACTTTATTTATTTATAATTTTTATAATAAGCTATTCGTCATAATTTACTTTAAGCGTTCATTCTTGATCTTTATTTATATTTGTTAGCGGTAGTTTAGCCTTCCATTCATGTATTTAAGAGTCTGATATGCCCTATAATTTGCTCTATATGTCTTTACTACTTCTCAAGGCTTTCTTTGGGCATATTTTCCTCCCAGCTCACAATTTCTCTTCTTAAAAATTATTCTCAACGCTAACTTTGACCTTCCTCATATTTCAATAACACCCCATATTGGTGGCTTCCTTTTTACTTGCTTCGCTTTAAACATCCAAGTTTTGTAACCCTTATAAAATCTATGTATATCAAAATGTTTCTATTTAATGATTCCATAATTACTAGTTTCATTCCGTTTGGAAACTCCTCTGCATACCTTTTAGTTAAACTATTGTGAATAGCGACACCTACTAAAACTAACTAGAGAACAAATTAAAATATAAAAAATGTGTTTCTATAAATATCTAATGGAAATAAATATGAAACAGATAGAACGGTAGCTTTAAAAATATCTAGTTAACTTTAAGCGAGCTTTTTACTACCGACCAAATAAACGATTTCTGCCGAAGGAATCAATCATAAGTATTCTACTCATTGAGGCTGTTAATATTAAAAAAAAAACAGATTAGCTAGAGGCATTGTTAACAAACCAATTTTAAGATAATTTCAATATACATCATTTAAATATGCAAAATATGCTGTCACCTCTCCACGCTACATATTCAATTTGAACATTTTTGCATCACCGTGTCTTTGTTGCACGCACTACCATCGAGTAAGCTTTTCTTGTTGCCAAAAGTGCTTTCGTCATGTACTTTAATACTACTGATTATGATCTGATTTGTATACGCGCATACAGACATTTCTTAAGAACATCAATGGGAAAGCTCCGATGATGCTTCCAAACGCTTACTTTACGGCTCAAGGAGAATGTCGACTTATTGGATGATTAAATTTGTGGTTTCCCTAAGAATGGATAAAATATTGACACAAAGGCAGAAAATCTACAGCGTGTTATGGTATCGATTTTACATCCGACTCAAATATGTAAAATTATTCTTTAAAATCTGATAAAATTTCAAAATATTTCACACGAGTAATAAAGAATCAGGACGAAGAACAAAAGAATAACACTTCCGATTTATTCACGAATTCTGCCCTTAAAATTCAGGAGGTAAGTATTTTTTCACCCAGAAGGATTCGACTGACGTGATTCATACTGAAGTAAAAACCAGAAATATATATACTATCACCATTCCAATCCAACAGGCATCGATATTAGTTATTCATAGAAACGTACGTAACGAAGGTTAAAGCAATCCATTTTAACATATCAGCAGAGAAAAATAATTTCTAATATCAATTAATTTTCATGATAATTGAAATATAGATAATAAATTTAAATCTAAATTGGGAATTGTGAAAAAAGTCTCAGTTGAGCAGTTTCAGATATGCTTTCAGTCTAGTCTAAACAACAGTATACGTATGTATGCCTAAATACCACCAAGCAGCAAAAAATAAATTGGTTAAATTTATTGCAACTGCCGGTAAAGTACATAATGTATCATTATTTATACCATCTAATTCCTGAAATTTTAATGTGTAACTTAAATACTGAGAAATAGGTTGCTCTTGGACAGAAATTTAAAAGATATCAATATTACTGCATCTAAATTAAGACATGAGAAATATGTACCAGCAAATGCTAATAAGGGGCAACATTTGTCAAACTCAATGTAAATCTAAGGGTTAATGATTTAATTTCACGAAATTATTCTTTTTCTAAATGGAAAACTAAGATAGGGTACACGAAAGCTACCATGGTCGCTTCCAAAAAGCTCATAGAAGCTTTAGCGATCAATAACGCCATCGGATAATAAATATTTAAACACGGTGTACGCTAAGTTTACACAGGGGAATAAAAAACACGAACGTACCTGAATACGAATTTTCAAGCCAAATAAGTTCACCATTCAGAGGACCAATTCCACCTCATTTAAAGACATTTCTCCGAAAAGTTCCCTTCCCTCAGAAGCATTTTCAGGTGACTGTTCCCTGGAGGAAGGACATGGCCTACCCAGTCATCTATCAGCCATAAAGACGTTTTAGGAATCGATTTTCCCATCCCGACCATAAATTGTAACACGGGTCAGACTCATAACGCAGTCTAAACAGGGTTCCACCATTCTTGGTGACCTCTGATGCCGCGGAAGACGTGAGCCGAGGCAGGGGACGACGTATTGATTGACGGTGGGGGGTTCACCAGAGGCTTCGAGACTGTTTTTGCATCCAACCGATCGATTCCCGACTCAACTTTTGTTCGAGGCAAAGCACGTCGTTTGAACACGTGATGTTCTCTTTCGCCATTTAGTCCAGGGGATTCCTTTTGAACATTAAGAATTAGGGCACATCGCGGGGAGGGTCGCTGAACTAGGGCAGTTCAAAAGTGCTACTTATCTACAGCCACAAAAGTAATATAAATTTCATCGCTACGCATCCTGCTTTATAAAGCATAAAAACACGCCTCATCTAAGTTTAAAATAAATCATGCGCGCACGTAAAATCTATATAAATACTGGCAACATGTAACTCTTCAAACAAATTGCGTTTTCAACCGTGAACACCAGAAATGCATTGACTCAAGTTTAAAAACGAATGAAATCAGATGTTTCATCCAAATAAAATTCACTGCATCATATTCCGTCTGTTTTTTAATGAATAACTTCAAATATTCCTTATAAACTAGTCCAAACCTCAGAATATTAAGCAGCAAATACATTTTAAAATATAGTTATTGGATCTGTACAGCCAACTATTGTGAAGACTAATAACTACATAAATTGACCCTGTTCAGAGTAAAAGTCACGCGTCGTTTGGAAAAAAGCATAATATATTATTACACAATATTTAATAAAACTAAGATAGCTGATCTGAGTAAATAAGAAAATGAAAGTAGTTAAAAACATTGATATTTAAACCACCGTATTACGGAAACTGCCTCGGAGTATGAAACAATTTTTGTGCCCATTATTCACCCACTTCCCATCCATCTGTATCCCCCCTTCAAGGCGTGATGTGGATTTATTTCAAGACAAAAGACACCACTCATTTCCGCCAACTTATCAATAATCACTACAGTGGATTGTCTTAAACGCATTTCCCTCTCATTCACTAATCAAGAGAGAATAACCAAAATTGACGAGACACAAAGAAGAAATACACTTTGAAAATTTCGCATAATATTTATTCTCACTTCCGACTGGTTTCGTAACAGAGATGCTACCCCTGAAGTTGCAACTCTGTTACAAAACCGGTCAGAAGATGGATTAAATATTATGTGAAATTAGCTAAATGTATTTATTATTTGTGTCATTATGGAAAAATTCCATAAAATGGAGCCTGAGACAACGTTTTACAAAACTCAATGTAAATGAGTGAAATGAATCGAGAGAGACTAGGTTAGAGACAGAGAAAAAATATATTACAATTTATAAAAATACTGCACTGCAGTACCTGCTGTAGGGAGGAATTGGCCATCGTAAATTACAGCAGCAAGATAAGCCATTAATCCTAGCGATAGAAATGACTGTTCTGTCCGAAAAGAGCCAAAATAAAAAAATATAAGGAACATGAAATTGGCTTAAAATTTACTCTTATTTGCCAAAACACGGATTTCCTAGGAGCGAGAAATTATTACTGCAATATAGAAAAGGTTGAAACACTATTTTATCAATTAACTTAAGGCTATATGGCAACAACAGCCCAAGATAATCTTACTTAAGCGAGGGGCAAGACAGTAAAAGTTTCTTCATATTTTACATTGACATTTTTGGAATGGATGTGAGCGTTCTATTTCATTTATGAAAATATTTTTAGTAGTATAAATTGATTTTATAAATAAAAAAATATTTTAAATCTGTTTACTTAAAGCTTCCATCCGTGGTGAACGTTATGCATGCGGTGAACTCAAAGGGAATATTTAAAATATTCCTGAATTATACATCAATTATTAAAACCGAAATGTAATCATCACAAAAAGAAGGTTGAATAAATATTATAAGCCTCAAAGATAAAGAATTTTTTATTGAATCAAATCCCTCTTCAGACAAAATGAAACAGCCTTTCAATCCTGGTGAAGAACAATATTAAAAGCGAAAATAAAAACACAATCGCGAGGACGTATAAAAGCGCGTGCATAAACATAAATACATAAATTAAAGAAGGAAAAGAAAAAAACTTGAGGAATGCAAGAAAAAAGTGAATAAAACAGAAGGGAATATTGTCCCCTACCTTCCTCAATCGGGATCTTAAAGGGAAACGCAGAAAAGTGGTTAGAAATCGAATGTTGCGAGCAAATAGTAGTACTCCCGGGCAATCTAATAAAAATTATGAAAGAGAAACACGCTTTCTATCTTTTTTTTAGGAACGAATGAGATTAATTTCCAGGCGAAAGGGAAGAAAGGGATGGGGGGGGGAGATGAGGGGCGCGGCGGAGGGAGGCGATGAAGGACGAAGAGGGTGGGGAGAGTGGAGATGTGGAGGGGGAATGTCCCCATCCCCCACCAGCCATGCAGACGAAAGTGGTACGAATTTTGGGCGAGGATTATTAAGATTTAATATGGAGGAGCGTAGTGGGCGATAAAGGAGGGGGTGTGCAAAGTGCGGGGGCTCGGAAGAGGAAGGGACATTAGGGGTGTGAGGTGGGGGGGGGGTGGTCGGGGGTGGAGGCGGGGCGTTGAGGACACTGAAGACACGAGAAGAGGAGGCGGACGCGGAAAATGTCAAGAATTGTTTCCTGCCCCTCGCTTCCTTCGCCCTCCGACTATGTGCATAGGATGTGGGCGTAGAGGGACAGTCTTCCATGACGGCATTTTGGTGCGCTCTACTATGTGAGATTGGAGTGTGAGAGACAGGTGATGGAAAACTAGGTTGGTAGCCGCTGGAAGCGTGAATATTACGCGCTAGGCTAAGATTACGTGAAGGATTCAGATAAGGCGAGTTTCAGTTTGACGAGGAGGTTATACACTTTCAACACCGTGCCATATCCTTAAAACTGAACGAAATGACAAATTAATAGAAAAAGCCACTCCGAACTACAGGGCATCAAATGTGTCCTTTCCATCCAAAAATAGTGACTATTGAAAAAAGAGCGAGACAACAAGATAAGTCCGTTAATGATCAGTTCTTAATCATCCATTCTCCCCTTTTTACCATTTTGACGAAAAAGTCTAGCACCATGGGTCCGGTATGGGATGACACAATACAAAGTCGAAGTTACAATTTTCTGAGCATAAAACGATTCTTCCTAACTCTAAATTTATAGCGCATATCCAAATAAATAACATGTAGTTTAATTGACCAGAGATGAAAAAATATTAGGTAGCCTTAGGCACGATCTCGTGTAGTCTAGCGTAGTCTGCACGCCCTGCGTGGGGGTTGCGTCAGTAAACACACAAATTTCGTCCGTGGCACGCGGCACAAACACTTCCTTGTTTAATAAGTCTAATTCAAGCACCTGTTGCCACCACCTATTGTCCCGTTGGAATACTTGATGTATTAAGAGTCCTGGTAGCCGTAAAATCCACACTATCCAGGCCAAGTAGCCTGCTGCTTTTGGTATGTCAATTTGTCTAAGGCGGGGAAGAATTGGCATTAGGGATTTCACACGGTTGATACAATTATTAGTTAGCTTTAAATTTAAGGAAAGATATATATATATATATAATAACAGGGAAAAATTTAGGGATTGTAAAGAGGAAGGAGTGTAGTTGAATAACTTCTCAGCAAAGTGTTATTTTCCATATTATAAAACATACATAAAATCGTGGCTTGTTTTAATTTATTCCATCACACGATATCAAAATAAATGTACATGCCCATATGCAAATGTAATAAAAAGGCTTAATACTAGTTGCATATTATTTAAATGAGCTCTTTGAGCTAGGCAACCTTGGTAATGGGGAGTGATATTCTGGACAAAGAGAAAAGGTGGGAAATAATCATGAAAAAATGAATACCCCTAGCTTAGAGAGATGGAGGCCCTGCCTCGAATAGTTAGCACACTCGATGCGCAGGAGAAGAAATGTCGTCTTTAATACGAAGGAAAATCTTCCGGAATGGATCTCGGAAAGGAAGTAGATGGATCAGTATTTACATGAAAGCACTCGAAAAAACTCCACTCCCTCTTGTGGAATTATTTTGCGAAACCAAATTTTTCCGTAATCATTATATTTCAGTTACCTTGCAACTACATAAGTTGCAATGGGCAAAAAAGGGCAATGATTGAAATAGTTTTGAAACGTCTTCGGGCACTGATAAACGCACACACGGACTAATTCCGCCATGTATGAGCGCATCAATTTCCCATCACCAATAAGCTAAGTTCTTAGATGCTATTGTCATTTCCTACTTCCCATCATACGCACTGATATAGCATATTCTTTCGGCCAAATACTTCCCTTTCATCTCATCCTTCCAAGACGACTGCCTCGGCTTTCACAACCCATTTCCTCACTCCGTATCTGCTCTCCTGAAAACTAATTTCCTTCCCCATGCAATATGACTCTTCACAATAAACTTCACTTCGCTCAACCGATAGAGATCGGTGAAATATACAGGCAAACGATAGTACTGGTACCATTACACATCGAACGACTCAATATTTGATCTTTGCCAATTGTCAAAACATTTTCCTTTTGATATTGCAGAGAAACGTACCCCCGACCCAATTCATAACTTAAATTAGGATTAAGCTTCATATTATTTTGTCGGCGTTCTGGAGGGAACAGTCTAAGGAGTCCAAGGCATTGCTTCATAGGCACTGAAAGTTGGAAAATAAGCACGCCGCATTTTTTATGAATGATAAAATTTGAACTACCATACGGTCTCACAAGAAGATACAAAGATGTAGCATCCAGAGTACTACCATATTTTTTCTTAAATTGCAATGAAAGTTAAGTTAAATGAACAACTTGGTTCAACTGTTAAGTAATTGATTTTTACATGAAAATTCAAGAAAAAAATTAAGACTTGATAACTTTTCAAAACTGTTTGCGTCTTATTTTCCGATAAAAGTATAATATCAGTGCGCTATCTGATATGAAATGAATACAGTAACTCAGCAAATGGCTTAACGGAAATAATTAAATCATGGCTTTAGTAACTGAATTCCCCTAACCAAGT
Organism: Ceriagrion tenellum; assembly: GCA_963169105.1. Lineage (NCBI taxonomy): Eukaryota > Metazoa > Arthropoda > Insecta > Odonata > Coenagrionidae > Ceriagrion > Ceriagrion tenellum. The sequence continues at coordinate 141,986,533 of OY720638.1, forward strand.
ACTCAGCATGAAAGATAGCCGTCTGAGGCATTTGTTCATGAAAGTAATAATGAGCAGCTACGATATTTTCTCAGATAAAGATAAAATTTGGTTCTCTTCTCAATTTATAACACAATGAAGTAGCATGGTTGACATAAAGGGAGATTTATCGCAGATTTAGCGATCAGAGGGCTAAAAATGTGACTAAGTTTCTCTCGAACATTTCTTTCGGACGATGTTTAGAACAGAGATGCAAGCAATTAGTTGACCCTTTGAGCTTGTGTTTACCAAATCTGTGCTAATACCTATCAGGATTTCTAAAATTATTTCTTGTGAACTATAGCAACCAGCGCCATTAGTGTATTCCCAAAGAGATTTGATAACTCCAAAAGCAATCTGAGATTCTTCATTCACCTCGGGAGGCAAAATGATGAGGTTAAATGTAACGTTACCAATTCGGTGGAGATAGATATGCGATTACATCATTGAAAAAATAATTCAAAAGCATTTTCTAACAACGATTTTCCACTCAAAGCCTAATGAAATTATCATACAAAGCTATATTGTTGAATTATAGTGATGTAAATTTAAAGATGACAATTAAAGGATCTGCGCTTTAGAGTAACTAGAGCGCACCTTCGGGGAGATTTAAGGCTTAACAAATCCAGCAACCTTGATATGACTGTCATCTTATTAATCACAACCAACTACGAAGATTTTCCTTTGCATTCCGCTTGATAATTTTTCAATACTACGCAAAGAGGAGAATGAGATATGAAATCACGACCAAGAGATGGAATTTTGCATGGGAAAATTTGTTCCATTCCCGTCCCACAACTTTTAAACCGATAAGGACTCCTCTTCCACGAAATTATCTTCTCCCTGCCAACGAAGCTTTTTCCACGGGCGGCAGAACGCACCCTTGGGGTGCGATTATAAGGGTAGATATTAAGTAACTTCGGCTTATGATAAAACAAGCCTTCACTTTTCATCTCGCGAAGGCCTTCCATCCCCGTAACACACTTTGTGACTTTCCTCTCTTTGACCTCTCATTTCTTCGTCTTTCCCTAAACACTTGTGGACGGTGAAATGAACAACCCTTAATTTGACGGGAAAAACGCGCACCAAAATCGCACTCACGCTGTCATGGAAAGAGTTATTTCTCAACCCACCCAATCACCTGGAAAATTCAACCGTTTCCATTCAGCTCACTCAGCGTCAAACATTGGGCATCAATGTTCACTTAGCCCAACAGCTTATGTACGTTAGTCCACTTTAACTTAAAGACGTGATTTCATTATGCACCACAGGTAGTATTTTATAGGTAGTTTGAGCGAAATATGTTTATGCACATATTTTGCAAGAAATTTTTCGAAGGCGTTCTTTTCAGTGATATCTGCAGATATAATAGTAAAAAGAAGAATCTTACTGATTGTTATTGTTTTGGCAATTCAATTCCATTTTGACACGTAACCTTATGAAACAGGACTCATATACTGTATTAACCCCATTACATAAGTATAGATATTCTACTCAACGGGAAAACACATATCAAATGATTATAATGGTTGATAAAAAAGATTAAGTCGTCACGTTGAGTCTTGATCAAAAAAATTATATTTCATTTTCAATAAAATTTATATTTGAAGGCGTAACTTGGTGGAAAATTGTCACAGTGATGACGAAAAAATTTTTAGTATGTGCTAAGATATTTATTCGTCATAAATTTCTTCATCATATGCTAAGATATTTTTTCATCATGTCTGTGACAATTTTATTTTCAAACTAAATTTCGAGCACCATGTCGAGAGATTGAGTTAAAACGTTTTAATTAAAGAAAAATGTAATATATTTTATTCCTGAATCACTTCCAGTAATTATTTTTATGTGAGTTACACTACATAAACAGATGTACTTATATGGCCCTAGAATTTTTAAATTACTTGAAAATAATTAAAACGAGGGATCCATGACCCATTACAGCTCCAGCCACATCAAATGTCAATGGTCTTGGATTTTCATTCACAGCAAAATACCTCGAAAAAACGCTAGAAGTGAAACAAGTGTCATACTTTATTAAATGCAAATTTCGATGTGAAAAGATAAAAGACTCAAAGTAAAAATTCATTACAAAATTTACGCAAAACAACATTAGGCGTTTACATTTACTGATGCACAAACGTTAGTTAAAGAGCACTTTTATTAGGTATAAATTTTTTAGATGAAACAATATACTTCTTCTTCAGTGTTCAACCCTGGGGTTGGTTTGCAGCAGTACGCCATTCCTCTCTTCTGTCTGCTTTTCTCTTCATTTCTGTGTATGTGGTGCAACCCATATCATTCACGATCTGCTGCATGAATGACATCCTTGGTCGTCCCCGGCGATTCCTTCCCTCTATAGCTCCTTCTGCTATTGTTCTAACGATGTTGTCGTGCCTTAGAATGTGCCCTACGAGTTTGTCTCTTCTCGTTTGGATATGCCTCCACAGGGATCTGGTTTGCTGAACTCATTTTAGTACCTCTTCATTAGGGAGACTCTATCTTTCCGGCTGAGCTTCAACATCCTTCTGTAGAGCCACATCTCCAGGGCTTTTAGCCGCCTTCTCTCTTGTTTTCTTATTACCCATGTTTCGCTCCCGTATAGGGCCACACTCCAAACAAATGCTTTCATCATCCGTTTCCTTATTTCCAAACTAATTTTCTTGCTGGTGAGTAGGTTCATTTTAAGATAGAATGCAGTTTTGGCCTAATGTATTCTCCTTACTATTTCTTTTTGGCTTCTACCATCTCTTGTTATTCTGCTTCCCAAGTAGGCCAATTCCTCTATTACTTCTAGCTTCTCCCCTCCAATTCTCATTATTGGGGCTTCATATTATTCTTCATTACTGCAAACCATCACTTTGGTTTTGCGTTTGTTTATTCCCATGCCATACTGTTTACAGAAAATCCTACCCATTGTGTTGAGCATCCTTTATAGATCTTCTTTCGCCTCTGTGATCACAGCAATATCATCTGCATAACGCAGAATATCTATCTTCTGTCCAATAATTTTAATCCCCACCTCAGTAGTTTCACGAACTTGGTCTATAGCTTCCTGGATGCAAGCATTGAATATAAGAGGAGAGAGAGAACATCCCTGTCTAATGCCTTTTCTAACTTTTGCTTCTTGCTTTTGATGAAAATTCCTTATCACAACCATTTCGTTCTTATATAAGCTGAGTATCACCCGCATGTCTTTATATTTTAGGCCTGCTTTCTTCAGCATTCTGAACATCTCTTTCAAGATAACATTGTCAAATGCCCTTTCCAGGTCAATGAAGGCAATATAAGTAGTTTTATTTCTCTGCATTTGTTTTTCAATAAGAAGCCTCAATGCCAGAATTGCCTCTCTTGTTCCTGATCCTCTTCTGAATCCAAACTGATCTTCATTGAGCATATCCTCGACCTTTCCTTCAATTCTCCTCAGGATTATCTTTATGAGGATTTTCGATGCATGCGATATTAGGCTTAAGGTTCGGTACTGTTCGCATTTTGTAGCTACCGCCTTCATCGGTATAGGAACCATGATGCATTTCTGGAAGTCGGTTGGTTTCTCCCCTGCTTATATATGGACCTAATAATTTTCAGCAGCATCGTTTGCATATTTTCATCAGCATTCTTGATTAGTTCTGAATGAATCTCATCAATACCCGTTGCTTTGTTCTCCTGTGGGTCTTTAAGGGCTTTGTCGAATTCTTCAAGCAGGATGTCGTCTCCTTTGTTATCTTCGTTAACTTCCTCTTCCTTTCCTATTACACCCTCTGATAGAGGTGGTCTGTCATACAATTCCTCAATGTACTCTTTCCACCTCTTCCCCACGTCTTCACCAAACAGCAGTTTCCCCTCTTTATCTTCTATTGTGCCCGGTATTGTTGTTTTCTGTCTGTTAAAAAATTTGTTTGTTGTCCTGTAGGCTATATCAGTTTTCCTTTCTGCATATTTTCTTCCAATTCCCTGCACATTTCCTGAAGAAAACCTTCTTTTGCTTTCCTAGCTTCTCTGTTGACTAAGTTCCTCAGTCTTCTGTATTAAGCTTTTCCTTGTTCATCAATGGCGTTTTTGTATAGTCTTCTGTTTTCGATAAGCTGAATAACATCTGCTGTGATCCATTTCTTTTTGCTGTTGGATTTAGTTTTCCCTACTATCTTTTCTGCTGCTTTGTATATACCGGATTTAATTTGCTCCCATTCTTCTTTTACGCTGCCATGTTTGAAGTTTTTAGCAAGGTCGTCCGTTTCCTGTGCGTACTGTCTGGCGAGTCCCTCAGTTTTCAGTTTTTCTATTTCCCATTTATGTTTTACCTCCTTTCACTTAAGACATTTAAATCTGAGTGAGCTTTTCATCAGGACCAGGTTGTGGTCGCTATCTATGTCTGCAGATGGGTAGCTCCTGCAGTCTTTCACTTGGTTCCTAAAACGTGATTTCACCAAAATGTAATCGACCTGTTGTCTTCTTAAGTCTCCTGGGGCCTTCCAGGTGTATCTTCTTCTCTTGTATTGCTGGAAAAGAGTGTTTGCAACAAATGGTTGATGTCTCGAGCAGAACTCGATTAGTCGGGTTCCTCTTTCATTTCTTCTTCCAAGTCCATAGCTGCCGACAATCCCTTCTTCTGGTTCTTCACCCACACTCGCATTCCAGTCCCCCATGACAATCAGGTTTTCATCTCCCTTAGCATGTCTGATCGCATTACTTATTTCTTCGTATATTTCGTCAACTGCCGCATCCCCTTCTTTGGACGTAGGCATATACACTTGTATTACTACGGTGTCTTTTGGTTTAGTTTCCAATTTGACTAATACTATACTGGAGCTATATTACACATATCCCTTGACATGTGATCCAATGTTTTGTCTTAAAATTACTCCAGTTACTCCCAGTCCTGGTCTGTCTTGATCATTTCCGGTGTGAATGACTCTGTATTCTCCCGACCATAAGTCTCCTGATTGGGGACATCTCATTTCTGATATGCCAAGGATATCAATTTCCAGTCATTCCATTTCAAGTTTCAGGTTTTCTAGTTTGCTGCACTGCAGCAGGGTTCTCACATTCCAAGTAGCTATTTTAAAATTGTTTTTCTTCACCTTTTTTATATCATTTGCAGTCCCCACCCGGAGATTCGATTGGGGGACTATTTTATCTCCAGAAAATTTTACAAAAGGTACAGACATGGTTTACTGCTGATGCTTGGGATACCCTGGGATCTTTAATGTGGTGGTTTCCCTTTGCCTTCCACATCCTACGCCGTTGACCATCTGTTGGTTCTTCCGCCTTCGGAAACGGTTTTCCATTTCCAGGACAAGAGGGTGTCCTGGCCAGCAAATGCTGGGATGATGACTTATCCCGGTCATCCTTCGGTCCCTGTCTACGTTAGCCGTCACTTAAAGTGACGTTGTCCCCTCTCTACCACGGGGAGGTGTAGATCAGGTATTTCCCATCATCGAGTCTAGGACCTTGATGGCATTCACTAGATCTCTCCGGTACTTTAGAGAGACAATATACTAAAAAGTGGAAAACATGTTTAAAATGAAGCTTTTAAATAGCTTCCACAGGCTATAAAGAAAACGGATACATATGCCAATATTTTCACGTTAAACCGTTTAAGTCTTCAGGTTACAATTGAAAAGATTAAAATGGCCAAATGCAAAACCGTGTGCCCCAGCCATGGTTGGTTTGAGGCAAATCATCTCCCTCATAATTCAGATTGCATGGGCTTAAGTTTCATCTGAGTTTATTTTCACCAATTTCAGATATTTCTGCTCAATTCTGCCGTTTCGGTCCTTTAGATTTCGCGATTAAGATTGCAGGGGTATACAAAATGCCAGAGATGTTTAGAAGGATAAAACAATAGTTTTTTGCCAAATACAGCATTCGGAGATTCGGGGGAATTAGATTTTACATCCATACAAAAATAACTGCCTGTTACTGCGTAATGTGTTTACGCTAAATTGGTGACGAGTGATATAAAACAAAATGGTTTCTTATCGACTTGACAATCGTAATAATATGTTTTTCGTGATCAAATATAATAGAAACAGCTCCGAAGGACAATTATAATAGATTGTGTTCTTGAGAAAACCAATAAATTTCGATCTTTATACTTATCTAGGTTGTTTTTGAAGTCAAGATTCGATTTTAAAAGCTAATCCTGGTGATCAGAGGTCCGCGATACTCGTGACCCCAGCAATATATATAGACTGGGGAGCATTGACTTTTGATTTATGCAATTGCACGACGGGAGCGGAACGGAGAAGATGCACCGCCACCATATAATGCTCTTCACTGGATTGTAACAGTAGTTAGAAGTCAGTTGAAAGCGGCACACTTGAACTTCAAGAGTAGAGGCGAATTGTGCTTCGTCACTTCTGAGCTAATAAATCCGACCTTATCCACTACCAACTACGTGGTGTAGGTAAAGGTAGAGTTCCAATTAAGGCACATAAAAATTCAAGCTGCAAATTATAATGCTACCCATGTATTTCTAAAGTAAAACAAAATTCATTGGAGGAAGGTCTTAGGTCAGCAATCTAGTCCGTGCCTTCACACTGTCAGTTAGACTACTGTAATACCATTATTTACAAATATTTTCCAATGTATCCTTAAGAACTACATTCCTAGTAGAAACGTTATTTCCTAATAGTCTCTCCAGATAATAACTACTATTGAATGAAGTTAGGCAGCTCCACGAAGGCGGCTCTTACTGGATCTTCCTCACTCCCAATGAGCAGAACTTCTTTTATTAACGGGTGAATTTGGAAAAGTTTTCTAGTTTAACATTCCCTTGGATTTGAGGCATATTCAGTACCCCTGACTATTTGAGTGGACCATTTACAGCGTTAAATAATGGCAAAGTCTAAAAAATAACCGAATGGCGAGATCTAGCGCAACTCCATTCCGAGACCGAAGGTCACCGCTAACATTGAAACTTAGCAATCAGAATCATTTCAATGGGTCCTCACAGAAGGAATATTAACGTACTCCACACATCATTCACACGCAATTCGAGCATTTCTCTCTCTTTTCCGCGAGCATTTGGCACAATGGCTTTGGTCTCCCGAGGCCTTTCAAACACTCCCTTTCCTCCCTCGCTTTCCGGCGTTCCCCCTCGGTCACCGGCAAGAATGCCAGTCGACCGAACAACTCCGAGAACTCCTCCAAAGATTCCAAAACATTCCTTCCCATCCGGCCAACCTCAAGGTCCCCATTCTGTTGGAGGACAACTCACCCACAGAATCTCTCATCGGCTCCAGTAGGATTTAGGTTTCCATTCATCATTCCCTCTTGCCATTTGTCTCGTAACTGTCCCCCCAGCCTCCGGACTAATATCCCCTATCCTTACTCCCCGCCTTTTGTCCTCCACTATCCGCTCCAAACTCGCTTGAGACATCTCCTCTCCCTTCCTAATCCCACTGGTACCTAAACCACTCTCGGAGCCATCCGTTTGGTCTCTTTGCTTCACAGCCAAAGTCGAAACCTTTGTGTCACTCCGAACGGGGATCGAAGTTGGAGAACTTCGGTCACTGTGCCAGAGATTTTGGTCTATAATGATGAGAAACGCAAATATGTGCATCAACCCGTATAACTTCAATGCTTGGCTGTTGAAATGGACTTAAGAATAAACTACGCGTTTGCAGAGTGAATGTGATTCACAAGAAATGCATCTCGAATCAAACTCTTAACGGCTTAGGTAGAATCCATGAGGACCTAAAGAGTATAATATTTCAGCAATTTTCACGCTACGTCCATATGTCGTCGATCAATATCATGCCAAAGATAAATTCATCTGGTCTCACGAAATTATCCGCCCGATGACGCACAAGGAGACATTGCGTGATAGATGTAAGGATGCTGATGAAACAAATTTTATCTGTAACTGGAGGGCAAATATTGGAGGTTAACATAATTGGGCAGAGTTTCTATGGGTTTCCGGATGAGGGAAGCGATTTTATAATAATAATAATATAATAATAATAAGAAATTTATTCCACGACCATTTATTACATACGTTATTACATGAAAAATAAACAACATCAAATTTGTCGGGAATATATGTACCCCTTTGGGAATGCTTGCTTTGGGGTTACCGACTCGACCATCTTTTGAACAGTCGTCATCTCTGCGATGGCGAAATAGGCAAATATATGCTCAAAAGGTAAAAGTATCATTATTAAATATTCACATTTGTTTCAATAATAAATGAGAAACATTATCAGTATCAAATAACCATTTTTTCAACATTTTACAAAATTTAGCTCCACTTGTTAATGTTACAATATATTTTGGCAATGCGGATAAAATTTTTGGCCCCAAGAAAAGATAACTTTGTCTAAAAATTTCGATTCTTGGTCTTGGTATTGCAGCATTTATATGACTACGGGGCTCATGTGCTCGTGGTGCCTTCTTTTCACCTCAACGATTAAAATAAATCCATAGGACCATGCACACAAATAAATGCCTTATAGGAAAAATATTCCATTTTTTAAAAAGAGGAAAGCTGTGTGTGGAATTTTGTGCCCGCAGCATAACCCTTACAGTACTTTTCTAAGCTATAAACAGAGGATTTAAATTAGTTATATATGCTCCCCCCAGCACTCAATACCATATTGCAGTCTTGAATTAACTAGTGCAAAGTAGACCATTCTAATAACAGCCGCTGGACAGATGAATCCTAACAGATAAAATTTTCTAAGTATATAAATTATTTCTGATTTAAGTTGGTTAATATGCTGTTTCCAGTTATATCGTTCATCTATATGGATACCTAGATATTTAATACCTAGATATTTCGGCTTCGGATACCTAGATATTTTGGCTGTAACGCCATCATCACCAGATGATGGCGCGACAGCCAAAACCGGTCACTAGTGCTAAATAAAATTGTGGAAGTCACAAATGTATATCTTGTTTATTAAGTATTTAATTTACGAGATAAATACTATTCAGAGGTTAATGCAGTGAATGAGATTTTTTTTTGAAACAGAATATTAAAAATTGCAAGGATTATCTGCTTCATAGTATCCAAGGAGACGGTTGCCGGGTAAGAAGACCCTCTTCTCTACTTTTTCGACTACCCTTGCCCTCGGCAATATAAAACATGAATAATTTATATGAAAAAACGAGCATACCTTTACAAGGTAATACATGCACCCTTTCACTAATTACAAAGGCAATAAAGTTTCGAGTACACGCAAAAATTTTCGAAGTTGTTTACAAGTACAATTAATTCAGATAATTCATAATGTTAACTATAAGAATTTTCTCCTCATTAAGGGATGAATAACAGTTCAAACCACATGTGCACATTAGATATGCCCATGAGATATTTTTTTAACAGAAATTAAAAAATTGTGGAGATTACCTAAGTCTCTAAGCCCTGTAGGAATGGAAACTATTCGTCATGTTAATATTGCGTAATCCGTGAAATGTTCATAGAACGAATAGAAATACTATTGACAGCCTCCATATCCACGGGGAAGACACTTCCAAGGGATTCGAGGAATGCTGCGGCGGTTTCATTCGTTCCATGCATAAATGGGCTTTCAATCTAATTATTCCCTAATCCCTCCACAATTAGACTTAGCGAGACTCCGAACCCAGGGAGCGGCAGCAGCTGCAACGTTTGGTGCCGACCTGGCCCATCCCTTGGCGGGCGCGCCGGCTTCACCGCAACACCAGCCACCATCCTCGTCCCCACATTCCCTGACGAGGATGCATACACCCTTTCTATTTTCGCACCCAACAGCACACCGCACAGCTACGTGGAAAAAAAGCGACCTTCATATGAAACGATGACTGCAAAAAAAACATATCTGTTCCCCGTCGTCAAATCCTCCGGTGATTTTGGAGAGCCGAGATAGAGAAAAAGTTTCACCCGAGCAGAGGTGTTTTCTTAGTGTGTCACTCGCGCCACACGCCGCGGCAGCACTTCGTTATCCGCCACCACTACGCTCGCGCACGCCCTAAAGCAGAGCCACAAGTTAATGAGCAGAGTGCTTTTAAAACTGCACTTTCTTTAATCGTAAAAAAATTCGCTCCTGTGTCATTGACGCGTCTCAAACTGAAATGGTTGTACGAAAATAAATAAAAGTGTCACAAGAACGTAGGCTGGTGGGATAAGTGGAATGTCGACAGACTACTTGAGGTTACTTGCACCATATAAGATCGGTTTTTAGGTCGGCAGGGACAGAACCTGGGGTCCGCATATGGCACCATAGGGGTTCCCCAGTATGGCCGGATGACGGGCCGAAATATTCACATTCCTAGATATCCTGACAACTCTGAACCGGGCTAGGCATGTATCCTGTCACCAGATACTGAAGGCACTAACGAAGCAGCTCTTGAGTTTAAACAAAATACCGCATGATTCATGCATTTACAAATGTTGCAATATCAATCTTAAATTATGAATTGCGAGGGTACTCTTCTTTTAATGTGCGTAAAAGAACAGGCGGTTCTCCAGCGGGCCAATCACGATAAAACTACGTTCTCATGCAGCCGTTTTACGCCGCATTGCCGCTCTGTAGGGCATCGAGCCCCATTTCCATGGCAGCGGCATCGTCGAAAGAAAGGAGAAGACAGCTGAAAAGCCAATAAATGTTCAGTTTTCCCTACTATTCTCGTTCATAGTGGAGATAAAATCTTAACTCTGGAGTTTCTAGATAGAAATGCATGCCCAAGAGAAGCATCGGTGATACTGGTGATGGGCTGAAACGCCTTAGTATAACTGTTGTGAACAACTTTAATATAATCCTCGACTCCTCGAGAAATAATCACGTGACCAACAAATGGGACGTAGGAAATATGGACAGAAACACATGTACCACCGAGTACCCCGTTTCTGATTGGCTACGCAGTGTCCTAAGACGCTAAGACTCTTGCATAAATATATTACATCAACCGAGTCCGCACCGGAGGTAAGGCTCAAGGAGTGGTGAAGTGGATCGGCCCTAGCAAAGAATACTGCAATAAAACTGCTTGCCCAGCACGGGATTTGAATCTGGTCCAATGTAAAAAAGAAACCACAAGAGTATCAACCGCATGAGTCAATCTTGAGGGATGCGAGTCACTTACTTTCCCTCACTCCTTCCCATTCCACCCTCCGCCTTCTCGTTTCCCCTTCCCCGTCCAACCCCCCACAACCCTTCCCCACTCTCTGGAAGTCTTCCCAGCGTCTTCGAACGATTCATACAACCGCTCCCGAGTGTGCCTCACACCCGTCTTACTCCCGTCTCGACGAAACTTCCCTCCTCACCCACATATGTTATCATAGGCGATAAATTACCTCGCCTCTCATCCCAACTTCCAAGGAATTATCCAGAACTATACCCGGTGATAATCCCTTGAGCGACTTTTTCCGCAGCCTCCCAGAAACCCTCCCGCCCACCGAGACTGCTTTCGATCGAGTTTACCGGATCTAATTAATGTTTGTTGTGGGGTGGGTGGACTTAGAGACGAGAGCGTCCTTGGCGACTGCTGGTATCGCACGACTCTCGAGTTCGTACCGAATGAAGACGAGACGGGTTGGGGTGGAAAGTTTTCCCGTCCCGTTCCAAGGAGCTTTAAGCGTCATAATTTTGTTTAGCTGTCGAGTCTTGATTACTCCGCATATGGAGGGATATATTTTTCACGCTTCCCTTCTGCGTCAAGTAGCAAACGCAGATCGCTCGCGAGAAAGTTTCACGTCATCTGAGATAATCTCTACCATTTCACTATCATAAGATGATTAGTGGGGGAAAAACTATTATTTATCTGTATCTGTAAACTACATCCCGAGAATATGCAGGGGGTAGAGCGGGTTGCATAAAAACAACAACCGTATAAAGAGGAGGAAATAGGGAAAGAACTAAGGAAAAGAAAGGCCAAACCATTTATAAGACTGCGCTTCTCGAATTCGGAAAGATAAATGATACCTTGAATGGCGACTTCGACAGCTCGCCCCTGTTGCTTTACTCTTCTCTTAGAAGTCACCGTTATACTGTTCATTCTTTCTTACATGATCATATTCCATACTTAGGCATCCGTATTTGTTCATATTGTATCCAAAGGTTGCAAAATTAATGCACGGAAGATAACCAGCTATGATTTAAGGATGATACTAAAAACAAACCTTAGTTTGGGTCTATCGTTTAACACCAAAGTTATTCGCTACAAGAACGTACCTTCACTGTTCCAGTTGATTTTACTATAACTAACCTGTCGGATGATACAAATTTGTGATAAATGTACTGCACGTTGTTTTCGGGTTTTCCAACCGCGTACGTTGACATTGGTCGACAACGGTTTCGGTAGCCATCTTGCTACCGTCTTCAGGTGAGAAGCTCTTTGTGGCCGCCTTATATACCACTAGCCGTCATGGCGACCGACTTCGCCGCGCTGTGATTGGTCGGCGCGGATAACTCTCTTCCATGAGTTGCCCAGTGGATAGCCGGTGTCCCTGTTGAAGTTATCTGGGTACTTGCAAATCTCTATTGCCTCTTTGATTAACCCATTAGACATTCCACAAGTGGAGCATCGCCTGCGGAATTCCTTCTTCTTGTGGAATGGAACGTTTTATGCACAGACGGAGGGAGCAGAAATGGGATCGCCACTATCACCGGTAGTGGCAAACCTTTACATGGAGAAGTTTTAAAGGGAGGCCCTCAACGCCTACGGCCAGAAACCTACCCTGTGGCTAAGATATGTCGACGACACTTTAGTCATCTGGCCGCACGGTGCAGAAGAATTGGAAACATTCTTCATTAATTTGAATGCGCAACACCGAAACATCCATTTCACCATGGAAAAGGAGAAAGAAGGAAAATGACATTTTCTGGACGTCATGGTGGGAAGAAAAAGCAACGGAAATCTCAGCCACGCGGTCCATAGGAAGACAACGCATACGGACCGATATCTTAACGCTGCATCACATCATCATCCCTGTCAGAAGGCATCCGTTGTGACCACGCTATTCCACCGAGCCTATAGCATCGCGGATGCAGAATCATTTGATTCTGAGAAGAAGCACCTGACCACAGCTCTACTAAGGAATGGCTACACGAACTCTTTGGTCCTGAAAAGAGCCGCGAAGGTGGAGAAGAAACTGACCGGCCTTCTGGGGAACAAAGTAACCGTGAAGAGGAAAAATCGACCCAACCAAGAGGACGTATGACTATGCCGTTTGTCGCGGGAACATCGGAAAAAATCGCAAGGATATTAAGAAAGCACAACGTGGTCACAAGATTCAAATGTGTTACTAAGATAAAGAACATTATGCCTGGGCCCAAGGAACGCATCCCACAAGAGTCATGCGAAGGTGTCTACTAGGTGCCATGCTCATGCGGAAGATCATACATTGGCGAAACATGCAGGTCCATAGGCACAAGACAAAAGGAGCATGCAATGGCGACGAAAAACAAACAAATTCCACTTGTCTGCCGTAGCGAAACATGCCTGGAGTGAGAAGGGACATATAATTAAATTCGAAGACACAAAATTACTTTCAAAGGAGAGCCGTTATTATCCTAGGCTAATAACGCAATAGAGATTTGCAAGTACCCAGATAACTTCAACAGAGACACCGGCTATCCACTAGGCAACTTTCTTTTTCTTTCTTTCTTTCAAAAAGTTACTGCTAACCTGGTTATTATTGGTGATATTAACATAAATATTTTAGATAACAATCAAGTATCAAATGATTATAATAATTTAATGTGCTCCTATGGTTTACATTGTCTGCTGAAACTTCCAACCAGAATAACAAAATCATCTTCGACTTGTTTAGATCATGTGCTTGCCAGAATTGCCAATATGTATAAATTTCAATTACTTGCTGATGTACTCCACCTAGATATAAGTGATCATTCTATGACAGTGTTCTCTATTGCTCTTATTCAATATCATGGTCAAATTAGAAGTGGTTATGACAGTAAGCCCCTTAAGTTTGGTAAAATTACAATCATCTAAAACATTGCGTAGTAGGAGTTGATTGGACTGTGGTGTTTAATGAAAATAACGCTTCCAAAGCTTTCGAATTGATTATTGAGAAGCTTACTACTCTTTTAGAATTATCAAGTTTTTCTTACAGCACTGCTAAAGACTCCGCAAAATTAAAGCCCTGGATGACTAATGCCCTGTTAGCAAAGGTTGACCGAAAAAATGATTTATTTAACAAGAGTAGGCGTCATCCAAATAACATTAGCTTAAGAAATGAGTACATTAAAATTAAAAATAATCTGAAAAAGAACTTGAGACAAACTTCAGAGAATTATTACATGAATCAATTCCAAAAATTTTGTAATAATGCTAAAGAACAATGGAAAATATTTAAAGAGTTGTCTGGTGAAGAGGCATCAGGCAAAAAATTATTGTCTCTTCATGTAGATAATAAAGTCATAGCTGACGACACAACACTGGCCAAGGAATTTAATAACTATTTTATTCGTGTTTTTGAATCAGCTAAAATCAGGCAACAAGCACAAAAAAATATTCCAATGGAAAATCCATGTTTTTCCAAAAGTAGATGTGATTCGTTCTATTTCGATCCTGTTGTCCCTCAGGAAATAATTAACTTGGTTAATGCTCTTCGCTCTAGTTCATCTTGTGACATTCATGGAATAAATAGCAATGTTTTAAAATTGATCATTCATGATATAGCTCCTATACTTATCCTTGCATGTAACTTAAGTTTCGCTACAGGTGAATTTCCAAACATATTTAAAAAAGCAGTTACGATACCTCTTTTTAAAAAAGGTGATCGAACAAAAATCCAAAACTATCGGCCTCTCTCAATGCTTCCAACCTTGTCAAAAGTTTTGGAAAAGCTTGTTAAGCACCGGCTGCTTACCTTTCTTAATGCGGGTAATTATTTCAGTATTAATCAGTACGGGTTTAGATACAAAATGGGAACTGAACATGCCTTGACAAACTTTATGACTAATATATAACGAAATAAATTCAAATAGACGTACTGGAGGACTATTTATCGATATAAAGAAGGCCTTTGATACTCTGGAACATGGCATTTTACTAAAAAAGATAAATGATGCTGGTACCCGTGGTGTAACTTCACATTGGTTTAAATCCTATTTGTCTGAACGTACTCAGTGTGTTAGGGTGGGCCTAAATTATAGTGAATTTAAAATAGTGGAAACTGGTGTACCTCAGGGTTCTGTACTTGGACCAATTTTATCCCTAATTTATATAAATGATTTGTGTAATTTTAAATTTAATGTTCTTTTAACAGCTTTTGCTGACGATATCGCCTTAATTTACAGTGGTTACGATCAAATAAGCATTGCAAATTACGTTCAAAAGGACTTGTACTTCATACGTAAATGGTTTGATTATAATGGGCTTGAACTAAGTGAAAAAATAAAATTTATGTTTTTTGATCCTAGCAACTACTATGCAATGAATCTTAAATTATTATACCATAATGTAGACAGCTTAAAGCAGAACTGTATTTGTCTAATAGTTGAGCAGGTCAGCAGTATAAAATATTTGGGAGTAACGTTTGATAAATACTTGAAATGGTATCATCATATAAACGATTTAGTAGGAGTCTTACGATATTATGTATCGAAGCTGTATTTTATTCGACATAAGTGCCCCTACTATTTTCAAGTAATTTTGTACAACGCTTTGGATGGTACTCAGTTAAGCTACGGTTTGATATGTTGGGGTGGGGCCCACAAGACGACATTGAACCCTGCAGCAGTGCTTCAAAAAAGTTAATTAGAATAATTGCCAATAAAAATCGTTTTGAGCCTTCTTACCCTCTGTTTGTTAATATTAAGTTATTGCCATTAAGATACATGTTTGTTTATAAAACATTAAAGTTATTTTTTTTGCAAAGTGGTAGTTTTCCAGCAATTTCTGGAACCGAGCATGGTTATAAGTTACGTAGGAACTGTAACTTTTTCATTCCTAAGCCTAATCTTTCTTTATTTAAAAAATCATTTCTTTATTTAGGGCCTAAAATCTTCAATAATTTACCATGTTCAATTTAACATATAAAGAGTATAAATAATGTTTGTAAAAAGGCTAAAGATTGGTTGTTATCCCATCATGATATAAATGGTCTTTTTTTATGTGTGTGTGAATATATATGTATATATATATATATAAATATATAAATATATAAATATATATATATATATATATATAATATAAATCTTCGTCACAGGGTGACACTAAACATAAAACATAAAAAAGCAAACTCACGAGTTTAAAATTTTCGGTGGGTCGCCCGCACCTTCGTCAGTGATTCTATCACTGACGAAGGTGCGGGCGACCCACCGAAAATTTTAAACTCGTGAGTTTGCTTTTTTATGTTTTATGTTTAGTGTCACCCTGTGACGAAGATTTATATTGTTTGCCACGTTCGTGGAATCTTCGCAAGAACTATATATATATATATATATATATATATATATATATATATATATATATATATATATATATATATATATATATATGATGGATTGGAGTCAGCCATGCGGCGATGAACACTCGATGTTGATAGGATGGAGGAGATAGACACACAAAAAAAGAGACGATCACACTTACATAGCTAGCTTTCGGAACTAGTCCGTCTTCAAGGCGTATCACGGAACAAATGTTCCGTGTTTGTTCCGTGTTTGTTCCGTGATACGCCTTGAAGACGGACTAGTTCCGAAAGCTAGCTATGTAAGTGTGATCGTCTCTTTTTTTGTGTGTCTATCTCCTCCATCCTATCAACATCGTGTATATATATATATATATATATATATATATATATATATATATATATATATATATATATATATATATATATATATATATATATATATATATATACTTTACATTTTTTGTCTAAAGGAGAAAAAGTCATTTTTTTGTCTATAACTTTATTTATATTTATAAGTATAACATTGTTATACTTTGTACTATGTTTACTTTGTCTATTGTCAGTTTCTGAAACGAGAATGTAAAAAAATCTTGTGTGCTCTTTTGTATTTATCTCTTCTTATTTGTTTTCACAAGATATGTTTTTGCCACGTGTCATATTAAATGATGAATATTTATAATTAAAAAAAGTTAAATTTTTGTGTAACTAGCCTCGCATTAAATTTAAGGATGGTAGCTTCCACACTGGTTTTTTAACCATTGACGCTACCTAAAGCTCCTTTCATTGTTTTGTAACAAAATTTGTACGTTGAAGTAATTTGGAGTAATAAATTCATTTATTCATTCAACTCATGGAAGAGGGTTATCCGCGCCGACCAATCACAGCGCAGCGCGGCGAAGTCGGTCGTCATGACGGCCAGTGGTATATAAGGTGGCCACAAACAGTTTCTCACCACGTTCGACCTGAAGACGGCAGCAGGATGGCTACCGAAACCATTGTCTACCAATGTCGACGTACGCGGTTGGAAAACCCGAAAACAACGTGAAGTAATGGAAAACGCCGCGGAAACCTTCGGGAGATTGTGATAAATGGGATTTTTAAGATCCATTCTCACACTATATTTTATTTGCGCATGAGTGAATACCTAAGGGATATGATTAAGCATCTTGGCACCTATGAACCAGCAGCGGGGAAGGCCCGATTAGGAGCAAACACGGTCGTTTGAAATGCAATATTTCCTTGGGCGCGCAATTGTGTTTCATTCAACTCCATAATAAATGGAAAAGGCTTAAACGAGAAACAACACATAAAATACTATAGTAATGGCTATTATTAGACTTTCTCATTGAAAGAGGGTGAGCATGAAACTATATGATATTGGAAAATGAATGGAGTATGTCAGTGTTTCGCTCTACTTTGGCTATCATAACTGGTGCGTTGGAAAAATTAGTTTCCGTATATCTACATCTACAAAATGCCGTGCAAGCCACCTCTAGAGTATGTGGCACGGGGTGATTCCATACCAGACATTCAGCACTCATCCCATAGCCGCGCACTTTCCCTTGGATGCCAAGCGCAGGCCAAAGCAGGACAAGCAGTCAGGACAACGGTGCTAAGTCAAAACGGAAACAAGGAGAGTGATATGTTGAAGAACAGAATGAAATTTTTGAATTTGCATGAAATCTACTCCTACCTCAAGAAGGGCTCTGTATACAATACTGCATTGCAGATCACAGATCAGATGAAGCCGTTCAACACAAGTCCCAAATGAAATAATCTCAGGGATATAGAAACGCCATTTACATAGACAATATGTGCAACAAATTACGAGTATTGCACGCAGTTTTTTCATTCGAACGCTCAATTTGCTTTCAGAGTAAAGTGTATATACCTTAAGTCAGAAATATTTGAATCGAAAAAATATTCTGATTAACGAAACCGTAATTAAACTGAGATTGCAATACTCTTCTCGAGTTCCAAAGTACTTTCAGATACACAAATATCTAATAACTTTAAAGATTTTGGAGATCCAGATTCAATGCTTCGCGGCGGCAATGTTTGATGTTTACTCTCAAGGGATCTTATGGGGAACACATACATAGCCCTGGGATCAACCGCCTCCAAAGTCCTACTCCAATCCATTCAAGACCTTCCCTCGTCACGCCGAAGCAACCGAAGGTCAAGAGAAACTTGGGCAAGTGTCGAACGTGGGGGAGGAATGTATCCACGTGCAATACAAATCCCTTCATTTGGGCAAAAGTGCGAGGTAATTACTTGGGAGATGGAAGCCGGGACTGGAGAGCCTCCCGACTCCCGCGGTGGGTAAATATGACGGCAAGATGAGCCGGTGCCGCCACGCGCAATCCCCCCTTCCCACGTACACCCTCGAGGACCCCCCGCCAACCGCCTCCTCCACCGATGAACGAAAGAGCGAGAAAGCCTCCTCCGAGCTCGTCTCGAGATGGAAGTCTTCATCCTTATCGGCGTACACCCAACCTCCCTCGACCCCCGCCATCACATCATCCCTTCCCGCCACGCATCAATCTCACGCGCGGGGGGGAAGAGACTAGCTCCTTCCCCGTGAACACATACCCCACCCACTCGCCCACCGCCAAGAAGGGCACACTCTGGCTCCCCGAGATTCTTCCCTTCCCAAACCCCCCCTCCCCTCCCCCGATACCCCTCTCCACCCACCCACTCCCTTTCTCCACTCGCAAAACCCTTCCCGTCTCTTTAGACCTCAAATCCCCCAAGTAGTATCCGACTGAAAACACCACCGCCAACCTCCGTATTCCTCTCCTTTTAAACTTACTCCCCGAATCCCTTACCCCCTCCCCTCCTCGACACCACTTGGCTCCTTCTCTTCCTCCCCATCCCCTCCTCCGACCCTAGTTTCCCTAATATCGCCCTATTCTCGCCAACCTTTACCCGTATCCTCATCCCGTACTCTCCTTGCCTCTCCAAAAACCCCGACGACGGAATCCCGATTCCCCGCCATGCTTTTTCACTTCTCATTCGATCTCTCCCGCTCACTCGAGGCGATACCTATTCGTACTCCAGTGTCGAATTTGAGATTTCAATTTCGTATTGGAATTATCACATCGGAGAACGCATTGCATAGCAGTCTAGTTCAGTACATTTAATTCCAGGTTTCATTTGTGCGTTTTACCCATCACGGAACAATTGCCTCTTCAGACAAGGTTCAAGAATAGTAAGTTATATTTCATTTATTTGGAGGATACCGGAGATAGACTTGATATAAACTTCCCGGAGTCACTTGCAAATGGACGTAGCGTGAGATTCCGC
Organism: Ceriagrion tenellum; assembly: GCA_963169105.1. Classification (NCBI taxonomy): domain Eukaryota; kingdom Metazoa; phylum Arthropoda; class Insecta; order Odonata; family Coenagrionidae; genus Ceriagrion; species Ceriagrion tenellum. Next base: position 142,006,220 of record OY720638.1, read on the forward strand.
AGAGAGAAATTTTTATTTGCCTCGAATAGGATTCCAACCGGTATCCATAGATCGAACGCGCCAAGTGCTTTCGCCAGTTAAAATACCTGTGGATTTTTTCAAGATTTAAAAGGGATGAGTTAATTTTCTTAAATTCATAGTGGAGAAGGACGCTATAATAGCTTTTCTAGGAAAAATACACGGCAGGATATCGCGGAATCCGGAGTCGAGTCCCGGTAAAGGTGAAGAATGTTTCTTCTCCGGAAATTCCCATTTATATTTCCTTGGTAACTGGGGAGGGTAATTTCCGATTGAGAAGAACGAAGCACCAAGACGGATTGGAGATTTGGGGTCAGTGGCGGCAACTTGAGATTTTTGGGTTCTTATGGCAGGAGTAACGGAAGATTTATAGCTGACAATGCTTTCCCATTCTTATTCAATCCCTCCCGTCTACTTGAGGACTGGGCAAAATCAGAATTTCGTCGGAGAATTAGGTGTCTCAAATCCATATTGTCATGTCCCGTGAGGATCAATAGGGTTTCGTAACTCATCAAAGGATTGCTACATCGGGTCGAGGTGGCCTCTTTGGGATCAATAAAATATGGACTCATCTTAAGAAGTGATGTTTATTGCAAACTAAAGTTGCTAGTCGTTCTTACATCGTTGATGGTTGTCTCTGGCTGCAGCGGCGGGCAGTCTCTCAAGGGTTGACCGTGGAGGGATGTCTCCGAAGTCCGGGTTGAGAGAGTGGCGTTGACTTCCGGTCGGAGCTCGGTCGCGCAGGGGTTCCCCGTTGGTTCGATTATGGATACCTTTGGTCCGAAATCTGGAGTGAGTTTTTATATGATTCTGACCGGATAGAGCTTCCCCTCCTCCTCAGGAGAGTTTCGAAATGTTCCTCGCGAATTGCGTCTTAGGTGAAAAACATGAGGGTCTCGGGCAAATAAAATGTGTAAAAAATAAGAATAATTGCGCGTGCGTCTTTTGGAGGTCGAAGAGGATGCACGAGCATTTAGAGTGGATCACCCTCTAGGCGGATGTAGCTTAGCAAGCAGCGCAATAACATGGAATGACGTGACCGCCGGGCGGAGAGGCCAGCCTTGGCCTTGTACACGACCGACCCTCCCTGGTCAGGCGCTGATAACGAATTCTTAGGCTCAGGACCACTATTGAGTTGATGGTTATTGGCTTTGTTAATCGTTCTTGAACTTTGGAAGCGCGAAAGCGAGAGTCAAAAAGAAAATGAAATCGGGCGAACTTTGTGGAAGGCGAAAGTCGGGACACGACATCACCTCCCCCCCCACAAAGCTCTGACTCCCGGCTGAGGAAGCTCAAACCGACAGAAAAACGTACAATGGAACCCCAATTATCGAACAAAACTCATTGAAATACAAATGTAACACATATGGCCCTGCAGAGCGGAGAGCCAACAGTGCAGCAATTTACGCATAAGTACAGGTAAGAACACACGAATTCCTACTTCAAGCAACTGAAATTCTTGAAAAATTTGACCCGTTTAACCAAACAAACAGGGTCCCAAGACCCGTGCAATAACATAACTGGGTCCATATGGATACACACCAAGGAAATCACCAAAAAAAGTACAAAATCGTAATAGATGCCTCAAATATCACAAACTTACAAGAAATACCGATAGCATTCACATTCAAAACACTAGACAAACATTCAAAACACAATACATAGTGAGCCACAATTGAGAAATCCTATTGAAGTAGGATGACCGCTCATGATGGGCGCTACTCATGAAGGGCCATACCTGGACGGAAATACCGCCAATTATCCTAAATGTTTTAGCCGCGATGGCGAGGAAACGCATCCGAAGACACGCCACCTGAAACTCGGGGAGAGGGTGTGACCCCTCTCCACCAAGGTATCTATATTTCCGCATACGATGGAGGAACACCACCGACGACATCCGTATAGACGTGACAGGAGGAGGCGGTTGAAAGATAAAAAAAAAACGGTCTCCCCATGTGGACGAGCTAAAGAGCCCACCGAAGGCATAGGTGAGCAAGAAAAGGTTGTGCCCCCGCCCTAACCAGTGTGCATTATTCGTTGTTGTTGTTGTGTAAGTTGTGGGGGTGATGGTTACCCATCCCCCCGGTTACTTTTCTTAGTGAGTTACTTCCCCCATAGAGGGAAGTAACCCACTAAGCGTGGCCCCCGGCACCTCGCCGAGGTCGCCCCGTGATCGCATTAATCTGGGACTACCGCCTGCCAAACATACGATGTATTACATCGCAGTACAATTTAGTTCAGGATTTAAGAATAATGTTAGTCACTCTCCCGAGCAAATGTCCTCTGCAGCCAGGGATGGGAAAAACAATGCATATTTATATTGTAGATTACAATGGGAAAGAGTAATTTACTAGCAGAATATTTATGCATTTTAAATTTCTTGTTGGTTTGCATGAAGGAGGTGAAGTATGCGTTATGGAATAATTGGTAAGAGTGCTTGAATTTAGCTGGAATCATAAAAGGGCCAAAGATAAGCGATCAGTGTCTAGTTGCAATTAATTAAGACCTGCTCATGGCTAAGGATGTGTGTGTACGTGCGTATAAAACTTAAAGGATCTCTCTAGTAACGAAATTTAAGTAAAATTATGTCAAAGGGAGGCAGACAAAAACACAGCGACACAGGAAATAACACTCATATGTTGGCTCATAATATATCGACAGCCAGCCGTACCTACTGTCTGTCATGTGAGTGTTTGTTATCCTGTGTCACTATTTGTTTCTCAATTTTTTTTGTCTGCATTTCGTCTGCACACTTAAACGTAGGTCCCTTCTATTTCGACAGCTAGCCGTACTGTCTTTTCCAGAGGCAGTGGGGGAGGGGGCAGGGCAGGGGAAAAAATGGGGGAAGTTTGCGGGATTTATTCAATCCTGGCGGTGAGAAGGCTTGGAAGATGTAAATGAACGAAGATTCGAGTATTTCAGTTGAAGGGGAGAGAAGGAGGGGGGAAGGGAGACGAGAATCCCCACCTTGAAGGTGTTGTTGAAAGAGAGTTGTGATACGGAGAGTTGTGAAAGAGAGGGGGGATACGTTGGTGGCGACTATGAGGGACACAGAGAGAGAGAGAGGGTATCATTACAACTAGAGCGTTAACCATTCATTCGGATGTTGAGAGGATTTACACTGGTTCATGAGGTCCTATCCCTTTTCATCTTCTACTTACTTATTATTTACAAATCCTTATATTTTATCTGTCCATTTAATCTTCAGCATTATCGTCCAACACCAGGTAGCAACAGAATATCACTGAACTTGTCGGGCAACTCCAAAGGCCCAATTTATAACGCATTTTTAGCAAAAATAATTAAGAAAACTTATCTGAATCGTCATTTCTTGACGCTATCTGTCAGTCAACACTTCCGTTTTACTAAAATAGAGCCTCCGGAAGGCACAGCCTTAGAATATCCCACGGAAAATGGGTGCTATGTTATTTTTAGAAAATATCTGTAAACTTTGAGCGGGAAGTAGCTGATGTTTTGTCTAAAGATGTTTGCTCGTAATAAGACCAAATTCATTGAAGTTTACATGAAATAATATCTCTCTCAAACTACTCTATGTGGCAAGCGGCTAGCTAACCCCAAAAGGTATCCCCTGGCCTATTTTCTTCAGTCTCCTGGTTGGCCGTGAGCGCGTCACGCCGCGGTGCAAGTTAGGAAGGACACGGGCCATCCGTTGATGACTTCTCCCTCATCCTCAGCACTCCGCCCCGGCGGATATTGCTATGACCCGGATCCATTGATCAGAGATGTTTCCGGAAAATATTACAATTCCTCGTGGGACTTTGACGCAAAGTCCCAAACGCGTACCTGAAAAATCTTTACAAGGACTCAGTGGGGTAATTGAGTGGGAGCGTGTTGCACGTGTCTCGAGAGGCGAAAGTATAATACCTTATATGAACGGCAATACGCGATACCGTTAAAAAGGACTCGGGTGAGGCACGCAAAAAACAGACTTATCAGTAATTAGTGGCAGTCAGGTATCTCAAAGGCTAAGATCATTTTTTGTGAAAATATAATATTATACTTTCCATATAAGTGTATCCGCCAAGTATTTGGTTGTGAAAATGCAAGGCCGTTCATCCCTCCCACTCCCACCACTCAAAGCATAGGCGATTGTGTTCGTCTGTTGTTATTGTTATTCATCCAACATAAATTGGCCAAAAGGGCTGCATTCGGAGTAGTAAAGATAAAAATTAACAAATAAGAATTAGGCATTATTTACTTTTATTTATTATCACTGCCCCGAATACAGCACATTAGGTCATTTTAAGTCAGGTGAACAACAGTAACAACGGACGAGACACAGACACCCATATCCTGGGTAGGTGTATTCTACCCAGGCGGGGCTCGAAACCGCGACCCTTGGGTTAGCAGGCGAGGACTTTACCCCGCCACCACCGGGGCCGACAAGATAATGAAAATGAAAGGTCACATATCAGGCATTATTTTACGACGAAATAATTCACGTTCTTACCCTGGATATGGTTCGAAACGAAGACGCTAGTAATTATTTACCATTGGCAAAAACAAAACCTCACATCAAATATCGATGTAGAACAATCTTTACATTCAATCAAAACTTCCCAAGTCCACCAAGTAGATAGCTGGAAGAAAAATATTACCATCATGTTAGTAGAATTACCTGCGCGTAAACATTTTTAAACGATAACCTGTTTTGCAAATTTAAGTCAGTAATCTATGATACTTAAACTCACAATCTCTGATACAGACGATATCTGAATCCATCCAAGATTAGTGAAAACGGAAAGTCTGTGGTACTAAGGCATGGTACTCCATTCCTTCATTGAAACCTCAACTGAATTTGATGGACGGGTCAGGGGTTATAATTAGCTAATGACAGAAAATGCATGATGATCACTGATAAAAATGAAATCATCAACATTTACACACTATCCTGCGAGACTCCGCATGGGCGGGTGGCAGGGGGTGTTAAGACACCAGAAATGTAAATGCTAAGAAAGAGTGGCTTTCTAAGGTACGATGGTGAAATGTACTACGGGACAGTTTAATGTGGAGCTCCGGTTTTATTCTGGTCACTCTTTGTGCGTGGAAAGAATACATTTACACTTATCTTTTCGGCAGTATATCTCTCTTATAGAATCTGTCCGACTATGAAATGTAGTGTGGCGTCAAAATGATATTCTCTGTCGTCGTGAAACACCGGTTGTGAATTTTTCAGGCAAACTAAATCTAGTGCTGAGCCTCCGAGTTTCTAGTGGCTCCCGATTTAATTCCTCTAAAAGCTGAGAAACATTTTATGTTTGCTCAAAGCAGTTATGAATGAAGCGCGCAGCTAGCCTTTGTATTTCATTGATTTTTTGGTTGAATCTTTCTGTCCAGGATACCAAATGCTCGCGGCGTATTCGAACCTAACCAGAGCGAAGTAGCACTTTCTTTTACTTTTCATCCGAGGACAGTCCTTTCATAGCCTTCATAAAACCTGGTTTCTTTAATGCTGTGCCGCGTATATTTTGTATGTGTTCTCCGAGATATATCTGAAGTTAAGGTAATTCTACGGAATTTAAAATACTAATCTGGGGGCTTAATGCCTACTCCACCCACATGGCGTTCATGTGATGACTTTTGCAAGACATGTAGTATTGTGTATTTACTAAAATTAAATTCTAGCCCCCACTCCTGGTAACACGAATCAATTTTATTTAGGTCTAATGATAGAACTTCTGAATCTACACCTTAGCTAATTTATCGGTAGATGACTGTATTGCCAGTAAATAATTAAGTTTACTGCTTACTCGAGAACTTAGGTCATTTATATAAATAATGAATAAGAGAGGGCCATCAAAGTATGATTCTAGCCAAAGCAACAGTGAATACTGGATCGAAACACACACTTTTGTGAGTAGATGTGCTCGTTCCCACTTGTTTAAGTATCAAGTATTTCATGAGTCACGTCACTCGGAATAAAACTACGAAAAATATGAAAACCTTCCGTGGAATAGGCAATATTACTCAAAAAGTATGCCTCCAAAAGTGCATTGCGGATGAGCTTTGCCGCATGCTAACCATAGATAGGATCTCGTGCGAGATAATTTTATTACGTAACAGAATCGATTGAGCTCACCACGGCTGACCGTAAAAGTGAGCAGTCCTCGAACACGAGGAAACTAGCCGAATAAATGGACGGGAGGAAACTCAGCCCAAAAGCAGATGCACTAAAAAAAACAGGCGGCCGAAAAATTTAATCAGACCCGCGTAAAAACAGAGCTCACCCGCTTCAATCAGGTACTTAGTCTTGAGAGAAGAGTCGCGCGCGAAGAGAGGAATCCCCATAAAAGCCTCAGGGGAGAGTTCCACCACGCAGGCATTACCTGCGGGTGTGGGAGGGAGCTCACCAAGACTTTTACGGCGCCCTTTTGAAGGGCTTGGGTCAGTTGATGTGAGACGATGGGTAGGGGCCGGCAGGGGGGAGGGATGAGGAAGGACGCCCCTCGATCCCTCTCACCCGGTCCTCAATCTTCCCTCCCCTCATTCATCTCGGCCGCATGCTTGATCCTCCGTATCCCACAGGCCCTCTTCTCCCCCCACTGTCGGAGGCCTGGCCATCAAAACCCAAATGGACTCGGGGGCAGGAATATGAACGAATGATAAGCGGCCCCTTATCCCTTGGCAACCGCGGTAAAGTGCGTAATTTCCTACTTTGCCGGCCACTCCCCTTCCCCCTGCCGGCTCGTCCCTCTTTCCGAGACCGCCACTCCAGGGCCGGCTCGAGTTCTTGATCCCCGACCACGGAGATGAACTCACCCTCCCCTCTTATCCATATGAAAGCTCTAGAAAAATTTCTCCTCTGAGGCTTCCATCTCTCCTCCCTCGGCAGGCTGAACCCCCCTCTTGGAAATATTGCCTCCTCTGGTATGAGGATAGGGGTTGGACGACGGACCCTGACGAGACCCCGGGTCCCGAATATCCTGGAGTGCCGGGGGGTCTGCAATCTACCCGAGGATCGAGTCGGACACCGTGGTGGATCCCTCGAGCGCGGGGCGCGGTGGGCTCAATCGCGAGGTTGGTCGGGAGGCGGTCGGCCCCGAAATTCCCTTCGCCAGTCTCCCCATGTCTCGCGATTCGGCCAGGAAATTACTCTCCAAGAAATTATTCCACACTGTTCATGCTTGCATGAATGAGGTACCGTAAGAGGAAGAGAAATTTTCCCCAAAAGCGTCGACGATTGCTCAGGATTTTCATCAATCCAGCCGAGATGCGAGTCATCTCCGCTCCCAAAAAGACGATTTGACTGTGATATGATAATATACTCCGGCATAGTAAAATAGCGTAAATTATGCTGTACAAAAGCCATGGTTAATCTCATTTTGTAAATATCTTAAACACAATGGTAGTGGCTGCGGAAGAGCTCGAGGCTACGCGTCACAGATTCTACTTAGGAAGAATTCCGAGCGGTCGAACCCGGACGATGTCGAGCGTGTGACGTTCAAGCCTCGACAAATCATGAGTTTAAAAAATGGAGATTTTTCTTGACTGTGCCGACATGAATTCGTCATTTTTCAGGCATGAGAAGTTTGAGACCTTTCTCGATAAGGCGCCGGGCTAAGGTTACAAGAATAATTCAGAGCACGAGAGTTCCATATTGACCCGCAGAATATTTATTTGCGCTCCATATAAAAGTTAATGCAAAACACCCAAATCTCGCGAACAAAGTCATGCATACGGTTGTAAATACGGGTAAATAAGACAATAATATCCACTTCACCATAAACCCCAGCTGAAATTCATATGAAATTGAGATGGTTTGGTAGTGTAACGGGTTAACATGCCAGAATGACAACTGAGTGGTCCTGGTGTAAATGTCTGCCAAATTGAATGAATTGAACGTCTGTGTATAATTTGAATGATAAAATAAAACTTGAACGATTTCATTTTTACAATTTATTTGGAATACCAAACCCTATCGGTTTCTACACTCTCGTGTCATTTTCTAGGTCATAGTACCCTTGAAAATGACACGAGAGTTTTGAAACCGGTAGGGTTTGGTATTCCAAATAAAGTGTGATAAACAAATCGTTCAAGTTTTATTTTATCATGTCACTTTTTGACAAAGTATCGCCTGACTCGATCCAACTTATTCCAATTGTAATGCCTACGTATTCATCAGTGAAGCCCTACCATTGGCTTTCTTTCTACTATTGTACAGATTTGGAAGAAAAATAATAACCTTATGGTGTCTTAAAACTCGGGTTACGTAGCAATCAGTTAGTTCTGGGTTCACCTCCCAGTGGATGAGCCTCTAATCTTATTCCTACAACTGCCTCTCTTCGATGAATAATTGCCGGCTAAACTTCCTCCCTCCATCCAATAATCTTCTCTATCCGCAAGTACCCGTCGGCAACCTTCACGGCCACCAACGGAGGGCGCATCCCACAATTACAGCAATCGCATCTGCAACTCAACGTGCGCCCCTGGGAAGTACTGTCAATATTATTACTAGGTCTTCCACTGTTCGGGAGGCGGCGAGGTTTCACGGAGGGAACGGCAGTTGCTGGACCTAGAGGATTAAACAAGAATCAAACCTTCCCGTCATTGGCTCGCCTATGTGTAACGGCGCGCGGCTTTGAAACCAAATCCACCGAACGACGGTGTAAATAGAGTTGGGGTTAAATATACTCCCCGGCAGCGAGGCACTGGATCCCTCTGTGATCACCTAGAGCGCACATTAATGAGAGTCGAAAGGCAGTGGCACGTTGGAGTAGCCCCGAACAGACTTCAACAATGGTAAGTAATTATTAGCGAGAAAATTCACTACGTGAACACAAGTAGTTGATTAATTTATTGCCGTCGAAATCGAAAAAATTGGTTCATTAGGGATCTTATCTATTTTAGAAAGCTTTGGCTTGCCTCACAGATTGGAAAGTTAGTTAAACTTCCTGAAAAAAACTACATTGCCAGCAATTTTTATAGTCGCGTCAAAAATTTAACATTAAATTGTAAGAATTCCATGTCTTTGCAAAATGTATATCATTTTCAGAACTTTATTGGTATTATTTTAAATCATTCATGTCTGCTATATTTTTAAAGAAGTATTTTTAAAGTCGGTGATAGTCCTAGAAATCTTTGTAATCACAAAAATGTTACTATCTATTATTTGTTCTGGTTGGAGACAGTTACCAGTTCCACACCTCTAGGGCCCATGGGAATGGAGGTTATTTCGAATGAAAGAAGAAGGGAGAGGGTGTATATAGAATAGATATTAAAGTGAGGCTACACGTTCCCTTCCAAGCTGATGTTCTCACATCCTGTATATCTCTGAGCATTAATAAATCCGCAAATACATTAATAAAAATGATTTCTGTAGCATTGGTAGCATACTTACAAAGTAGTGTACGTTGGAAAAAGTTCGCAATTAGAGAAGTATTGACAGGTTTGTATTAATGCTTTAAACGTCGAAGTTTCGCTAACTTTACTCGGGTAAATTGTAGTGCATGTTGGTGGTAATTTACCTCCTGCCACATATTCTCGAGATAGCGCGCAGGGTATTACGTAGATGTAGATGGTTTCCGCTTGTTCATGAAGCCGTGGATTGGGTACAGCGAGGCCGTGGGTCAGGAACGAGAGGACTGGGAGATAGCTGCAGCGATCCGATAGAAGAGACGCGAGTGAGATATCATGCGAGCGAATGAGGGGAGAGGATATGAAATCACTTCCCGAAGATATGAGAATGACATGATGAGTGGTGTACAGGCGTCACCGATGCCTTTTCCGGGCCATTTCCACAATTAATGTCTATTTACCAAACCACGCCCCGGAAAATTCCCGACCTCTGATCTCTCCCCCTCCATTCATGAGAATCGAAAAAACTCCCAAAAATATGGGAAAAAATCGGTTGAGAAAAATAGAGCACCATCGCTCGACAGTTACCAGCTGGGGGTTTTTATGACGATGAGGCAATCGTGGAATTGCCAGCTGAATCAGGGCAGAGCTGAATCACCTTTTTTGTACAAAAAAAACGATCTATAGTCGGGGTAATCGGTTTACTATATCAGAGACAACTAGCCCCCAGGGAAAAATCGTCATATTCGTCTCCTTTGTGTCTTTTACGGCCGGATTGATGGTCGTAACTCTTGACTCATTTGGAGCGCATGTAGTGAATATGAGAGAGGAATGACCACAAGAGGGGATAGCGATATTAAAAATCCAGAAACGCATTTTGCTAGAATTTTGGTACTGGTCAGAACAAAACGATATTGGCTTTTATAAAAAAGAGAAATTATATCACCTGTCACATGAGGCTTGCTTCATTTTATTGCATGATCCTTTCTCAAACGTTTTAGTTCAATATTTTGGCCAGCATTGTTACTCTTTTGCATATACTAATGCACAAGATAAATGCAATTTTCATTTTTAGAAATAACAGGCATGTTAAGTTAATGCATGATAAAAGTTTGGCGCGTTGCATTTTGTGTATTGATTGGGTGTCAAAATTCCGCGTTAAAATAATAGGTATGTATATTGAATTCAGATTGCGCATGAAAGAACTTACTTCTAGGAAACTCCTGCGGATATCAAGATATCGAAAGATATCGGACCTCTCCAATTTTATTCTCGCTACATTCTTGACACTTGACTAGCAAGCGGGGTTATTTCCGATCGGTTCGAGCACTCGGTAACTTAAACTCGAAACTCGATATCACCCACGAGAATAAAAGGATTTTTTCCGCTCCAATCGCAATCCGTTACTCACGCCCAATTTCCATAAGAGGCTGGGATAGTAAGATTTAGACGTTGATTCTCTAGCCTGCCAAGATGAATCAAAAGAGCTGTTCCGGACTCGTGCCCAGAACGGTGAGGTAGAGCGTCTTACGGGACGAGGACGATAAATGATCGATTTCCACTGGAAAATATTTTACTACTCTTGGTCTTTAGTTTGCATGCGAGGAATTAAATGTCGAGCGAGCAGTACCAAGTATTTTCTGCCGAGTCACGCCCAAAATCCTTTTAACTGACTAGATTTTGGACTGAGAGTAATCCCAAGTGGTACTCATTTTTGTGACTATTTAAAAAAAATAAGATTTTGATTTTTTGTGATTACTTTTTTTTTTTAATTTTGATTGATAATAGAGCTGCAATATAAATGAATGATAGAGAGCTGCAATATGAATGTAATGGCGTATTACTTTGGAGAATGGCTATCAAACTGATATCAAGTGAAGGCGAAGCATAGCATCATTACAACATCTTTACGCGCAATAAATCTTCCAATATCATCAACATCAACCCAACTTTCATAATTTTCTGAGAAAACACAAGGACTAAGCAAATTGTGGCCATGCTTGATCCTGTGAAATATTTCGATATTTTGCCTTGATTTTTGGATCTCCGACTACTGTGAAATAGAAAGATGGATCAACATGAGTCTATAGGATAGAGTGGAATAGGGTCGCAGTGTGATGCGCGAGTGATTCCCCGTCTCCGTCTTGAGTCTTCTCCGGAAGGTGTGCTAGGTGCCTCTTGGCAAGTTTGACTGTAAAAAGTTTGTTCTGCTCTCTTTAATACAGTCATTTATTTACTAAAATAAAAAATATATTTAAAGAAACGTACAATATGATAGGTTGAGATAAGCTAAATTCATCATCGCCATCTGGTGTTCTGCCTGCTGGCAGGTCCCGTACACCGCTGCTGTCTCCATCCGCTTCTGTCCCAAACCTTCTCTTAGCTAAATTAGGCAAAGAAATAAAACGCAACATGCCTCTATTCGTTCAATGCACCTCACTTCTTCACTTCTGTTGGAAAGCTACTTTCATTTAGTTGGGAAAACATTTTAAAATAATTGAAAAATGTGTAAAAGCCTTATTTAAACATATGCTAACCAATGAGGAGATCCTCCACGAATATACCAAGAAATGAGTTACATTAGTCGTACATGGATGAATTCCAAGTGACTTCTCCGTGATCCCATGCTCGAGGGTAATGAAGAACTCTGGACTTAGATGCATAACGAGCTTTCTAAAAATCTGTTGGGTTAGACGCATGTTCCCTCGTTTTCGGCTATCATGCTGATGAGCTGGCTTGAGGTCGTAGGATTTTTCAGGATAACCACTCAAATAATATGAAATTTTAAGTTCATTGCTTCGTTCGGGAGTTTTCTCTCTTGTAACTTCACGCTACTAAAGTTCTCGTCTCTCATACTAATTTATGGTATAAGGGGCCACATTTACCCAAGCTCATGGTTTCATTTTTTTTAACAATAACAGGCAAACTTGTCACACACTTTGAAAGCCACCAGGAATTCACCAAAGTTCTCCACGAGGCAGGAACCTTCATTCAAAGATATCAAATGGCGCAGATCTTCATTCCCGACTCTAGTGTTCCACGGCCCTAACACGCTTAACGGACAGTCAAACACTCACGCACCGTCCCTCAAACCACTATCCGAACTCGATACGAATTCTTCAAGGTTCTTCGACTCATTGCAAATTCTATTTGCCTCATCTCGCGGCGTGCTTGTCGGGCACAGGCGCACAGCTGGAATGTCATATCCGAGGTTCCAACGCACGGGACGCGAACCAATGTTACGAGACATTTGCAGAACGGACCTTGCACATCTGACCGGCCTGCCTCCCATTCCTCACCCACAGAAGCCCAGAGGTACAGGTTGATTCACACGACACATATTTCAGGACTAGACCTGTGCACCGATGGATAAAATATCGGCGGCGGACGCCGGCTGAAAATGGGTCGGCGGCCGAGCCAATGGTTTTTACCGGCGGCGTACTTACCCAGCCATAATGTATTAACATGTATTTAAACACGTTAAAGCATAAATGTTTCAATTTTTCTCATTTTAAATATGTTAAATTATTTATATTACGTAAAAACTTATTACACTTTTATTTACGTATGCGAGAAATTTCTTTTAATTTTAAGTATTTAAGCTAATATCGTATCGTACAACTTCTACCAAACCTAATATTCTACCCTTTCATTACTAAATTTTAATGACAAATTCATCACTAATTTATCTGTTATGTCAAATGCGAGGGAAAAATTTCGTTGTAAACAGATATGTCCATTTCACTGTTATAATTTTATTTATAGTTTTTCAAATATGACATACTATTCAAACGATCCTGTATGTATTTTTATCGCCTCTTGCATTCATCTTTACCACCATATTGTAAATTTTGAGAGCGGAGGATTTTATGAAAAAGGCCTCCCGTTTTTTAGATTTTTATTAAAAATGTAGTATTTATAGATTAATATCCGAATTAATCAGACGAACAAATGGCAATATAAAAAAATTAACTCTTGGAATTCAAAGAGGACTTCCAGAAAAACAATACAAACTTTTACAAAACATTTAAAAGAAACTATTGGTGTACCAACTCCATAACCATCGCCTTAGAAAAGAAAATGGGAAACTGGAAATCAATAATCAAGACAATGGCTGAGAATTTGTTAATTATTTCGAAATACTTCCGAACTGCCCCTAACGCAAGCAAAGATTCCCACCAAAAGATCCCAATGAAACCAACCCTAATTCACAAGTATCAGATGAAGAAGAAACCACAAGAAAATTAAAAATCCCCAAAACATGAAAGCATCAGGTGAAGATGGAATCATAGTAGAACTCGTGATAGCAGCTTGACCAAAAACCATAGCAGAAATAACACAGGAAATACAACGCTTTGGTGAACTGAACAAATCCCTAAGGACAGGGAAAATGTCCTTATTCATCAATTTTATTAAAACAAGGAGACAGAACATATGTAAACAACTACAGAGGAATTCCACTCTTTCCTGTCACATATGAAATTCTCTCACAATGCTTTCTTGTTCAGTAACAACTTAAATCCAAAATTGACAAATATCAAGCAGGCATCAGGCCAGGTAGATCACTCCCGGAATAAACTCTAAATCTAAAACTAACAATTCGGCACCAAATAATGTACCTACTGCAAGAATATTATCTGCACCTTCGTTGACTTCAAAAAAGCCTCTGATTTAGTTGATCGCAAATATATTGATCGAATTTTGACTAGGGCAATACCTTTAAACACATACAACCATTAGACAGACGATCACTGACAAAAAATGTTAAGTAAAATTCAGGGGCAAAATTTCTGGATCCTTCGAAATCAAAACAGGAGTAAGTCAAAGAGATGGACTCTCAACATTACTCATAATTTGTGTCCTAGAAAAAGTAACTCAAGAATGGGGAAAAGAAAGATGAAGTCTCAAAATTGATCAACCAATCAAATTAGGGATAACAAATGTAACAATTGACAACCTGGTTTCAGCAGGAACCGTCATGCCCAGGCGATATCTTGCACTTCTGCAGGTGGTACTCGGCAGCGGCCGAGGATCCGGCCGATCGAGTACCAATCATCAAGGATATGACGTTTGGATTTTCCATGTTTTTCTTCTTGATTCCCTCTTCCTCCCCCGCATACGCCCTCTCCCAAGATTTTCCAAGCCTTTACGGATTTTATTTTCCACCCCTCACCAGCAGTGGCGAATGATCCATCTACACTGTAGATTCTACAGACATCTGTCTCTAGATTCTATAGACATCCGACTTAAACCTTTTGGACTTTCAATGTTCTAGTTTGTGATTTCCCCTTATCTCCCCAGCACACGCCCCTTTCCCAGGGTTTCTCCGAACGGTTACTATTTTCCAGCCCCACGCCCTTCTGAAACTGCTTTGTTTGACGCATATCTCTTCCGTCACCCACATTTTTCACAAATATATTTTATACCCATATCTTTAACAGTATGATGATGATGACATAATATCAGGACTAGTTGAGTTAATTCTTTCATTAGTGAAACTGCAAGTATTTTCTATGTAATAATGGAACTTTTTCACCACATCACACCTAAATCTGTATTAGATAGATTTGACGACCTCGTAGTCAAACATTATCGGAAAGGCATTCAATTAGAGCAGAAAACATAGCTACGACCTAAGTAAAAATATCACCGCATGTTTAGAGCTATGTTCAGTTAGAACAGAGAAGTCGAAGTAAAAAGGAAATTAATTTGGTGGTACATTAATGTTTCAATTTACAATGCAGTACCACAAATGTCAAAATAAGTTAGATATCCTGCCTTCCGTCTTCTATACTTCAACGATTGTTCGAAAAGTACGGTAGTACCACCAAGTTTTTTAATCGAAAGGCACTCCGTCGAAAAAAACAGGGATGCAAAACGAAACAAGAAAAATGATTAGTTTCGTACCGGAACAAAACTATAAGCTTTCTTATTCATTGTGACTTCATTTCAGATTGAAACCTTAAGTCTGGCTTGGTTTTAGTTTTGTTTCGGAAAGAAAGTAGAAATTGAACCAAATATGACATTCCGGAACTGTTCCTTCTCTCGAATACAATCTGTAGTTTCGGTTTAAGTGATAGATTTATGATAGATTTATGATACTCTTATGATAGACCGTCGACAATAAAACGACTTGTCTCAATGAAGACCATAGCGCAAGTGTCTATATTTGTTCTTTCTAGTTCACGCAAACACCACCACCAGATTTTCCACGGCCCAATCATCTTTGGAGCAGACATGCGCCTGCTCCCTCCTTTTAGGGAATGCCCAGTGCCTGGGAAATCCGGAGAAAAAGCGGCGCGCCTACCTTGAACCACTGCACCGCTCCCCCTCTGTCAATATCACGCCCTAGGTATCAAAACTGCCCCTTTAGAGGGCCATTTTCAGTGGTCATCGACCTCAAGGACGATGTGGACAGAATCTTTCCATAACACTTTAGGTAAAGCAAAAGACAAAAAAACAAGAGGGGTCATTATTGCTTGAGAGCCATGCATGGAATATCCGTCACCTTGTTCGATTATGCGGCCTGTTATATCATTATTTGAATCTCCTATTTCACAATGTTGATTAGAACGGCATCGAGAGGGAAACTGAGGATAACGCACTAAAGGCTTGAGCAGGGTAATATCCATGCCGAGGAAGCGTGGACGTGTGGTTGCTGGCTCAAAAAAAATGGTAACTTAGTTAATTCCTATCGCACAGATTTAACTGAGAGAATATTTTCAACAGCACATCAAATATGGGCAGAAGAGCAGCTCTCTTTTTTCAGTAGTTATTAAGTTGTACGTTATTATGACAAGTCCGTAGTAATAATTGAATATAAGTATAGTCCCGATGCATAGGTGGCAATGGTGGGTAAATGACCACCTATGACGGCCGCCGCCGACACGGAAGACCGGCGGCGCGCCTTACATAATCCATCGGCGGCGGCGGCGCACAGGTCTATTCAGGACTAAATGTTCTACTCGATTGAGCCCACACAAAATTGGATACTGAAAGCATTGCGTACGATCCAACTCCCCGTTTCCATTTCTAACGCCACGGTGTTAGCATAAAAACTATTGAATTGCTGGTATTGTTTATTCATTCTCAATTATTCTCTTCAAATTATTAACAACCCTCAACTTTCATTTTCTTTGATCATTTTTAGGACGCATTTCCTGGATCAAAATTGCAGTTTGTAAGTACTGGAAAGCTTTTCGCACATGAAATCAATCGCTTTGTGATTAAAACAGTGTTGACATTAGTTTATTTCTGCCTCTGGTATACCTTTAAACGCACTACTCGCCTCTGGTTGGTAGTTGGATACCCAGATGCCTTGGCCTGATAAGTCAAATATCTGTGGCGCGTATTACGACTAGGAGGGTTATTTCTCAAGAACATTTCTATGCATCGTAACACCATAATTCAGAAAAGCTGCTAATTAATATGCTATTACTATTTCGCACGCTATGAAAAGTGTAAATGACACAAATAATTTTAGGCGCCATTCCCAGAGTTATTCGAAGTATGTCTTTCCCACACTAGGAAGGGTGGCAGTGTAGGCCATCACTTTTAATACCACACGGTCATTTTTGCTTATTAAAGCATAATTTCCGTAATATTTGCAAACATTATTTGATTTAATTTCACATAAGTCATCTCACCTCCCATTTGCTGCCGTATGTTTTGAAGGTTTTCACGGAAGCTGAACGATGATTACGCTTAGATTATTTCATATTACTTAAGACCTTAGCCCTATGACGAGCGTAGCATTCAGGCACCAGATTGTAGGCTTCCAGGGCGGCACTTGTCCAACGTGATTGGCTCAAATGTGATAGCTGGTAATGAAGGTGGCATTTTGGGCTTGGTGCACCGATAAGCGGTGCGGAAAGGAAAGCGGTTAGAAGAGCTCGGCCTATAATATATATCCGGCTCGAATGCCGATTGCAGAAGAGCTTGCCACTGTGGAAAGCGGCATTGATAATGAATGGCCGGAATTAATTCCCAGAGGAGGAAACTAATAGTAAAAAAAGGTGGATTAAAATCCTTGCCTGGGAGTAAGCGGCCATGAAATGCTGGTGCAGGAGGCTTTGATGCCGGATGATTGGTTTTATATTTCAGTCGGCGATCGAGATGAGAGTCGCAGTTGAATTGCCAATTGATGCCGCACCCAAGTGATATAGTGGCTCTTTTATTTTTTGGGTCCCGAGAGCGGAAGAAATACGGCTTCCTCGGAACTCTCTGGCCTGGCCGGAAGAGAGTTTTTACGTTTCAAGTCCCCATTGCCGCTTCCGTATAAAAAATGAACACCAAATGCCGATGCTTCATGTAAAATTGATAATACTCGTGATGGAGAAGCGCGTTATTGCACAAGTTTTGGACGTATCTCTGGGGAATGTTTTTGTTCAGACTCGGGGAGTGGGGAGGGGGGGAGGAAGTGTGTTGTCAGCTGAAAGTCGATGCCAGATTAATGGGCCTCATATCAAGGATTGAATTCCAGATTCGGATGGTGGGGATGTCCTCTCCTGACGCTGAAGAGACTCTGAGCTTACAAATCGAACTGGACGTTAACGATGGGGTCTAGTTGGAAATTGACGCAAAAAAAGAAGACCGAAATAGGAGTGGGAGCTTTACCCCACGGCGGACAAAAAGTCCGCAAACCCGTGGAAAATGACCTGGATGTAAGTGATGCGACGAAAAAAGAAAATGAAACGGGGAATGGCTGGTGAGGAATGGAAAAAATTGAATCTAGAAATCGTAAGATTTGGTGAAATTAGACACTGATGCATAGGCAAAAGAGTGGATTAGATATTTGGAATTGTGAGTATGAAATATGATTCACGTATGTAAAACTAAAATAGTTATTGATAAAAATCCCTGAAGAGCAAAATAACGGCCATTTCAGATATTCTTAATTGGAGATAGGAATTTAGCGAAGCTTTAGCTCTTATGATTGGTCTCATTACCGGATGCTCACCGGCTCACCAGTCGCAAAACGGAAATACAAACTTCATCACAAGAAAGAAAATCAATCTTCTTCTTTTCGCCACATTGAAACGCTGAAAAGATCTCACTTCATGGTAAACCACAAGTACGGAATAAAGACAGAGAAACATTATTAAGAGTTTCAAATATAACAGAGTTGATATTTTAAAAATAAATATCATCTCATTGTATATGTATGAGTGTATATGCATTTTTCATGAAAATGGAGTTATAGGTGGGCACATATTTACTGAATGGGTGAGTGTATTTAAATATCTTGGTTGAGCAATTCAACTTAAGAATTCCTTCGATTGAAACGCACCTCTATAACTGGTCTAACTCATATTAATTTGCTCTATTGTGACGAGCTATACACTTATTAGCCCTCATTGAGCGTCAGAATAAAAATATATCATAACGGTACTAAAAGAATAAAAATCGACAGTAATATGTCTTGAATCTAAAAAAGAACCAGCCATGCTCCGCAAGATGAAATCTTTCAGAAAAAAATAAAGAACAAAGTAAAAGCAGCGTATCAATTTCAAGGTGAAGCTGGAGGCATGAGCACTCTCGAGCATTTCAAGGACAAAAAAGGCTGCTACTCGTATCATTATATGACCTTCAGTTTGCCTTCATTAAATGGAAAAAAAAGAGAAGACCACCCATGCGTGAACTTTCGTGACCTTAATTGTAATTATTTATTGCTGGACTACTGACACTCCACCGCCATTGTTATGAGAAACTTACTCCGGTGGAATTTTTAAATCTGCGTGCTGATACCAAAATAATGAACACTGAAAATTACATTTCACAATTGGACATTGTTTCCTTCTAAGATTTTCTGCATATGCTCAGTATAAGGAAGGAAAACCCATAAATGGTTGGGTGATGACAAATTTTGAGCTTTCACTGGTAAATATTCTTACCTGCTCCATGTATCATTAAAATGAATGACATTATAAGCTAATGCATGACTGTTCTTCCATATGGTACCGTATTTTTTATTAAGAAAATTCTCATTAAATTAATACGCCCGAAAGACATACATAAGCCTACACTGCCGGTGATGATTATTGGCTTAAGAGAGTGACTGAGATCGCACTGCCACTGAAATCTAGGGGCAAACCATTCTTTACTAGCTTCTACACATTTCACGTATTATCTATATGCATGACATATTTCATGAAGACTAAAGAAGGAAGACAAGTAATGCATTTTGCCTAAATAGCCTCTTATATTAGCAAAGTAAGGTTGTAGTTACCATAATTAAACTGATGAGATAGCATAAGGACCATGGTGACTTGTTTCTTGGCTCAGGGGTTACAAAATAGTAATTTTTAAAAACGGCTTCATGAAATATTTGTTTGAAATAGATTAAATCGGCTGTCTCTTGATGGATACTATGCAAATGTGCAAAAAATCCCTCAGTAAAGCAATTTGCGTGTCAGCTGAAACCATTACACGATACATGAGCAAATGAGGATGATGTGCAAAATCCATTTGTCATCACATTGACCCAATAAATGCTTGCCAGATATTTTTTTCTTAGATGTAGCAATCGAGACTTTGAAGAATCATTTCCTGTTATGCTCAAAGAGAGACTATTTCTTCGATGTTTCACTTGACTAGAGAAATAAGAAATCATGAAAAATTGCCTGCATGCCAGAGAAACCGAAAATTAGCACGGATTCAGTGTATTGGGTACCTGGTCACCTAATGTTCAAGCCACGTCCATACATTTATAAGAAAACACAGAAAAGGAAATCTTTTTAGTATTTGAGCCAAAAATATGAGGATAATGAGTTTTCATAATTTTGTGGCGGAAAGACAAAGATTGAAAACGGACCTCGCCGCCGGTCCCGACTGCCTACAGTCTCGAAAGACGCCTCCGACTGGGATTGCACAACCGTTCCGTAAACCGCTGCCCCTTCGAGCGAAAAGAGAAGAACAGCCGAGAAGAAACAAAGGGATGACACAATGCGCACAACAAAACGGTTTAAGGGGTGGGGCGGGGAGCCGGAGGAGCGTGGCAGGGTTTGAGAGAGGAAGTGGGGCTCGAGGCTTCCGTCGTGGAATGAAAGGCCTTCGACACGAAAAGGGAAGAAGCCCAGGAAATGCGCGGCAGACAAACATGTGGGAGGACGACATCACGGGGGAGGGGGCGTAAGTGGAGAGGCGGGGGGAAGAAAGAACGAGGGGCGGGCAGGAGTGTGAGGTGGGGAGAGGGGTATGGCGCAAATGAACGATGGGACCACAGTTGCCACTTTTATCACCTCGTGTAACACCGTCCGTCGAGCCTGTCAACAGCAGAGGTCATTAGCGCCAAAAAGTTCGACACAGAAGGTTCGGAACCAAAAACACACCTTATTTTTTTAGAAAAGCTTAGTTTTTTCTTAGATGGTTGGCTCTTTCTCAATCTACATACAACCCAGCGAAGCAACAGAAGCGTGAGGTGGGGATTAATATTGACCGTTGCCCAATTAGTTAACGATTCTTATGGAGAGCACTAATACCAACCTACTCTCGGGGTGTTCGCCTCAACATCTACTAACTACCCTACGAGCCAGCCCAATAATGCCAAAATTTCAATGCAAAATTTAAGAAAGCTACTTTGGGAAATAATAATTGCCCAATGGAAGCCTCCTAAATTTAGAGTAAGGATAGTAAATTGCTCGAGTGTCAACACCCCTGCTACTATTGACAACACTGCACCAGGAACCTCATGGAGATTTACACAGGAAACGAATTCCCGCTAGAGCTAACTGCCATCGACTAAAATAGAAGACTCAGTAGGACCACACCCATGAAAACGGGAAGATAATTGAAAAACGTTAGGACAGGTGTGATCTTTTTTAGTGATCCGATCTGTTTTTGTTTCTTTAGAATGTGGTTTTCACGAGGAAGGATTTGAATGTCATTTAACTCATTTTATGGATGATTTCGGAAAAACATGTCGTCTAATTCATATGAACAAAAAATTGTAGTCCTTTGCTCAGTTTTCTCGAGGATCAATCTTGAATTGACGTGTTCATCAAACGGACTAACATCAGATGATAAGGCTTTTTGGTACATATCATATTTAAAATACCTTTTCTTTCTCAGATTCTCGGGCATCTTTCTCATATTTTCACATCCATCAATTCTGGAGATATTGTGTGGGGTTGAAATGATACCCATCGTGTTGTTCTGAAACGTGCCTGATATAAATTTTTCAAGCCATCTAAGCCTACCGACTAGCCTCCAAATCTCCATTGACTCCCAGTCTAGTGCACGTATCACCGGGGAAAAGTTCTCCGTCAGTGGCAGTTTTTATGAAGCGTGCGGCTATTCTTTGTGCATTGTTTATCGCATGACATACAATGTTATTTGCCGGGCCCCAAAATTTTCACAGGTTTCTCAACATGTGGCCTGATGAAAGCAAAAGAAGAAAAAAAGAAATCAAAAGAATAGAAAATGGTAAAGTCATGTTCGATTGTTCAATCAATTAATACCACCCTCCGATGATACATTTTACAAAATTCAACCTCCAAGCTCTTGGAATAAATGAAAAAATATGTTCATTGCCCAATGATAAAGGATTAACGTAGTCTTTGAATACAAAATTCGTTTGTTTACAAAATACAAAAATTGTTTCGCAAAACAGTATCCACTTGGAGTAAGTTACTTACTCATAGCTCCCGTAAGGAATACCATCGAATCCAAACTGTCGATTTTGCCTTCAGCTAAATATTAACATTTTAAAGACAACCAATGATTACGGAGGCACACAGACATAGTTCCAACGAGTTGATTAGGTTTATTTCACCCTCTTGCAGCTCGTTCATAGGAAGGAGGATTTTCATCTAAAGCTGAAGTTTGACCCCCTCAGGTTCAAGAGGAAATTACTGCACAGTAACGAAGCGCTATCTCCTATTCCTTACCACTCGAAGACAAGCATGTCTATTGATGTAGAGCTTCCTTTAGACGGCTAGCGAAGCCCTGCTCCTAAATTCTCCGTTCACACTACCACACGCTGGTAACTCATACCCAACTTTGCCGTGAGAAAGAAGTTTGGCGCTAACCTCAGTAAACCGTTTTGCCACAGTTGAGTAAACAGTGAAGGCGCTGGTCGGGCTTCTGTGATTCGTGTAATGGAAGCCAGTTAAAATGCATGGTTTGCATTTGGGAATCATAGGAGAGATGGGAACTTATTCACTCCGAAGAAATCAACCTCGCGGTATTTAATGTGTCTTGCCTTGAAGTAGTCATGAGCGACATATCACTGCTAACAAAATTAAATGAAATCATCCAGACGTAAAAAAAGTATGCCACATTTTTAATGGTAACAAAATAACAGTAATCACCACGCTACTTTCCAAAAAGAGACATCGGCACCCACACATAAAGTTTTAGTTATGATATACCACGGCTGCGCGCTCCAAGGGCGAGATAGTAAAACAAATGAGGACGTTCCTACGCACATGTCATGTCATAAATTAAACGGAATGCAGTTTAAGCGTTTCTTAATTTTTATAAAGAACTGAATTATTACTTACTGGAATAAGTTTTAGGAAAACGTAAACAAAAACCTTAGGCTGTGAGGGTGTTTTCACCGTAAGGTGAGACGCCAAAAGCTCGTTTCTCAAGGTCCAAACGTGAATACTTACATGACAAAAGCTTTCCCTCATAGAGAATATGTTTCTCGCCAAGGATACAACAATATATACTCCATAATACTGGTAAATGTCAAAATTTTAAGGCACAATGAAAAAATGAACGCTTTTGCCTAAAAATGTGCAAAATGTTAAAAAAATCTTCCTCCCAGTACCCCAAGTCACCAACTTTCCAGTTAGTTATCCATTTTAGGTGTGAACGGAGCATACTTTATCCCCACATCCCCTCCAGTAAGCAGTGTCAAGTACATGTCTTCGAGTTGGGATTGATACGGTGATGCGGTCGAGGTGCAGGTGGAGACTGGCGGGGTTTATCTTCTTTACTCTTCTACTTCCATAATCCCATCAAGGACGCGGGAGTGGTGTTGGCGCGGCAGGGGTGGGAGTGGGTAGTGCAAGGTTGGCGGTACACCGCAGTTTCCACCCGGCAGGAGGACGAAGAAGCGAGCCATCGCGGGAGATAGAATGGGGCCGCCGCCCGGCGATGAATGGCTGTTCGGCGCGTCATCACTCCCTCGCGTGTGGTCAGAATCCGTGCGCGCTTTCACGGAGTGATTATTATCCCAGAGCGCCACACCCACCCAACACATCTCTTCACCGGCCGCTCCTCCTTCACCCCTATCCCTCCATGCTGCACAATGCCGGAACCATTTATCGGAACAATGAACGACGCTCACTGAGAAGCGATCATCCGAGGGGCCATGCTTCGCATCGCGAGGGGCCGTATTTGGCGCGGAAATCTGTGGCCGAGAACGGAACGGCGAGGCCGGTAAGTGAATTTTCACCAAAACTTCCGAGCGGGTATTAAATTTTTCTCACATTACGGATAACGCACGGCATCTTTGGCGAACCGAGGTAACGGTGATGGCAAAATCTTTTGAACGGAATAATATGTAGCGAAAAGAGAGAAAAGCATGGCTATAACGCATCTTTCACAGATATACCCGTTTCTCTAATGAAACTGTTTCTATTCAATCTCTTCCCTTCCGCAAGAAGGAACGAGGCCTTCAGCTTCCCCTTGCTATTTAAGCCCACGAGTATTCCAAAATATCGAGTTCAGATAGCTAAGTTAATAAAGCGTCGGGCCAATATTAGACCGTTTAGAAAACAGCACTTGAGACATAAAGGACCACTGCTTACGCAAATTTGAATGGAGGTGCTTAACTACAGTTATGAGGCGGCAACTGTTATCTGTATCTTGCCAGAAGATTGCTCAATCACATGAGCTTAATGGAAATTCGCAAATCATAAAAGGAAGAATATAACTACGCATCTTAACTAAAGGCATACAGCTTAGAAGTATGTCTAAGATTGTATTTGAATGTATCTCATAGTGAATTGACAAAGAAAAGGCTTATAAAATTTCATGGTGAAATCTTTAATCTAAACTGTACCTAAAACATCAAACCTAATTTTTAACACATGGTACGCTCGAGAAGTGGATAATTATAAATTTTATTCAAATTTAGTGTTAATAACCTATCTCTTTCGAGGGCTAAACTATTTGGGAAATAAGAATCACTGACTCAAATGCCCAGTCTAATATGTTTCCGCATCTGCTCCAATGCGTAATCAGGGTGGTGAAAATTAAAAACAGGTGACAAGCCGACCCTTTCCGCAAACACACTCCAAGGATAATGCACCATTGTTTTTTTAAAGCCCCCTGAGAAACGGGGTCAAGTGAGGCCAATGATTTTCGCCGAGAAAGAAAGGCAAGCTTGAGACATTCTTTTCTCACGAGGCATTCTCGTGGAGTAGAATGCTGGTCAATGCCACTGAAACCTGGCCAATGTCACTGATCTTCAACTGTACTCGACCTAGTATCATTGCAGCAAGAAATTGTCGTTTGACTTAAAGAAATCTTAGTCTGGGGTAAATAAAAAGCAAATGATGGCTTAATTGCAATATTATGACGATTGGTAACACCTACAACGAGAATGAATAGATGGCTCCAGTAAAACAGACCCTGTAATTTTTAGAAATTATAATCTAAATACTTAAAATGTGATTAGTCCAATGTAACGAATGATTAAAAATTGGCGGTGATCACCAATTCATTACTCTGATAACCGTACACAGGTCCCTACTCAAGTTAAATGCTGTATCAAATTAGTTAACCTAAGATGAACAATTTTAACTCTCATGATAAGGCATATGACTATACTGAAAAGATATGTTCTAATGTATAGGCATTGACAACAAGGCTATTTACATGGAAGAGAATCACGGACACGGGACATTATTTCTTTCCATGAGTGGAATCCAGACGTTGTAGGTGAGGAGACCAAGGTGCTCTCCACATACTCCTCTTCAATGAACAGTTCAGGATAACATTTAGGAGCGCAAAGGTCACATCTGGGTATGATGTGAAGCCAAATAGTTTTCAGACAAACTACAGCTCGATCCTCTCATCACGCCAGGTCAATAAAGGTAACTTTACTTTAATGAGACATAATATCGTCTCTTCGCATTCGTATTGAATCCGGTCACCATGCGGAGCATTATTAGAATAAATCCATAATACTTACGAAACTGCATTGATATTATTTATTAACTTGAATGGCAAACGATGGCACTTTAAAATTATGTTTTGCATACTGTCCATGAAGACATATGGCTGCACAAATGAGTTCGCTCCTCTCGCCCCTGCCATTGAAACTAGGAAAACTGGAGTTAGCGGAATAAAGGCCATCGATGCCTATAGCCCATGAATAAAATAATACAAGTTCACGTATAAAATGAACAACGCGTCGCCATCTAGCTTTGACGAGGTTGCGATGACTATAATTGAATGACACAGCAGTGCATTCAAAGGATGACAGAAACCAGAACTGCGGAAGCCACGGTTGTGAAGCTATTCCGCGTGCCTCTGACAGAATGAGTCCCCAAAGCCACCCCCGGACACAGCCGGGGTAGCGGTAACGGTGACCTTCAAAGTGGATTGATATAACTGGCCAGCCGCCCTCGAGAGGAACTAATAACTCGGCCGATTCATCACGCAACACGTCACCCGCGGATACGCAAATGGAACGCTTTTCGCGCCCGGAGTGTCGGCAAGCAGGGAAAACAAGCTTCTCCGTACTCTTCCGACCCCCGGCGCCCGTTCTGCGGGAAATAAAGAACATCATGCCCGCGTGATTAACGCCATCCTTCTACTCTACACCACCCAAGCACACCTTCCTACAAACCCATCCCCCGATTCTCGCCCGCACAAATACGACCACTACAAACGCAGTCGAGTTTTCTTTACGGCCCGGTCGAGCTCAAAGGAACGAATAAGAAGAGAAAAAAAAAAGGAATAGGGAAGGGCGAAGGCAAGGCGGGCAGGATTTTGCCAGTCGGGTCGCCTAACCCAACGGGATGAAAATGAATGCTTCCCGGATATTGGCGCGTCCCCAGAGAGAGAACGGTGGGTAAAGGTGATGGAGGCGGGGCGGGGGAGAAGGTGGAGGGGGGGAGGGAGGGAGAGCAGGAATTGGAGATCCCAAACGAAGCGAGAGGCGTAGGGATGCCGTTGATGCTCTGGGGGGCGTCTCTTATGAAGGGAGGCGGAGGCGGGGGGGTCGCGTTTGTCGCAGGTTTTTCTCGGCTCGGAGAGGAAAAGGAAGGTGATGAGAAAAAGGCCTTCCTTCTCTCTCCCTCTCTGCCTTCCTTTTTGAGGTTTCCTTTTGAAGTTGAAACATAGGGCGGTCGGGACGAGGCCTGATAGCACCCAGAACGTGTCCCCTCGCCGCCCACGCCTCCTTTTCCACCCACCATTCGCTCACTGCCTCCTGGCACTCACTCGACGCTCTCCCGGTCCACGGACTGATGCGCGGGAATGGAAGAGACCGCACGGCGGGATAACGCAGCGGAATATTGCAACCGATAAAAAGCGCAACTGCCCTCGCTGAATGGTTCAGTTAAGCAGTTAACTATAGGATAACAGAACGTATGGGCGCAAGAATAATATTTATGGTGCTGTGATGATTCATCTCAACAAATGTAATTCACAAATGATGTACACGATTAGTTACAGCGCGAGTTCAAGTATGGCGGGTAATTTATCGAAAACAGTTAGGAAGTGCCGTTATCTACTCTTTCTTAAAGAGATCCAGCCACCGCTATCCGTGTCAAAACAAATACTAAATTCCAGTAATTTGTTGAACTGGTTAAAAAATCCCATTTTCGTTGATGACATGCATAAACTATAAAATATGCTAGAATGTATGCAGAATAGTCCACAGTTATATTATGAATTAGCACTTTTTCGCGTCATGAGAAGCCAACTGCAGTGATTTTTATGTGGAATTACCGCATCTTAACCTCAAACATCGCAGTAACTGGCTCAACAAAACCAACCAACAAAAAAGATGGTTGGATGCCAGTATTATATTTGATATCAATGTCTCTGGATTTTTCTCTTCTTATGAACAGTTTTCTTATTGAAGTTGACATTCAAATAGCATGGAATTCAAATAGCACTTTTTTCCCAGTCTTTTTCCCATTTTACACCGTGTAATTTAAAGTTATATTTGCCACAACAACAGCGTGAAAAATTAACACTTTTATTTTCTCATCAGAAACGAGACAAGTTTTTCTACTAGTCGAATGAATAGGTGTAAAGTGACATTTCAGTTACCGTAGGGCAGACTGTATATCAGCCACTGACGTCTGAGGAGCTGATGCCGAAACGACAAACAGTATGGTCCTCTGTTATTGTTCCTGGCTGAATATTTTTACACTAAGAGAACTGAAGTTACTACGGTCTTCCATCGATAAGCCTCTCATCCGCGCAACTACTGCCGCATGCTTTGAACAAAGTCACATCAGAAGTGAACGAGTTAACGTAAAGACTAAGGTGGTTGGAACGATTTTCACTTTTGTACAGATTTGCGTGAAACTTTGCATATGCATCTTTATTAGTAATAGCTAAAGAAAAATAAGTTTTAAGTTACTGATTTGGTTTCGTGGCAATTTAATGCCATTACAATACGTTGCCTTGTGTCACTTAACATAAATTTCAACACAATTCGATGACACATGAACATATTTTCTTCAAATCACAAAAGTATATGCTTCATGCTAGTAAAATGATTCCAAATAAATATCAAGGTAACATTTGAAACGGAATCATACTTATTTGCATGCAGTTTTAACATAAATTTCAATTTCTGCCCCCTAAACCTCGAGTCATAACAATACTTTTATGGAGACGAAAATTTATTAAAAAATTCATGCATCATTTACATCATAGCATGTTTGGTTTTTTCCCAAGGAATGGATTGATGTACATAAGTGAAAAGTGATCTAGGAATATTTTTCCACTTGCTGGAAAAGTTACTAAAATATGCACTCAATGACATAGGATTCGTGCTCAAACCACATTAAGCCATCTTGCATTTGACGTTAACCTGTCATGGAATTTAAATTAAATTCAAATCCTAATTGCCAGTGAAAGCCAAGGAGTTTTGGCTCCGATGCATGCATTTTCATCATTCTATCAACAGAAAGGGTTTAACTTTCGTAAACACGCAATATCCATTGTAGTCAAAACTCCTTTGCTTAATTGGCAAATTGAGTTGATTTTTATTGAACTTTGTTGGTTCATCGCCATCTTCTTGTATTGCAGACATGAAACACATGTGAATCAAGAAAAACAATACAACTCCTCGTTAACAAAATTAGATAAAAAACAACAAAAACATCTCATCTACAGCTACTTCATAAATTATGCCTGATGGCTAATTTTTGAGGGGAAAAACAAATGCTTCATTTTCACGCGTCTACGTGCCATCCAAATGGTAAACTCTTGGTACCGGTCCTTCCCGGGCCCAAGGTCCCAATGGGCCCCCTCCTCACAACCTCCGCTCCCGTGCAACATCCCTTTCCCCGATGCCTGCGCTTCCTCCCCTTTGTCTAATCTTCAGTCCGGCGTCTTTTTGTCTCCTCCAGCAGTTGACGCGGAGCCGGGCTTTATATTCATGCGCGGATCTGAGAATCTGTCGCGCTTTTGACGCTGCATCCTCGCATCCGCCCGCGCGCAACTCCTCTTTGATCATCCGTCTTGCGAATGCCACCGCATCCGATCTCATTCAAGGAGCTCCTCGCTCGACGACTTTGCGTGTGAAAATAAATGTTATGTATCCCAGTCATTCGCTTGTATCGTTCAAAATAATGTTACTCTCACCAATGTCTTGGCTTCGGGAGGACTAAAGTTAAGTACCTAATAAATACATGCAAATTACTGAGGAGCCGAAATATGTACTAAAGATTCATACTGATCGAGGTGTAATCCAAAAGTAATCTCAATGGCAACTTTATCCAGCCGAAGAATTTAAACGTACCCCCATCCCCATAGAAATTAATTTTTGCTCAACTGAGTCTAAAAAATACGATGTGTGCCTTCATTTTAATACCACTTAATTTGGAATACTTATGCAGGTCTTATCATGTGGAACAAATTACTTTAGAAAATGACAGTTAAGCAGTCAGCATTACTATAATTCACTATCAACCAGTTAAGCAGTCAGAATTACTATAATTCACTATCAACCACTGCATCATAAATCTATTGCCACTCTAAGAATTATCTTGAACATGGTAACGGATTACTTAAACTATTGTTGATATAAATTTTAGGGTAGTTATATAGAAAACTAACATTTTTACTTAAAACAAATTTTACGCAAGATAAAATTTTTCTTCTTAACTAACTCTTCCGTAAAGATGGAACTTGAATTGGAGGGAAAAATAGTATTTTCAATACAGTTCACACAGTTTTGATTCCAGACTAGATTACTCTCAGTTCATTTTTGTTTGATAATAAAGTGCAAAGGTAGGGCTGTGTTGTCACAATGAGAAAAGGGACGTGTTTCATGTATAAAAAAGGGACAAAATTGTACGGCAAACCCTCCAAAAAGAAATGACGTCTTCCCTCTCCCATTCAACTACACTCCACTTTTCAAACCCCACATCTCCATCCAACTATCAACGCAATACCCGGAGAGCGGATACAAATTCATTTTTTCACGACCTATTTTGCTCACAGATCCCGTTTTCGTGGCACCATGGGGGAATAAGTGACGTTGGCGAGCCGTGAGTTTTCGGCTTATGCAAGTTTATGTATAGCGTGTACAATCAATAAGTCCATGCGTTTCGAGGTAGATTTAACTCAAACTGTATCGCACCCAATGCACATATCGACAAGATAGAGTGCTAGGGGGATGATTCATTTGAAAGAAAACTGGCGGAACTACCAGAAATAAATTTGGAAGAAAACGGAGACAAGCTATTGAATCAAGTGATGGACTGAAGACAGCTACTGAGGGGCTGATACCGCTGCTGACGTCTTCTAAGCTCAGAAGACTATGTCCTCAGTACCGCAGTCTACGTCGGAACTCACTACGCTACATCGCTCCTATGCCTATTTCGTCAAGTAATCGGATGCATTGAAATCAAAATCTGGATCTAAGCCTGCAAACGCAGCACATTTTTACACCTTACTTAATGTCTGTATTCAAAGTATTCGCCGATAATTGACTGCCGATTTAAATCGTGACTCCACTTAATTATATCCACATACATACATACATCGGTTATCATGCCAGCGTCAAAATATAGTAAATTTCCGAAAGTATTAAAAAAGAAGCAATTTTGAAGGCTGGGCCAAATAAAGTCATTAGAAATAAAACACATACCTTCTAAAGCAATCAGTGTGGGTCCTTGTAGGGTAATCCAAAGCTCGCGCTTAAGCACTTGCGATGAGTTTTGGCGCCGTTAACTTTCCTATAAAAAAAGTAAATAATAATATTTAGTTCATATATTTCATATCTTGGCTATCATTTTGTGTCGTGGAGACTATAAAATTCTCTCTTAAAGCCATCAATATGAAGGGCAAGGCTTTTTAAAGAATAAATGAAAATGCATTTATTTTATACTAAAAAATTGAAACCTTAAAAGAATTATTTCCTAGAAAAACTAGATAATAATTCTTTTAAGATGCAATTATGGTCAAGCATACTCCTTCATACTCCCTCCAGCAGGATATTCTCTGACACTAGTAGACAGCGTGGCACTCAGTGCAACACTTGATTTTCTGCTGATATTAATAAAAAAACTGGAATATAGAAGCTTACATTCCTTTCCCTGTTTTGTTACGCACTTTTATTATTTTCACGCACTTTTACCATTCAAAACATTTATTATATTTCTTACTTTAAAGCAATGCTTCTTTAAATATTAATTAAAATATTAGACAGTTTTTATCAACTCAGGTTTTGCACGTCATTTATATAGGTACACTTTTTGCAAGTAGTTACTGTTTCGCAGTGATTTCGGTAAGAAAAGTTTGGCACTTTCAACATTTGATTGTCGTTGATATGTTTTTTGCACGGCCAAACAATACTCACTTCCTGCACTTCATACTTGATTTCTCGTTCACTTCTTCAACTTGCAAATTTTCATTTTGATAACTCAACAAGAATATTTTAAAGTCAGCTGGTAGAGATAATATGTTTGCTTTGTTTTTCAAGTGTGCGGTCATTAGTGTGTCCAATAAAGTTTTCAGGAATGTTCTCCTGCAATGTCTATCAGATGGATTATTTGCCCTAAGTTTATATATATATATATATATATATATATATATATATATATATATATATATATATATATATATATATATATATATATATATATATACACGATGTTGATAGGATGGAGGAGATAGACACACGGTGAATGTTACTTCATTGTACACCTCGATTCCTCACCCTGAAGGTCTACAGTCCATATCCCATTTCCTTTCGAGAAGAAATCACCCTCGCATTCCCTCCACCAACTTCCTTATCAAGCTAGTTGAATTCATTCTGAAACGCAACGCCTTCACTTTTAATGGGCGTTTCTTTCTTCAAGCCAAGGGAACGGCTATGGGCACAAGAATGGCCCCTTCTTATGCCAATCTCTTCATGGGAAAGCTCGAAAGTGATTTCCTCGCCACCCAGAAATTACAACCGGAGCTCTGGGTTAGATTCATTGATGATATTTTCATCATATGAACCCACGGCGAGGATACCCTGGCGAACTTCCTTAATTCTCTGAATCAGTTCTCATCCATTCGCTTCACATCGGCCACTTCTCCTTCTCAAATCACCTTTCTCGACGTCGACATTTCCATCACAAATAATAACACCTTTGAGACTTCGGTCCATATTAAGCCCTCTAATAAACAACTGTATTTGCATTACAACAGCTGCCATCCCAAACACACTAAGCACTCAATTCCTTATTCGCTGTCGATCCGTGGCCACCGGATTTGCTATTCCAAAGAAAAACTTCATGAGTACCTTGATAAGCTTCACAGTTCTTTATCCAATAGAAATTATCCCGAGCCACTTCTAAAAAAACGTATTTTACCCTCCTCTGCTAATTTCACCCCACATAAAAAAGACACCCCCCTGGACGCCCTAAATCTTCACATCACATACTTTCCTGGCGTCCAAAAACTCAAGACCATCCTCAAAGACTTATTCCCAATTTTAGATACTAACAGATCGACAGCCAGTCTCCTACCCAAATGCCCCACAGTATGCTTCAGACGTCCACCTAACCTAGCCAATCTTCTCCGCTCCAATTCTTCGCTAGAGGGTATATCGAATGACACTCCCCGTCCCACCACACAGAGATGCAACAAACTACGGTGCAAAACGTGCAACATATTTCGCCCCCTATCCTCGTTTCAGAGTCCCAACACAGAGACGCCGTTCGACATCAAAGCCTCCGGCTCTTGCGACTCCCACAACTTAGTTTATGTGTTGCAATGCAAACTATGTCCCGGTTTTTATGTGGGCGAATGCATTATACCCCTTAATATCAGAATCAATAATCATCGGTGCACCTGTAAAGACCCATCTTCCACTTTTCCCGTCCCTACTCATGTGCGGAAACATGGCTTGTCTTTTGACAAGTGCTTTGAGGTGGCAATATTGCTCTTCCTTCCCCCGGACGCCCCGTTAATTAAAGTGCGCCAGAAGGAGCAGGCCTTAATCTGGTTGCTAAAAGCGTACGCCGCGCCCGGATTAAATAAATTACATTAATTGCACGCTTCCCGTTCTTTTCCATTTACCCCCTGCCCTTCCCCCCCCCACCGTCACTTCGGAATTCCACTTCGACCCTTTCCACTCTCTCCGGCCAAGACACGAGCTGGTAAAAATTCCCCTTTTCAAGAACCGTTCCTCAACCGCCGGGAAAAACCCCTTCCCTTTTCTTTGTGTGTCTATCTCCTCCATCCTATCAACATCGGTCGCAAGAGCGAGAAGCGAAGACTGAGAAGGAGGTGGAAGGAAGGGAGGGAGGGGAGGGACAGGGGAAGGGGAGGAGGGGGAGGGAGAGGAAAGGTGGGGGCGGGAAGCGGGAAGTGGAA
The DNA here is from genome assembly GCA_963169105.1 of Ceriagrion tenellum. NCBI lineage: Eukaryota > Metazoa > Arthropoda > Insecta > Odonata > Coenagrionidae > Ceriagrion > Ceriagrion tenellum. Next base: position 142,039,571 of record OY720638.1, read on the forward strand.
GAAATTCGAAAGGAAGAAGTAGTATGGGCAGAAGTGAATGAAGAAGTCAGTGGGATTTATTGAGTCCTGGCGGAGAGAAAGCCTGGAAAAAATAAATGCAAGAGGACTCAAGATCTTTGATTTGGAGTGGGGAGGAGGAAGGGGGAAGGGAGGCGAGAATGCCAACCTTAAAAGTATTATTAAAGGTGGAGTTGTGGGAAGAAACGTGGGTGGCGACAGGGAGGGAAACAGAAATAGAAGGTGGTTCGTTGCAACTGGAGCGGTGGCCATTCATGCGGATGTTAAGAGGAGTGGTAGTCAAGCCGATGTAAAAACTAGGGCATAATTGGCAAAGGAGAATTATGAACGAGAACTACATTATGGGAGACGCAAGAGAGTGAGGGGACGGAAGGAAGATGAGCGGCCAGGAATTTATCAGGCAGAGGCTGGGTGAGAAGGATGCCACAAGTTTTGCAACGTGGGCGATTGCAAGGCGTCGGAAGGGATTTAGTAGTGCGGGAGATTGATTTGGAAAGAGGTTTAGTAATTTTAAAGAGGGTGGAGAGGTTGGGGGGACGTCTAAAGGTGAGAGAAGGACAGCGGGGGAAAATTTTGGAAGTGGTAAGGTTGTCAGAGAGGATGGGGTAGAGATTTTTGATTATGCGACGGATGGCGTGAACTCCAGGAAAATAGGTGGTACAGAGGGAGATTTGATCATGAGGAAACTTATTGAGAGGGAGATATTATATATATATATATATATATATATATATATATATATATATATATATATATATATATATATATATATATATATATATATATATATACACGATGTTGATAGGATGGAGGAGATAGACACAAAAGAAGAGACGATCACACTATACAGAGGTACAGGACCTCAACCCCTCGGACCGCCAAGGGGTCAAAATGACCCTACGTTTTTGTACGTCGTTTTCTTGTTTGCTGTTCATGGTGTCTGCCTCGTTGTACATACAATGGTATGCACCAATTTCTCTTCCCTTTTACCTCTTCTTCCCTTGGTTCCCAAAGATGATAGCTAGCAGCCGGACTGGCACCAGCTTGTCAAGACCGCCGATTGCATGTTGTCGAATTTTGTCTCCCTTCCAATTTTTTTTCCTTGCATTGTCTTGTCTTTCACAAAATATCAAGTGCCATTTCTCGGTTCTTTCCCCGGTTTCATTTTGTATACTTTCTGGTTGCAGACAAAGGCATTCAGCGACGCACATGCAAGCTGTTGAGCCGTGTCCTCCTTACAAATTCCACCCTTACCTTGTGTAGTAATTTACAAAATATCAAAGTGTGGCTTCCCTCATCTATCCCTGGTTTTATTTTACATGCCCTGCAGTAACAGATCAGTGCGCTCAGCGTAACCAAATGGGACGTAGCTCTTGTTGGTTCCCTAGTATACAATGGCTTGGAACAGGGTGTTGAATGAAAATGAAATATTTGAATTTTCTCACAAAATTATCCGCCGCGAAGAGAATTTATCAGAAAATTATTGGAGGAGCTACGCAGCAAACACCTTCCTACTGAGAAAATATCAGAATCCGATGATGAAGAAGGTGAAGAAAAACGGGAGGAGAATAGTCAGGGTCGCGCCCGTAAAGAATGCCAGATTGGAAAGCGTAAAGGTAATAAGACTTCCGACAAATGTAAATCATGCAAAAAACTCGTTTGTGGATCCTGCTGTGGTAAGATAAGCAAAACATGTCTGATCTACATATAGATGTACTCTACAATTGTGTTCACTAATAATTTTATGAAAAAAGTTGTTATAAATTTTTATACCAGTTTATAAACGATAAAAATATTATTGCCAATGATAAATTATGTAATTATTAATTATTTTTCTGCATTATGTACCCATAAGTGATTTACGTACAAATTTATTTGAAAAAACCGTATATGTAAGTGATCATGATTTAGTTTAACTTGCTAAAACGATAATAAAAATATTTAAAAAATACTTTTTCTAAGTAATTTTAGATAAAACTGTGCCGGTCCCACCTCCCTGGAAAGCTTTCCCCCCCACCCCATCAACTTCCGAAGACGCCAGCACAAGCGAGGTTAGCAAGTGGGGCGGCACACACGTAATTATTTTTATCTGAGTCAGAGGAACCACAAACCTGCTTCCACCACTCCCCCTCCGATCCAGATGCGGGAACATGAGATTTCAGGCGACCAGCGCCGTTTGATTCGCTTAAGGCTCTGAAAATGAAGGTACTAGAAAGAATCGCCGACGAAGGTGACGGATCTCCCCCCTCAAATGACAGAATACCAGGACAATTTCCTTTTAACATTCACAAATTTAATTAACCAATCACAAGAACATGAAATAAACCCTAGAAAAATATAATAATACCCTTTCAATGGTATTACACTAAAGAAATCGCAATAATGAAATTTAAACACCCTTGAATAATACACAAATGGCAAAATAATTGACATTGTAATTTAAACACCCTTGAGCAATACCTTGAATGGCAACATAATTGACATTGAAATTTAAATTGGTACACAGTGAGAGATTAATAAACGGTTCTTCTTCTTCACGTTTACTTTCGAGAGAACACGAGGCACGCACCAAAGCACTCCTTTCAAGCTTCTCAAAGCTTCACACGGGGAAATAAGGGACAGGGCCACTTTGCGTGGTTTGCTTACGCGGTCCTTCAGGCAAGAATCAGCAGAGGAAGATTCGCTGTCCAGCAGACGGTAGATAGCGTCTACAGGGTTACGGCAGGTACTTCTTTCCGTTATTCGATTCTCAGGCACCCAGGAACGGGCGTCGCGTCGTCCTTAGCAAAGGCCCTCCCCACTCTTCCTTTTCTCGGAAGACTTTGGCCTCTTCACTGCTCTCTGTGTCCTCCAACCGTTCACCATGATTTCTCTCTCTTCTTGAGCGAATGCACTCCCTTTTATGTCTTACTGCACACCCAGCATTCCCTGTGCTAAAGTCGTCTGCTCAGGGCATTGACAGCAGTGACAGGGTGTGAAGAAGGCGAACTACATATTTACCGTTCACTTATCCACTCATTCATTCAAACACACATTTACCTCAATACAAAAAAATAGGCCTTTTGGCTGCCAGTTAACGGGTGCCGTCACAAAAACATTGACAAATGTATCTCCTTTTTAAGATATAGTAATTTATATTCTAATTAAAATGAAGAGGGGTCAAAATGACCCCGTGGCGGTCGGAGGGGTAGTAAAACCTACGGCGGTTCTAGTGTGAACCCGTATTTTTCGGGTTTTCTCGGCATATATTGAATTAAACTACAACTCTAGATGGTTGCAAAATTTCGTCAATTGTGTGTCAAATGCAATTATATAATGTTTTTTAATTTCCTATGAAAGAGTCCATTATTGCTCGCATTGCAGCTAATTTACATTTTTGTTTTTGCAACTCCCTACTTGACCTATCGTCAAATATTACGGATCATAAAATAAACAAAAATCGCTTGTAACTCATTGCAGCCCTTAGAATTTGCATTCCTGAACCATCTGCACTCCACAATTCTAAAGCATTTGCCTGATAACCTTTTTTATCTCAACTGGAAAAGTTATACCCAACACAGCGAAAAATACTGTTCTTGTTGTTTATGTACAATCCCTATCCCTTGAATAGTGGACATAAGCAAATTTAGTTTGGATGGGCATGTTTATTTGCATCACAATTTCATCAATTATGCCAATTTCTATAAATTTTAGAAAAGCTGCAGCCTCATTAAGTGTATTTTTTGCACTAATATTTGCCCCTGGGATTAATTTTATAAATTTTTGCGCTTGATCTTTGTAGCATTGAAAAAAATGTTTTTCTCCACTTGCATGATTTATCAACTCTTCCAAAAAAATAATAGTTTTCCCCATTAATATCACAATCTTTAGAAGTAGTAGGTTCATCTTTGTCACTATTAGACATAGTTTCATCAGTCTCTGCCGTTATCACCAAGGGGAATATTTTCCTCCTCATCTGTATCGTCACTTTCCACGACGCTGACTTCCTGTTCCTCGTCTGACAGCTCTTAAAGTACCCTCAGATAGTTTAGTTCAATAAAGATTGTTCGTGCCCTACGCAGTGTGATAAATACCTTCAGAATTATCCCCCATAATTGAAAAACCGTAAAGTAAAAGGGCAACAAAATATACAATGGAAAATATTCCTAAAAATATACTCACATCATAGGGCTTACGTTGTAGAGAATGCCACTGGTCAATTTCCTAAGGGTTTTATCTCCGTATATAGCTGCTTTTAAACACCATACGTTTAGCTGTTAGCTTAGCCTGATTCAGAGGATGGATGGTGCAAGTTCTTATGTTCCTACCTAAGCACATCACACAACATCGTACGGAAAGAAACCATCACCAGGAGCGCGTTGTATAGAATGCAACAAAGACAACTAGTTCATCTACTAATTCGCTTCATTATGAAATATGGGAGCCCTTGCGCTAGAATTACTCTCAGATATATTTATAGTGATACAAAGAACGAATAATTGGTGCGTTTGGGTCACTAACTTTCTACTACTGATTACGAAATGCCAAAATGTTGCACATTGTGTGACAGCGCGCCCGCTGGAGGGTTAAAATGTCGGGACAAGATGTTTCACAATATTTTATGAGAAAGTCGTCCGAAGTAACACTTTCACTAAGAGACGGTTTAAAATACATGGTAAATCTAATTCGTTTATTTACCCAGCCTTTACAAAAATAGGATATCAACTTAGAGTATGGGTGTCGTGAGAAGCATCATGCAGATGACTTTTCAATGAAAACATTATCCATGACATGAGCGCATCAGAGTTAGGTGGATCATAATACTACGAAAATATAATTGAAAACCAATACATAGATAATGGCTCGAGAATATTAATCATCTTTAACCTGCAGTTTTTTGTTGAAATCAGTAAAAGGAGCGCATCTCAAACTCGAATATCTCAATTTACCACGCGGGTAGTGGAGAGGATTAATTCTAAAAGTCTCTCATAAATTGAAAGGTATTTCATTAACGACGAATCTTACAATGAACACCATTCAGGCGCAAAGATTAAAATGGAAGGGAAAGCTTTACACTTTATTTATTTATTCGTTAAGCTGATCACAAACCTGATCGCCGTTACCCGGTAATAAACGTTACCTATGGGATTAACGTAGTTATGCTCGAGATATATGTAGTAATGGTCGAGAGTTTCCATTTTTGAAATCTTTTATGCTATAATGTCACATGCCACCAATAGTGCTGAGGCTATATTCTAGAGTTGTTCATGTGCACTGAAAGACGAAATTATTGCAATTAAAGAATACTTTTCATTTGATTTGTGCATCATAAGCAATGTTGCACTGTTGATAAAGTTGAACAATATAGTTTGGGAAATAGTTTATTTTAAAAGTTGACATAAATGGTCATGTGAAATTGATTTTCAATGAAAAAGATTAAACATTGTAAATGAAAAGGTTCCTCCCGCAAAACTCCTCCTTGCAAACCATTACCCCTTCCCACCCACCCCTCTTCCCCAACGTTCTAACTCCCATCTCCACTCTCCTTACATCTCCTCTACCTCCCCCCATTTGTGTGACTATATATTCTAAGTCTTCTTGTAATACTGTACCTGATAATGACGAGCTTTGTCGAAACCTAGGTCGTCCTGTCAATGAATCTATGTGGAATAACTAAGTTATACTTTTCATTTACAATGTTGAGCAAATTCGTCACAAAGTCACGCCCGAGAATACGGAAAAAAATTAAAAATATGATATTCTCAACTTCACTCTGTCTTCCTCAGAAATAGTGGATTTAGCATGTGCACAAGAATCAGGAGCTCAATCATAGTTCTTTATTACGTGCGCGCTTTCGTTTTCATTATTTTTTTAATTCTGCTAATGTTCATTCTTTAAAATCTATCAAGCTTTCATTTGCTATTTTTAGCTGATAGGGGGTGATTTGAGTTTCGGATAAAAATGACCACACCGCGAAAAACTGGGCCACTATCCCACTCACGATTTGTTATTAACCAATCGAATCCTTAAGAATTACGTAAAGATATATTTTATTTATCTAGTAATATACCATTAAAATAAATAGTAAGAAGGCTAAAATCCTTTCCTGCGGAAGTGATAAGCTAAATGCTAGAGATCCAGTAAGAAGAGAGATATTAGATCAAGTAGATTCCATCCCCTGTATCGGAAGTAACTTAACTGGAACGGAAGAAGTACAACGAACATCAAACGTAGGGTAGCCTAAGCTAAGAAAGCGTTCATGATGAAAGGCTACTGTGCTCAGAGAAAATTCGACCGCAAACGAGGAAACGGTACGAGAAACCATTTGTGCGGAGCGTAGTAGTTCATGGATCGGAAACATAGCCCATTGGTTAAGCAGACCAGAAAAGATAAGAATCATTGGAAACTTGGAGCTGAAGTAGAATGCTCAAATCAAAATAGAAAGATCAAATGGACGGTTAAAACAAAAGCGGCTGTATTAATAGATTTCAACTAAAACTTGCTAGAAAGGCTACTATGTGCACTTAGTGCTATTAAGAGCAGGTAGTCACATACTGAAAAAAAAGGATTCATAGATCCTTTACAGAAAGCTACTAGGAATCTGTAGTATTAAACAATCGCCACTATCGTGGCGGAGTATAAAGTTTTAGGTAGCCTGCCCTTAAAATGCCAAGTAACTCTTGGCAACACTTCCACAGGCTTCTCGGTGAGTGAATTTGTACGTCATGCATTAATATTTTATATTCATGCTCAATCAATAAATGCAAATTGAAGCAATAAATAAAAAGCCATTGTTATTTTACATTAGATATGTAATAAATATATAGCAATTACTTAGCTTAAGAAAATCTTCGCTGATATCTTTCTCTGAAGTATCTGTATAATCATATTTTAATGAATAGTTCCAAGAATTAAACACTTTTTGCTCATAATCTCTTTTATGATTTGAATTAGAGCTAAATGTAAATTATCATTCCCACTCTAGTAATGAACGTGCATTTGTGAATAAAAAAGTAATGCTTTGTTTTTCCTCTCATCTTAGTAGTTCTTCTTCTTAGCTACCTTCAGGAGACGTAAAGTCAAAACCATGGTCTATGTTAAATTTGTAGGTAAGAACAAAGCATTACTTTTTCATTCACAATGATCAGTAAATTACAAAAAGTCACGCCGGAAAACAACCAACAAAACGCAATCAATTGACTATGGGAACGTCTCTGCAATATCTAGTTTCCTTGTTTATCCTGTTTTCAATGATTTCTCGAAATATTTTTCTTTTGGATGAAAACAATGGGGAGTAATCTTCATCATCCGCCACCTAAATTGATACGGAATGACATAATTGACAATGTACGAGCAAGAAAAAGTACCAAAATTGGGAATTTTTAGTAATATTCATTCTACAATGGCGTTAATCGCAAAATAATCTAATTTGCATATTTTTATCATTTCCGTCAAAAAACTGACTTAACTTCTATATTCGTCAATTGCTAGTGTTACGAATGATTTGGAATTACATGCTTTTCATGAACTTAGTTTTTGTGCCGTACGTAGTATTACACCACACACTTGAACAGATGCTTCATACCCTACTAATATTATAAATGCGGAAGTTTGTAAGTTTGGATGCTTGTTACTCAATCACGCAAAAACTACTGGACCGATTAAGCTGAAATATGACATGTAGATAAAAAGTATATCTGTGGGTAATATAAGCTATATTAAAAAGCCCTCAGAGTCCCCTAAGGCCCCCCAACGTCCATATCTGGTGGTCCATGCTAATCATTGGGTCCTGTGCAGTGGTTTAATTCTTTGCATTTTAAAAGCACATTTACTCAAGATAGAGGACTGGAATTCTTTATCGGACGGCTAAATTAATGAAAATTCTAATTATTTCAATCGATTTTCTATTACGTCTCGTTTTCTTGTGAAAGTCAAGTTTTTAGCTAAAACATTTCACATTTTCTCTGAAATCAACAACATCATATTTTCTTGGCAACCAAAGATTTGATTTTCAAAAGATATTCACGCTTCTTTAAATAACATTATTTCCTGCAGGCCCATAATATCATTCTGAGAGAATATTTGTATAAAAAGGGCCTCGAGTCCTAGGGGCCCCATAATAGATTGCTTAGGTCGGTAATCGGTATATTCTTTAACGCTCCTGAGGGAAAGCCGTAAATATAATGTTTAAGTTTATTTTCTAATGAGCTGATACCGATGCTTTAATAATGACCAGTGTTTATAAGCATTAAACGAAAAAATAAATAAAAAATCCAAAAAAAAAAACAAAACAGGATACCTATATCAAGAAAAATGGGAAACTAAGTCGGTCACCTTCCCGTGGTGTTTCTCGGGTTACACTAAGAACCTCACAAATCTCATCATAACCCAACCAACGAAGGGTACCCAGCTATAAATTTGGTTCAAATATTGACCCGTCCGTTTTGAAATTTCAATCTGTTTTCATAAGGTGGAAACTATAATAACGTCACAACATTCATATTACCCGAAAGAAGAACGGGGTATTCTGCTCAATGAACGCCATCCATGCATGAAAATCGACAATTGCCCTCAGAATCAACATATATTTCTGATTTAAAAAACGATACCAATTACTATGGCTACCCCTTACGCCTAAGATACAGTCCAGATAACGTTCTGATTAATTGGTCAAATAAACATGGCTGCTGCTGCAAATGATCCGTTTGACATTCTCAACCGCTGGATTGTACCCCTACTCTCCAATCCTGTTTGAAGATACTCAACGCCCATATCAAAAATGAATATCGCAACTGAAATAAGTCATTGAATGAAAATATATGTATGTACACAAGGGAAGCGATTAAGTTCATTCACTCAGAAGACGACTCAAAGAAGACCGCTCAGTATTATTCATGTTTTGTGGCTTTCGTATATGATAAATTCATTGTTTTTCACATCCGCTGAGTTACAACGGGTACCTTTCGCTAGTAATCAATAAAATCATTTGGCTACACAGCAGCTGCACCACTTGAAACTATAACTAACTCCATCCCTTCGCACCAAACGAAGGTATCAGTTATATACAAGCATACACAGGTCTTTCTTGACGGTATTCACCGTCCCGTCAATTAAAAAAACTCTTGAAAGAGAACATATTAGCCATAAGTAAATGGGCCCAATCATCATTTCGCAAACGATAAATGAACATTCACACGGTACAGCAGACAACGTTACCATTTAATTCGAGTACCTAAGTATCCCTTCATGAATCTTTTTCGAGCATTAAATAAAACTATCCTGATTACACCCACCCATTAGGGAAAATGAAACACAAAATAAGATGCTATAATCTGCTGAAGTACAGAAAGAGCATCTTTTCCTCAGTTTGAACCATAATAACATTCTGTAATCAAAATAAAAACAAAAGCGTAACTAAATATGAATTTACGACAGAATATAAACATATCAGCGCTCTGATGTAAACAGACTAACAGTTATACATATTACATATGCGAATTGCTTACAATTCAATAAGGAAGAAATTTTAACTCTTTATTTCAATAAAAAAAACATTTTTCTGTGTAAACAAAAGATTAATATGTTCGGGTCAATTACTCTGAAGCAATAGCAACTTGATGCAATAGTCATGACGACTAATGAGCACCTGTAAATTGTTTACGGGACATCCTCCTCATCGTATTCTAAAAAATGGGCACTATGCACGTAGATTATTCATCTTATTTCACAAATGAATAGCATAATGTCCGAAGAATTTTAAAATGAAATTGGATTCCTGAAAAACAGTCATCACATACTATTATTATACTCATACATATATAAGAATATAATCTTGTTTTATTGATAACTAATTTGTGAGCTACTATGCTATTAGTAGCCAGCTAAGGAATCTAAGAATATGGCCGGAAGTATATAAGATCACTGAAAGTTTAGAAGAGGAAAAGTTCACATAGACCGCTTCAGAGAAAAGAAGGAGCAGATGGACTGGGCACACCTTCAGGAGTCATGGGTTTGAGAAGAATATAATTGACGGAAATGAGAGAAAAACCCTGCGAGGAAGGCTAATAGATAAATACAGAGACCAGATGGAGAGAAAAGTACATCATATGAACGGCCAATGAGAAAGGGAACCAGCATAAGATACGGAAGAGCCGCGTAGAACCAAACTCAGGATTAAAGGACCGATGAAAATTATTTCATGTCGAGCTTCACCTCATAATAGTTTCCATTGCCAGCGGAATAATTTAACGGTCTTTAAATCTATTTTAGCCATGCGTATTCACTAAGGTGTTTTTGCTTTCATATTATTTGGCCAGTGACTGCCGTTCATCCCCTTTCGAAGGAAACACGGGCTAAGTTTCCCATTTCCATTGACTTGTCTCCTCTTTGTCGTCTCTCCGGCTCGTAGGCCGCTGACATTCTCCCTCTCGCCTCCCAGCGTCAACCTCATTCCAGAAACGAACACCTGGCCTCCATCCCTCCGGACTCCGAGCTTTATAAAATACGAGGCGAAGGGGAAAGAGAAAGCAAGCGGCTCCACCTCCACAACTCCGTATTCCGTTACCGCAAAGAGCGGCCTCCAAGTTTTACCACAGGGAAAGGCGAAATAGCGTGTGCCATTATGAAGCTACTGTTCCGTTTTCCATTTACCCTGCCCCTGAGGTGGTACGCATGGTGAACGGTCACACTCCGGAAAACGTATACATGTCGAAATCAAAATTTTCTTAGAGATGAGAAGCTAAATTTTGAATATTCATGTGGTATTTCCGGGAATTCCAAATAATGGACTAATAAAACGCGAGCAATTTTCTACAAATGGATTAATCGTTTGTTAAGAACTAATTCTCAATACCTTTACATTATATGAAATGGCACACAAAGGATATCGTACTGTCTACTTTACTTTCAAATCGTACTACACGTGTTTCAACTGACTAGCAGTCATCATCAGGTACCTGATGATGACTGATAGTTGAAACACGTGTCGTACGTGTTAAAAATAAAGTAGACAGTACGATATTCTTTGTGTATCATTTGAAAATGCTGTTCTACAGCATTCTCGCCTAATAAAGTGAATTTTATTTGCATTACCTAATGACGATGATGTTGAAATGACATTGAAACGTGGATCATAATTAAAATTATAGTCATTTTTGGAAAATCACAGTTTGTAAACAATCCAAGATGGAAGCTGTGCGAGAGATCATAACTGTGTTGACTATGGTGTCAATTTTAAGTCATGAAACGATAATTATCAATTAATTCCTTGACGAGAGATTGAAAACCACCTACAATTATAGCTCAACAGGGATGGTGCTTCTAAAAATAAACACCTAACATATTTCCATGGATATAGCTGGTAAAGAAGCTATATTTCCAGCGCAATTCTCCAAGAATTCATATTTGAACAAATAATGTTAAAATTAAATGCATGAGGCACACCCATGAACGCTCACGAGCAAAGATGATATAAGTACATGGGTGCGTGGGAATGGTATAGTGCCCGGTACGCGTGCTCTACTCACGTGGCACTCTTAATCGTATTGCCTGTGAATTTGAGATAATATTTAGAAACAAAATCGATCTCCGGAAATACAAGCGAGAGTAGTGATTGAACTTTTCCGGCTGTATAATTCCAATCCCTACTTGAACGCAACAAGGGGACTCCTCAAGAGCAGCAAAAGTACGATCGTCGCATCAGAAGGGACGTGAAACTGCGGATCCCTAGGCGTTTTCTGTCGCCAGTAAGGCAATACTGACGCTAGGTTTCTCTCCAGACTTCCTCCCATTCTCTAAAAAGTTACTCTGAAAACTATCCTACCTTATTATTATGCTAGGTTTGATCAGATTAACAAGATTAGAGAGATGGATTGTCGTACCGATGGATTTAAGGTGTCATTTTTCCCGCGTACCATAAGAGAACAATAGGCAGCGTAGCAAAGGGATAGGTGGGTGAAATATAGTTAGAGTAGTCTGTAGTGAATGATGCATGTAATAACAACTATAATCCCTTTCTTATTATGTAGATACTAACCGTCTAGCTGCGTGTGACCCTATTATCTAGCATGTCTCCTTAAATATATCCTAGTTGCATGTCAATAGTGCATGTTTGGTGATCTTCACCCCCTGCCACACACCCTCGTGGTGACTCGCAGGGTATTACGTAGATGTAGATGTACCTATCTCTTGATGGTTGAATTGACCCAGGTTGTCGGTAGTGTCCTCATAAGACTATCCATCCGAATATTCACCTGTAGCATAACCAACATAATACCTTGAGTAAAATGTGAATAGAAACAGCTTTACTTTACACTCTGTCAGTGACGAAGGACGAGAAAAATGAAAGGTAAATATTGTAACCGAAATAACGTCTCCATTCCCAAAAATTATTGTCGATAGCCAAGCACAATCGTGATCATTCTTCTCATCTCCGCTAAACAAGTAATCATCCTCAAAATTTACTATAAAATACACTCCTTAAGAGTCATCGCTTTGCACAGATTTTTTCATCGCCGCTCCGCTGCTCACACAGAAATGGTGCCTAAATTCGCATAATGAGGAGAGCTCCCACGATGCAAAATGTTTGGGGAGCAAGGTGAGGCAGTTCTATGAGCATGGACGCCGTTTCGTTTGCGGCTCTCGCCCACACAATAGACGAGTTCGTCCTCCTTCGCCTTCAGAAAAACTCTGTTCTGTTACCCGACTCGGCAAATTGTGTTCAGTCACGAATCTCCCAAAATAGCTTCATCTACAACTGCAATCAAGCCACCAAAAATAAAATACCTAAGAGGTAATTTATTTATCGCCAGCGCCGATCCTTGGTCTTTACAATGCATATCGATGATAATACAGAGCAGCGATACAGAATGCCCTGCGTATTTCTATTCTCGCGGAGTCATGAACTTAAATTCGACGAATGTTTTTTATGGTAATTTATGCTTTCCGTATTATCTGAAATTTACTCATTTTACATAACTTCGCGTAGTCAAGACTAAGCTGTAAATGAATAACTTACGAAGCTCAAATTTTATAGTTTCGGATGACTACGTAACAGATATTCCTATCATTGATTGGACGGATATTTATTTTAATATTTATATAATATACAATTCCACAATGCATTGATTTCTGACCGATTTCTTCACGAAAAGAATTATTTTTGAACTATATATTTTTCATCGAAGTTGATGCGGACGCAGAAATAAATAAGCTATACAATGTATTTAAGTTTTATCATTGGAGCATGCACCTATACTCCTTGAGTATCCCAATATCAAACATGTTCACCAAGCTTGCTTAGTCATTGCTCAGTTCTTCTTGCGATTCATTGATATTTTTTCCTCATGCGTACTCATCGATTTCTCCAACTATATTACCAACCAGGGCTTGCGTCCCTCTACGGCTTGAATAATCTGATATCTCCTCTCTTGACACGGAAAATTTGGCCGGCACATGACGCTGGAAAAGCCTGCCCCTCACATTGTGTGTCAAACATTGTTCCGTTGCTATGAAACTCGCAAAGAAACGATCACTCTCCCCGAAAGAAAGCGAAAAGGGAGCTGATCGTGATGGGCGGAGGAGAGTGTGAAGGCTTTCGTCGTCCACGGACCTCTCCCTTTGACCTTACCCTAGCGCACGCACAATGGCCTCCAGCGTGTCACATTTAGTTGACAGTATCGACCTATTGGAGGACACTGTTGGCAAATTGGAGGACACTTACGCTACTCATGCTTATATACGTCTAGTCCACATCGTTAAACATTTTGCGACGCGGCGCAAACTTTAATTAGTCACCTTACATATTGTTTTCTAATCATTGTAAGACTCTCTAATATGCAATGAGTATATGGCAAGAGTAGAGTATTTATTTCCTAGCTGCAATTGGCCACATAACATCTGATGGAGATTAACGCAGGAAACGAATCTCCTTAAGAGCCCGTACTGTCAGCTAATTGTGGACCGGACTTAAATTAGTAATAGTGGTAGTCTACCTTCAATTTTTCACTTTTTCTCCCCGCGCTCTGTGTCTCACGGCTCTTTAAACACACTCTCCTCACCCACCGCACTGTAAATCTCTCTGATCATCCCCCCCATTATCCCCCGTACGCCTCCCCTCCCCGCAAGCGCGGCCAATTACTTTCCCGCCAGACTCCAACAATATTTTCCACCGACTGCAACCACCCCATATCTCTCCTCTCCTTCCCCACGTTCCTCTCTCCCTTTCCCGTCCACCCACCTCCCCACCTATTCATTTCCCCCTTCCCCACCCCTCCCCAACGACCGACCCCCCCACTCTCAGTTCACTAAAATTCGCCGCCTTTCGCCGGGAACTCCGCGGACGACACACGTGTTTTTCGGACGTGTCACACGGACGGGAACTCGAATGGTGTACGGCGAGCTTCAAGGTTGACTATGAACAGCGTGGATGACCTTTAGTGACGAGTTTCGAGCGGCGCGTAACACGATATGCTATCGGGTTGATATGGTGGCCACAGTACTGGTTTCCCATTCCAAGAGCCATAGGTTCAAATTCCGGCGATAACGGAGGTATTTCAAAGGAATGCTGTTTCCTCCTTGCATGCTATGTTGAATTTACTTCAAAAGTATGGCAGTGTTACAATACACGTTATGACGAACAGGACTTAATTAATTTTCTACGAATTCAGGAAATGGCGTCGTAACTGATCTAAGTTCACGACCGCGACAGGGCTGGCAAGGACTAGCATTGACTCGTCTGTAACGGCAGAATGGGCATCGAAGTAAAATTCATGCATTAAACTTCAAATTTCATACACTCATTACAATTAAGGATATTTAAATTTTTAATTTCCCTTATCTAAGGTATAGACGAGGCAAGATTAAGACGAATCATGGTGTAATTTCTTTGCGTAATCGGTGATGAGATCTTTCCTCAGCGGACATCATTGTCCCATGCTTTGTTTCAAATAGTTTTAAAGTTAAATTTTTAAGGATTCGATCGCTATTTTTTACTTCATTTTTGACTTAACGTAGGTAATTTACGCTAAAAAATGCAACAATAGACGAAAAAGCGATGCAAATGCTGAATAACTCCGCCTATGGGTATATAATGGCCATTACGGTGAAAACAAATGTCTCTAAATGAAAGAACACCTTCTAAAAAATTTTACATTATACGCACAATAAAACAAGGTATGTCAAGTATAAAAATGAGCTCGAAAAAATGTGAATTACATAAAAAGTTTTAACTACAAAATGTTTAAATAAATAATAGTTAAATTGCTATTTTTTGTTATTTTGAAAAACAACCGCTATTCAGCTGTTTTTAATTTTTTTTCGCAAAAAGCTGAAATGGTATTGATTATTTCACTAAGCAAGCGTTTTCTCAAATTTTCATCAAAGTATGAGGAGAGAAGGGTGAACTTTGATTCGAAATGGCGTGGAATGCTTTCCCTCTCTACTCTGCCACTTTATTAATTTTAAAAAGTTCTTCTTAATTTTCCAAACCCTTAACACTTTAAGTGTCAAGTGTTACAAATTAGGCTTATATTTTTGAAGTAATTTCAGACTGTTAAACAATTCTCCACGTTCAGTACTTTCAATCAAGAGTTACGAACGAAGTTTATAAAAATGTATATTAAAAAGTTTTCACTTTTTTCCTGAAACCTCCATCACTCAATGGTGAGGAGGAAATAAACCTTTCCCATTAACACATATGCCTTGAAAGGCTAAACAAATACTGAACGTCAGAGTTTTACGGCTAACGTCAGGAATACTCACATAATTTATTAGTCTTATTATATTTACTCAGTAGTGTTGAAATGATATCAACAACACACAAGGTTTTAAATTATGGCATTGAGATGATTACGTTAATTGGTATAAGTGCTTCTCAGGCGTTACGTGGTGGAAAAGTTTAGCGTTCAACACGTTGAGTAAGAAAATACTAGGCAGTTGATTTAAGTATTCAAAGACTTAAAAATGGTACATTGTACCTTTTTTATTCGTTATAAATTGAAAAAAATGAGAAAATAACAGCATTTTTTGTTCTCGGCCTGTTAATTGTGATTAAATGCCTCCACACAAAACCATCGCGGCCTCACAAGGCACTTTTGCCGTCGGTCAAAGTCAAGAAAACCTAGAAAGATCATTTTATAGTCATTATCGAATGAGATGCAAAACCGTCGATCGCTCTGAGACGTTCCGGGCTAATGTCCTTTTTGATTTTATTTATTACGTTCTAAATTCCCACCCTAAATGAATCGATGACCTGGACAGTATGTCTTCTCGACCCTCCACTGTCCGTCTGTGCAGAAAAACGATGGCCATCATTTGAAAATATTTCCTGCGGATTAAAAACACAATGGGAGAACATCGGCCATCTCGACAAAACGATAACGATTCTCTCATTGAAAATTCATCACAGGCGTTTGGACTCAGATGTGTGCAGCACTGAAGAACGAATCGGTATCCGTTAGATTTCCTTTTATCTAAAAATACATTATGTATGATTTATTTCTGTACTACTAATATGGCATTACATTTTCTTAATTTTATTGAGATCTTTGACCCGATGATATGCCATAAACGATGATTTGAGCCCGGTTACAGGTCATGCAAATTGTTAAGGCATAATTATAAACTGGGCACTTGACGCAATATTAGGTGTCATTGCCGCTAAAAATGGACAAATCCACAATTCCCGTGTGAATCAACATCACTGTTCTCATCCATTTCAAGGAAAAACTACTATTGAGTGGGCATTGTTTTTCCCTGACCCCAAAAAAGCCAATGAGCTTTTAAGCTGAACGTATTCAAGGCCATTAACAACCAGTATTAAAAGCGTGCGTACTGGAAAAGCGATTTTTATCCGTATTATAATAAATTTAATGGGCCGCTTATGATCAGCAGGTTGAAATGTAGTAATTTACGATGCTACAAAACTTGTTTTCATCAATACCCTCTGAATTTAGCGTATGAATCCATATGCATTAAAAGTGCCCTCTCCAAAATACGAACGGTAAAAAAAACTACGTCCAAAAAAAAGGTCATAAACTATAGCAAAGCTTATTTGAAATACCTAGTAATACATGGCTCTCTTATATAAGTGTAAAAATTAACATCACCAGGGAGTAAAAATGCAATACGCTTTGAAATAAATAAAATATGAGTCCATAGTCCTATAAAAGGTAACGATAAGTATTATTGCTCACGAGGCATGTAGCAAGCCATAAATATCGTGGATTGCCACGAAGACTGAATCAATGGTTCGAGAAGATATACCTCAGAATAAAAACTGGTTTTGTAATAAAATGAGGCGTTCATGAACCTGAAAAGAATGAAAAACAGTGTGGGCATATTATTAGACGCTTAATAAAAAGGAACTAATGGAACAGGGAGCAATTTCTCGAGTACTTGGAATGATTAAACGTCTCACCACCTAGCCGATGATGGCCGGGAATATTGGAAGGAAATTTTTTCTCTTTAAATTCGAATTCAATTTCAGCCCTCATCGCTCGCCGATTAATTCGATAGATTAAGCCCCATGAGCGGATACGAAAGTGTATGGGGAGGAAGGGGTGTGCATCTTCGGGTGTAATCATGGTCTTCGCCGGGGAAAGTCATTGGACCGCGTGCGACCGGATACCCTTAGGATCTCGCCGAAGAAATACCCGCGCACCCCCTCACATCCCTCTTCCCCAAACACCGTCGGGTACCCGTACGCAACGATGACCGAAAGTCCATTCCCTTTCGACCCTCAGAGGAGTGGGGAGAACTACCCTTTTTCCGCACATCATTGGAAATGCATTCGTTGGCGTTTTCGTGACGTTAATGCGGCCATTTGCGACCATTTCGGTGGTGTAACGCGCTGATCTTTCCATTAAGCAAAATCCCTGCACGGCCATTTATTTACCTTCGAAAGGGGGCCACAACCCTTCTCGATATCGACAAGCAAGTCAGGAAACACATTACGCTACCGCGCGGTTTCCACGCGTGGACCGGGGTTTTTCAGCGTTGCGAGGAAATATGGGGTAGTTGTCCCCTTTTCAAGCTCCAGCCCTCGAAACAAGCACGGACTAGCGCGGTGGAAAGAGCTCTTACTTCATGTTTTTAGGCCTCTTGTTGTAACCCTGCCTGTGGTGGGTAATTTCTCACCCCCGATTCTACATTTTAAGCAGCGTGGAGATAACTTCATTGTAAAGCTCGCCGACCTTTGCAAGTATAAGATGTAGTACAGTGAATACATTTGGCTCCTTTCCCCAGGGTGGACAGACTACAACTCAGAGTTTCACTCCCATCTTCCTCAATCTCCCATGTAATCCTTCCATAACGTACCTACTCTCCTGCCATCACTGGTATAAATGCTTCCTTTATCAGTGGCCTTACAGGGTTATGTTTCCCGGTGACACTCAAAGCAAGCGTATAAATTACGGCATGATATAAGTTAAAGTCACAAAAACAATATTTTATGGGTGCAGCAGAAAATTTTGCTGCAGTAATCCGCAACTAACAATTACTTGGGAGTCGAGACAAAATTTAAAGCTTCTCATAAGATTTGAAGGCGTATATCCAAGGAGAGCTATATTTTTGAGGGGTTGAGTAGCTTTATGACAAGTTAGATCGAGGATAACATGCGAGGTTGGTTTAAAAAATGGACCAAGGGTTTTCTCCAGAGCTCCTCAAAAAAGACAATTGTTTCCTCGGACAGCTCATTGAAGCATGTTCCATTCTCTCTGATCAGAAACATGTCGCTGACATGTGCAATAAAGTTTTGCAACATCGAGATACTCTGAATAGTTGGCACGACATTCGAAGACTATAAGATAAATCTGTTAGTTGATTGGAGTTTGCAATTCTCATCTTTAACACTAAACATCTCTACTAAAATGTTATTATGTATAAACTGGATCAATTCTCAGAAAATTGATTATCGGCCATCTCTAAAACGCATTCCTAGTTTCAAATCCACCTGGCTTTCTGAAAGAAAGTCAACTGAAATAATTTTAATAAAAAATACCTACAGAGCCACTGACAAAATCGTCGTCCATACTGATTATTGCATTTTTATTCCCAATTTTTTTAGTGCAAAACTATAGTCCCATTACGCACTCTTCACGCTGGCAGCCACTCTGAAGTTTTTTCATAAAATCTATGAGTCACGAGGTAAGTTATGAGACTTGCCACTGACTCAACCGGCGCGAGAGAAAAAGCAGAGCTTACTTAGTTGCTCACCAAGTCTTTTCTTCGATGTGATTTACGACAACGTCAAAGTACGGAATTATGACGGAAGAATGCGGATAACTGAAAAAGAGGATCCCCAGAAAACTAACCTAAACTTCAGATTCCGGAAAGATGGGATAGTCAGGGAAAAAATACCATACCATTCCGCACACCAGCATCATTCTTTGAGCCGTGCTATCGCGAGCGCGCGACGTCATGTTTGCTCGTAGACGAAAAGGCACTGCGTATGGAACAAGCTAGGAGTCCATTTCGCGTGCCGGTGACATCACTGGACACTATCTCCAGCCATCCATTCTAGGGCCCATTAATCCTATGGACGCCGATCACTCCATCACTTTACTTCGGTTTCGTTCTGAACTTGGCCTTCGAAGCTGGATGATTTCATCATCATTATTTCCCAATGTTTTCCCCTCAAGGTCGACTTTCCTTCTCCCAATGCCTCCTTCGTCATCACGCACTCCGTCAGAAGAGCCTCGGCGTTACATCTTTTGCCTTCACATCACGCTACGCTCATTACGGTCAAGAGCATCACGTGCGACGCTTATCCACTTGCGTCTGCATCACCAATGTCTTTCGTGGAATGTTTACTTGAGAAAAGGAACGTAGGTGAGCGCTGACAAGACAGTTAAGCATTCTTTCCACAAGGGATGTGGGTGCTCAATTAACACACAAATATTCTTCTGTATCCCATTTCTTGATTTTTGTATCATAACTTTAAGTTTTAGCTCGCAGAGACACAATGAGACCAATTAGTTTCCTGTGAACGGTCTTAAAGGAGTTCATAAAATTTATACGTCACTATCCGAGGATGAGAAAGGTGAAACAAGTAAAATATTTCATGGGTTTATATTTTTTAAACCCTCTTAAGATACTATCGTGCGACGGCGAGGATTTGTGGGCAATCCGTTGATTATCACTTCAAGGGCAACCAAAACCTTTCCAAAGAAATGGCAAGTTATTGCCAGGACATGTTGGATAAAATTGCTGAGTTGCTTAATTGCTTGCGTTAATAACAATCGCGATGTGCTTGAAAACAGATGAATTCACCAGTAATGAAATTATCTTGGCTAAAGGTGCCTCTATCGTGCCGAATGATCTATGCGTCACTCTTGAGTTCTTAATGCCTTTGCGCCAGGATATAATTTATCTAGATGCTTGTTTTGATTGCTTAAGGTAATTAGTGTCATCCTTCAGTCATAGCACTTTAATGATCCGTTATCTCAATCATACCTTATCGCCGAGCCATCAGAAAATTTACAAGGTGATGATGATCACGTTTCAGCCTTGACAAAGTGCATCAGGAAAATAGAGGATTTTACAGCCTCTAGGTGCATAGTAGATATAATTAAATTCCCTTCATCAATGTCCATCAATTTATGTCCATAAAGACTAAGGTTTTTCTTTTAAGGAAAAAAATCATGTAGCAGCAAAACAGTTTTTCATCCATTCCATTAATCTTTCAGTAAAATGTAAAGGAACTTTTCGAGGAAGAATTTACGTCAAAATACCAATTTTGTGAATATACTCATACGAGCTTAAATGCACAGAAAATGTTGTGGTGAATAAATTTATTTGTTTAACGTAACAAACAATTTTGGTTAATGAATTCTTGGAAATTGGGAAAATACACGACCAAATGAGCATGTTAAGGTTTGCATTTACATGTCAACATTTAGATAGAGGTAAACAGCGTTGGCATTAAAAAGATCGCTTTGATATCCGCAATCTGAATGGCAGTGAAATGAACTGACTTCAAGCCGAGTGTCTTTAAATTTCGAGTTATATCGACCGAGAATTGAAAATAGGCTCACAACTTGGCAAAGCAATTGTCCGACGAAGATATGTATTTACGAATGTTAAAACAATAGGCAATGTAATTCTTATTTGAAGTTTTAATTCTTACACATATATTTTTCAAATAAAATAAATACATTTTCCAGCTATGAAATGAATCCTTGACGTTTATTTCTAAACGAATCCATCACATTCACTATTTCCCTCGCTGTGCCACCCTTACGATAAGATTATATAAACTACTCCATTCATGCTATGAATGTATGGTTACCAGGATTAAAATTACCACTTCAACTACTCTTACTGTGAACTGCACAAAATCAAGCCTTATAAAAACCAACTGATGAATAAAATTTTATAGCGTGCAAAATTAGTAAGAGTTACTTTGATGCATAAATTTGACTTTCACCAGTACGGATATGATATCAAAAAACATTCCATTTTCTCACGGATACCCCAAAATGCCCAATCGTAGAAAAAATTTTCAAAACTCCGGCCTAAAAACTCAAAACATCGGTGACACGCAATGATGGAATTAAAGTGAATTGTTCAGCCATCGATCAGAGCCTATATGTTCTACTTGATAAAAGCCCTTTTGCGTTGCCTACGCAAATCCCCATTCATTTCTTTTCGAATCTTATCAGTCTTTTCAAAATGCTCTTTGCATGAGAACGACGATTCTCGCTCCTTTATTTGCGGAACTTTCCCTTCGCAGGCCGGCTGTTTCGAAACTCAACTCAAGTCTCTGCCATCTCCCCTCTTTGCGCCGACAAGAATATGCCATCGATACCCCATGTCCCGTCGCTTCAACATGCTTCGCACGTAGCTGAGTTAATTTTTATTCCGGGGAGAGGGGGGGGGGTATGCTCTTCCGGCCTTCCAACCAAACTTGTCATTCACCTTCGCTCTACGATTTATCAATCGTGTCCATTCTGGTAGTTCACTGTAGAAGTTCGTCACAGACCAAACTGGCCAGTGCTGGCTCATTAAGGTGGCTCGAGCGCGATAATCGTGCTTTGATTTGCGCACCTTTCGAAGATGTTTGCAAGTTAATCAAAGAAAAAAACTCTTGGACCAATCTTCACTAATCATTCTCCACTCTATGTGCATCAGTTAACATGGTGGAAATCACTATCCATGGAGTAATAGAAATAATGCAAGAATAATGCTTTAAAATTTTTGCCTAAATGAAAGGTATGTTATGATTTGGATTTATGGCGCGAAATTTTAAATATAAGCGAAAACTGTTTGGAAAGACGTGGTCTTACCACTCATGAAATCTTTAAATTAGCTGAACACAGTCATTATAATATGAAACATATTATTTCGAATTTAATGGGAAAATTATTACATATTTAATGGAATTATTTCAAAATATATTTCAAGTGCCATAAAGCTAAGTGTTTCAATAGCATTGAACATAAAAGGTAACTAGCATTTTTTCTTCACATTTATCTGTAAATATTACTAATAAGTTCACGGGTATTCATCTAGGTATTGAGAATAGAGCTATTTTACTTTTATTGTAAATTAAATATCTGTTTTATTTCCCTTCGCATTTTTAGAGACGCAATCAAATCAACACGATATTGTGCCGCTTAGAAAAATACACAGAATACCAAGAAATAAAAGAAGGGTGTGAGTCTTTGGATGCATTACTAGAGTTATAAGAACCGACGGTAAGTTATCACAACAACCAGTCCATTTAGGGAAATATCCTACGGCAAAAACATCACTTGAGCTAAGGGGATGCACCAAAACTGATGCGCAATAAAGCACTGAGCGGAGTCTAACTGCCAAACACAACGGCTGCGGTATGTTTCCATGCCTGGAAAGACTCGCAAATCAGCGTTTGCAACGGATCGATATGATCACGCTTATTGCATCTCATTACGGCCAGATACATCCGGCCGTACGGGTTAGGGTGAGCTTACGTTGGACGCGGTGGTGCTCTAGTCACTCGCTGTCTCAGTCCTATTCTTCGTACTCACCGCACGCCTCTCTCTGTTCACTAATTTTTACCGTGGAGTGCTCTCCCCTTTCATCAACTTGTACCTCGCGAGTTGTAGCCCGGTCTCGGCACCGTGGGATTCTCCGAACGTAGTGGAAATGGAATCATTTCGAGGGCGATACAAAAATACAATCTCGTCCTCGGTACCCAAAAGGAATCATCCAACTTTGACCGACGAGATTAGAGATCGTTTCACCAACGTAATGGGTTACGTAGAAAATTGCTCCTACGAATTAGTTGATTGGGATCAAGCGTACGTACTTTTTGAAAGAGAAATCCCATTAGTAGGTGAGGATTCTGTGTCACGTCCGCTTTACGCGACATAAAAAATTTTTGGAAAAAAATACCGAGTCTGTCATGAGGATGGATTTTACCGGAAACGGCTACCATGTTTTACAGCTTTTGAAATGTTCATATTACTTTTATTGCTTTGCTTGATTTCGTGGCACTTCCACCAAGGTCATTATATATTTTTTTAAATTATCCTTCGTCCTTCAGGACTCAAAATTTATACGCAACTCATGAAGAAGTGTTAGGGTTGAGACATTCGCAAGCGCGAGTAAATATGGGGAAACTCGTCACTGGTGCAGCCACAAAGGGAAGAAGGAAGACTTGACTCCTCCCGAGGCTGGGTATTTCTACATTATAAGTGTGCCATTGGTTGGGCTATGAGAAACTTTACGATCTTCCTGAGATACCGTATTTCTTACACATCATACTCTACAAAGTTTTAACGATAGGCCAGTTTTCAGGAGATAAAGGCAATCTAGACAACGTTACAAAAGTACTGTACAATGACTCAAAATATTTAGGTACCTCGTTACAGCTGAAATCACAACGCGTGGGAAAATGCATGATCTATTAAATTTCAATGTAAATATGCTCAAAGCGAACTCGAACTACTCAGCCTTCCTGCAAGCATTACTCCAAAGGTTTCAGATAGCATTATTCAGAACCAAAAATAGCTTCACAGAATATTTGGAGAAATCCAGCAGTTTGAATTAGTAACGATCAAGAATATAAATATTCCACCGTTCTAGCAATTGGTGTGCATCCAAGCGTAAGATTTTCCGAAATACTTCACCAGAGACAAACAAGGATTAAATAGCAGGAGTTAAGTGTTTCATGTAGGTACGTCAGTTTTCAAGGTCACATTAGTATTTTCCTACTCCGAAGCATATCAATGACCTATTCGTAGTATTTTTGGCCATTTAAATTACATCCCTGCAAGATTTATTTCAAAAAATATTTTTTGAAATTCCCTCAGCTCCATAAATCTACAAGTTTTAGCGACGCGTACTGTACAATACGGTGATCGGTTTGGAGTGACAACAGTGCACTTCACATTCTTAGATAAAACGGATGAAAAAACAACACCCGATTACGCCTTGCTGGAATAATATTTTACTAAAATAATGCCGTAGGTTGGTTAAATAGATTTCCTATGAAATCACCTAGTAGAGTTATCATATTTTTTTAAGGTAGCATGCTCATATTTATGAACCGAAAATCGGATAGCATTTTAAATCAAAGTAAAAAGGTGCCAAGTTTTCAAATTAAGAGTAGATGAATTTCCAAACAAATGAGCTTGAAATCATTTAGAGTAAGTTAATTAATTCTAGATTAAGGTGCTGTACGTCGTAACATGGAAGAAAACTGATATTGTTTCATGCATACGATTCAGCCAAAGGATTCGAACACAATTAGCGGTACCGAAGTAATTGGAATAAACAAGACGAGCACTCCCATACCTATATAAGTGGGTTATAGGCTCAATATTGAAGTGCAGGCACTAACTATAGGTTTACATAACACCTGTGAGACACTAGGGTCATTAGAGTCACAATTTGTATATTGAAACTGGATTGATAGCAATTCTTAGGATCGAAAAGGAGTTGCTATTTCTTTTCCATCAAATTTTAAATCGAATCTTAAATTTTCCTCGCTCTGGTTTACCAACTGTCCAATCAGGAGAGCCTATATCGTGTGATATTGCTTCAGTAAATCTATGTAACTTAATTACTCGCAGGGTGGCGTTTACTTATTCCGAAGTCAGGGTGACATCCGTCCCAAGGCATCCGGTTCCCCCATTATCCCATCGCCGCCCAGTGACCCCGTCGCACAGCATTCGAAGAAACATACGAGGCCAAGGGATCATTAATTGACCCCGAGTGGAAGGTCTTCGAACGCCTAATATCGGCCGTGCGCGAGCAAAAGCTAGATAAACGAACGTGTATGAAACTGGCAAATTACTGACAGGGATACAATCTCCTAAAAGTACTAAACTACTGTAGGGGAAGGGAAGTGCTCAAAAAAGCCATAATCGGTAGTAAAGCGTTTTAAAGTTTCAGAAATATTTAAAAATAAACCATGAAGGGTGATTTTGAGCACATTTATAAGCAAGATTTATATTGAAGAATTATAAGCTCTAACTTTTAACTTATAAACTTTAACTACATTAACAAAGCACTAGGTAAACCAATGTTTGGCACGGTGGCTACAAGAAATTGAGTCTGCGGGAAAAGAGGATTGAGTGATGGCAGCGTATTCGAGTGATTTTTATTTTGGTGGATCAGCGTCTCGCGTTTTTTTTTTCTTTAAAACCAGAACATGATTAAGACAAGGAATATATGACACGTATTTCAATAGAATTTAATATTTTAAAGTAAAATTTTATCCTCATGTAGCTATGCGCATGAATGTAGTTTTAAATGGCAGTTAAAAACTGGTTTCCAGGAGATAGGATATATTGCGAAGGTTAAAAGGCATTTTGGCTTCTTGCTTAAATTAAAGCTTTCGAAAGTTGCTGTGTTTAATTGTGGATGCCAATTTGTGCACAACAGCAAAGATGCATGCACACACAAAATTATGCTATTGGAGAAAATATCACAACATAAACCTTGATCCTTTACTTATAGATTTACAAAAAACGATAAACCATAGTGCATAAGACCGAGATTCAGTGAGATATAAATAAATTTTTTTCATCATCGGTGCATCCTTGTACATCTTTTATCTCAATTCAAAAACCGTGAAATCTGGCCAATAACGTCATAGGCGACGAGTCAGAATTTTAGCACATCCAATTGTAATTCCCACACTTTCAAAATAAATAATCAGGTGTCCGAGTATCGCAAGTCATAAAAAAATATGTCGAAAGTTTTGAACACTCAATACTCTTTTATTACGTCTTTCGCAGCGATTGTCCATTCCTATAGATACTCATGGAGGAGGCCAAAAGAGCCAACGAAATAAAAAGCGCGAATTAAAAGACATCAAAAGCAACCAATTAAAATTAATTCTGCCTCTGAGCCGACTGGGTCAAGACTGGTGGGCGAATGTGCGTCTCTGTTTCACTTTCGTCATGGGCATGACCGCGGCCCAATTAATGGATGTTCCTTCAATTTCTCATGAACATTCTGGCTTGAGCCCACGGAAACACATAATCATCATCCATAGTTATCAGCCCGAAGACTGATTTCATGAGACTCTACACTCCATTCTCTCATCAGCTAACCATTTACACCCTTCACGAGTCTCCATTCTGATATTCTTCACAATATGCTAAATTAATTCAATCCTCGACTGGCTAATTTTTATGAGCAAAAACGGATGAAAAAGCTGATTATGAACATCATGGATACGAAGGTAGGTAGGTAAAGAAATGATCAGTGGAGAAATAAGGCAGGGCGGAGACAATTCTAGTATCGGCGTTAGATTGCTCTTAACCGAAGACGCCAACGAAATTGCAGTTTTACAGACAACATGGCAAATGGAGAGCTCTATTTGAAAGGGTCTCTACACAGCCTCAGAATTTCCGGCAGGAGTCTAATCTGGGCTCTCAGGATCGGAAACTAGTATACTAGCAAATGTACCAACATCATTCCCGTTCCACATCCAATGTGGAACCTAAATACCTTTGCCACCGTCGTTACTCACACCTGGGTTTGGGGAGTCAACACTACAGCCATCACACCAACCCTAGCCCCTTCAATCTTCGATCTTCCTTTGAATCCCTTACGATTCAATGTGCTTTCCATAAATATCTTTACCAGTCTTCTATGACAATGAATTAGTCCGATATTAATTCTTCTCTACTTCCCTAATTCTCTCTGACAGTCCACGAGGGATCCATTCATTATCAATATTGCCAACCCTCGTCGGTCATGATAACTCTTTACTATTGTTAGCAGTCTCCTTTGCCTAGTTACTTTTATCGTCACAGTTTCACTTCTGTATTATTTCATGTTCCATACTGGTACGTATGTTCTGCGAAGTACTTCATTTATAACCTGTGCGGCTAGCAGTGTAAAGACTCCCCTTATGGCAAAATGTTCTCTTGGTCACACCACTATTCTATTAACGATATCAACCCTGCTTCCTTCGTCACATAAGCAATATTCTTCCACTGCCTCCAGCTTTTGCTGACCCAACTTGACTTGGCTCCTTGATTTCTTCCTCAAATTCTTATTTTACTTTTCTTAACTTTTCTGTATTTCATTAATTGATAGTTTTTTCATGTAGTGAAATTATTTTCTGAGAATATTTTTCCTTCTCCAGCGAAATTGGTATTTCATATACAAAACACAGCTATCAAGATATATTCCGTACTCGTGCGTTCAAACTATTTTATACCGGAAAATTGTGCATTAAGAAGCAATGAGTTTTATGGTGGGAACACACAAATCACTGAAGTATAAGCATTCATTTCATCGGCTTCATTATGCAAAAAATTGTTAGTTTTAATTGGATATAGGCCATTATGTTATGCATAGGCACTGATATTAACAGAAAAACAGATCCAGGTCAATTACATGGCAACAAACAAATCATACCGAATGAAAACCTCTTTTAAGAATTCTTCCCAGAGGAACTGCTTTTATTTCAAACCTATACAAACGAACTCATTACGTTTCGCCCATCAAGAGGAAGATCGCTGGGCATAACTCTTCAGGGAGGGACCTCATGGGAAGCTGCGGCTTTATCAAGATCCTAGCCTAAGGTCGGACGGTCGGTTGGAGCAACGATAATGTTTGGAAGCCCATATAAAAAACACGGACTCCGCGCGCACTTTCAGCCGGGGAAGAAACGCATACATTTTCCCGTCGGATGGCGAAGAAAAAAAAATGTAATAGCCGGCGAAATGAACGTGGATGAGCTTCCATGAGGGGAAGGCAGCCGGACAAAACGCCCCCGTTGCGTCCCGAGTAGTCACGGGGCAAGGAAAGAATGGTTGTGGCTCGTATATCATCGTCCCCGGCGTTGTGTTAATTTCCTCCTAGCAGCCAGAGCAATTGGAGGACTTGCGGTGAGCGTGGCTCGTGCAGTGAGCACAGGTTGGCCTTGGCTCGGTCGAGGGAAGACTCGAAATTAGAATCGCGAAGAAATCCGCCGCAGGTGCACAGATATATCTCCCGTGGCAATATAAAATCAAGGCTCTCAATTGAGCTAATTCCCCCATTCGTGCTGAAGTGCTCTACTGATGCCGCAGGTTAATAGAGAGTTATACCTCTAAACGTACAAATTCACCGTTCCGTTCATGATGGGGTACGCAATCATACCGTCAACGGTCGCAGTGGTTCAGTTTTAGTCGAGTAGTAGGTTCGAGAACCGTCCTGAATATAGGTTTCACGTTTACCTTAAGATAAAAGGTCTAAGGTCAAGCATTGCGGTACAACCTAATCAGTAAGGGTACGAAAACAGTAAGTGTACAGCTGATACTGAGCTCACGTATCTTTACAATATCGTGTAATAACGATACTATTGATGCTAACTTAAGGGAACCATGTGGTGTCCATGGAGTAGGGAGGAACAAGTTCTCGCCTAATTCCTGATTTTTTTCAGCTCAAAACGAGAATGTTCACGCAAATTTTATGACAATAAGCTTCACTTTTTATAGTAAATTTTTGACAGCTTCAGAAGTACGTTACCACGCGAGTATTTGCGCAATCATGCACGCGATAAAATCGTAAATACAAACTCTGGTATAAGGTATTTGTATATTATTCACCCCCAAAACGAAATATGCATAGCCATTGGAGCAACGAAGCCCATCTACAACGAATGCTCGCGTTGCAATTGAAATTTTGTAATTTCAGGTGCACTGGAAACAAGAAGCAAAAGGCAATAATATTTCCTGGGAACCACAAAATTTCTCCTCATTTCCCGCTTATTTTCCCGACAGTGGGAGTCCCCGCAAAATTCCCAATTTACTCATTTTTATCGATTGTTTCATACCCTAGTTTAAAGCTCTACCTGGTAATATGGCCCAATAGTATATTTAAAGCGCGAGATTATTGATCATAGCTCAAAGCAATGCTTCCAAAATATATGAAAAGCGAGGAAAAACGGGCAGCTTATAACATATCTCCTTCTGTTCACTTCACTTAAGTTCGGTCATTGATGCTTCGGTGATAATAAGGCTCGAAGGAAAAGTATGGCTCTTACATTACCGAGTACAACATTACTAGCAATGGGAAATCATCTTAATGTTTCATGCAAATCGTGTCGCTGAATAATTACAAATCGGTAAATAAAGTTCTGGGCACGAATGATTATTTAAGTTTTTCGTATACCTTGCATCGCATGTCTCAATAATACAACGGCATCAACCGAGCTTTCTCCAACATACCTTGAATCCTTTCATCTCCACTAAATGTGATCACTGGTATTGACATACGAAATCTTCGGCAAATGCATGCCAAATATTTTTCAGATATTCACCAAGGTTAGAATGATGTTATGCAAGTAAGTACCAAAAAGACCAATCTTTTCAGTCCTACAAACAATCATGACGAAGAACTAAAACACCACATGCAAATACCAGCCGTAATTCTAAATGTTGCACATCTTCATCGAATAACTTAGCACCTAATAAGGTTTAGCTAAAATGTATTGAATTTATTTGTAAAATTTGAGGAAAACTTCTCTTTTTTCATCAAGTGGGGTAAGTCTATATTTTTAGCTCCAGTGATGTCCAAAGTAACGGATCACAAAATTGATCGATCTATATGAATCCATGAATAAACCGTTGAGTCGATGAAAATCTACGAATCAGTAGAATAATGCTCGTAGTGTCCAACAAATAAATCTTATTTGGTCCCCCGTAAGCAAAACCTATGGATTTCCTAAGGACCTGGCTAAATTATGTGCGAGCCACGCAAAGGGATTTGAAAACGTGCGCACAAAGAGAGGCAACCGAGGACCACGCAGTGAATTACCGTGGGTTGCGGCCGTACTCCACCGTGTCACCTAGCCACTGCGAGAGCATCCACCTAATACGCGGCGGTCGCAAAGATAGATAAAGATTGGAACAAAAAAAGCCTCCGAGAGAGAATGCTCCGAAGGGTCCTTTTGCTCGAGTTCGACCCATTTCCTTTCAGTCTTGTTACAGCCGTCGTTCTTTTTGCTAGTGAAAACGACATCAACTTGGCGAGTGTTTATCAAGCGGTTCATTACCTCTCGAGCCACTTAGCCTAATCGAACCATACCCTGAGTCCAATGACGCCTCCACACCCTCGTCTTGCCTTTACTAAAAATCTATACTCAGTGGTAGCGAAATATGGTGGCATTCGCTAGGTCAAAGCATGATGCCGAGGAGAGGAAGTCTTGCGTGGAAGGGGTCGGATTAGGAGCAGAGGGATGAGGACAACGCATGGCAAGCAAAAAAGTAACTACCAAAATAACTGCATTTAATTTGAGAGTGCTCGCAGTGCGTTTCACGACCGTGTTTACGTTCAAAACGGGGGTGGATGGAAATACAATGATATTATTTGCAACGCAATGAAAAAGTCCATTTAAAAAGTTGAATTATAGCTGGAGAGCTAAAATGTGGAAGTTAGAAAGCTAGAAGCTAGAAAGCTAGAAGCTTAAAAGTTGTTTTGAATATGAGATTATGCATTTCGAAGTTGGCTATGAAGATTGACTACTGTGAGAACCTTGTTAGCCTACCGAGAAGGTTGCCTGTCTCTGCCTTGAGGAGTCAGTTCGTAAGCGATGGACTGTTAACTGAAAAAGACGTTTCCGCTGAGTATCACTTCCATTATACATGTCTCATCCAATGTCTTCTCTATGGTATTCCTTTTTGTATAGTCTAGTTAAACAAATTTCACCATTACGTCCGCAAGTAGGTTTTGAAGGAATGAGATGAAAGGAGAAATTATGTAACCTTGCGAACGATAGGTAACCAGTAATATTACACCCAATACCGCCACATTCATACCGCTTCAAACACGAACTTAGAGCCAGGGTTATTGAAGGGCGAAGTTCAGCGACAATGGGCTTTATGTCATTAGATATTATTGGGTCCTATTGTTCCTTAACAGACGCCCATGGCAGAGCTAGTTCGTATCACAGAGCTATATTCTAACCCCATACTTCCCATACTTCGTCCAATGCCTCTGAAACACATTCTCTCACAAGCTTTCGCTACCCACAGCAGCACCGTAGTACTCCTCTCTGTATGGTGAGCCCACTTTTATAAGTCATTCAGGTTTTTTAAGTTGGCATGAAGGTTGACAGCACCCGGAGCTCTAGTTTCAAAATTGAAGACTACCTTACTCCCCCGTACGGAGTTTATTTTCGGTAAAGGAATGAATGAGGTATTTTTTCCAAAATGCTACCATGTTTCGCTACCAATATACCCCGACCAAGGCTCCACCGCTCAAACAACTCCCACATTCACTCGAATCGCATATTGTGCTGTCTTCGCTCCACATACATTCGAAACCATTTGCCGCCACAGCGAGCGCGGCTTTTTACGCCGGATTACTCCACTTCCCAGCGGGCACCGCTACCTACCCCAAAATTAATGGAGCTGATCGACGGGGCTGGGGAGTGGGAGGGAGGCATGCGAGTAGAACGGTTGAATAAAATATTTTTGAATTATTCTCCTGAAATTTATAGAAAAAATGCCAAGGGATTGGAAAAAATATAATGAAAGCTTATGACGAAAGAGCTCTCCGAATACATGGATTATTGTTTATAGGCTAGGTATAGCACATGTGAGAGACTATCTCCGCTATCAAACTAAATTTAAAACTTCTCAGTAAAGGTTTAAAACTTCTCAGTTCAAAACTCCTCAGTAAGGTCTTTACGTTGCTAAAACTTACGTGTTCAGTGAACCGAAATTTAAATGTAATACGCAAGTTCATGGTTCTGCATCAAAGGCTACTTTATGGACATTTTAAAAATACCTTTAAAACATATTCATGGTATGAAACATGTCACTCTTCTCTTGTTGAAAAATTCATGGGAAAGGAATACATGGCTTAAATAAAAAATGGCATAATCTATTACTTGTTTCTATACCCATTGGCATTTTTAAGGCCTGGTTTGAGAATATCGATAAACACATTAGTCCGGAATAAAACAAGCCGCTGTTCTCAATTTAACGAATAATCAGATGCATTAAAAAAAATTGAAGTTTTTGCATATTCTTAACATCATATTAACTCAAGGGCTTCATCAAATATAAATAATGCCTTCAAAGTCTACCTCAAAAACTGTGAGCCTCATCACGATAACCAGGAAGGTAACGCGCCAGTGTGACAATTGAAAGATCGTGGGTTGGAATACTTATGCAGGTAGATATGCAATAGGTGGAGCCTAGGAAACTAGAGCGCTTAATAACCATGTCTTATGCTACCGTATGTGTCTGCCAAATTTTGAAAAAATACACAAGAATTATGACCAATGTAAAAGAAAAAAATTTCCAACCCTAAAGAATTGATGAAACCACACGGTACGACGGCATGTGGAATTTTAAAGCCATAAAAATGTACATATGGCCATGTTCAATGGATCAGCTACATCGTTAAGATGCCGACCATATAAGTGTCATTAGAGGATTTGCGATGGTACCGTCATGATTAACCCATGAAATACAACATGGATAGAATTTGCAAAAAAGTACCCAATGATTCATGACAATTATGCACGTATTGCGTGCGGTGGAGATTTTGGATGGATCTTTTTTCATAAAAATTAGTCACATTTTTTGTCAAGACTTTATCTACTTTCATCTGAAAGGTTTTATTCCATCCTTCATAAGAAAGCCCGCTTGATACTATTTTATCATTGATACGTGGAGTGCTAGATCGTGAGAGCGCCTAATATCCTGAATTTTCCTTCTCCGCCTAGCTGCAAAAAATTACAGGAGTAACTGCATCACAGGGACTTGAGCAGGGAAAATGGATATAACAGTTACGAGATAGTCTACCAAATGGCGTTTACTCGATGACGACTAAAATAGACTTTTAAATACTGAACGCGGCACAAAACTCAATTTTACCGTCAGCTCAAACGGCAAATGCTGAATTTTTACGCTAACGCGCGCCCAGCGAAGAATACTTCCCTCTCGGGAAGGCGGGAGAGAGAGAAAACGTATTATTTTTCAAATTTCCACGTCGCGGAATGTTAAAAAAAATAATGGCTCAAGGAAAAAAATAAAGTCAAACTCTCACGACGCATGACATGACATCAAACGAAATGCCACGAGTGAACCGCTTGCTCTGTGTCCCCGGCGCACCGTCCGAAAAGAAAAGTCGAAAAAAATTTAAGCGAGACTTAGCGATATGACAAAAGAATGAAAATGCAATACAGTGCGAATACAATGAAAAAAAGAAAACGAAACAGACGCGCATGGCGCTCACCGTTTTCACACGGCCTGGCTTGCACGAATTCGTCGAAATTCCGGGGAAATGAAGGCAAAGGACGCCCCTAACTGAGTCATTCCGCTGCGTGCGCTCCTCGGCGCTGAATATCCAGCTCACACGTTTTAAGCTGCGCCTTATCGAATCATTCCTGGCGATTCCGATTGAAAACCGATTGGCACATGGCCCACTCGACTCAGGGGAAACTCCTCGCTCGCTGGGGCAGCAGCATCCGCATCGAGAGATACGGACGATTTTCGTGCACCAGTATCTCGCATCGGGACCTCTTGATTGCCCCTTTTTATCCGCCGATAAACTGACTGGGCTAGACATCGCATTTACTCATCCGCAGAACACAAATGATCGCCTCGGTTCACGCTGACAGATTCCGATAATCGCTGCTCGCTTCCCCGCTCAAATTCTCATCAATTCCCGTCAGCAGTCATATCTTTGAGTGTCATTCATGTTCGTTGTGCTGCACACGATTACCGACAAAAGTTGGAAAGTAATACTATGTATCTGAATAAATATTGTCAGAAATCACGAATCCAAAGATTGGTTCACTGTAGCTCTTCATTTCACTTTCTTTGCCACCAACAGATTCATTATACGTCTTCAATTAGACATCTTTTGTCGTGATACTTTCCCGTATTTAGTGATAGCTCTTCCTCCGCAATTCTTTCCATCGCGCGTATTTTTACTTCCACTATAGTTTTTATAAGGCTATAGTACAGTAAAATATCGGAAATAAGTTTGTATCTTCAATTATTCTGAGTTTTCATTCTACTTCTTTTCCCTCCAGCCCTTCGCAGTGCTTCTTTGTTAGTGATTCTCTCCGTCCAATTTTATCTCCAACATTATTCGATACCACCACCAAGCCATTGCTCCCAATCTTTTGCTCTTCGGCTATATGCTTCTCGGCCATACCAAATCACACTCCTAACAGATTATGCTCTAGCAAAGGGGGTTCTTCTTTCCTAGTTTTTGCTACTAGCTATTAGCAGACTCCACATATGGTGGAATACCTTCTTTTCTTGGTCTATCCAGCTCAAAATATCTTTCTCCCTTCTTTCACTTCTGGGTTTCAACTTCTCAGATAGCAAAATTTTTCCACTTGCGCGAGTTTTCATCGCAGCTCTTTGACTCTCTTCCTTTTTCTACAATATATTTTATGTCGGTAAATATCTGAAAAAGATCATATGCATTTTACTTCAACTACCTCATCGTTGGGGAAACGCTCCTGTGAAAACATTGGGTACTACTCCTCGTGTCAATTCACTACCTTTAGAACAATCAAAGGTGAAAAAATGGGAATGAAAATGAGCAGACGGGCACATGAATTTTTGAAATAAGCTAAGCTTTTCTTAAAAGAACCATTAACTTCTATTTTATTCAAAGATTCATCTATGAAATTCAGCGTTATCATCAGATATATTTTTATCTGTTACAATAGCCATAACAACACAATAAGAATGGTGAAGTATTCTAAATAATCTATTTTAATTGTCTATCTTACACGCCCACCGTTCTCATTACGACTCCAGAGCACGAGAGATGTTTGCAACGACACAATTTTCATTCAATTTGGGCATTTCAATCAATTGGAGTTTTCTATTTCCTCTAGCGCGCTAATTACTCCGCAACTCAAAGGTACTCGCCTTTTGACTCGGATAGTGCACTTTGAATCGGATTGTAAGTAGTTTTCATATGCGCTAAACAACAAAAAAACTTCAACAATCACATCCAAAGTTTTTGTTTTCACCTCGATAGTCCAAAATTATATCAGGTATGGATTCTGGAAAGTTTTTAATTTAATTCCGGGAAAATTCTTGTGCTTTAAATTAATAATTCTAAGTAATTGACTGTCCAATGAGTATTCGGTAATGACAATTGTTGATTAAGGTTACCTACCGGCAGGTTATCGAACGTATCACCTATCGTTCACCATTCTTGAGAGCTATGGTGGGTGTATGTGTTCCGATCATCGCTAACTTCAACGCCTATGGAAAGCTCCTAACAGTTAATCATTACTGCCAGCACTCCACATGAAAATTACGTCTTGCTCACAAAAGTACATGCGGCGTCTTCATCCCGCTGAGGTCAAACTGCTTTTTACCGTCTACTCTGGACTATCTTGCCCGCACACCGTTCTCTTGCCCCCCCCCCCCTCTCGGCTGGCAAAAGTGAGTTCTTCCCGCAACTCGGTGGGGATGGCTGAGTTTAAGGGACTTCTCCCTACGCTCCCGCAGATGAAGTAAGACGAGGTTGACTGCCACCGGGTCATTTCTGCGGAGAGGAAAGGGCTTGGCGGTCGAACCAACCGAGGGTCGGATGGGAAAGGCAAGTTTGGCAGCCGAGGGTTGCGGGCAAAGACGCGGATGAGTGGGGGAGGGAGGCGGGAATGAAGCGAACTTTCCCAGGTGGCACGTCGGCTAGGTCATGTTCCCTGCCATAAGCAGGCGGCAGCACGACTTTATCAGCGTGCCATTGGAGCGGAGCCGACGAGGCGCCAGTTAAAACGTCACGCGTCTGGGAGAGGCGATAAAAATTTTTATTACCCGGAGTCGATGGCTTTGGATCGTCTGACGAATAAAAGAAATGCCCCTCGCATCGCCTTTTGACAGCCCATTATCCCTTTGGGAATTGAGCGGAGAATGAGGCGATGCCAATGCGCCCATCTTTATAAAAGTGGATCCCCCGCTACTAAGAGTCATGACAAACACTCCCCCCTCCCCTGTATTGATTTAAAAATCCGATTTCTCTGATGAAATACCTTTCCTATTTTAAAAATTTTTAAAACTTTTTTAACCCTTTGACTTTAACCCATTTCTTTTCAGATCAGATTAACTTTTTCCCAGACATAGGTTTCGATCGCAGCGCCAATCCTATTGAATTACCTCTTGTTTTGCTAAACACCACATGGCACTAAAATTCAAAAACTCTACAGTCTTGAATGAATATCATTGAGAAAATAAAAATTCTCATTATGTTATGACCACATCACTCATATTACCAAGTACGCTATATTGTATGAAAAAATTGCTTGCTTCCCGGAATTATGAATTCTAATAATCTTGATGCTATTCTGCATCACGGCCGGTTGTAGAGACACATAGCAGTGGGAGGGGTAGCTATGGTATCTCTAAACAATGACTTCATTAATGAATTCCTGTTGCAAGAAATAGTAATTTCGTAACTTATTCTTCTGTTGTTATTGACTTGTATTTTTGGTCAACTTTCCAACCACTGAAACAATTTATTTATCATTACATCATGTATCACAGGTAAAGAAAAGAAGGAAGTAAAAGAAGGAAGATCGCTTCTAAAGGAAATAAGGAAAAGGAAAGGAAACTGGTTGGGCCATGTGATGAGAGGGAAAAGTATAATAACTGTGGTACTTGAGGGTTCAATTGAAGGAAAGAAAAAGAGAGGAAGGAGAAGAATTAAATTGGTGGATCAGGTGATGAACATCAGCTATGATGAAGCAAAGAAGGAAGCTCGGGACAGACGCGGATGGAGACAGCAGTGGTGTACGGGACCTGCCAGCAGGCAGAACACCAGATGATGATGATGCATCAAATAACCCTTATTCATTGCTAATAGCCAGTATGAGTAACTAGACTCGTCATTTGTGACAAAATATATCTTTCACCACACCACAACGCCTTCAAGTCTTTCATTACACGACCACTACATTCACTGCTTATGGGACTTTATTGTGGGTGCTATTTTTCATAATTAAGGTATTTCATAGTTAGGCCCATCAAGTTATAAGATTAAGCATATGGTTAATAGAGCTATTGAATGTTTATTTAACGCAATTCTAGCAAGTTTTGTGACTCATAGGTTTCACAATTATTTCGGGTGCCTGCATTGTCTTTTCTACAACCGGCCCATAATTCTGATATTGCATGAAACAGGAAAAAATAAGAATTCCATTTGCCAAACCAAAATTTAAGTATCTTCATTAAACGAGTACCAAAGCAAGGATACACAGTAAAATAAATAGGAGTAAAATAACTTATCCGACCTATCAGTCCTGGTTTTCGAGTTATGATGTAAGGATTCACTTTATGAAAGCATATACTGAAGCTATAATAAGGACTGTAGTAGATAGCAAAGCAGAGCAAGAGAGGTAAGAGAGACGTGGAGCTAACCAAGAAGGATGAGAATCAAAGGAACGGAGAGAATCACCAACGAAGAACCCCTACGAAAAGTTGGAGAAAGATGGAATGTAATGAAGACCATACGGAGAATAAGGGAAAATATTAACGGACATATTTGAAGATAAAATAGCCTAGAGAAAACAGTAATTGATGGAGAAATAAATGGAAAGAATTACAGAAGAGGATCAAGAATAGAATGCATTGGACAAAGAATTAATGACACCAAAGTGGAGAACTACATTTTATTGAAGCGGTTAGCTGATGGGAGAGTGGAGAGCCGCAGCAAACCAATCTTCGGAGTAGTAACTCCTGATGATGTTGAAGAAAAAAATCTGCCTACACCAGAGGAAAGTGAGTAGCTCAATGTGAATGGTGCTCTATGAGACTCCGTGAATGGTGGGAAGTTTATGCCTAAAACGTATTCAGAGACTAATCCAAACTTGAATGTATGCAAGCAACTTTTTCTTTCCAGTACCTGAGGCAGATTATCAGTGGATACACTGTTTTTTCACAGCGCAAGCAAAAGGACAAGATTTTCCACTTGCTTTGTTTCACGTAGACGCGAGTGACTCCAACCTTAACTTGGGATGCTCTAACGAATGAATCGATTTGAGCGGTGATCTCTATCGGGCTCACCGTCACATCGACTTTGATTCATGCTTGAATTTTGTGTTTCCGAGCGGAAACACAGAGGGGAAGAAATTGATGACGTTCCATCGTCAATAGAAGGGGGTTGCAGAACGGGTCTACTCCTTCCTGCTTCCAGGGTTAGGGTACAAAAACGACGATGGGTGGCAAGAAATACTGTCGCCCACCGTGATAACTGGCCCGGTCTCCGCTCTATCAGGGCCTGATGACGGCGAATCTCATTCCGTTCCGATTTTTATGCGATTAATAACACTTTTGATTTAATCACGAGCTATCTAATCGCGTCCCCGATAATTAATTCTGGTTACATGACATCTCAAGCAAATCCATTTCGCATGATACGATTTTATCCTAGTTGAAAGTGGTAGTATTAATTAAGGGAGGCGGTCTAAAACGAAGGCCGTTTGCACCAGTAAATATACAAGCTACGTACGAAGGCAGGGTGAGAACATTTAGAGAATGGAGCGGGCGAGGAGAGAAACCTGGCGTCGGAACAAGCCTGCGACCGATTAAGGACTCTATGGGTTCCAACGTATTGTATTCTATCCAACGCGACGGACAGAACATAGTAATAGCATAACATGGGTGTAATTGAGCATAATGGCCAATAAGTTTCTTGTTTTATAGTGGATGCGAAATGCGGAGGCAGTTCCACACCGGCCTTTTTCAATGACGGAGTTAATTCCAAGCGAATTGTCCCAACGTGGAGTGTGAAGCCTCCCAACGTTTGACTTTAACTGTTCCTAAAGTCGCAAAACAACTTTTTTAACTTCATAATGCTTAACTAGTAGCTTAGATCACCTTTCTAGCACTCTGTAGCTCTTAATGCAATTATTTTAAAGAACTTCACCCTTGGATTGCGTACAATAACAGAGTATCTCCATCCAGCTACATTTGGATATAAGTAAATGAATTCATCCTTTGTCAGGGTATTACTTTTGATTTCAGTTTTCAGTGGCATTTTCTTGACTTTGGTTTGGCTTAGCTCATGATACATACACCTCGGGAAAAAAACCAGAGTTAAACTTCACTCTTTTTGGCTTCACTTCTTAGAAGTGTGGATAGCTGTTATTCATCATTGAAGAATAATTTTGGCAATCATCGTTCATTTTTAATTATACAGGTATTCTTTATTTCAACATTAATGCTACACTTAAGAAGCAATTTTTAAGTTTTGTAGACTTACGGCTTTCAAATTAGGCTGCAAAATTCAGTTCCCGTGGCAGAAACGATTAATGCGTTACCATTTCTTTATTGAGGCAACATTAGAAAGTGACGTATTTTCAGACAAAAAGAAACATTAAATACATCCTCAATCATTTTCTACTTATTCTTTGCTAGTGAAAGCTCTTAAAGAATTTAAAATCACATTTACAATATAAGAACTATTTCAGTTACATTACATTATCTAAAGGGAGGCTGGAGTAAAGTTAAGAGTTTTCTTAATTAAAATCTCCAACCAATGAGCGAAAGAAATACAATTCAAAATTGGCTAAGAAAAATTTCTGGTTGAATTCATCATTCGAATTTTCACGAACAAAATTGCAGCGAAAGTTTCATTTATAAAATGAAAGAGACTTTTCCCATTTCTCAGAATGTGCTCTCATACATGAACAAAGCAATAATACAATTTCGTAAACAAGGAAATTAATTTTCAAAACTGTTTAGCGATCCATTTTCAAGCCTATCAAAGTGAAATGAAGGGAAAAGAGAATGAGAACGGGGATATCAAAGGCCCTTTTATCATAAAATACGAATGGCAATAATAACGAGACGATCGACTCTGGAAAAGGTCGCTGAATTCCTTCAATGATTACGACTAGTATTTTTTTAATAAAAGTGTCCCGTGATGTCCCCCACATGACAGTATATTATAATTGATAGAGATCTTTCAGGTGAAAAATAGTCCAAATAAACAATTTGGTAACGCTTAAAACCAAATGAATGTTGCTAAGAGTCCTAAATTTTAATTTTGCATTGAGGTAGGGTGTTTGCATTCTTTAGAATGAAAGAAGATGCTAATTAGGGTTTTTTAGAAGGGCAGTCTGGGGATTGTTTTGGTTAAATAAAAATATCCTTCCCTATGTTACAGCGTCATTTAAGAGACAAAGCAGAAACCACGCGAGTTTTGATACCTACTGCAGGATGTGAGCTTTAAAAATGAACAAATGTGTGAGGAATAGGTTTACAAATATCATGTCAAAATGTTCGTAAAAACTAGTAAAACGGCTGATTGTTCAGTGGACTCAAGTGTGATAAGAAAATCTGCCAAGTTAGTTGACCCATTGACGAAAAGAGTGAAGCCCTGAATGCATCGTATTTCTACGGGAAACAAAACAAGCGCAATTACTCATTTGGCTAGAGTATTAACTTTCGAGGATGGAGCCAAGGACCATATTCTTGAGGAGGCGGATATTTACGTATTAACCCTGATACAGATTTTTAGCCCATTACACCTTTGAAACATCTAAGCTGTACTTAAATTTTTATAGCTACTTTATCCGACAGAAACGCCCTTAGGAAACTGCTTACACACCTGATTAGTCAATAGATGATGCAAGCCCGTACTCTAGGTGAGCCCGGTAATTTTTCAAATAATAAATTGTTACCAACACATACACACTACTCATGTACAGTGGCGGAAAAAATTAACGCAAAACTCATTGGCGTTTGAATGCGGCGTAAACGGGAACTAATTGAAATCGCTTTTCCTTCGACAACTTGACAACAATGTGACAGCATATGGAAACCGGGAATATTCAAACTATCTATGAATGGATATCGATTTTAAGCGTCATGTAAATAGTCATACTTATAAGGTTTGGGTTCGCGAGATCGTCTAGGAGTTATAAACGTGATGAGCTTGCTTCGACCCGCACCCAGTCGAGGTTCCGAAGTCGTAGTTGATTATGTAGATATGCTTGCCATTTTTTTTTAGCTTTGGACGGTTTAAAAAAATTTTCTTGATTTAAACTTAAGAAACAATACGATGAAAGCATTATTTGTTGGGACATAAAAAATTTTTGCTCTCCAGATCAAATTCACTGACGTTAAAACGTATTTCCTCGTGCAGGGAATAGCTGTGGATGAACATCGTTTTAATAGGCCTCAAACTACTTCCGAGAAATATGATGCATTACAATTAACATTTTGGCATAATATCCTGTGAATTTCAAGTAAAAGTATGGGAAATCTGGTTAAATAGAATGGTTGCCAAGTGGAGAATAGTTTTCTTTACAAGTATTTTCAATACCTTGAAACCCTACGTAAGTTTTCGCCCTCGTGCATACAGGTTATCTCAAACACTTAAATTTCTTAATTACTCCTAACGTAATATTATTTACTTTCTGAAAACTACTTTCAAAAATCCAGAACATTTTATTTGGTCCAGTTTTTAAAGGAAACATTAGAATTCCCTTTTTTCGTTGTATAGTAAGAACCACTGGACGCGGATTTCGCTTGATCGATGAAGTAGCCTAGAGGGAGAGTGTTTGTCTGCGGCCAACAATGCCTGGGGTTCAAATCCTGGCGTGGCCTCTTTGAGTGCCTTTATAATTAATCTACGCGATGTAAATTTATTGCAGCCAAAACTTCGCAGGAATCCGCGGTAGGCCCAGGGAATGGATATTGACCTCAACCATGAGTGTGTGAGTTTACGCATATTCGGGCTTTGTAAAAGAATCAGATCGGTCTCCTTGGTCGTCGAATGAAACGTTTACTTCCCATTCTCGGGTACTCGGCCCCACTTGATTTCTACGTCCTGTCTGTCGTGTGATGCATATACCCACTCATTCGCCAATTCACCACTCAATGAAAAGCTATTCATGAAGGAGGTAATATACCGTATCTCTGATTGTGTCATTTGCTCGATTTAATGACCTTACCTGATGCTACATTTACCTTTAAATTACTTTTAAATGATTTAGTAAAGAGGGCAATTATTTTTATTAGGAATTAGAGTTTTGTTCTATCTGCCGAACTTGTAAATACCGATTACTTATCTGAGTGAGAGACCAAACAAGGGTGGAATTTTCTTCAAAATATCTTTAAAACGGTATTTGAAGCTTTCCCAGCATTGTTTTCTAGGTTTGCTATGAACAATACATTAACCGTGTAGTTCAACAGTTCAACTTAGAAGATGGAGGATAATACTTAGAGGATAACGTAAATTAATGAATCACTTAAATACCTTTTGACATATTCGCAGTGGAAAATGTTTGGCTAAAATTACGCAGTTAAATTTTATGAGGAGCATTTTTATACCCACGCGTTAGTAATACTCCGACAAAAATGCATCGCCTATCTTCCCCTGTGAAAGTGATAAAATACTCAAAATCATCTTTTCCATGTAGTGACTAAGCAGTAATTAGATATTTTCCCTATGGTCATTTGTATACTCCTCATAAATCCGCAGAGTAGTCAATGGAGTGCAAATTAGGAATGTGCACCATCAAAGATCATACGATTGCTACGTTCCTAAAGAATCTATTCCTCTTCAAATGCGTCGTAATATTATTGCTTCAATGGAAGTTAAAGTTGTGAGTACCCCCACCTGAAGATATTAACAGACTTTTACAGGGTCATAAATTTCATCTCTTGGTGGTAATGTATTTTAACGGATGTTGAAAAGGGGCACTATGATGTTTTATTTAGAACGAGTGGAAAAGTTTAAAATGAAAGCTTAATTCTCTCAATTTGAGCTATGTGTGCACATAATCACAGCAGAGGATCATCGAGAAATATGCTGGTATTTACATAAAGAATGTGGATGTTTATTAGCCTAATAATCAATCAATCCCCCTCCATTCTCGATTTCCTGACCAAGTCTTTGTGACATGGAGTTGCCCACATTTTGGTATCATCTTACTGTGTTCATTTCCCATTCTTCCTCCACGATTTTCCTCAATGCATCTTAATTTGGGGTTGTTTCGTTTGAGGGGGTAGAAAAACGTTTGTTTCCCGCATTTTTCTCATAATGAACGCTGCGCTCCGTACAGCCCGCTCCATCTATGCTACATGATTGATTTTGAACCATCGCCTAGAATTTTGACATTTATGAACTCGTAAGTATTCCTAGTTGCGGACGAAAAATGAATATTGATAAACGTTTGATTAAACATAGGTCTTATTATAGCGGACATGAATTAAAAGAATTTCGTGTGATAGTAGTAAGAAATTGTATTTTCTTTTAAGTTTTAAACACCAAATAAAAGTTCAGTGGGTGAAAGTCAAAGGCGGAACACCTCTACGGGTAATTTTTTGACAGATTTTTTTGCCTTTTACAAACCTACTATCCGATTCCTCCACCTGGGAGAAAAATGAGGCATATTTAAAGGCTAATAAGATCTTTTTTTCCTCCAAGAATTTTGGGAGAGGCCGCTAGGTTCCGACAAATGTGAGTTCCATTGCGAATTTCAAATATTTGCGGTAGAGGATGTTTTCCTCAGTGTTGCCAGTATTTTGAGTGTGTACTGCTCCTAGAAGTTCCCAAAATGCCGCATTCTGGCGCGCGAAAAATTTTGCGTTAATTTCTTCCGCCGCTGTACATTAACCATTGTTAATATTTTACATTTTAACCAAATCTTAAACTCTGAAGCTGAGCGGTCCTCTTTAAAACAGAGTTGTGACTCAGTTGCTCATGCACTATAACTGAAGACTGTCCACTGATACTGAGCATTCAATCATTTATAAAATCATAATTTGAATGAGAGGGATATAATTTAACAAAAGCATAGCAGAACACTGCTATGTGAATCGATTTTGCAGTTTCTACTAGTTTTTTTTTTGGATAATTTCAGCAATAATGGAAACAGACCAACCGGAAATTCCAAACTCACGCAAATGGTTACGAACCGCACCAAGATTGTAGATTGTGCCTAAAACAAAAGTATCATAAAACCTAAAGTGAAAAAAGAGGTTGAGAAAATGGAAACTCTTGTAATATTCCGACATTAGAAACATGATCACTGAGCTTCATATACAGGACGTTAGTTTGACCGTCACCGACATTTGGGGAGTGAAAGAATATTCGCTGAAACGTGATAGTTAACATAATCATTGCGCATACTCAATACATCAATTGCTTAAGATGCTGACAATATGTAAGCGTTGTATGTAATAGGGTTTGGTGCAGAACGCTATAATCAGAGTTAACATGGCCACGTGGCGTTTTTAACCCGGCGCCACACTTTGTCCTTCCTAAGTGTTTGCTTGAAAAGTTGACGAGATATATACTTTAACTAATTAGTAC
Organism: Ceriagrion tenellum; assembly: GCA_963169105.1. Taxonomy (NCBI): domain Eukaryota; kingdom Metazoa; phylum Arthropoda; class Insecta; order Odonata; family Coenagrionidae; genus Ceriagrion; species Ceriagrion tenellum. The sequence continues at coordinate 142,084,310 of OY720638.1, forward strand.
TAACACACAATGGATTTGTAAGAGAGAAATTTGAGGGAAATATCCCAAGTAGAAGAGAAAGGATACAATTAGTACATGGAGCAAATAAAGAAGAAATTACTTATGAAGAACCACCAGGGAGTAAGGGAACTAACATCGGATAGGAATGGATAGAGGGCTGCACTCAACCAGTCTCGAGGGCTAAAGACTGATGAATGGATGAGTAGATAACCAACAGTAATTATTTTTGGGCATGATATTTCGCTTGCAAGAAGAGCATAATATCAGTGCACAGCCCTGTTCTACGGACACTTTGAGTTCTACCAAGTTCGACCAAAATTAGATGGAACGGCACGAAAACAGATTGTTGAACAGGCCATAGAGTTCCGGGAATATCAAGTCAAACACGTTTCTTTGTAGATGAGCATCTCAGGATGGCGGGATTTTATGTTTTTCAAGCGGAGGCAGCTGCGGGAGTCTTAATGCGCTAATTCGGACCCGGCCCCGAGCATCAGACGGAGCGTGGCATGACCAGGGGAGCGACTCACTTTCAGCCCTTTTGGAGCGCGGTCGCATCAAAGAGCGAAGACGGTCGCGGATGCCTCCCCACTCTCACACAGTGCTCTTTCCGTGTCGGCGATTAAACTTCCTTCGTCGCGAATTCAAGCACCATTGCCTCGTCTCGGCGGAGGAGGAGTTGATGTTGAAAAGGAGCGCTTGTCTTGACTGGCTGGCTAAAGAACGCTGGATATGCCTTACGCTGCCACGGTCGGAGAGTTTATGAGAGAAAGGCAATCGGCCTTCCCCGTAATGGGAGGAGGATTAAAGCCGAGAGATGATGGGTTGAGAAGAGAGAAGGGGAGCGGGAAAATGAGAAACTTTTCAAGATGATGAAATCTTCATCTTCCGGGTGCCTTAATTTGGAAGGGAATACTCTTTTAACTTCGCCTCAATGTGCAGCGGCACAGAGCCGACAGTATGTACTTACGGTGTAGCGATTTGGAAATTTTCGTCCGTGGCATATGCGTCGACCATTACGGACTCCTGGAGGATCCCAGTCAAATCGAATCTTAATGCCCCAGGAGCTTCATTCGTTCCAAACTAAAGAATTTTCTTCAAGATGCTACGCTTTTGAAACAATTATGCGTTCATTAATAATATTACATTAAACTGATCCGGGTGTTTAAATCACACAGAAAATATGCCGATTTACTGTTAACTAATGCCTAATAGATACGCAAGTATAACGATCCAGGCCAATTAAAGTTGACCAATAAATTGATCAAGAACCGCATGATAAGCAACGTAATTTTTTTATTAGTACTATATTATGACCTCTTTAAGTAAATGAAAGATTATTTTTATTTAAAGTATTAGTGATTGAAATTCCGCATACAAACGTGAAAACTACAGAGAGATGCAAGAAAGTGCACAATAAGTGTCAATCCAACGTTTGGGCAAAGCTGCAAAAAGAAAAATGGGATTGGTCGGAGGGTCGGCCAATCTGCAACTTATTGACGAATATAAGAAAGGTGGCAAACGGTATGATATCTGAAAAACGTAAATAAATTCAACCATTTATTTCTGTACTAAATGTCCATTAATACGTCGTAAAAAGGAATTGACACGTATATCTAACCTTAGCAAAGAGCTAAATCAAACCTAAGGCCAATTCCCTCAATTAGTATTCTTTTCATCAAACCATTGAAAGGAACTGCTGATGGAATTACACTTATTTGGAAAGTACTCCCACAATAAATAAGAATCAAGTAAATAATCCCAATGAATACTTTTCCTTCTAAACTCAAAGCCTGGGAAAAAAATTGAAGATGAGAAACTTATCTCCTGGTGAGGAAGGAAAGGACAATGTTAAGTGGACTGCAAAAAAACACCAGCGTACCCCTCTAGTTAATGTGCTATATAAGAAGTATCAATCGATAAATACATTCTTTGCAATGGATAGCCAAACATTACTTTTTTCACACCTGTGGAAAAACCGGGGTCAGTAATGGATACTGTAAATATTGGAAGAATCATTACCTTAGTTTGAATTCGAGATTCCTTGAGGAAACAGGTCGATGAATCTTCCAACGGGTGACGACTGGCACCGGAATCTGCCGTCACACAACTCCGCTGACGGGTCCTGATTACCAAAGAATAATTCACTGGGCTTCAGAGGCTGAGCACTGGGCTGCGCCGAGGGAGATCGGTACCAGCTAGAAATGAACGACACGTTATAAATAAATACACCTTAAATGGAGTAAGTGCTCATTGACATCAACTTCGCTACTGACAGTTTGAGATGTTGGCAAAATGGCAAGCCCAAGGCAAAAAAAACAAGACAAGGTCAGTTCTTATTCCTTAAACATTTTACCATCCTCAGCACTATTGATAAAATTGAGAAATTTCTGATAATTTCAGATAATTATAAAAACTTATTTAACGTAACATGACATGCATATAAATTGACCTTGACCTATGAACAATTTCAACACCGCTGATGTTATGAAGTTTACCCAACAGGAAGGCGAATTCAAGGAGGCCTTCATAAATTTGTGGGATGACCATGTATCTTTTGCATTCACCTCTTTCTTTTCACGGGCACGAAACTTCACTCGCGACTTGATTTAATGTACGGAAAGAATTCATTTGCTTTTAAATAACTGAACATTGCATTTTATAAGAATTTTTAGGAAGAAGTTGGCTAAAAAATTTAGCTAATGACGATTTTATTCCTTATTTTCAGCAACGCCACACAGCTGACTTAACCGTCTAAAAACACCACAGTAAATTGACCAATGGCCTAAATGTTTCACAGATAATTTTTGAATATTCTAAAAATTCTCAAAGCAATGCCTTTTGAAATGCAAGTGGGTAGTCGGCCGCGTAATACATGAATATATGGTACCTCAAGCCGGTTTAAAATTATTTTATCTCCGACAAAGGCAATGAGCGAAATTTCTGAGGCTGAGTAGAACTTCTATATGGAGTAATTTTAGTCTGTAAATCCACTTTAGTTCAGCAATAATTCTGGTGCGCAAGATCAAAAGTTTGTAAATTGTATGCCCGTAAATCAAAAGTCTGGGAGATTTTTATTTCATCATGCCTGTATCTTATGCAAACTTTTTTATTTAAAAAAATTATGGTAATGATATAGACCAGGAAATAAATCTTTATTGATCCATTTCGGGGCCAAATGTATCATGATGGGAGGAAATCATGTACAGAAAGTAGAAAAAAGAACATTTAAATCAAGTAACTTTCCACAAATATTTATCACAACAAGTATATTGTGAACTATAGCATTTTTCTGGATGGGAAAGGTGGGAGTTTTCATAATGTTCAACGATGTCGATTTAAAAATTTAGATAATTCATTGAGAGAATTACCACCTTTTAACCGCGGTCAATATCAGTAAAATAAAATAAATGTATATCTAAACGTAGATTATAGATAAAAATAATTACTACGCTATCGTAAGATATAAAATTTGGTCAAATCCAAAACGGAGAAGATAACGTTCCATCAGAAAATATTTCACCGTTTCTATTTTAATGAAGCATTCGTTTTACTTCAATTAGCACCTGAATACTGTATAATTCTATTGCATAGACGAGAAAGGAAATGGTCTTCTGAAGAGTTGACCGGTAAGAAACACGAAATAATAGGATTCAGTTAACATGTTAAAGATGTCTTAAAAATTAAAAGAAAAATTTAATGTAGACCTATTCTGTGGAACTAATTGTTTGACATATGCATATTTTCAAAAATAATACTTGCAAGGAAAGTATTTTCAGAATTTTTCGAGCAATCATTCATCAAATCTGCACGCATTAAATCTATAATGTTATCGCGCACGCAGTGATAATTCCGTAAAAACTTATTTTAGCATTAAAAAATCGCTAAAATTATCTAAAATTTCTTCATTTCCGATATCGTTCTCCTGTTTTCTTCATGATTCGTGTTCTAATCTCCCTGCTTCATGACATTGCGGCGACACACTAGGTATCTTGAGAGGTAGATATAGATCTCTAGTTTTCAAATTATTCTTTGTGTAAAAAAGATTAGCTTCACAGGCCACCTCTAAACGGTCGGTAAGCGCTATTAAAAGCAACAGAGCGTACAACCACTTGTATCGGCAAGCATCGGTTGCTATCTATCGATTGTGCAGCACTAGTTGCCGATACCACACAAATAAAAAAATTGCAGACGCATCGCTACATACGGCATGGTGGCTCATGACTCTCTGGTGGAATTGCTCTCGACGTTTTGCGGACAGTGCTCTGGCGACGAAAATATTTTTTCGCTCTTAAGAGCGTGTTAACGCATCGAAAATAACGTAAAAGAAAAGAAATATTGAACTCCGAGCCACAAAACTGGTCGGGATTGGGAAAATATTTATGGGTAAACTGTCCCGCGTGCGAATGTTCGGCGGATGTGAGTCAAAAACGTGGAAAATGAATTTTATTCCTCTCCATGTGGTCTCATCGGAATTGAAAAGCATCTCTGAATGTCATTTATAACATTTGCGAACAGGAAATGGATTTGGCTATAGTGAGCATGGAGTACTTGCGTGGATTGAAAAAGCTTAGACTAGCAATGTGCATTATTAAAATAAAATAACTCGCTCTACCGTCCCGCAGTCATTATTACGATTGAATTGCCGAGGATTCATTAGTGTTTTGATATACTACATCATTTCAATTTTTTTTGAACGAGAACAAATTGGTGGAAAGTTCTATTTTCTGATGATAAAAATGCGTTCCATTAAAAACTACCATCTCTAATGAATTCTCAACGTTGTGGTGTATTGTGAAAGGGAGCTACAAAACCTAGACCAAATAAAGCTTTGCTTACAACTTTTCAACCTTTTTGGCAGCAATAAAGACTCAAATCCAATCGCGTGACGCGACTTTTCTATTGAAAAAAAATTTTCGCGCGTTCGTATAGCAGCTTTACTTCCGCAAAAGAAATTCTGATGGACATGAAGGCATCTTCAAGTACTGAATTGGCTCTGAACCCTGATGAAAGCCTAGCATTGAACAAAAAGCAAAGATTAGGATCCTCGACAAGCGCGATAGTGAACACCGTGACCGACCCATCAAAGGCATTTATTGCAGTGTTAACAGTGCCTTTAGCGTATTTTGGTTTCAGTAAACTGCCTAACTTCTCTACGCAAGATTTTTCCATCAGAATAATCGTGATTACTCAGCAAACTCGAATCCGCCACAAGCTTGCGGCTGGGCACAAACAAATAAATTAAGTAAAAGGACGCTTGGTAATTGTTTGGAGAAAGAATGAGAACTATTTCACTTATTCCTTCTTATACATCGTTAGAAATTAGACGCTAGTATTTGGAATCCTTGCGAGGTTGGCCTCAATGCAGAAATAAAACGCGAGCAGTGAAAATCAGCGAGCGCTGCAACAAACGCGGAATACTATAAATAGCATAGTTATCACGATGAAACATTGGAAGAAAAGGAAAACTAAACGCTCAAAGCCAATATACTGTCCGTTTTTTATTTAAAACATTTTGCAAATCCGAACATGATACAATAGACCAGATCATACAAACAGAACAAGGAGATTAGACTTCCAAACGCATAGGTTCTAAAAGCCACTCAGTTCGCAAACAATTAGAGATTGTAGCAAGCTGGACCTTAAGGCATTAAGGCTGAACATATTAATCATTCGGCTAGTAACCCAGGGAGGAGAATTGTTAAATATAGCCTTTGATATGCTAATAAGTATCAGCAGCACCTCTCGCATGCCCGATTAGCTTTCGTAATTCTCATTGATCCATGCAGATACTTCATGCATCCGATCTATTTTCCCATGTAATCCAATAGACTTTCCCAATATGTGATGAACTGGAGAGAGAACCCTTTGGTTAAACGAAGTACCAAACGTGACAACAAGTGGAGGGATAACTATCTGACCGTCAACTGTTGTTTCCGCCCTTCATTGACGTCTAATTTTAAATGACTATTTGATGCTTTTTTTGATTTTGCTACTACTTGCGATATCGCCACAGCAAACGTTGTCCCTCATTGGCACAGAGAAAGTGCATTTGGCGCTTTTACTGTCCTCCTGTCAATGTACAGTGGCGGAAGAAATTAACGCAAAATTTTTCGCGCGCCAGAATGCGGCATTTTTGGGAACTTCTAGGAGCAGTACACACTCGAAAGACTGGCAACACTGAGGAAAACATCGTCTACCGCAAATATTTGAAATCCGCAATGGAACTCACATTTTCCGGAGCCTAGAACTTAGTCATCAATCGCCTCATTTTCGAACTTTCTTCTCATATTATTCGCACATTCAGTCACGGTGTATCGCTGTGTTTATTTCAGCATAGTTCTTACGTCGAATGATATCATTTATACAGAAAGACTGATCATAAAAAAATATTCACTATCCCACCCAATTCGGTATATATGCTGAAATCTTCATCTTCTACCACCAAGGGATATTTATTGTGGTCGACTTTCCGAGGATCTTTTTGAATGACGTGTACTGTGTCTTTTTCACCGAAATGATATAAATCGAGATTTATCCGCACCAAATGTTGATACAAAAAAGATTTAATTAAAATAAGTATAGTCTACGTGATGAAATTTTTCACGATTTTCCATTTGTAGATTGACGAAGTTCCTTAGACGGATATTTATTAAATTCAAAACGGATATTTATTAATGAATCGTTCTTGACCCAATATAAATCCGTTTTTAGTTCGTCAGAATGGGATTAAACTATGAAAACACACGTAAATATATATAACTCAAAAAATAAAAATAAATGTGCTCGCATCGATATCGAATAATCTAGGCATATTTTCCCGATATTTCTTTCATTTTACCACAGGAAGCTTGGTGACGAGCTGTCCTCTGTTAAGATTTATCTAGTAACTGCAGGATATACGAATAAACATTCCGAAAAGTTTACCGAAATTAGGTGCAGTTATGGATAAACAACTCTATTACGTCTGACTGCATAATATCTTACACGCTTAGTTATAAATTCGCCGCACATTTAAAATTAACAGAAAAGCCTTTTAAAAGACTCCAGTTTGAAGTAAAATGTCATTAATGAAATAAATTAATAGGTAACGGTTAATGCTGTAGCTGTAAGATGTATTTGGCTAGCTAAAGAGTGGTCCGTGTTCGATTTTTAATGAACACAAATGAGTTTTTATATACATTTTATCATATTGGCGATATGACTGAATGTAATGTGTAGCTGCAATGACTGGCAGATAATATGATTTTTTTTAAATACAAAAGAGATAAAATTTGTCAAATAAAAATCAATTTACTTGACCAGAAATTGAATGAAAAACTCAACAATGTCTCGACCAGGGGTGGGGTCACGGTTCTTTTCTTTTTATGGTCGTTATCGTCATCCAAAAGGCAAGCCGCATTGGTAGGGCAATGCTCAACGTCCTTGGAGCGCACTCCACTGCTATGTAGCACCCGATCTTTCTTGATGACGATCACGTTTCCGAAATCATGAGCGTACTCGAACAATATTATCATGAAGAACCATGATAGTGATTCATGTTTGCAACCCAGTAATAACTACTGAACTTTCTTATGTCAAGGTGAATTTAAGATGATATTCCGTATCCTTGCGGTGAATTTATTTGCGTCCGTATGCGTATACTGTGAACTAAGTTACTTTTGAAATGAGTGGTGGTATTGTATACGAACGTTTAAAATAACTATAAGGATAGGAAAAAGCATACTAATCTCCCGGGAATACAAACAGAAAGAAGTAGTTCTCGGATTACACCTCATCAGCCCAGACCATTCCAATCAAACGCCATTAGTTCCCCTCATGCATTGGTTTGGAGGCCAACTACCATAAGTCTGAGTTAAAGCAAAGAGCAATCTTGGAGGACTTTTGAGGATCCCTAGAGGTTCCCCTGCGTCGATACAAAGCTCCACCAATACTAATGCATTCAAAATTGGAATGTATGAAGGCTGCATTATATTGATTTGGGAAATAGTATGCCTTTAATAAGAGTTTACTTTCCCCTTGTGTTGCGGGCGATACATTTTCTGCCATAGATAATGTTTCGGACGCCAGTCGTTTAACTCACAGGAAAGAAGTGGTATTTGACTTCTCTTACGCCCTTTACAATATTTGACGGGTGCTTCCGATTTTTTCGAAGCGCGACGAGCCTTTTCTTTCTGGTGCAGCGAGAATTTGAAACCTGTGCTTTATTCACAACAACAAACCACCCCGACCATCACCACCCGGAACTTGGCTAAGGTTTACTGATGACTGCTTCATGGAGACGAGCGTCGATAGACGAACAAGTAGAGCGGACAGCGCAAGCAGAGATATTGTTCAAAGTTTTAGCGGCCTCTCCCTAAATTCTTGGGGGAAAAAAGATCTTATTAGCCTTTAAGTATGCCTCATTTTTCTCCCAGGTGGAGGAATTGGATAGGCTGGTAAAAGGCAAAAACATCCGTCGAAAAATTACCCGAAGAGGTGTTGCGCCTTCGACTTTCACCCACTGAACTTTTATTTGGTGTTTAAAAGTAAAAAAACCTATTTCTCACTACTATCAAACGAAAATAATTAAATTTATGTCAGCTATAATAATAACTATGTTTATTCAAATGTTTATCAATATTCATTTTTCGTCCGCAACTAGGAATACTTGCGAGTTCACAAATGTCAAAATTTTAGGAGATGGTTCAAAACAAATCATGTAACATAGATGGAGCGGGCTGCACGGAGCGCAGCGTTTATTATGAAGATAATGCGAGAAACAAACGTTTTTGACCCCCTCAAATGAATCAACCCAAAATTAAGATGCAATGAGGAAAATCGTGAAGGAAGAATGGGAAATGAAGCCAGTAAGAGGATACCAAAATGTGGACAACTCTATGTCACAAAGACTTGGTCAGGAAATCGAGAATGGAGGGGGATGGATTGATTATAAGGCTAATAAACATCCACATTCTTTATGTAAATACCAGCATATTTCTTGATGATCAATTGCTGTGATCATGTGCACACATAACTCAAATTTAGAGAATTACACATACATTTTACCCTTTTCCACTCGTTGCATTATAGTGTCCCTTTTCAACATCCGTTAAAATACATTACTACTAAGAGATGAAATTTATGACCCTGTAAAAAGTCTTTTAATATCTTCATGTGGCGGTACTCACAACTTTAACTTCCATTGAAGCAGTAATATTACGACACATTTGAAGAGAAATAGATTCTTTAGGGACGTAGCAATCGTATAATCTTTGATGGTGCACACTCCTAATTTGTACTCCATTGACTAATCTGCGGATTTATGAGGAGTATACAAATGACCATAGGGAAACTATGTAATTACTGCTTAGTGATGGAAAAAGATTATTTTTAGCATTTTATCACTTTCATAGGGGGAAATACGCGATGCATTTTTGTCGGAGTATTACTTACGCGTGGGTATAAAAATGCTCCTCATAAAATTTAACTGCGTAATTTTAGCCAAACATTTTTCACTGCGAATATGTCAAAAGGTATATAAGTGATTCATTAATTAAACTTATCCTCTAAGTATTATCCTCCATCCTATAAGTTGAAACATTGAGCTACACGGCTAATATATTGTTCATAGCAAACCTAGAAAACAATGCTGGGAAAGCTTCAAAAACCGTTTTAAAGATATTTTGAAGAGAATTCCACACTTGTTTGGTCTCTCACTCAAATAAGTAATCGGTATTTACAAGTTCGGCAGTTAGAAACAAACTCTAATTCCTAATAAAAATAATTGCCCTCTTTACTAAATCATTTCAAAGTAATTTAAAGGTGAATGTAGCATCAGGTAAGATCACTAAATCGAGTAACTGACACAATCAGAGATCCGATCTGTTCCCTCCTTCATGAATAGCTTTTCATTGAGTGGTAAATTGGGAAATGAGTGGATATGAGCACCATACGACAGGCAGGACGTAGAAATCAAGTGGGGTCGAGTACCCGAGAATGGGAAGTAAACTTCTCATTCGACGCCCAAGGAGACCGCTCTGATTCTTTTACAAAGCCCGAATATGCGTAAAATCACACACTCATGGTTGAGGTCAATATCCATTCCCTGGGCCTTCCGCGGATTCCTGCGAAGTTTCGGCTGCAATAAAGTCACATCCCGTAGATTAATAATAGACACTAAAAGATAGGCACTAAAAGAGGCCACGCCAGGATTTGAACCCCAGGCATTCTTAACCGCAGACGAACGCTCTCCCTCTAGGCTACTTCATCGTTCAAGAGAAAACAGCGGCCAGTGGTTCTTACTATACAACGTAAAATGGGAACTCTAATGTTTCCTTAAAAACTGGACCAAATAAAATGCTCTGGATTTTTTAAAGTAGTTTTCAGAAAGTAAATACTATTACGTTTGGAGGAATTAAGAAATTTAAGTGTTTGGGATGACCTGAATGCACAAGGGCGGAAACTTACGTAGGGTTTTAAGGTATTGGAAATGTTTGTAAAGAAAAATTTTCTCCTCATGGAAACCATTATATTCTACCAGATTTCCCATACTTTAAGTTGAAATTCACTGGATATTACGCCAAAATGTTAATTGTAATGCATCATATTTCTCGGAAGTAGTTTGAGGCCTATTAAAACGATGTTCATCCACAGCTATTCCCTGCACGCGGAAATACATTTTATTGTTAGAGAATTTGATCTGGAGGAAAAAAAAATTTTGTCCCAACAAATTATGCTTTCATCGTATTGTTTCTTAAGTTTCAACCAAGAAATTTGTTTAAACGGTAAAAATATGGTAAGCATATCTATATAATGAACTACGAATTCGGAACCTCGACTGGGTGCGGGTCGAAGCAAGCTCATCACGTTTATAACTCCCAGACGAACTCTCGCGAACGTAAATCTTATTAGTATGACTATTTACATGACGGGTAAAATCGATATCAATTCATAGAGAGTTTGAATATTCCCGGTTTCCATATGCTGTCTCAATGTTGTCAAGTTGTCGAAGGAAAAGCGATTTCAATTAGTTCCCGTGTACGCCGCATTCAGACGCCAATGAGTTTTGCGTTAATTTTTTCCGCCACTGTACATTAGCTTTCCCAAATGGCCGAGTTCTATCTTAATTTCACTAGACGCCGCGAAACCACCCTGTCTATAACGCATGGAGTCCGGTTTAAAAAAATACATTTTTTTCTCTTTCTAAGAATCTCTCAAGGTTGATGACTTTTAGTTACACTTGTAGCTTATGTTAATATGCAGAATTGCACGTTACTTATCAGCAGGATAAAGAAACACGTATTTTTCACATTTTCATTTCGACTCCTACCTTTCATACTAATGTAAAACCATCGGAAAATAGTTATGGTAAAAAAATTAATTGTGTGTCATACTATAAATAATTTTATAAATAACTTTATCCTAGTGATAGCTTTCATTAATTATTGTGAAATGCTGCCTTTTTCTTTTCATAATTAAATTTTCAAGAAGGAAAAAGGCACTGTGACATTAGAGGCTACAGAAAAATCCAGGTGCTGAATACCCTATGAGAAGTACTCGTAGCCACGACTCACTAACCTTTTGTCCCAAGTCTTTATTGTAGTATCTGTTACACTTCTTTATTTCCAAGACCTCCTCAATTATTCATGTCTTAAATTTTTATCTCTATTGGTACGGGGAATGTGCACCCAGACGCTTTCGTCATTCTCTTAAAAAATACACTAGTAACCCTAATTGGCTGAATTCTATCAGCCTTTCATTCGACGTTGAAGTCCACAAGTTACGATACAATTATCATAAAAATACTATTGATTCGTGAATTTCCACGTAGATCCAATAGCAATAACTCTTCATAATGACACGGCTTGTAACTAATAGCAAGGATTACCAAGGCGTGCGATAATCAGGTGCTCGCCATTGCCTTGATAATAGAAAACTTGATAATATCAAACGTTGCCGAAACCTAGGTCGATGAAATAAACTCTGCGAGTAAATTTACTAAATATTCTTCTCATTGTGGTAATTCTATCATTTTTCCATCACCATCAGCTGTCACCTGAAATGTATAGTTCTATTATTTAACATACACTCGGTGAATATTCATTCCCGTAAGAAACCCTTGAGATGGTTCGACCCACGTTGTGCGGAGTCAGATGCACAAGGGCCTGACCTTCAGCAGCATGCCTCTCATTTGACAAAGAAGGAGCCCAGGCTGGAGGTGACGACGCACGAGAAAACCTTGAAGGATGCGAGCACCACGGGGAGTGAGGACGAGAGGCGCCCCCGCATTTGGAAGCGGCTGCGATACACCTTGGCCTCCGCCGCGAATTGGGCGCGGGGGCGGGGGGGAGGGAGAGGGGGGGCGAGCGGGGGAAGTGGAGGGCGGGCAAGTATAGGACCAACCAATTGAAAGGGCCTTGGGCCGTGGGCATGTTTCCCAGCGCGGATGGGACGCCTTAAGGTAGTCCGAGCGAGATAATTCCCTAGTCATAATAAAGACCATATTCGAATTAAACATTTTCATTTCACCAGCCGTTGGACAAATCAATTAAATATTGCATTATTAATGGTGCAATAATGTAATTTTATATAACCGGAATTGTAATAAATTAAATGAAAATATCGAAATAAGTCTTTAACTTGACATATTTTTTCGCACGGTGCGTTTGAAACTCCTTCAAAACGAAAGATTTTCTGTGATACCCAATAACAAACTGCGGTGATATGTTTAATTAATATGCGGAAATATGTTTAACTTTCAAATATAGTTGAGAAAACATATAAAATACACGCTGTTAGTTTTTTAAAGCATAAAAGTGTTAGAAATACCTCATTTTGTAAAAAATATCTCTCTGGAGTACATACACGTACCATTTCCCATGTAGAAGGGCTGGTATTTTTTGGCAAATAACTCCGAAAGTAATGTGGTAAGGGGTTGAATTTTTGATGTCATTAGAAGGGTGAGATACTTTTCTTTAAAATGAGATCAAATTCATTGATTTCTAAGTAAAATGTGTCAGGACATTGTCAATGAATTCAGTTGTCATTTTGGAAAAGTGATTGAATCATTGGACCAGAACACTCACTTGCAAGATAATATGGATGAATATCTTAAAATTTTTCCATCCATTAATTTACGTGATTCATTGTTTTTTGTACCAACAAATGAGAAAGAAATTAGTAACATTATTAAAGAACTAAAGCCAAAAAAATCCAAAGGCATTGATAGTATTTCTGTAGATGTTATTAAAGCAATTAATGAAAATATTTCTCCTTTTCTTGCTTATATCGTTAATTTAAGTATGCACACCGGAATATTCCCGAGCCAGTTGAAAACAGCAATAGTTGTACCTATTTTTAAGAAAGGTGATAAAATGGATATAAACAATTATAGACCAATATCTCTCCTATCTGTGTTTTCCAAAATTATTGAAAAAGTTACTAAAATTCGGCTTCTTAATTATTTAAATAAGCACAGTTTCTTTAACAATAATCAATTCGGGTTTCTGAGTGGTAAAAGGACAGAAGATGCCTTATTAAAATTCTGTTCAGACTTGAACGATGGACTGAATAAGAACTGCAAAGTTGCGGGCCTGTTTGTGGACATAACCAAAGCTTTTGACTCTGTTAATCACAAGATATTAATGAAGCAATTATGGGAAACTGGTATACGCGGTGTTGCGTATGATTGGTTTAAAAGTTATCTATGTGATCGATACCAATGTGTGCGTCTACAAAATTACTATAGTGAAAAGATCCAACTTACCTGTGGTGTACCACAGGGTTCTGTGTTAGGCCCCATACTATTTTTAATTTACGTAAATAGTTTATGTGGTGGCAGGTTTAAAGGTGAACTAACGTCCTTTGCAGACGATACTGCACTAAGCTATTCTGCTAACTGTATCGACGATTTATATGAACAGATGCAAAGTGACCTCAAAACTCTTAGGGTATGGTTCTCAGCAAACTGTATGCTACTGAGTTCAAAAACGAAATATGTCGTATTTAGCACGAGTAAAACTATTTTAAATAAAAATAAACTATATTATCAATGTGTAAATTGTGTAAAAAGAGATGTTATTTTCTGTGACAAATGTATTTTGATAGAACAGGTTAGTCAAATTAAGTACTTGGGCTTATACATTGATCAAAATTGTAAATGGAAGATTCATATAAATAAGTTAAAATCAGAAATGATTTCTATGGTAAGAAAATTCTACTTCCTCAGATACATTTGCCCTGAAAAAGTATTGAGGATGGTGTATTATGCTCTTGTCAACTCTAGACTTCAATATGGAATTACTTGCTGGGGTGGAGCATACTTTACCACCATTAAACCTTTACTGGTGGCACAAAAAAGGGTTGTCAGGGTTATTACGCGGTCGTCAAGAAAAAGCCACGCATTCCCTCTTTTTAGAAAACTAAATATTCTGCCATTAAGGCACTTATTCATTTATAAAGTGCTAAGAGTCTTTTATAATCGTGGCGGAGAAAAGGCCAAACCTAAAAAATATTTCATTAGACTTGAGACAGGCTTTAAAATACCTAGGCCAAAGAACGAAATTTTTCGTCATTCATATCTATATCTGGGGCCAAAACTTTTTCGTACTCTGCCAAAGGATGTGGCAAAGAAAGACACAGAATCGGGATTTGCTTCAGCTGTTAAAAAATGGTTAATGTGTCACGAGGAAGTAGAGACTTTGTTTCAAAAGATTGTATAAAAATGTATTAGGAATGTTAATTACTAAAATTGGGTTTGTGTTTGATTTGAGATTGTTTACTGTCAACTTAATTCATCTATTATATGTGGTTTATGCATTTTTTGTTTCCTAAATATAAGTTTTCGTTGAACTGTGTAAATGGTTGATATTGCTCAAGTTATTGTAAAACCTCAAGTTAAAGTGAACGTGTAATAACTTTAATTTTTCATTTTTTTTATATATGAATGCACATTAAGGTATAGAAGCACTAGAAAATTTTTTGAGAAAATGTGTTTGATAACTGAACAGCACCAGCTCTGCCACAAAAACTTTCAGATGATGGTAACCCCAAATCAGGTTGTTCCTCTGGGGTACCTATGTTCCTATATTTGTATAAATAACCAAATGTACACACATATGTATGAAATAAAGAATTATTATTAAAAATGATATTTCGCTCAAACTACCTTAAGGAGCCTTTGAGTGTCAAAGCATTAATTACATAACTCATTTTTTTAATCTAATATATACAAATGAATACATACTTGTTCGTCTTCTATGCGTTCTAATACCATGCATCATATTAGGATCAAACTTTGGTGAGTAAAAGTTCATGCGCCCGCAAATGTTTCTGAATTATTAAATTCATTGTAAAATAGGTGGAGCGCAATTCGTGTCAACAAATGAGTGTTGGTGGCACGTGAGCTTCTCAAAAAAGTGAGGAACGACAAGCAAACAACGAAGCAGATCGTTTATTAGTTGCTAAATCACGAGCATCAGAATCGTATCAGTGAGACATAATTTGTGTTAAAACGTTCGTAATTTATTTGTACGTAGAGTAGATTTGGTGCATTGGTCTCTTGGTTTGTTCTTCATTAGTTCTTGCATTCGATTTTCGCATACGCTTCGCTTTTTCCTAAAAATATGATTTTTAATCTCGAAAATCTAAGTTTAATAATAATAATAATTCTTTATTCCATTCATATGTATGTATATTTGGTTATTTATACAAAGTATAGGAGCATAGGTACCCAAGAGGAACTACCTGATTTGGGGTTACCATCATCTGAAAGTTATTGTGGCAGAGCCGGTTCTGATAAGTTATCAAACACATTATCTCAAAACTTTCTAGTGCTTCTATACCTTATTGTGCATTCATATAAGACAAATGAATAACTCAAGTTATTACGCTTTTCATTATAACTTGAGTTTTACAATAACTTGAGCAATAACAATCATTTACACAGTTCAACAAAAACTTATATTTAGGAAACAAAAAATGCATATACCACATATAATAGATGAATTAAATTGACAGTAAACAATCTCAAATCAAACATAACCCCAATTTAGTTATTTAAATTCCTAATACATTTTTATACAATCGTTTGAAACAAAGATTCAACTTCCTCGTGACACATTAGCCATTTTTTAACAGCTGAAGCCAATCCCGATTCTGTGTCTTTCTTTGCCACATCCTTTGGCAGAGTACGAAATAGTTTTGGCCCCACGTATAGATACCAGTGACGAAAAATTTCGTACTTTAGCCTAGGTATTTTAATGCCTGTCTTAAGTCTAATGAAATATGTTTTTGGTTTGGCCTTTTTGCCGCCACGATTGTAAAAGATTCTTAGCACTTTATAATATAAATGAATGAGTGCCTTATATTTAGTTTTCTAAAAAGAGGGAATGAGTGGCTTTTTCTTGACGACCGCGTAATAACCCCGACAATCCTTTTTTGCGCCACCAGTAAAGGTTTAATGGTAGTAAAGTCTGCTCCACCCCAGCAAGCAATTCCATATAGCAGTCTAGAGTTGACAAGAGCATTATACACCATCCTCAATACTGTTTCAGGGCAAATGTATCTGAGGAAGTAGAATTTTCTTACCATAGAAATCATTTCTGATTTTAACTTATTTATATGAATCTTCCATTTACAATTTTTATCAACATATAAGCCCAAGTATTTAATTTGACTAACCTGTTCTACCAAAATACATTTATCACAGAAAATAACATCTCTTTTTGCACAATTTACACATTGATAATATAGTTGATTTTAATTTAAAATAGCTTTACTCGTGCTAAATACCACATATTTCGTTTTTGAACTCAGTAACATACAATTTGCTGAGAACCATACATTCAGAGTTTTGAGGTCACTTTGCATCTGTTCATATAAACCATCGATACAGTTAGTGCAGTATACATAGCTTAGTGCAGTATCGTCTGCAAAAGACGTTAATTCACCTTTAAACCTGCCACCACATAAACTATTTACATACATTAAAAATAGTATGGGGCCTAACACAGAACCCTGTAGTACACCACAGGTAAGTTGGATCTTTTCACTATAACAATTTGTAGACGTACACATTGGTATCGATTACATAGATAACTTTTAAACCATTCATACGCAACACCGTGTATACCAGATTCCCATAATTGCTTCATTCGTATCTTATGATAAACAGAGTCAAAAACTTTGGTTATGTCCACAAACAGGCCCGCAACTTTGCAGTTATTATTCAGTTCATCGTTCTAGTCTGAACAGAATTTTAATAAGGCATCTTCTGTCCTTTTACCCCTCAGAAACCCGAATTGATTATTTTTAAAGAAACTGTGCTTATTTAGATAATTAAGAAGCCGACTTTTGGTAACTTTTTCAATAATTTTGGAAAACACATGGTAAAGATATTGGTCTATAATTATTTATATCCATTTTATCACCTTTCTCAAAAATAGGTACAACTATTGCTGTTTTCAACTGACTCGGGAATATTCCCGTGTTCATACTTAAATTAACAATGTAAGCAAGAGCAGATGAAATATTTGCATTAACTGATTTAATTACATATACAGAAATACTATCAATACCTTTGGATTTTTTTGGCTTTAGTTCTTTAATAATGTTGCTAATTTCTTTCTCATTTGTTGGTACAAAAAACAATGAATCACGTAAATTAATGGATGGAAACATTTATTGATATTCGCCCTTGTGAGTGTTCTGGTCCAACGATTCAATCACTTTTCCAAAATGACAACTGAATTCATTGTCAATGTCCTGACACTCAGTAACAACGATGCCATTACTTGCTTTTATTTTCAATAAATTCTCATTTCTACGCTTTCCACCGATAATTGAATCCAAAATGCACCATTGTGCAGCTGTGTTATTGACATTACTATCAAAGAGGCTCAAATAATAATATTCCTTACACACTATAATATCATTTTCTAATCATCGTTTGTATGATTGATAATGCCTTTTCAATTTTTCGTAATCAGGTTGTTTCCTCATTTTTTATACAATAAATTCCTCCTAGAAATCATTCTGCACAAAGCAAAAGTCATCCAAGGTTTATTTAACCTTTCCCTTCTGCCGATTTCTAAAACATACTCAGCTTTTTCAATGCAGAATTTGAATTTTTTCATAAATAGCTCATAGGCTACATTAACATCTTTTTCCGAATAAACATCATTCCAGTCACATTTTTCCATAACATAATTTAAATGATTATAGTTAATTTGGCGATGACTTCGATCTACTTGTTCACTGATATTTAAGATAGCTTTCATATTCAAAGTGCATGTTATAGCATGATGGTCTGTTAGTCCCCAATCGATCACTTTCCCGTCATAGTTTAAGTTATCTCTACTTCTGCAAAAGATGTGATCTATGCAGGTTTTGCTATTTTTACTAATTCTAGTTGGAACTTGGATTACTGGATCCAGTCCATGACTAGCCATAATGGTTAGATAATCATACGACATATCGTTAGATTGTAATATATAAATATTCATGTCACCAATTATTATTAAGTTCCTCTCTTGAGAGATGGTTACTACTCGATCCAATTCTTGTAGAAAATTTTCAACGGGAGTAAAATCAAGCCTATATACACCAATGATAGATATGGGAGAGGAAGTATTTCACCCTACTGTTAATTTAACCATATCTGCAGTTTTTAATTCACCTAATTCGCTGGAAAAAGAATCGTAATTATCTGCCACATATGCAATCACTCCTCCAGTCCTGTGGTTGTTGTTATATACATCAAAACTTCGATATCCAGCTATTTGATATGTAGATACTTCAGTGTCATTAATCCAAATTTCAGTTAGAATTATTATGGAAGGTTTCATGTCAAGGTTAATAAGTTGAAATACAAAATTATCCAAATTCGCTCTTAGACTTCTTATATTTTGATGTAAGACATAGAACCTGTCTAGATTAACTCCAAGATCACTGAGAATACTCATCATTATGCTAGTAAAGATAGGTATATAACTTACATAGGTCACTCACAGAGTGCTTACAGTTTCTCCAAGTCATCATGGGATTTCAGAGTAATCACTTGACCATTATCTTTTTTCCTCATTAGTATTGTCCCATGTCTCAGCCATAGATATTTGTATCCCTTTTCTTTCTTCACAACTCGCGCGGCCGCGAAGAGCCTACTCCGCCCATGACTCAGGCTTTCGTTTATGAAGATCGGAGTATCAGTTGCCAAGCCCAAGTGCCGAGTAGAAAAGGTCCTCTTCACTCGCCTCTTTTGAAGGATCTCTTCTTTTGTAAGTCTACGAACGAATTTGACAAATATGCCTCTCGACCCCCATTCATCTCCTTTCTTTCCCATTCGGTGGCATGAGTTCACCATATCATCTGTTATTTCAACCCCAAGGGCATTCCCCACACTTTTAACGACCTCTAAGGTGTTCTTATTCGGTTCCTGAGGAATACTGTGTATTTCAAGGTCATTAGCACGAGGGACCTGCTCGTTGTCATCTAACCTCTTTTCCAACTCACTCACACGAGATTTTAAACTAATGTTTGTTTTATTGCCCAAGGAAATCTATCGCGGCTTGATACTCACTGATTTGAGCTGAATTTTCTTGAAGAGCTTTCGTATTTTCATCTAGTCTATCGTGCACAAACTCAATTGCCTTGCTCAGGTCCACTTCCATACGTTTTCTGTCCTTCTTGGCATCTTCTAGTAGTTTTATGATCTGCGAAGTATTAGCAGTGCCCGAATCCACCAGAGGAACATCGGTCATACTCTTACGTCTTTCCTCAATACAGCTAGGACAACGCCAACTTTGCTTCTCGGCGTTAATAAATTCAATGTCTTCTTTAGACATGAGTACACAGCGTGGCACTGAGTTTCGCAATCACTGCAAATAACCTTTAGCTGGCGCTTTTAACACTCACGTTACAAACACTTCAAATTTGCCATTTTGAACTGCGGCTCAAACTTAATATCGATAACTATTGCTCTCAAACAGCGTAATAAGTTTAACTCGCAGTTGAACACACTTATACAATTGACTGAACTTAACACATCACTGAGGCACTTGCCCGTCGGTAGCGGAGCACCAGACCACGTCTGTCTCGCGTGAAAGTTCAACCATGACTCAAAAATTACTGAAATACATAAAAAATATTGTCTTTCATTTATTTTGTACATGTAAATATGTTCACTTTGTATCTATGTACCCACTTAGAAAGAAAAAGAGGCAGAGCAACGCATGCCGGGCACAACTAGTCTGATGTAAAAAATCCTGCCATCGCTGAAGAAATGGGCTACCTAATGAAAAGGACATAGGTAAAACATTATGCAGATGATTTCATTGAATTTTTAAAAATATCATGCTTGTCCAGCCATAGGAGGGGACTGGACTTATTTGTTTGTAACCGCCGCATTTTGGCTTCAATTACGGAAGTCACTTGACACAAACTTTAAGAAAAGGAGAGGAAGATCCACATATTTTTTTCTTTTATTTTTTTATGCATCCACATATTTTATTTTTTATCATTTTCCCAGGACTTTAAGCCACTTATTAACAGTTTTAATTTGTAGCCTAAATATGCTTTCTCGATCAAATTGGCATTTTCCTTCAGTATTCTGAGCAATTTCCACACGAGTCCATATTAAAATCTCCAATTCCGAGGCTAAATCACAGTGAAGATGGCTTTAAAATCTTGTTTGTTTTAAATCTCAGTTTAAAAAATGCACTTTAATAATGCCATATTTAAGTTTTCCAAATTTTTGGATAAGTGATGCTGGCTCTTGACCCTGCCACGATGGAGAAGGTGAAGAAACGTTGGGCGAACCCGTGACCTAAGATGCTGGAGACGATGATTCGCCGCGGAGCGGGAAGACGACCAAGATGAGCCAATCCTCTCGAGTCCTTATCACTTTATACCTAAAGCGGTTTATCACTGCAACTAATAAAATGTTATCACTGGCAATTGATAAGGTATTGCTTAAAAATATGAACATATTTATGTATATTTCTCGCATAAAATAAATCGGCATCATTCCTGGCGGTTGAGTGGGTACATTACAAGCATGAACAAATTTTTCAACAGCACTGACTTCCGGGTGAATGAACAAATATTTGTCTCCTGGAATACGCAGGCCTAGTTTACATATAAGTGGTATATGATATATATTTTAAAAAAACTGCAAAAAGGTAAACAATTTATCAAAACCATATTTTTCCTTTTCAAAACAAATTAATTTACTTATCTATTCAGCCGAACAAAAAATTTCGAATTTCTAAAACATAATGAATTGGGTAAATCCAATAACAAACAACTGTCATTGGATTTTTTTAATATTAGGAAGAACGACAGTTATTTTAAGATACTCAGAAAAGGTTCACTTTGTTAGTTAAACATAGAAATGGATTTAATTCGCATTCCGACCATTTATTGCATTTATCGATGGTAATTGTGACTAATTAAAACATTATCAAAACTTCCAAAAAATATTTGCCAATATTTCAACATTGACTCGATTGATTCACCAGAATCGTGGCTTCAAGTTTTCAAGAATAATCTTTGAATCGTCATCATAATAATATTTGTCAATGACAAAGAGGGACAATGTAGCCAAAGAAAATGTCGAAAGAATTAGGATTTAATGTAAGAGAATATGATTTGATGTCAATGTAAGCTAAAATAGTATATGAAAATCAAATTATAACAACTTTTAGATGAAAAATGATAAAATTTTCTATTGAATCAACCTCCATCCAAGCACCGCGGAAGCCTTAATCACAATTTCAGTGCCGTTCTCGGCAGTTATCCTCACTTTGTCATTAGTATTATTTGAGAGACGAATAAATTATGCGTGTGTGGAATGTTTTCCCTTTTATACGCGTATAAGGGTTACTTTATTTTATTTTTTCAAATAAAATATTTCTTCGTCTTATCTAATGAATTAAATATAAGTGATCTTCAACGCCTTGTGAGCAAACAAAAGAATAAGCATTTTTTAACATAATATATTTTGTTATTGTACCGATAGTAGATAAAGCATTTGGTTGGCGACAATGTTTCGACAGACCAGTTGTATGATTGCTTTGATCTGTGAACACCACTTCGCTAGAACGACACTCCGACTTCAATGATCTCGCAGGGCACTTCTGCCATCGCTTATCGTAGAGAAAACTGAAAGTCCGTAATGTGTAAGGGCGAAAGTGCGCAATCATTGGCCAATGTCCAGGTAATTATTGCTTCGATAGCGCAACACTTCAATACATTACCGCAGAAAAATTTTAATGATGGTTGAAATTTTCTTAGTTAACTGACGAGGCGATAAAATTTCATATTTCTTTACGCCCTTTGGACGGGCTATTAAATAATGCTCATTGTTTGCGTGAGACAAATAACAAAGAAGCGGGTAAAAAAACAATATTCAATCCTAACACAAGATCTCTAAACCATCACTCTTCCGCCCGTCATTAAATCATTATTCTATGGCTTATAAAAGCAGTAAAGAAATTAACCTCACTGAGTGAGGTTATCAACCTCAGTGAGTGGGAGGGAATGGACAAAATCAGCGATCATTAATGCCAATAGGTGGGCGGCAACAAAGAAAGGCGGGGATTTTGGAACGGAGGAAGTTTCAATACAAGAACATGGCATCGGATTACGCTAATCTTTACTGACAACGACTTCGAGAGAACACATTCCACTCGCCCCATCGTGAGATGCATTAGGAAGGAACATCTGAAGATTTCGGATTGAGTAGAAATACGAATTTTCGTTCAGCGATGGTATTACGACGGAAAAATCACCAGCGTCGACTGATTCAGTGGCGCTTGGAGGCAGTTGCTTGAGCGTAGTGTGACGCTCATGAGGGAATAGACTAGTGGTTTAGGTTGGTGAAGGAGCGAAGAAAGATCGCAGCGCATGGTCAACAAAGCTGCCAACAGAAGTGTACCCCGACTAAATGGACGGGACAGGGTCAGCTCAGCGTCACGTGGCATCAAAGCGTTACATGGCATTCATGATGCAATCAAAACTGCTGAAAATTACGCTAAAGCCGACTTCAATTGCAGGTGTTTCATGAAAAACTAAGTGACGCGTATCGCGCGCAGCCAACCAGGTGCTTCATCTCGTTCACCTGGATTCGCGCGGGCAAAGTTGAGTTTTGCTCAACTTTCTACGAGCGCGACGCGCTAGTTAGCGTGAAACAAATGGCGGAACTGCGGAGTCGTTTGTATTTACTTTGAAGATTTACTGATATGTATTAGGAAGCTCTCAAGAAATGTTCCTTTCTGTAAATATATTCTGCGGAGTATTGATGCAATTTACGATTCCCGGGCCAGCCACCTCCCAAAGTATGAATTCGGGTTGGAATTGAGTTATTTATTACTGTTTTAGTGCAACTTAGACCTTCAATGAATGTATACAGAGCAATCTGCGACAAAATCTCAAAATAAGGAAAAAAGTCTCAGGCCATACTCAGAGTGATATATGTGCTACTATGTTTCAATTTTCTGAAAGACTCAGGAGTTGACACGGTCAATAGCGCGCCTGCTTGCTGATTTCATGATCGGAAGATCGATGCTGATCGGTGGCAAGCTCTTTCCACTATTTTCCTGACTTAACTCAATGCTATTCACGATATGAGCCCTATTAATGCACATAAGTGACAATTCTTGAGAGAAAAATTTTTCTACCTAAATTTTCGAATTAATATCTAAACAATCTCCCTCTCGGCGAGTTAAATAGAGATCGTAGCAATAATTTCCTAACTAAGCGGACAAATAGATCTCAACACCTGGTGAAAAAATATTAAATTAACGCTGTAGTTACTTATCGCCTGCGTCGGAATTCATATTTCTTCACTGTGAAAGAAATATGACGCTCTCCAATAGTGTCCTTGAAATAGGAAGTGTGCCAATGTATGCCATGCGTACGCCAATATTTATTTGCCGATAGATGTCAGCACGTTGAGTGGTCGCGACCGACGACATAGTAAACGTTTGCATGTGAACCTTTCGCGCGGTTTCACGCGAAACTGGGCGTAATCTTCGCACGAAACACATGCACGCGAGCAAGGCTTAAGAGCAGCTCATCAAAAAAACTGGAATGTTAGCAGCATAGCTGCGAGTGAAAAACGGTTAGATTATTTTTAAGTCAACAATGAATATTTGCAGCCTTGAAAAAAATCCATAGGTCAAGCGTCGAGAAAGCCTGGTACCCCCTCCCGGGGCTAGGGCTTAGAAAAAGGATAATTCCACCGAAAAGTGTCAACAAAACTGTTTCACTAACATTGTTGCTTCTTTGAGTCATACGTCTAACACTAGAGGAAGAATTGCAGCTAACGGATGTGTTGGTAAGACATTCTCAGCTTCTGGCAAACGAAATACAGCAAATATTTCGTGGATGTGCTCTCAATTTCGGAGTTCCTTCCGGCTAGGATCTAGTTGAAGAAACTCGCAGATTAAATGGCGTCATTCTATTGAACTGCTCAGAATGTTAACTTAAAACTAAAAGAAAATAATTTCATAATACATCAACAAAATCTAATTTGCTCGTTAATATTACGTGAATAGTTATGACACTTATGAAATTTTAAGGGAAGGTCCAGTAGTATGCTCTAAATTAAGCCCATTAAGCCCACATCAAAAGTTGCAAACATTTTCCCATATGAATATTTGTTTCCCAGCAACGATTAATGATGATTTGGAAAAGATACGGAGTTTTTTTCCTGTAATAAAGCGAGCCAAGCTTCACTTTTGAAAAAAATTAAGTCCCCAGGAAACACTGAATGAAATGCACAGTTCTCTAAAACCAAGAATGTGCTTAGTAATGTAGAAGTTTATGTCGATTCACATATCCGATATAATGAGGAAACGCAACACAAACTCGATAGAAAGAAATAGAAAATTATTTTAGGTATATTCAAAGATGTACATGAGATTCGTAGAAGTTGATATGAAGAAAAATTTGGCCATAACCGGGAATCGAGTCGCAGACCTATGGCTTGACGGACCAATGCACAGAAAACTACGTTATTCCGTTACTTATCTCATGGCAATTTTGGAGGTCGGTGTTTCGATCCCCGGTTCAGGTGATTATTTCTCACGATACTTTCCAGATTATTCACTGCCGTACGTTCGTCAGAAAGGAATACCGTCCGATATTTCATCGATTACCAATCCATTTGAAGGCTAAGAGGAGTCTGCTGGATACTTATCCATGAAGATATAATGCATCACACATTTACGGTACTGAGCAGCTCTTCACATTGTGTCGACGGTAGATTTTAGGTAACATTCTGATCCCAGAGTATCAAAGGGGAACTAATTCCAATGAATGATGAATTTGGATCACAAACTCACACCGTTCAGAAAACTGTTCACCTTATACATTAAGCCGACCTTTCATGCCCACTTGAACTGTAAATCCTGATTATTGCTTCTGAAACCATCACTGAGCCTTATGTCAATGGCGTGTGGAACACGCCAACGTTTCCAAATTCAATTTGCACAACTTCTAGCCCCACCAAGTCCAATTGAACCGACACTCTCACGCGCTAATCTTAACTTGGGTGCATTCAGCGAACTGAAATAAGCCAATTGAAAGGGGAATATTTTTTTTCTTTGGAAATAGCTCACACATCACCGGCTCATTCAAATTCATTCCCGTTTGTATGGGATACCGGGTTGAAATGTTTGCAGTTTGGGAATTACTCACGGGATTTGTTGGGCTAAAAATAAAATCCCCGACGCTGAATGAAGCAAAGGCATTCAACGCTCACTACTGGGTCAACTCGCAAAATCACGACGAGGAATGCATTCCATCTCGCTCTCACAGCGGCGAAACTGGTGGCGCCGCCTCGTCCCGAGCCTCGGAAACAAAAGCCGAACGTATATATGAGTGTGTGGAGACACCTGGTGGTGGTAGGGGTATGAGCAAGAGGGATCCTTTTAACTGATTATCCCATTCTGCACTCCAGGTGGTCTCATTTGCGGCCCCCACCATGCCCTCCACACTTCAATCCAAAAGCAGTAAAAATTAACGGAAACGGTGTTCGGGTGGGATAAACAAAAAAAGGGAGAAAAGATGACGCAAGTAGATGTGAACTGCTCCTAGGCATACGACAGAGACATGCTGCAGTCACCTACGCGTTTACTCGCGATGGAAATATAAAATAATGACTCCCGAGCGTCGTGTTGTCGCTCGAAAGGGAGAATGGAAAAGGCCGTCGGTGAAGATGTGAGGGACGAGGGACGAGTCTCGGATTTTTCTCGAGTTTGGACGGCTGGGATGGGTGGGTGGGTGGGTGGGGGAAGACGTCACCTCGATCGCTTCGGTCGCGTTTGAGAGACGGAGAAACCGCGTCTCCGCAGCGCGGACCGACTTTGTGCGAAACTCGTCATTTCTCGACGCGTTTCTGTCGTTAATTTATAGCGCCGGAGGCACGCTTGCCACGCAGTCGACGCGAAAGACGAAGAACGACACCCCCGGACCATTCCCCTCACCCACGCCACGCGCCGTCGCTTCCATTTGCCTGATTAAAACTCAAATGCTTGACGAAAATTAAAAAAAAATGTACAAGCAAACAAAAACGATTCGATAATAATCCATGGCACGAGTTTTTATTTTTGAATGCGGATCGCGGGGAAAAAAGGAACAATGGCCACGAAAAGGCGAGGTGAGTTCTCGGCGACTGAATTCGCGAGCATTTGACTTATTGACCTGGATGATTTCTCTGTGACAGCAAAACTGATACTGTTCACCCACGTCTGAGGTCAAGACTGATGATCACACTGAGCGCCATAAATTTTTCGATTTTCCCCGAATAATTGTTTCCCTCAAATAATTGTTGATTTTCACCTGCGATTGCAATGATTGTGATTGCTCATTTCCACGCTGGCCATTATGGTATTTAATAGCAGGCATTAACATATGGTATAAATATGCATAGAGATATGTAGTATGTTAGCTATCTTCCTTCTCGATTATGAGGCCCATCATTCAAGAGCCATGCAATCCCAAGATTGGTTGACTGCAGTCCTCGAGTCTTCCCTATTTTATGCGAGTTACCTAACTATCAGGGTCTTTTTCTCGTGTAATTTCCTGTTAACTGGTTTATATTCATCCCTTGCCCTCTTCTTGGGATTTTGTGCTTTATTTGTGCATATTTGTGCCATACGAGTGCCACAAA
The DNA here is from genome assembly GCA_963169105.1 of Ceriagrion tenellum. Taxonomy (NCBI): domain Eukaryota; kingdom Metazoa; phylum Arthropoda; class Insecta; order Odonata; family Coenagrionidae; genus Ceriagrion; species Ceriagrion tenellum. The sequence goes on from OY720638.1 coordinate 142,111,461, forward strand.
AGGTCCATCGGCTTCTTCTTTTCTAAAAGGTGTTCCTAAAGGTTTTTTCCTCCTCTACGTCTCTATAAACTTCTTCATTTCTCATTTTATCCTCCTACATGATCTCAGTATCCGCTTTCAAAATCAGATATCGAGAGCTCTTAATCATTTCCGGTATGTTTTTCCAATTATCCATATTTCTGATTCACGCTGTGACATGCTCCAAACATGCTCTCACACACACAGATTCCTCGTTCGTAGACCTATCATCTATGAACACAGTCGTTTCCATTTCATCTTGTGTGCTTTCTTATCTTGAGATACAAGGCACTTGATGTCTGTTAGACTGTTTTCGTCCAAACTGACGGGGGTCCCGAGGTAGAGGAAGGAACCAATTAGCTCTTATTCATCTTCTCATAGAGTGACATCCTCTTGAAGCTATCCTCTTTCTCTTCCGTATCAAAGAGCAGGACTCACCTCTCAATTTAGTTTAAATGAAATAAATAAATTAAAACAAAATTTATAAATTAATTTATAAATTAATTTTCCGTTCTACGGTCCATAGATTAACAATTTTTCGTTAAGACCGGCTTTTGTCCATCAAAAGATTTTCGTGAAAATTAGCATAAGTGTTATATCAATATTTAATCAATAAATAAAATTAAAAATGTACTCCATCGATTTTTCTGGCATTTCATTATTTTTTTCAATCGTGCACTTACAGCAGTTAAGATATGTTCAGTCATCGTTCAATTACCTATGCACAGATCTCATCTTGAGGGCGAAACAGTACATTTCATATGACCTTAACGTGTGGTATCAAATATCAAGGTCTCTCTCTCAACGAATCCAAATTTCGGTTAACGAATTTCTATATAATTCAAACGAAAATTTGAATGCCTTGCCGAAAAGTGTCAATACCGAGCTTAAGTAATAATAACGCTTCAGGACCGAATTGACAGCATACTTCAACTATAACGCTGTCGTGAGCGACTGCTACTCGGTGAGATAGGCTCACGTCTCAAATTTGCCCTTTGAGCGAGCCGTAACGCGTCTCATTGTCATAACCCAACCGACGGAACAGTTGCGGATTAGCACGGCGCGCGTGGGCGGAGAATTCGCGGTGGTAGACAGACCGCGAATCGGCACCCGCCTTGCAGATTCGTCGCCTGTGCGGTAATCGCCTTACACTCTCGGCCGCGAAGACGGCGTGATCGGGAGACGTGCGCTTAAGCGAGTATTCGCATCCTCGCACGACCCGCGGGAGTGAGATATGTCCCCTTCTGCGGCGGCGTCGGGCGGTGGAAGTGGCGCAAAGAGGCGGAGGGTGTCTGGCGGGGGTTGCCTCCTCCGATCGAGCCCGGTGAATGCCGCGGGTTTAGGCCGGGCATCGGGGAGGGAAGCTAAGTGTGAAGGCGATAGTGGGAGAGTGGGGAGGGTAGCGGGGGCGCGGGAGGCAGCGAAGCGGAGGAGGCGAGTGTAATGGAAGGGATCAGACCCATATAATCTCCAGAGAGTGAGGAGGACGGGGTGGGGGTGGTTAGCGGTGGGGAGGGGTCGGGAGTGGGAGCTGAGGGACCCGAGTCGTGAGTTGTGAAGGGAACTCGGGTGAAGGGGCGAGCAACAAATACATCCTGTCTTGTCGAATCTCTGGCAGCAGCGGGGCCTCGAGGGGCTGATGGAGCGACTGGTGGGGGTGACGGGCAAAGGGAACGGGAGAGAGGGCGGGCGGTCTGAGGCAGAGTTCACGGGTTGGAAACTTAAGGCCTCCGTCGAGTGAGGTATGTGCGAGAGGAAAGAGAGTGGACACGATGGGGTGGCGGGGGAGGACGGGGGGGGGTCTGTTGGAGGCCGATGGGGGATATGTGGAGGTGAGAGACAAAGCAGGTTGGAGGCGAGAGGGAAGGATTGTGGGGGGGAGCGGGAAGAGAGGCTTTTTGAGGGTAGGATCGCGGGTTTGTTGGGGGCGGAAGAGGAGGATTGTTTGGGACGGGAGGGGAAGATTTTTTGGGGAGGGATTAGAGGCTTGTCGGAGGCGGGAGAGGTGGATTGTTGGAGGCTAGAGTGCGCGATTGTTGGGGACGGGTGAGGAATATTTACTCGGTGGCGGGAAGGGAGATTCTCTGGAGGTGGAAGAGGCTGATAGTCGAGGGCCGGAGTGAAGAATTGCTGGGGACGGAAGGGATGGTTTGCGGTAGGGGATGATTTTAAGGGTCGGGGGAAGGTTTGTTTGGAGCGGGGAGGGGGGATGGGGTGGTGGGCATTTGCTCGCGGCCGGAAGGAGAGTTTGCACGGGGTCGAGAGAAGCGGTGGGAGGCGTGTGGGTTGCGCCGGACACAATGGGACGGGCGACACATTCGGCCGCCCGAGAGCCGGTGGGGTCGGACTGTGAATGCGTCACGAAATATATAATCGAAACTATTAGAGACATCTGACCGCTTTGACATCTTAATGAGACCCCTTTGAACACCATAACCGAATAAGTCTGTGGGTCACCAGAGCTATCATGTTTCTCCTCACGGCACGAATTAGCAACACTCAGAGGTATTTAACCTTTAGATGACATTGGAAATAAGAATAGCGCCGTCACTGTTGACACTTCTCCCAAATTGAGCTCTTCTGGAGTTTGTCTACTAGAATATTTCTCAACACTTGGAACAGAGTGCTGGCTTGCAAAGGATATTAAAGATAACGAAGTTTTTCCGAAAGGATATATCTATAGACGTGATCGACCAGACAGGACTGGCGGCGGAGTATTCTTAGCAGTTAAATCCCATTTGAATTGTACCGCACACATATTAGACGACAATGGAATAGAGAGCGTTTGGTGCACTATTAAGCAACAGAACAAAGAAATTTGCATAAATGCTCATTTTACAGGCCGCCAGATTCCAAAATCGACGTTTTGTACAAATTAGAAACTCAATTAACATAATTTACCTCAAAAGATAATAAAAGCTTGATAATTATCAGTGGAGATTTCAATCTTCCGGCTATAAACTGGAAAGCCAATAGCGATGAACCAAGTACAGGGAAGCGTGATATTAGCGAGGCCTTACTCAATACACTTTACACTATTCTCTTACTCAAGTAGTAAACGAATCTACGAGAGGTAATGAAATATTAAACCTTTTAGCTGTTATTCGCCCTATAATGAATTCACCCTATAAAACACGTCAATACCCTCAAAGGCATAAGTGATCATAAAGTAATTTTGACGACTTTGAAAACAACAGTACATTCCACTGTAAAACCTAATCGTAAAGTCTACTTATTTAAAAAATGCGATTACGCAAATTATGGAGAGACGTTAGAAGCTTCATTCACGATAATCGTAGTCATTATGAAAAACGAGAACACCGAAGTATCATGGAGATATTTTTTGGAAATACTACTTAAAGGAATCGATGAATATATTCCATACAAATCCAAACGGGAAAGTAAAGAATCTTGTCGGTATAACCATGAAATAAGGTGGGAGCTCCTGAAACAACGGAGCTTGCGGCGAGAGAAATATACGTTGCTCAACGCTCAAAAACAAAGAAAATAATGCGCATTACCCTACGGAATTTCATGAAAAAAATCCTCGGTGAATTACTAGATAAAAAACCCAAGTCATTCTGGTCTTATGCAAGAGAGCTCCAGGAAGAATCTTGAGCGACAGTTGAGTCTTTACTGGACACAAACGGCGAAGTGGTAGCAATATCCACGAAGTATCAACGAACCAGCAGTATCAACGAAGCCAATTTATTAAACCACTACTTCTAAAGTGCATTCACCAAGGATGACACAATACACAACTTAGACATTCCTGACTTTAACGAGCCGATGGCTGACATAGCAATTCAACGTGATGGAATAATTAAACAACTGCGTTCGATTAAGTAAGTAACAAGTCCCCAGGTCCAGAAGGAATACCTGCACGCGTGCTCAAGGAGTAAGCGCCACAGACTGCATCATTCGTAAAAATTTTATTTAGAAAATCATTATCCGAAGGCAAGGTTCCCCAAGACTGGAAAATAGCCAATGTCACTCCGATATTTAGAAAAAGGAAATAGAAGTGACCCAGGAAATTACCGGCCTATATCGTTAATATCACTTTCATGCAAGATCCTCGAACACGTTGTCGTTAGTAATATTATGACAACAGGCCAGATTGTTTTCTTACATTTTCAAGACTTTTAGAATGGAATCTTGAGCACTGGTATTTCTACGAAAAAACACTCACTGAATGAAAGGTTATATTATGCAAGACATGGAAGATCTTAACTGCATATTTTGAACTGAAATTTCATATGAAGTAAACTTGCAGGCGTATTTCTGTGTCTATAAGCTCGAATAAGTAAAATTAAATGTTTTAAAGCAACCATATAGTTTAGAAAATAGGAGGCTTCGTGTTTCTGGTTATATGTGTGGAATTAAGTCTATTAGCAAGGGTCTATTACGGATACGTACATTGATTGGTAATTGACATTCCTTCCTCATGGTGCCAACACGAGCATATATTAGTGTGTCTTCTGTCTTGTTACCATCGGATTCCAAATTAATTTCCTTTTACGCTTCTTCTAAATTTTATCAAAATTCCTCAAAAAGATCAAAACTAATAGTGAATAATATTTACGTATTTATGTAGCGATAGCACCTCTAACAAGGAATGGAAAACTAGAGATTTATACTCTGTTTCCTCTGAACCTGACATAACCGATAGAACTAGATAGATAGACAACCGATAGAATTGATAAATGGATAGAAACACAATGTTAATTTTCAAACTTGAAGAACTAATCACTGTGCATTTCATATTGAATTGCGACATGTTGGCTGCTGCAACCGTTGCAGTTATTTGTAAATTATTTCCAGACTCAAGTATCTTGAAAAAATACTTTTTAGAAATGCATTGAAAGATAATTTTCTCATGGCAGGTTGAAAGAAAAAATATTTTGACATGATAACTATAGTATTATTGCTGTTAACGTTAGTTGTGTCGTCATCTTGATGCAATATGAAAAATCGTAAGAACATAGACCAAAGGGTTAAAATGTTGTCGGTGAAATACGATCGTGATACGGTGAATACGACGAGAACATCCATCATCGCGAAAATGAAGGATATCACATTCACTTCAATCCATTTAATAAGGAGGAAATCGTAGACTCGGAGCCAACGATCTTGAAAACAAGGTTTACTTCATATCAGAAACATAAAAATGCAATCCATAACCGCACGCTTTCACTCACATCCACTCTATAGGAAGTAGTAAACCTTTTTACCCGCCGTCAACGAAGAATTGAACTGAAGAGTGAGAAATGCTGGCTCTTAAGATTTCACGTTCCATAGGAGTAGAGAGACAAGTAGAAAAACGGTAGACGAGAAAATGCTGCGGAGAGTAGAAAAATAAGATGAAAATACTCGGGGAAGTGAAAGCCCGACCATATGCGGTCGTATCCAAGTTCTCGTGACTGTATCGCACGCGGCTCCTCACCTACTAATGGAGATCGTCTCGAGAGCGCGGCAACTCCCACCGCCGCCCACCGGCTGGGACCGCCAACGTGGGATGAGTGGTCCAGGGGATAGAAAACGGGCGGGAAGAACATTTACGGAGCATATTAAGTTCCGTGGGGTAGGGCTAAGCCCGGTGCCGGGTAGTAGCGGGGCTTTTACGGCAAGAAACTAATGGATTCGGCGCGGGCGGGGTGCGCTGCTCCGGCGAAAAATATTTCCGCCTCGCTCCTCTGCTTGTTGCTCTCTACTTCTGTAGTCGCAAGGCACCTTGAGGAGGCTGAAGAGGATGCGGAGGGGAGGCTGGGGTGGGTGGGCTTCGAAAGGGATGGTCCACCCGACACTTTCTCGTTAGGGGGACTGCGAATCGGGGCAGGACTGGAAACATGCGGATGCAAATGCTGCTTATGGCGGCGCTGGCCTCGGGGTCACTTGTTCCAGAAATTTTTAAACATTTAATATAGCATATTCAAAGATCTATTTATGAGGAGATACGAAAAAATAAGGTTTTCGAGCAGATTTTACTGTAATTCAGTCATGAAGAAGGACTTTTAACATGAGTTCACGTAAGTATCTGCCCGTTTTTAGCAAAAAAACGTCAACTTGAACCGGAAAGCATGTAAAAATGTTTATAAAACAGTTTTTTAGAAGCAATAAGTCTCGGAAAAGCAAGTGGAAGTAAAATAAATGAATCCTACCGCCTATTTCTTTCAAGTTGATAGGGAATTATTACCGTAAATGAAGTCAAAATGCGGCAGTTCCATACAAATGGTGCTGTAGTCGGCTCAACGGCTGGACAAGTGTGGTCAATAAAATAGATCCCTGGAATATTATGCTTATTTTGAAACTTAATTTCGGTTTTGAATAAGTGACAATAGAATCGATTAAAATTAATAATTAAAAATGAATTCATCCATGATCGTATTTGGGGACTGGCTGTGCGTAAACTCGAGATGTAGCGAATGGGTCAATGTTTATAGTATTTTATTGATGAATGTGTTTTGAGCCGTAGGGTGGACGATTTTAGGGATTTCACCGAGATCTAGCAACACCTGATTTATGCACAGAGAATTAGAAGTCGAGGAAGAGTGAGCCATTGGCCAGAGCGTGGGTGGCGGAGTGGTTAGTGTGATTGCGCTGGAGCATGTGCACCCAGGGTTCGATCCCCGCCCAATGGCTTTTGACTCTCGAGGTTTAGGATATGGGCTTAGCCTATTTTTTAGTATTTCAAAGCTAAATATGATGCATTGTGAGTAGAATACGAAGTCTTAATGTGTTCAATTTTTAGACCTTAAAACCAGGAAATTCGAATTTTTACGAACCATTTACTTAAAGAAAAGCAATTAGCGATTTGAATACTTTTAATATTTGCTACGCGGAGTAAGAATTTTGGACAAGTAGAGACCGAACGACTGAATTTTTGTTCTAGTGTTTGCATGAAGATGTGGCATAAAAACTATTAGGAAAAGAAAGTTTGTGGTATAGCTCAAAAGTGATTGTTGAATTATGATGACGGAAGATGTAATTTGGGAGTATGTTTCAATGAAGTAACTTGCAATCAGGTCATTCAAAAGCGAAGAAGTTGTGAGAAGGGAAAAGAAAGCGAACCTTTATTTGAGAGTAAAATACAAACGCGGGCTTAACTGCTTAAGCTAGTAATATAGTATTTCCTTTGACTCGCATGGGCCAAAGCCTCTTTAACTGTCATTAGTATTGGTTATGATTCGCATCAGCAGGAGTCACGTATCCTTGCCATCGATTCACATGTAGATCTACCAGGCGGTGTAGTTAAAGGGAAACATGGTGGATGCTGCACTAGAAGTCTCTTTTCAGTAAAAATGTCCATCACCAACGAAATAGCTCCGCACCGGGAAGTACATAAGATGCTCTCCACATCTGGCCATCAGGGTAACCAAGATACGACTGAATCACGCTTAAATTTGTGGAAGTAAATTATAGCAACCCTAAGGGTGAAATAATTAAACGTTGTACCATTCAAATAAAATTTATTTCACCGATCGACTTATCTGTTATAAATGACGTTTAAATCAATTACGTCGATCAGTGGAATAAAATTACGTTAAATATTTGGTACAAAGTTTACTTTCGTATCGGCACCCCAAATCGCTAGCGAACATTTTCATTCATTAGTTGATCGTTATTTTTTGTGATCGATCGACTGCCGTCCTCCATCCTTTCTTATCAAATACCTTTACTCCGGAAATGTTCTTCACTCGTACTTCCCTCTTCATTCGCTCAAGTACTCATCATTCTGCCTTCCTATTTGGAATTTACTATCCAGTTCTCTCAATTATATTCTTCACCATGCCAGCAATTTAGGAATATTTTAATCAAGATTTGTTAGAATCTTGAAGATTAGTGAGTAATGTCCTGAAGACACTTTTACACCCAAGCTGTTTTGGTGCAGTCATTTACGCAGTACCGTCCATTGTGTACTGTCCTCGCCCCTCCAAATCCATAGCCGACCCCTTGCACATGAATCTTCCCCATATTGACGACACGCGTTTCGCAGGAGACAGTCACCAAGTTTCGGCAATACTATTCACAATTTTCAAGCTGTTATGAATAAAATACTGCGTGAGTACTTCTAATTTCTTTTCAATATAGAACTGAAGAAATCCAACTATGTCGGGTGAGATATGGAAACAGCATGTCATCGATTGAAAAAATAAAACTAGTTACTGTCCAAATGAACTTTTTATTTGTTGAAAGCGATTTCACACTTGGTACCTCATGATTGTATTGACAAGTAGAAACGCTTTGTTGGAGCAATGAAAAATGTAAGTACTCATTCTTAATTTTCATTACACTCAATCAGAAAGCCTAGGTTCACGTTGAAGGGGATAATAATAACAATAATAATATTTATTATTTCAAAAAAGACATATGAATTTACAACTAATTAATACAAAAATTTTGTGAAATTAGGCACCCCAAAAGAACCGTTGTTTTGGGGCTGCCATCAAATGAATAGATTGTGCTCGGCAGAATCATATTTATGATACAAAAAGTTAAAGTATAGATAAAAAATTTACAAATTTAGTGTTCAGTGTAACAAATCACATGAAAAGATAAAACAAGTAAAGAATATATAAAATTTGATACTTAAATATAAAAAAGTGAGAAGAAACTCAAAATTGGGTGGATGGTACATAAGTGTACAAGATATTTCTATATGCTTTTGGGCAAACAACCATTTTCTTTAAAAAGCTAGAAATTTAACTTCACTCCTAACAGAATACATTTCTCTAGGTAACTGAGCAAAAACTTTGGGTGCAATATAAAGATATGCATTTTTAAAAGCTTCAACATAAGGCCTTGAAATTCTCATATAAGTGCTATTTCTGAGCATTTGATTTGTACTCGCACGGTTTATTACATTGATCTCCTCTATTATAAAAGACACGGAGAATCTTATAGACAAATAAGTGTCTTAGTGGTAAAATTTTTAACTGTAAATATAACAGAAAGGAGGAAGCCGTACTCGCTGCACTGAGAATAGAGAGTATAAATTTATTTTGAATTACACGTAATGGCCAAATATTCGAATCATATATGCACCCCAGCAAGCAATACCATATTGTAATCTAGAGTTGACAAAAGAAAAATAAACAGTTCTCAAAACAGACAGTGGACAATTAAACCTTAATAAATAAGTTTCTCTTAAAACAGGAATTTATTCAGATTTTAGTTTGGAAATATGCGCTTTCCAGTTTAATTTTTTATCTAATATTAGTCCCGAATATTAAATTTGATTAACAAATTCAATTTTCATACAATTTATACAGTTTTTACCAATTATAGATATACAACTTGAACACCTGTAAAAGATATTGATATCTGGAACTGTTCCATTTTTTAGAGAGAAAATAATGAGTTTCGTTTTAGAACTTCGAGATCTATTACTAGCTAAAAACCAATATTTAAGTTTATCCATGTCACCTTAAATTTGCAGCGTAAGATCACAGAAATTTGGAGTTAAATATAAAAAAGCTGTGTCATCAGCAAATGAAGTTAATTCACCATTGAATGAACCTGTACATAAATTGTTAACATAAATTCAAAATAAAGTTGGTCTCAGAACCGAATACTGAGGTAACCCACAATTAGACCTGTGCGCCGCCGCCGATTGTTTTGGTGAAGCCGCCCGCGCCAATGGATTATGTACGGCGCGCTGCCGATAGCGCCGCCGGTCTTCCGTGTCGGCGGCGGCCGTCATAGGTGGTCATTTACCCACCATTGCCACCTATGCATCGGGACTATACTTATATTCAATTATTACTACGGACTTGTCATAATAACGTACAACTTAATAACTACTGAAAAAAGAGAGCTGCTCTTCTGCCCATATTTGATGTGCTGTTGAAAATATTCTCTCAGTTAAATCTGTGCGATAGGAATTAACTAAGTTACCATTTTTTTTGAGCCAGCAACCACACGTCCACGCTTCCTCGGCATGGATATTACCCTGCTCAAGCCTTTAGTGCGTTATCCTCAGTTTCCCTCTCGATGCCGTTCTAATCAACATTGTGAAATAGGAGATTCAAATAATGATATAACAGGCCGCATAATCGAACAAGGTGACGGATATTCCATGCATGGCTCTCAAGCAATAATGACCCCTCTTGTTTTTTTGTCTTTTGCTTTACCTAAAGTGTTATGGAAAGATTCTGTCCACATCGTCCTTGAGGTCGATGACCACTGAAAATGGCCCTCTAAAGGGGCAGTTTTGATACCTAGGGCGTGATATTGACAGAGGGGGAGCGGTGCAGTGGTTCAAGGTAGGCGCGCCGCTTTTTCTCCGGATTTCCCAGGCACTGGGCATTCCCTAAAAGGAGGGAGCAGGCGCATGTCTGCTCCAAAGATGATTGGGCCGTGGAAAATCTGGTGGTGGTGTTTGCGTGAACTAGAAAGAACAAATATAGACACTTGCGCTATGGTCTTCATTGAGACAAGTCGTTTTATTGTCGACGGTCTATCATAAGAGTATCATAAATCTATCATAAATCTATCACTTAAACCGAAACTACAGATTGTATTCGAGAGAAGGAACAGTTCCGGAATGTCATATTTGGTTCAATTTCTACTTTCTTTCCGAAACAAAACTAAAACCAAGCCAGACTTAAGGTTTCAATCTGAAATGAAGTCACAATGAATAAGAAAGCTTATAGTTTTGTTCCGGTACGAAACTAATCATTTTTCTTGTTTCGTTTTGCATCCCTGTTTTTTTCGACGGAGTGCCTTTCGATTAAAAAACTTGGTGGTACTACCGTACTTTTCGAACAATCGTTGAAGTATAGAAGACGGACTTCTCTGTTCTAATTGAACATAGCTCTAAACGTACGGTGATATTTTTACTTAGGTCGTAGCTATGTTTTCTGCTCTAATTGAATGCCTTTCCGATAATGTTTGACTACGAGGTCGTCAAATCTATCTAATACAGATTTAGGTGTGATGTGGTGAAAAAGTTCCATTATTACATAGAAAACACTTGCAGTTTCACTAATGAAAGAATTAACTCGACTAGTCCTGATATTACGTCATCATCATCATACTGTTAAAGATTTGGGTATAAAATATGTTCGTGAAAAATGTGGGTGACGGAAGAGATATGCGTCAAACAAAGCAGTTTCAGAAGGGCGTGGGGCTGGAAAATAGTAACCGTTCGGAGAAACCCTGGGAAAGGGGCGTGTGCAGGGGAGATAAGGGGAACTCACAAACTAGAACATTGAAAGTCCAAAAGGTTTAAGTCGGATGTCTATAGAATCTAGAGACAGATGTCTGTAGAATCTACAGTGTAGATGGATCATTCGCCACTGCTGGTGAGGAGTGGAAAATAAAATCCGTAAAGTCTTGGGAAATCCTGAGAGAGGGCGTATGCTGGGGAGGAAGAGGGAATCAAGAAGAAAAACATGGAAAATCCAAACGTCATATCCTTGATGATTGGTACTCGACCGGCCGGATCCTCGGCCGCTGCCGAGTACCACCTGCAGAAGTGCAAGATATCGCCTGGGCATGACGGTTCCTGCTGAAACCAGGTTGTCAATTGTTACATTTGTTATCCCTAATTTGATTGGTTGATCAATTTTGAGACTTCATCTTTCTTTTCCCCATTCTTGAGTTACTTTTTCTAGGACACAAATTATGAGTAATGTTGAGAGTCCATCTCTTTGACTTACTCCTGTTTTGATTTCGAAGGATCCAGAAATTTTGCCCCTGAATTTTACTTAACATTTTTTGTCAGTGATCGTCTGTCTAATGGTTGTATGTGTTTAAAGGTATTGCCCTAGTCAAAATTCGATCAATATATTTGCGATCAACTAAATCAGAGGCTTTTTTGAAGTCAACGAAGGTGCAGATAATATTCTTGCAGTAGGTACATTATTTGGTGCCGAATTGTTAGTTTTAGATTTAGAGTTTATTCCGGGAGTGATCTACCTGGCCTGATGCCTGCTTGATATTTGTCAATTTTGGATTTAAGTTGTTACTGAACAAGAAAGCATTGTGAGAGAATTTCATATGTGACAGGAAAGAGTGGAATTCCTCTGTAGTTGTTTACATATGTTCTGTCTCCTTGTTTTAATAAAATTGATGAATAAGGACATTTTCCCTGTCCTTAGGGATTTGTTCAGTTCACCAAAGCGTTGTATTTCCTGTGTTATTTCTGCTATGGTTTTTGGTCAAGCTGCTATCACGAGTTCTACTATGATTCCATCTTCACCTGATGCTTTCATGTTTTGGGGATTTTTAATTTTCTTGTGGTTTCTTCTTCATCTGATACTTGTGAATTAGGGTTGGTTTCATTGGGATCTTTTGGTGGGAATCTTTGCTTGCGTTAGGGGCAGTTCGGAAGTATTTCGAAATAATTAACAAATTCTCAGCCATTGTCTTGATTATTGATTTCCAGTTTCCCATTTTCTTTTCTAAGGCGATGGTTATGGAGTTGGTACACCAATAGTTTCTTTTAAATGTTTTGTAAAAGTTTGTATTGTTTTTCTGGAAGTCCTCTTTGAATTCCAAGAGTTAATTTTTTTATATTGCCATTTGTTCGTCTGATTAATTCGGATATTAATCTATAAATACTACATTTTTAATAAAAATCTAAAAAACGGGAGGCCTTTTTCATAAAATCCTCCGCTCTCAAAATTTACAATATGGTGGTAAAGATGAATGCAAGAGGCGATAAAAATACATACAGGATCGTTTGACTGGTATGTCATCATATTTGAAAAACTATAACTATTTTATCCATCGGCGCACAGGTCTACCCACAAGTAATAAGTTCCTCTTGACTAATACAATCATTGATTTGTACACACTGAGTCCTGCAACTCAAATAAATTCTAAAGCAGTTGAGAGAAACACCTCTGATACCAGCTTCATCTAGTCTACGTAGTAATATTGCATGATCTACCAGGTCAAAAGCTTTGGTATTGTCGATAAAGAGGCCAGCATTTTTATTATTGGCATTAAAACCCTCATAAAGACCTGAATAAAATTTTAGGAGAGTATCTTCAGTACTTTTACCCTTCCGAAAACCAAATTGTTTGTCACTATAGAATTTTATATTATTTAGGAAACTAACAAGCCTAGTTTTAATTATTTTCTCTAGAATTTTTGACAAAAAATGGCACAAGAGAAATAGGTTGGTAATTGTTAATATTAGTTCTATCTCCTTTTTTTTAAAAATTGGAATAGTCAATGCCGATCTTAACTGTTCCGGGAATATACCTGATTCCATACTTAAATTTGCAATAAATGAAAAAACAGGAGCAACATTATTGTTCATTGCTTTAACAACCGTTGATGAAATTTTATCAACTCCTTTAGAAGAAGTAATGGTAGCGGGCGTGACTTCGTGGAAATCCTTCATAGTAGGAGCATCTGAATGGTCGGTAACAATAAAACCTCATGTGGAAACAGCCAAGTTGTAATTTCTTCAGACGCTCCTTTAGAAGAATTTGGATTCAGCTGACACATGATTTCCATAACTTCCTTAGGAGATGTTGGGGAAAAGAAAAATAATTTTTGGGATTGGAACGATGGAAAAGCTATGTGTGTAGCTTTCGTTGAGTCTAATGGCATCAATGATAGTGTCTTTTTTACTCTCAGCAAAGAATCTACTAAATTCATTAGCTATGTCTTGCGAACTAGTTAATACAGTATCGCTCTCAATTGAACCGATTTTATCTATGTTGCGTTTCGGGGTCCTCGTACCTATGATCTCATCTATAGTTTTCCATTGCTTAGCGGTGTTTCTTCTGTTAATTTGAAAAATATTCAAATTGCAATTTTTCTTTAAATTGGCAATCCCTCTAAAGTCTCAATTTGTATGATTTATAATATCGTGCCAAGGCATCATTATATGGTTGGCTTCTCATTTGTCTATACAAAGAGTTTTTTTTAGCAATACGTCCACAAACTTCTGCATTTATCCATGGTTTCAGGAATCTAAACTTAGATTTTGTATCAGAAACATAGGTAGAGGAATCGATGATATTATTAATTATATCAATAAAAATTTTGAAGGCCATTGATACATTGTTTTCGAGGTATACGGCAATCCAGTTGATTTAGACAGGAAATCATTGAGAACATAAAAGTTAATTCTTGCCGGAGGATCATTTACCATAGTAGTGCAGTGGGGATTTGTTTCTAAAGAACACATGATTATATGGTAGTCAGTTAGGCCAAGATCAAAAGCTTTACCCGTTGCAACTACATTATCTCTACTTCTATAGTAAATATGGTCGATGCAAGTCGAACTTGACTTGGTAACTCTAGTGGGAGATGTTATAATCTGTTCCATTCCATAACCGGCCATCAGAGTTTGATACTCGTATACAGTTCCAGATTTTTTCAGTATACATAGATTCATATCGCCTAATATAATTAAGTTTTTACCAGGGGAATTTGCCAATAGGACCTGCATATCATGTAAAACCATCTCAAGAGAAGAGAAGAGTAATCTGTACATGGCGATTAAAGTTAATTTAAATGACGGTCTGAGTTCTATTTCTATTTTTTGCACATCAGCTGATGTTAGCTCTAGCAATTGACAAATAAAATACGGATGATTAACCGAGAGATAGATGATTACTCCACCAGCTCGATGATAACTGTTATATTTCGCAATTCGCTGATAGAGGGAAGTTGGTAAGCAGACAATTCACCTTCTTCTACTCAAATTTCAGAGAAGATCACAATATGAGGCTTCACTAGTAAATTAACAAATAAAATAACAAAACCATCAAAGTTGGCTCGTAAACTTCTAATGTTTTGATGTAGGATATTAAATTGATCAAAATATTTAACCAAAGTATTGCTTAATGGACATCGTATAACCGTGTCACTCATTTAATAGCTTGAGTAAAAAAAACAAAATGTAATACCTACTACAACGAGAACATTGAGTCCAACTCTGAGAATGCAACCAGATGTGGATAGAAAAAAAATAAAAGTATCCCCCTTGTGTACAAAACTAGAATTGGCCACGAAGAAGAAATAAAAAACATTTTCTGGACATAATGAAAGGGGACAAAAAACATTTTCCAGACATAGTGAAGCAATTGGTAGGAAATAGCAGAAGTATTGATAGCTACTCAAACATAAGCTAAAAATGAAAGATATCATCTTGCAATTTCTGAAGCTCATCGAGAGAATTAATATGAATGACTGAGTCATTTTCTTTCCTCCGCATCAGTATTCTGCCTTTCCTAATCCAAAGGTATTTATATCGTTTTGTAGTCTTCTTCTCTCGGGCCTTTGCCAAAAGTTTTCTTCTTCCAGGGGACAGGCTTTCGTTGATGTACACAGGGGCATCGGAAGATAAGCCCATGTGTCGGATTGAAAGGGTCCTCTTTACTCTTTTTCTCCGCATAATCTCTTCTTTGTCAAATCTGTGCACAAATTTGACAACAATACCAGGGGTCTTTGTTGCCTCCTTCTTATTCATCCGATGGCAGAAGTCCACCATATCACTGGTGATCTTAATGTCAAGTGCGGCCCCCACATTTTTCACCACCTCTAACACATTTTCATTAGAGTCTGTCGGAACCCCATGGATTTCTATTACATTTGAACGAGAACGCTGATCGTTGTCATCCACTTTCTTTTCTAAAGCACCCAACCAATCGTTAAGGACTGCATTATCCTGCCTCAGCTGTTCGAATGTATCTAAATACTGATCAATTTTTACGCAGTGAACTTCTAGAACTTTCTTATTATCATCAATCTTTTTGTAAACAAATTCTATGGCACTATTAAGATCCACTTCCATACGCTCTCTATCTTTTTTGGCTTCTTCAAGCATACGTATGACCTGAGAGATATTTGCCGATCCAAGATCAGCTGACACAGATACAGTCATACTTTTTCTTCTCGCTTCTGAACAAGGTGGACAGCACCAAGTTCGTTTCTCTGCAACCATAAAATCCCAATCATCCTTAGAAATGTTCACACAATTTCATTGGCACTGATTCTTGCAGTCACTACAGAGAATTTTCAACTACCGGCTCTGAATGTTTTTACAACACACTCAGCACTCGGTCATGACTTAAGAGAAACGTATGAAAGCACAGAAGCTTAAAACCGAATAACGGCGTAAGTGGCTGCTCCTAAAGGAGTATTCACTTGTGGCAGTATAATTAACCACACACGATTTTACAGGCCATTAACTAAACACACGTACAGTGGCGGAAGAAATTAACACAACATTTTTCTCGCGCCAGAATGTGGCATTCTTGGGAACTTCAAGGAGCAGCACACACTTCTAAACACTGGCAACACTGAGGAAGACATCGTCTACCGCAAAAATTTGAAATCCGCAGTGGAACTCACATTTGCCGGAGCCTAGAACTTAGTCATAAATCGCCTCATTTTCGAGTTTTCTTCTCATATAATACGCACATTCAGTCGCGGTGTATCGCTTTATTTCAACATGTTTCTTACGTCGAATAATATCATTTATACAGAAAGGCTGATTATAAAAAATATTCACTATCCAACCTAACTCGAATATATACTGAAATCTTCATCTGCAACAACCGAGGGATAATTACTTTCCGAGGCTCTTTTTGAATGACGCGTCATATGTCTCTTTCACCGAAATGATATAAATCGAGATTTATTAGCACCAAATGTCGATACAAAAAAGATTTAATTAAAATAAGTATAGTCTACGTGATGTAATTTTTCACGAATTTCCTTTTGTATATTGATCAAGTTCCTCAAACGGATATTTATTAATGAATCGATCTTGACCCACTATAAATCCATCTTTAGTTCGTCAGAATAGGATTAAACTATGAATATATATATATATATATATATATATATATATATATATATATATACATATATATATATATATATATATATACATATATATATATATATATATATATATATATATATATATATATATATATATATATATATATATATATATATATATATATATATATATGAATGAAAAACTCAAAAATGTCTCGACCAGGGGTGGGATCACGGTTATGGTCGTTATCGTCATCCAAATGGTAAGCCGCATTGGTTAGGCAATGCTCAATGTCCTGGGAGCGCACTACACTGCAATGAAGCACCTGATCTTTCTTGATGACGATCACGTTTTCGAAATCATGAGCGCAATTGAACAATAATATTATGAAGGGCCATGAACGCAATTCAGGTTTGTTACCCAGTTACAATTATCGAGCTTTCATATTTCAAGGCGAATTTCAGATGGAGTTTTGTATCCTTTTCGTGTATTTATTTTCGACCGTATGAGTTACTGTGAACTGAGTCACTTTTACAATGCGTGGTAATATTGTCTGCGAATGTTTAATGGAACGATAAGGAAGGGAAAAAGTATTTTACTCTCTCTGGCAAACAAACAGAAAGCAGTAGTTCTCGGATTTCACCTCATCAGCCCAGACCATTCCAATCAAACTCCATTAGTTCCCATCATGCATGGGTTTTGAGGCCAGCTGATAGTCTTTTTTAAAGCAACGAGGAATCTAGTGAGAATCTTGAGAATCCCAAAAGGTTTCCCCGTGTCGAAAAACAGCTTTGCCAATACTAATCCATTCAAAATCGGGATGTATGAAGTGCGCATTATATTCATCAGGGAAATAGTATGCCTTTAATAAGAGTTTACTTTCCCCTTGTGTTGCGGGCGATACCTTTTCTGCCAAAAGTAAAGTTTCGGACGCCAGTTGTTTAACCTACAGGAAAGAAGTAGTGTTTGACTTCTCTTACGCCCGTAAAAGTAATCGACTGGTGCTTCCAAATTTTTCGAAGCGCGACGAGCCTTTTCTTTCTGGTATAGCAAGTATTTGAAACCTGTGCGTTATTCACAACAAACCACCCCGACCATCACACTACCCGGAACTTGGCTAAGGTTTTCTGATGACTACTTCATTGACACGAGCGTCAATAGACGGACAAGCAGAGCAGACAGTGCAAGCAGAGATATTTTTCGAAGTTTTAGCGGCCTCTCCCAAAAGTCTTAGAGGAAAAAAAATCTTATTAGCCTTTAAGTATGCCTCATCTTTCTTCCAGGTGGAGGAATCGGATAGTAAGTTTGTATAAGGCAAAAACATATGTCGAAAAGGTACCCTAAGAGGTGTTGCGCCTTCGACTTTTACCCAATGAACTTTTATTTGGTGTTTAAATGTAAAAAAGTCCTATTTCTCACTACTTTCAAACGAAATTCATTAAATTCATGTCCACTATAATAAGAACTATGTTTATTGAAATGTTTACCAATATTCATTTTTCGTCCGCAGCTAGGAATACTTGCGAGTTCACAAATACCAAAATACTAGGAGATGGTTCAAAACAAATTATGTAGCATAGATGGAGCGGGCTGCACGGAACTCAGCGTTCATTATGGGAAAAATGCGAGAAACCAGCATTTTTTTGACCCTCTCAAACGAAACAATTCCAAATTAAAATGCAATGTGGAAAATCGTGGAGGAAGAAGAGGAGTGAGAAATGAACCCAGTAAGATGCTGCCAAAATGTGGACAACTCCATGTCAAAAAGACTTGGTCAGAAAATCGAGAATGGAGGGGGATGAATTGATTATTAGGCTAATAAACATCCACATTCTTTATGTAAATACCAACATATTTATCGATAATCAATTACTGTGATCATGTGTACACATAACTCAAATTGAGAGAATTACGAATTCATTTTAACCTTTTCCACTTGTACTAAAGAAAGCATTACAGTGTCCCTTTTGAAAATCCGTTAAAATACATGACCACTAAGAGATGAAATTTATGACCCTGTACAAAGTTAATTAATATCTTCATGTGGGGTACTCACAACTCTAACCTCCATGGAGGCAATAATATTACAACACATTTGAAGAGGAATAGATTCTTTAGGGACGTAGCAATCGTATAATCGTTGATGGTGCACGTTCCTAATTTGTACTCCATTGACTACTCAGCGGATTTATGAGGAGTATACAAGTGACCATCGGGAAATTATCTATCTAACTGCTTAGTCGCTACATGGAAAAGATGATATATGGTATTTTATCACTTTCACAGGTGAAGATAAGCGATGCGTTTTTGTCGGAGTATTACTTACGCGTGAGCATAAAAATACTTTTCATAAAATTTAACTGCGTAATTTTAGCAAAACTTTTTTCACTGCATATATGTCAAAGGTGTTTAAGTAATTAATTAATTTACCTTATCCTCTAAGTATTATCCTCCATCTTCTAAGTTGAACTGTTGAACAACACGGCTAATGTATTGCTTATAGCAAACCTAGAAAACAACGCTGGGAAAACTTCCAAAACCGTTTTAATGATATTTTCCTGAAAATTGCACACTTATTTGGTTTCTCATTCAGATAAGTAATCAGTATTTACAAATTCGGCAAATAGAAGCAAACTCTAATTCCTAATAAAAATAATTGCCCTCTTTACTGAATCATTTTAAAGTAATTGAAAGGTGAATGTAGCATCATGTAAGTTCACTAAATTGAGCAACTGACACAACCAGAGATCCGGTCTATTCCCTCCTTCATGAATAGCTTTTCATTAAGTGGTAAATTGTGGTAAGTGAGTGGATATGAGCATCAGATGACTGGCAGGATGTAGAAATCAAGTGGGGCCGAGTACCCGAGAATGGGAAGTAAACATCTCATTTGACGATCAAGGAGACCGCTCTGATTCTTTTAGCCCGAATATGTGTAAAACTCACACACTCATGGTTGAGGTCAATATCTATTCCCTGGGCTTTCCGCGGATTCCTGCAAAGTTTTGGATACTATACAATCACATCGCGTAGATAAATCATAAGGGCATTAAAACGCCACGACAGAATTTGAACCCCAGGCATTCTTGGCCGCAGACGAACTCCTCCCGATCTCCCTCTAGACTACTTCATCGATCAAGAGAAGTCCGCGTCCAGTGGTTCTTAATATACAGAGAAAAAAGGGAATTCTGATGTTTACTTAAAAACTGGACCAAATATGATGCTCTGAACTTTTGAAAGTAGTTTTCAGAAAGTAAATAATATTACGTCAGGAGAAATTGAGAAATTTAAGTATTTGAGACGACCTGTATGCACGACGGCGGAAACTTACGTAGGGTTTTAGGCATTGGAAATACTTGTAAAGAAAAATTTTCTCCACATGGCAACCATTCTATTTAACCAGATTTCCCATACTTTAACTTAAAATTCACAGGATATTACGCCAAAATGTTAATTGTAATGCATCATATTTCTCGGAAGAAGTTTGAGGCGTATTAAAACGATGTTCATCTACAGCTATTCCCTGAACCCGGAAATACGTTTTATTGTAAGTGAATTTGATCTGGAGAATACAAAATTTTTATGTCCCACCAAATAATGCTTTCATCGTATTGTTTCTTAAGTTTCAATCATGAAAAAGTTTCAAACGGACCAAAGCTCTAAAAAAAATATGGTAAGCATCTCTACATAATCAACTACGACTTCGGAACCTCGACTGGCTGCGGGGCGAAGCAAACTCATCACGTTTATAACTCCTAGAGGATCTCGCAAACGTAAACCTTTTTAGTATGGCTATTTACATGACGCGTAAAATCGATATCCATTCATAGAGAGTTTGAATATTCCCGGTTTCCATATGCTGTCTCATTGTTGCCAAGTTGTCGAAGGAAAAGCGATTTCAATTAGTTCCCGTATACGCCGCATTCAGACGCAAATGAGTTTTGCGTTAGTTTTCCGCCACTGTACATAAGGAGTCAAACTCGATCTCGGCGGTTCGTATAGATACGAACCGCCGTTCACTCACAGAACCACTACCGAGCACATCCGACTCGCTCGCTGTCTCAGACATAACTCGCTATCTCAGGTCATAACTGATAAGGTATTTCTATATCTGTATCACGGACCAACTCTCTCCTTTTTCCGCAGTTCTCTTTTCCATGTGTGTAGATCGCGTGGGTGAGGTAGATTCTTCAGTGTCAACCTGGAACTCGAATGATCCGAACTTTTCTCCAATAACCTCAGCCTTGCATGCAATCATCGAGGCTTCTGCGGCTCCCGGCCAAATCCCGCGGCTAAGTCGCACGTGAGCTCATCCGGCTCGCTCTTCAAAAAGAGTTCAACAATCAAAGCGGGAGATAGGAAAATGAAGTGTACAAAAATGAATAATACAAACAAAGGAAAATGTTATTTAAAAAATTCTAACCAACGTGAGGGAATATCGCCCGAGCGCTGTTTTGAGGAGAAACTAATGAATTCACGTAAAGTTTCACAGAGAGCATTGCCCTCATATTGCCCTTAAAAATATTATTTTAGGACATCAGCCTAAGTGGAGGGAAAGGTCAAAGGAAATTTTAGGAGAGGTGGGAGGAAACTGGTGTCTATTTTAGTGCATGAGAGCCTTCAGAAACGGCGTTTTGACTCTCGAAATTTAATCCTATTTATGTTGAGATTTTACTCCCCAAAAATGGCTATCGCGCACTGTCCGTAAGCTGGATACATGATACCAGCAGTGCTCTTTTGGAAATTATTTTCTTCGAATTTATTTGCATATTTTTCTGAACCAATTATAACGAGGCCACGACAACTTCTTTTTTTGTACGGAGGTTTTTGGTGAATCAACTGTATGATTCAACTATTCAATGTGTCCGATAAAACATTTTAATACATTTTAAATTCCCCGGTGCTATTAAACTGTACAGATCTATCTTCTGTCTACCACACATCCGCTCGAAACACCAATGCGTTTGGCGCCTAGTGCCATCCATAAATGAGGTTCTATTTCCTTTATTATTAAATCTACGAGACCCTCGCTCTGTTTCATACTTAAGTGTGAATTCCGCGTAAGAAGTAAGACCAGCTATATCTATACGTTATTAAATATATCTTAAGAAGAAGTAGAGAGAATTAAGTTTAGGAGTGGATGCAAGAGGGATGGATTAAAGAAGAAAAGTGTCTCGTTCAACTCCCGTAGTAGTCATTAGTAAAAAGTGGGAAGAAGGAACTATAGTGACCATCTGTTCCACACGGTATGGCGTCTTTTGTCCCTTTTTCTACCTCTATCGATGTAAGATGAGCGCAAATGCTACATCCTCCGTATCAAACTAGATCTTTCTCATTCTGAGTATTCTGGGATCCTTAGACTTTGCGAGTAGCTTTCAAGGCTCAAGCGAAACCCAACCCCGTCTACCGAGAGAGTCTCGCTGGAACGTCTGCTCTTGGTTCAATTAACCCACTGAAGGCGGCGCCAAAGAGATTCAAAAGAATTCGAACCCAGCATTAGCTTCAAAAATAACACAATGCATTAACGGAGAATACAACATCAAAATCCTACCAATTGTGGAATGGCATGGCCTCTCGCCGTTTCCAGCAGGTAGGATTGGACGAAAAAAGGAATCCACATCTACATATTACCCTGTATGAGACATCAGTGGTGTTTGGCAGGGGGTGAGTTATCACCAACATGGCCTATAATGTAAAGGTAACTTTCACCTCGATGGGAAACGGTATAGGTATATTACCAATGCTACGGACAGTGTTGAAGTAATGCATAATGTAACTTTCAACCTGCATTTCCATCACACTCGGAGAAAAATTAGAAACGCTGTGAAAAAGAGAAGGAATGGAGAAAATAAATAGGGCTGGAAATCGAGTTGCTTTTGTCCGATTTGTTACCTTAACACTCTTTACTGCAAAGAGGGAAGATGGATTTGTTCAACCATGTTTGACGGAAGATATATCCAACTGCATCTATATACTGACTAGTCAGCAGCCGTGGGAGCGTATGTCAGGGAGTGGTTGGACACAAGCCACGGAAATGGGAGGGAAGAGAAAAAAATGAGTAAGCAGTGGAAAAGCACGTTTTAGATATGTAGTTGAAGGTAGAAATATACTCTTCCAGTCCGCCCGAAATTCATCGGATCCGCATCTTTAAAGTAATCTAAGCCAAGCGTGGAGCCTTCGTGTCTCCGGTGGCTCTCGACCAACTTCGTTTTTCAACTGTCTTTGAAAAAAGAAGATTTTAACTCTACATTATTTGCTCACTTGTAGAAATTATTTTACAATGGTGTAACTTTCCTTGACATATGGCTTCCTTCGACGATTAAATATTTCTGTGCCCAAAGGGTCCCAAAGGGTCACAGAGTATCCAAGGTATGATCTAGAACACACCGTAAACCATTTATTTTCATTTTTCTTAGTCGAGGAAGACATAAAAGTAATCTCTATAAATGTATTTTGGTGTATTAGGCCCCCCCAAATTTCATTTATGCAGTCAGACTGGTGCATGGAAGGAAAGAATTTTCATACATAAGTCCGAACTTTTTTGCTAAAGTTTATATATACAAGTACCTCTGATATATTTCGCAATACTGATAACAGCGAGAATTTAGTTCTCTTTTCTGTGCCCTCCAAGCTGAGCGTGAGAGCAAATATGTGCGACCCGAGCAATTGGAATTATTAAAAATTTATCGGGAAGGTGCTTGAAAATAATATATGAGAGAAAACATGAACATCCGGCCAGATGTGACATGGCTCTCACGGCACTTGAAGTAGATGAATGAACGTATGCCTACGATACAGCGATCAACCGCAAGGGTAAGTTTGGGCACCAAGTATGAAAAATCGGAAGGAATAGGAGAGGCCATTGTGAAAAAGGAGTGGAGAGAAAGAGAGATGGCTTACAAAGTATTGGTGTCCCGCTTTGTTTCTAAATGTAAGTTTGCCGTGAATGATGCGTGGAAATAAGACATTCTCATACCACACTGTTCAATATTTTTTTTGCTTGCCGGACGATTCTGTTGGCCCGTATGTCCCAGGAATCCCGATTGGCTGCCGAGCCTTTCATCAGATTTTCCAGGGACCGGACCAACAGAACTTGGCATACATCCGGGCCCCGGGTGGTGAAAAACCCACCCAGGCGGGACTCGAACCCGCGACCCTCGGTTTGGTAGGCGAGGACTTCACCCTGCCACCACCGGGGCCGGCAATATTATATCATATTTGGAAAAATATGAATTTGAAAAAATATGAATTTGGAGGCAACAAATGACGATTTTTGGTAAAATTTCTGGCCGCTCGCTGTCTCCAGAAGTTTTTGCATTAATTACTTAAAGGAGTATATTTGGGCATGAATAAGATGCTTTTTGCAATCATAAGTGTGTAAATTGATGGCTTTTGCCAGAAAAGAGTATCATATATGCTACATTAAAACTCAATTCTGTCTATTAACTCTTGAAAAAGTCTCCCTTTTTATTATTTAATTTTGCAAAACTTCTTTTTCTCCCAATTTGCATGGGTTTTTTCCGTCTATCCAATTTATTGAAAAACTAAACGCATGGAAGTAAAAATATTTTATTTGCATTTTGAATAAGGAAAATAAAAGTTTGCAGAAGAAAATGTTAAAATTAATTGGTTTACTACCTGGAAATACTGAGTTAAATGTTTATGAAGATACTGATTTTTAACATCAATATAAACAATTTTAATTCAAAAAATTATTTTAGTATATGTTGGTTGTTATGTTTGAATTCCGAAGTCACAGCTCGAAGCTACTGCGTTGAGAGGTAAAGCAAAGAAATAGTTAGTATTTATAAGAAGAGAGGATATAGTCTCACAAATTAATATATACCCTTTGTATTCTAAGCACCTTTTTAGTTGCCTGCTCTTCTGCAGGTTGAGGTACTGCCCACCACGTTACGATGAAAAGCGAACAAACGCTCACTGTCCTTTGGAAAAAGAAGGTATCACTCGTCAAACGAACAAAGAGAGGAAAAAAGTGTTCCACGGACGAGATAGTATCAAGCGTGCGCTCAGCTTTTAGTTATCCTGATGCGATAAGAGACATAAAAGTAGTGTAAGACTACGCTGGAAGTTCCTTTGGGGAGCGGCCGAGAGCTATGGTTGGCTGCGCCAATGGCGTCTGTGGTGAGGAGTATATGGGAATCGGAGGAGGGCGGAGAGTAATCCGACGTCTGCTTTAGCCTTCCTAGGAAGGAAGGCACCAAGAGGTCCACAGCTTATCACCGAATCCGAAGGACGGGGTGCGGTACTTTCTGTGCTGTTAACATTGCACCAATCAGGGATTGGAATTATAATGAAAGAAACTCCGACACCTTCGACGAGATTCTATCCCGAGCTCTTCTATCTAAAGGAGAAGCCAATATACTAGCCACCAAATCAGCGCATACTCGAAATACTATGGATGAGTAAGTAATGTGGTGTATAATAAGGTGTATAATGATAAAACAATACGAAGAGACTAATTTTTGAGAAAGTTTTATTCTTTCCCGGTCAATCATTGGGGAGAGGTCTACGCGGGATTTTCACCGACGTTTTGATAGTTGACTCTCCCATTATCATCGAGAATGCGCTGGGCCAATTTCTGCAGTGTTCATATACTTCGTTCACGAGCCAAATCTTGAACGTTACACCAAAATTTGGCGAAGGACGGGTATCCACGCTCCAATCTATCCCAAGTTCCATAATCCCAAGTCGCGGTAAACGTTTCTTTTTTCCATACATGATTCTATCGCAAAATTCGCGAAATGATTTAAACGTCAATGTGAACGTCAAATTTATCTAAATATGACCCTAAAAGTCAACTATTGGGTGTTTGGCAGGGGGGCATTAAATAGACCCAGAACATCCCTAATTTAGATGGCAGAGTCAGCATTCAAAAAGTCGGCACCTCGTCTAAACCAGGAGGGTAATTCGCTCTATTTTCAGGTAGTAAAGAGCATATGTATTCAGAATGATTAGCGTCTTATTTCATATTTGTTTAATCAATAAAAGTGCGTGGGAAAAAGAGATTTTTACACCCATCTCTTAGATATCGTTAGACCGTTTTTCCTCTTTTTATCTGGTCTTACCGGAGTTGTCCCGCTAATATTTGTGTTTGCTTGCTCATCGCACGGCGGAATCAAAACGAATTTGATCCCGGCATCAGCTTTAAAAATACGAAAAAAAATTGAAATAAAAAGCAGAATTGAATATTAAAAAACTCTGCCGGATGTGGGGTGTGAGAAGCGCGATGTTTTGAGAAGAAACAAATGAATGAAGTTGCGCAGCCAATGTAATCAATCGATCGGAACTTGGCGCTGCCCCCGACTCTTCTCTCGCCCTTGTTTTGCGTCAAAACAGGACTCCGAGTTTGACTCACGGGGGTCACCTCCACACCCCTTGGGGTGGCGCGGGTCCGTGGAAGCGGGCCCGCACCCCCACTATGGCTCACAAAGACAACCGCCAGCCGAGCACATGAAACCACCGCGCTGTCACTTGCATTCGAGACCCTCCATTTTTTTAGGCGAGCTTTATCGTTTCCAGAGATGAACTTCATTTTTGTATCAATTTTTTTTCGTTAAATCTATTTTTTTCATGTAACGCATGACAAAAAGAATCAATCGGAAAAAAAACCTGATGGGAAACCTTCCAATGAACGCCATAATGGCGAAGAGCATTTCACTGACACGGATTCCATCACGTCGATACTGAATTGGTGTTGGCTTCACTCATTGCGTGGTCGGATAGATTCAAGAAGACCCACCACCTGAGTCATTTTAGTGTACGTGGTTAGCAGAACAATGAGTGAACTGATAAATGATGGCATCGTGCATGCCTGAATAGCTTAATTACCCGTTCCCACCCTTCTTATTTGCCCAACCTTCCATTCCGCGGAGTGAGTGATTAAATCCCAAACACACAGCTTATGACTACATTCCCTCACCACATCTTAACCCTACCCGCCGAAAACCCTCCAACTTTTCCCTATTGAAAAAATATTAATAGTTAATAGTAACCTCATATTCATCTCCTTCTCACCAAATCTTTCCCTTTCTTCCATAAATTTGTTCATATATCGACACCAAAGTTGGTATTTCTCACCCAAAAGACGGCATAAATACCTCTACATTTACCCAGCAAGCAAGTGGCATGGAGGGTCAAACAAAAGATACTCAAAGCCCAGATCGTATCAAAAAATGCACAAAGTGAAGTATACCAAGTTAAAACTCATTTCCTCGATTATTCGTAGTAACTTTGGTGGATGCAGTATATGATAACATTTGTGCACAGTTTTACGCTCAAACACGTGGACCACTGGAAAGCTGGAATAAACGAAAATGGAGGCCTTCTAAACTCGATGCCGAAGGTGGCCAATTAAGCTCATAGGAACTGATAAACTCAAAAACGATGAAGTACACCTAAGAATAGAAGAGAAGAAAATTATATGGAGCACTGCCGGAAAGGCAAACTGCACACGGATCTTCAACGCTTAGAGAAACAACAACCTGGCGTCAGCAACATAACTATAATCGGGAAATTTCAAAGCGTCAACAACGACGAAATTGACGTCATTTCATTGGATCAGGGTAACCTACCGGTTACAATAGATTTAAATTGAAGATCGATGCTATACATTTTCACGAGGGCAGACCTTCTCTCACCAGCATAATTTCTTGCCTCAGGTCAGCATTCTTCCGACCTCTTTTCATCCAGTTCAACAAACATTTCTCCTTCTTCTCCTTCCCCGCTTGCCCTACGTCGTCTCTTCAATTCCTTAGTATCCCCACGATCATCCTTGCCTCTTCCGGCCCGCTACTCCGCCTCCTCC
This sequence comes from Ceriagrion tenellum, assembly GCA_963169105.1. Lineage (NCBI taxonomy): Eukaryota > Metazoa > Arthropoda > Insecta > Odonata > Coenagrionidae > Ceriagrion > Ceriagrion tenellum. Next base: position 142,139,060 of record OY720638.1, read on the forward strand.
CCACCTTCCCTAGGATAGCTCTCACTTCACTCACCGTGCCACGCACTATCCATACTGGTAACAATGCGTTCTCTTTGCTGCTCCATACAAGCCTAGACTTCATAATAAAATCATCGGCTCCCTCCTATTGCAAAACGCGTATAATAGCCCATTAAGTTTCAAATAATGCCATTTAAAAGTTGATGTTTATCGCCAAACTTCCTTTATTGTCAAGGATTGATAATTCCGAATCCTCCTTGAATAAAGCCCCTATTGAATGTTTCTTATCATGTTGTTTAGTTCACTTCTCGTTTCTTCAGCGAGTGACTAATCCCAAGCTGTTACTGTGGCTGCTTCCTCCTCTATCGACTCCATTAAATGAATTTGAATTATTTTTCAGTCTTTATTTTTTCATGGCTTGATTTTTAGATCAAGTATGACCCAGATACGTTCTCAATAGGGAAAGTTTTCTCCGAAAGCTTTACAAGGCGCGTGACGTCAGACACAAACTCAGCCAATAGGACCCAAAAGGTCTCCACTTATCGTTAAATTTCCCGCTAAGATAAGTAGCAACACCAGATTTTTCCATTTAAATAAGCATAGGTGTCCGTTAGAAGTAAAGAAACCTCCATCTTCGTGTGCACGTATAATTCAGTCACAGTAGGTCAAAGAAAAAAATTATTTCCTTTAATTTCTAGAATCAATACGGAATTAAATACCATAATTTGACATTTTGAACCAGCTTCAATACCGCTATTCTCATACGTTGACACTGGTTTCATTCGGATATCGCTCAAGGTGATTGGAATGAGTCGACCAAGAAATTAATGAATCGAAAAGACTCATATGGGGAGAAATATTAGGAATCATTAGAATAAGACAGCGGACATAAAAAGTAATTGAAGTGTAAGTGGCTTGAAAGAATGAGGCAAGAAGGAGTAAATCATTAAGAATGGGCCAGTTCCCTCGGTCTAACAGCAGTAACTAAGTCTTATACTTTAAAAACCCGGAAAATAGTGCAATTGGTGAGTTGGTGGGCACGTGTATTTTGCGAGATAAAGGGGACACACATTTCGCAATATTTACGAATCATACCGAGTGTTGCGTCATTTCATTCGCTTTGATCTCATGAACAATTCATTGCGCTCTATCGTTTCGGAGGCTGGAGTCCTGACAACCCCTACGACACACCCCATACGACGGTTCCCGGCGAGGGCCATCGCTTGAAGTGCCCTGGGCACCGAGGCACCGTCCAGGTGAACTCGAGCGACTCGGCGAACCGCCGTCAGCGGTCGCGGGCGCCACTCATCGTCAGCGGCACCACATGCGCCCTCCAATCTCCACGCGAAGGTCATGTGGAAAATTCCAGCCCTCCGGCAAGGGCGAGCGTCCGACGGTTCGGTCCACGCGTTCACGCATGCACGCGGACACAGAGCGCCGCCGTGGTTATTATCCCCCGCCCCTCATCCCCCCCCTCCGCCCCCCACGGTCGCACTTTCCCCGGTTGCACGCAGTGCTTGTATTCGCGCTCCCCTCAACCAACCACGTCCATTTAAGTTGAGACGCTCTTGACGACTGCGTTAAAAAGTTCACTTTCCGCACGCACACGGCGCTCATCAAGAGTCATCGCTCGCATCATTCATCTGTTGCCAAGTGAAGTGCGACAATGGTGCGGGTAAGAGAGAAAGATTGAGGGCGGCGCCACTGAACAAATTAAACTGGTGCCACGAATCGCTTTGATCATGATCAACGGAAGACGTATAGTTTCAAGGTGATGCGCAGGAAAAGCGACTCTGAAATTCGCTACTTATTGGAAGTTTCGTAAAAAATGGTTGTTATTTTTTGAGGAAAATTACTACTTTAAGACAGCGAATTGATGTGGCACAGGAGAGAAAAAGAGCCAATTTAGGGTAGTTTAGAGATATTTTAAAACGACTTTATAGCTTCTCAAACTATTCCAAAAAATCGGTCAATATGATTGTGAGCGAGTCAAAAGAAACTACTTGCATGTGGGATCACCAGCGTGCAACTATGCGACTTAACATCCGAGGAAAGAATCACAATGAGTCATGCACAAGAAATTATTGAAATAATTTATCCACACTCCAAAATATTGGAGTATAAAATAAACGAAATTGTTTTTCGAGCCCAACTATTCTTACGTAAGAGTGTCATTGGTCAACGAATTCTCTTTTGGTAAGCTCATGAGTCAGAGCTAATCCAGAGGCGAATATACCACATTGACGTTCCGCCTGCTCTCCCTTGGCCCAAAACTCAGCACAGCGATAAATTGACTTGCACAGAACACGGGTAAGTTTCTCGTCTTATTCTACTTTTCCGCATGCATAAAGAAAGTGTTCAGAGAAACTGTTGAGCTCAATCACAACTGCACTCCGTAAAAAAGCTGAATACCAGATTAAACCTATATTCAGTACTGGATATTACCTGGATAGCAACCCTTGCGTCAGCCATTTGTATCAACTATGGGCAGTTTTGGGTTAGACCACAGAATAAAGCGAAGCGTCATAGGGCACGAAATAAACATATCCATCGTCCAAAAATCCTTCAATTAATTATAAAATTGCAGTGATTTTTTGCATATAATTTCTTTCATTATGTGCATACAAAAATGATCAAGGTACGGCAGAAATGTCGCCACTGGTACCCAACTTCCGTCGAAGTATTAGAACAGTTGATTCATTCGTTATGGTCTATCACACCTTTCAATGGCTTTAAAATTCCACGTTCTACCGCAAGGTAAAATTACATCTATTTTCTCCTTACATCTATGAGTTTAACTCTGCAACACACTCCTGGCAGTAAGAATACCTCATACCTACACACTACTCATCAGCTTGTAAATTGTGCAATGCGTTTTCGTAGCGAGAAACTCCCTAGGAACAGCTGCGAAGAGAGAATTACCAGATGTACTTGCGTAAGAATACGAGTTTCCTCAAAGTGTAAGGCGTACGTTCTCATGCTTTTATTTAATTCCCTCTCGTTTTCGGGGTACTATTGCCATGCGACTATGACGCGATTGCACTTTGGAATATATCATCAAAAGTAGATGGATATCAACATCGCTTTGTACACATGGAAGCGTAGAGTGACCTTCTTAGAAAAACATTCAGGTGTCATTAATTTAATACATACATTGTATTATTTTTGAGACATTAAAAATGAAAATATCAGAGGTAAGGAAATCGCTATATACTGCAGAAACCTATGCAAGATAATGTTCTAGAGGTAAAGGTAGAACTCGTGGTCAAGGTGAACATCCCTCCAAGAAACTTCGAGAGATCTTCAAACTACTCCCCCTATGATGCTACAAATTGTCAAAATCATCACTCTAACTAGGCTAGGAGGATAAAGATTGGGTTACTGATGGAGTAAATATATTCATCCCACAATCCCCGCCATAGTGAAAGAATACCATCATGCGACTCCAAACAACATTTTATCGCGCATTCGTCAATGCAAAACGCGGATTTTTTTAAGATAGACTCCCCAGACTCATCTATACATAATTATTTAATTCTTTCCGCAACTTTTCGATAGCAGTATCATGATCACTTAAGTCATTAAATTACAAAACCAAATATTTTCCGTTCAGCTCCCGCCAATGGGAACTATCATCTTAAGTCACGTAATTAAGTGTAGTATTTCTACACAGACTAAATCGAATATGCAATTGAAAAATTCTGCAACGGGTTTCTTTCAAGTTCAGACCTGCGGCGAGCAAATTTTGTTTAATACAGAATCGTCAAGTGTTATCTCGCGCTATCATAGAGTAATCAGGCCATATTATGAAAATCCAAGGTGACATTTCTTAGGCATTGAGTTCACTTAGAAAATAAATTTAAGCCTTTGAAGGTGACATTAGTTTTCATAGATTACTGTGGATTGCCAGTGAAAGAGGCTTCGAAGACGATTATTATCCAGCTAAGCAATGCTATTATTATCCAATTAAGCAGTTTATATTTATTATTACGAGATTATTTATTCTTTATTATTACAACGATTCTTATCTAACTAAGCAGTTTATATTTTCCACAGGTATGATATCTTCTTGCAAAATCGTTTTTTTTTTCATTTTTTTCAACAATGTATTTAACACATAAGCAAATTTATCTAATCCGACTTAGGTTATACGCATCTAGATCATTGCCACGGAATACCAATTGGAGGTCTGATGCCATATTTAAAGAGATTTGCAGGATATAGATCTACATAATTGTATTTTAACGAGACACAGATGCCAATTCACGTTGACACAACTGCCACTCTTTACTAAACAAAACATTAATCAGCAAAAATTTCCCATCCAAGTAATTACATTAATAATTAATTAATTAATGAAGTTACACGTAATTTCATTTAAACTTATTTACGATATTGAAGGTTCTGAATCCACAGAAAAAAGCCTCGGCATAATTTTTGTGCATAATTTCGGGGTAGTTATACAGAGATTAATGAGGGCTAAGTACGTGTTAGGAAGTGAATAAATATCCTAAAGTTTCGACTTAATTTGCTAGATAATCAGCTAAGTACGTCGGAGCGGAATATTTGTGATTAGTGACGGCAACGTTCTCACTTCTCCATTCCTACGGTAATTGTAATTCATATCTAAAATCTTGAAAATGAATTTTTAAACGAAAACCTGAAAATGCAATAAAAAGGGCGAATAGGTGCTGACCAATCATACGTGACTGACGAAAAAGCACAAACAATCCCAATTTTTCTGGCTCGATCCTCATTCAGACTTAAGTCAATGCCAGGTAACGTATTCCAAACACAAGAGCAGATAAACACAATCATCCAGCAAAACTTTTCATCATAATCATTGGACGAAATAACCTAAGATATTTGTATTTTTTTCTTCATCTAAACAATAAATTGCGTTCCGTTTCTCTCAATTCGATGTCCACAACTTGCTGTCTCAAATTCTAGGTCAGTAGAACGGACTAAGTCTTTGTATTTCCTATACATTGTTTCAGCAGGATGATAACGTTTACTTCCATTGATAATATACGATTAAGTACTTGTCATGAGGGATTTTTCGTAGTATATGTATGAAATAGGCACAATCACTCGGATTGAAAATATCGATCGTTTTGAAATGGAGTTTGATTCGAGTGATTGCCGCGCATTCTCATCTCGATGGCAGGACCCACTGGTTCAAACCTTCCCGTCGATGCCAAGTGAGAGTGTGTGGAGACCCAGGAATCAGCTGAGTCGGCTCAAGGCTGCGTGTCGCCACGAGGCTAAAATATCACGTGCCTCTATCGAGAGAGCGTAGCCAATGGGATGGCAAAATTATGACTCAGGGACTCCCTTTTTGTGTGACATGGTCGGTGGGAACGATACATCATCCCACAGTCAGTTCCCTTTGTTGCTGGCCAATTATTTTGTTGGCGGCACAAATATTTAGAGGCGGGACAAGATAATAGCATACATTTGTAAGGCATGCATTGGAACGTTTTGGAGAGGATTTCAAGGTAAGTCACGGGTATTTCTGGATCCAATATCACAAGCTATGAGCTTCATTGTTTGCCGCGAGTGCGAATATCAGCTGCACGGAAATGTCATCCACCAGTTTTAAACGTAATTTAGCGATACATGACGTTAAAATAAAGGTCTTGGACACGTAATCTCTTTAATAAGTTTAAATAGACTATTCAGAGGATCAAAATATCACTGAAACTTTGCTAAATAATTCTACTGACACTGCTAAATTCCTCCCAAAAATGTCCAACTGACACATGATTGAGTAACGTCAGCCGATTTTTTTCAAGAGGACTACAATAAATTTCCGGCAACGTCCTATGTACTCTCACTTTCCGTTAGATATGATGTTGGTGTACATGGATTTCGAAGGAATGGGGATGGTAACTCAACATTTTGGAATGGGGACACCATACTAGCCTCATCCCCGATAATTAGAATTAGGGCATTAGGAAACTGTATGTACCTAGATAATGCTAAAATGCTGAAACTTGACTCGGTGAAAATAAATTGTGAGGACGACAGAGAAATCCAAACTGACAGTGAAAGTAAAGGAAATAGTAAGCTCAGGATAGATTTCGGTCATCCAGATGACGATCGACAATGAGACGATTCTAATCGCTGGAACACGTAGCCGTTGCTTGAGGTTAAAACACAAAAATTGGAGTATTTGAAAGGAGATTAGTGACGATTTCCTGGCAATGTTATTCTGGCTGACCGAAATACATGTACATCGGATTATTTCCTTTGCTTTTGTAGTAAATTTAGATCTTTATTTGACTTAAGTCATTCGCCAACTTCTCTCCTCTTGAATCACAAAAAGTAAGGACTTTACAAAGCGATTAATTTTATAACGTGATTTAATTCCACAACGGGTAGACTGAAATGTCAGCGTAAGGTAATTTGAGCAAAATATCATTTTACCCAGAAATCAATGAACTTGGCCTCATTTTAAAGAAAAATAATACCTCACCCTTCTAATGACACCAATAATTCAACCCCTTACCATATTATTTTCGGAGTTCTTTGCCAAAAAATACCAGCTCTTTAACATGGGAAATGGTGTGTGCACACCAGAGAGACATTATTTACAAAATGAGGTATTTATAACACTTAGATATCGTCAAAATACTAACAGCGAGTAGTTTGTATGTTTTCTCAACTATATTTGAAAATAATTCATATTGCCACCGCAGTAGGCTCTTGGGTATCACAAAAAACCTTCTGTTTTGAAGGAGTTTCAAACGCACCGCGCGAAAAAAATGAGTCAAGTTAAAGACTTATTTCGATATTTTCATTTAATTACTTACAACTTTGGTCATATAAAACTATATAATTGCACCATTTATAATGCAATATTTCATTCATGTGTCCTACAGCTGGTGAAATTAAAACGTATAGTTCGAATATGATCTCTATTATGACTAGGGAACTATCTCGCTCGGACTAAATTAATGCGAAGGAGCTCAAAATTTTCATCGGTTAAACAGATTTCCTGGCTCGGAGCGTGTCGTGTGTCGACAGTTCATTTGCGATCCCCTTGGTCAGCGCACGCCGAGTCGATCCAGATTGCCGTCACGAGGGAGAAGAGACATGGGAGAAGAGACATGGGAGAAGAGACATGGGAGAAGACGGAAGGAGGAAAGGGCGACGCCAAAGTGGAGCTGCTCATTATGGAAGATGGTCCCTCGCACCCGGATCCACCTCTTCGGCAGTCTTCACGTCGCATCCTGGAAGTGTCCACTTAAACGCGAAAGTGCGCCGCGGCCACGACACATTCGCCTCTCCAACCCCCACGGCGGTCCACTCGCGCGACGTGGACAATAATTCCGCTCCCTCCCCTTCCAACAATTGAATGATTGGTCCTTTCGCAGCGACCCTGCTCCCTCTCTCTCACTTGCCTCGCTGCTCCTTCTCGGATACCCTCGCACAAAGTGACGCTCGCATATCATTTTTTTCCATCCGTCCCTCCGGTCGCTCCACATCTATTCTGAGACCGCAGAGAGGAGATTCAACCGTACATTTTATCTCCTTCTCTGCACTAGTCGACTTGATATCGGTCGGCGCGGAGTCCAGACAAAGGATTCCCGTCCGCCGGAATCCGATGCGTATTCGCTCTCGGCCGTCCGACGCGGTGCGAGCGGTCCACGAGGCGGACAATCATATACAGTCTTCGGGGAGGAAAGAGAAACTCGGAGAATCTCCAGAATCCCCTGGCTTCACGAAATCTCACGCTGATCAAAGACTAAAATCGCGAATTGAGATTAAACGATCCTACACAATATTGATAGTCTCTCACGATTTTCTATGGCTGACCTTTTCCAAATTAAAAGAGTGAATGCGGTTCTCCACAAAATAAGTCATACCCACAAAAATTTACGATCATTTTCGGAGCTTGGCAACATTTTTCAAGAGGGCACTCCTTAGAGTTGTTAGAGTGAACTACTTCAAAATTATGGAGCGCGTCGAAATCAGACGTTGTTACAATGAATCTGACCTACTTGAAAACTGCATTCTCTTCTTCTATTACAAACTAGATTTGAAAATGAGTCTTTTCCCCTTCAATTTTCTGATTGTTAGCATGTAAAACAGGCTCAGTAAACCAAATTTCCTTAAAATATCAAGATTTCACATTTTAAAAGAAATGTGATCATAGGAAGTTGAAAGTAAATGGACAGGAAATAGTCAGATCACCAATGAAAAGAAAGTCAGCAAAATAGTCAAAATAGAAGCTACGGAACGTCACAGCTAGATTGTTCGTATATAAATACAAAAATATCTCATATAAAAGACTTAAAAGGAAATTTTTTTGGGAATATTTTAGTCTTCTGCGATCAGTGTCATCTCACATGTGGTCACTGTAAATTAAATGAGCTCATAATGTCGCTCCGTCGGTCGGACCTCTTCGAATAATTAAAAGGATTTTTCTGTCGGTATATTGCTCTATGCCCCACGAGTTTAAAGTTCCAAATAACCAAAATGTCACTAACTACGAAACGCTTCTTCCTCAGAGGAAAATCACGACCGTGCCATATTTTACCCTTTTATTATTTCACAATAATATACTTACCCCACTAACAAATTCCAGGAAACAATTCCCTGATTCAAAAGCATGCCAGGTACTTATAAAAGTATGGTTTGATTGATAATTTGTATAATTTTCAATGACCTTTGATGTAAGGATCTCAGACCTCGCAAGAAGAAGGCTAGGCCAGTTGCCTTTTTCCATGTACTATGAATATTTCTAAATGAGCAACTTACGAAGCCAAAAATTTACGATTTCGAGGACCATTAGCATAAAGTAAGGGCAACATTTTCTACCCTGAAAAGTGAAACCAAATTCTTTCTGACGGGAACTATTCGTGAATGTTTCCATTAGCCTCGTGGAGTTTTCGGTGGTTTCCCCATCGATGGAAGTAGGGAGAAGATGTACCTAGGAAAGCTTTATTCAGGAAAAAATAATAAAGTGACTATGACCCATTTGGCCAAAAGGTATACGAATAATTCAGTGGATTTTAGAAAACTGTTTCCGTTTTTCATTATTCTGACAAATAATGGCACTCCGCACCAGTTCCGCTTTTAATTTGTACGTGTTATTTTGGAGTATGAACTGCATACTCAGTATGGACCAAAGCGCAGATAAACAGATTCTAAAAGTTTTAGCAGTTCTATTAGGGCAGTCCACCCAATATAACTACTAAACATTTCACGCCGGGAAAGCCTCAAATCTGACTTCGGATTCTAAAATTCTTCTCTGGTATTAAACCGAATGGCTCTTCCTATTCCCTTCTTAAAGATGTGGATTTCTCAATGATGATTTAAAAGTTTTACGAAAAATCCATGCCAGACGAAGATAATAAATTAAAAAATTTTACTTCTCTCTTAGGGTAAATATGTTTTTATGTTTCTGTTCTTATTATAATTTATTTTATATCTATCTTATATATCATTAATTCCCTATGCAAAAGAAGTGCAATTATTTGTTATGCTATGAAAACTTTTATTCTGGTGCATCATGATCTGCGTTAAACAGTACCAACGACTTATAAAATGTTACCATATTTTCTTATGGTGTTGGGTGCCATTTCCAATTACCTGTTGAATCTAATTGCGCCGCCAGGTTTCACTGGTTGTGCTTTATAGGTTGACATTTGAGGGTATGATCAAGGAAAACCTTCATATACATATTTTTCGGTCATAAAAGCCTCCACTAGTTACACCACTGAAGAAGTTTTGCTTACTTGGTCTCGAGTAAGGAGAGTTCATCCCAGGAAGACGGGATAGTATCAAAAATCCACGTCTTTCTCCAGAGTATTCAATTTGCCACTTTAGTTCTATATTTTCCATCTTCTGAGGATGTTGACATGTCTCTGGCGAAGCGACGATTCTTCTCGCCGCTTTCTCATGAAGCCGCCAAACAAACGGCTAATTCCAACCGTCAGTGCTATAAAGTCCGCAAAAATTAAGCCCGAGGATGGCAAAGCCTTGTTTCCATGCCATCGCATCCTCGGAGGTAGAGAGACGACGAAGCTAGTGGCACCTGGTTCCAACTGAGGTTTGCCGGCTAACCGGAAGGCCGACCGACCGTAGCTGAAGACATTATGCCAGGTAGGCAGTCTGGTGAAGGGAGGGAAGACTTGGAGAATGGTCAAGGGGTGGAGTTGAGCTAGCAGTTAAGGGGGTAAAACCATAAGTTTAGGTAGTGAATTGATGAAACCACATGGTGTGATAGAGAGTTAAATTGTTAATGGAAATGCACAACCGGCCATTTTGAATGGATACGTTTTGTAACGTATACGCCAAAAACATCGGTAGTAGAAAAATAATTGATGATGCAAAATGGTTTATCTAGAAAAATGAAAATTTGGAAAAAATATCCAAAACAATTTATGAAATTTTTCGGCAACCTGTGAGAATAGCCATTTAGTTGAATTAAATCAAAGGAAATTGAGCTCTACGGCCTCTCAAGATAGCAAAATTAAAAGTCTCCAATAGCCGTAAAAATGGCACCACTCGTCAAACATGCAACCACACAACACTTAATGTGTTGGTTTGCGGGAATGGGGATTCCACAGCAGGGACCAACCACAGCCTCTCTACCAGAACTCCCTCCTGTGATGGTTTACGGGAATGTTACTTCCTTGCCAGTGACCACCACAGACACACACACACTCAACCCAGTTGGAATCCTTTTCGAGGGCTAACTACCATTTTTTGCTACCATTTAGTTGGATAATTTTTCGCAAAACAATCATACTCCCAAGTCAAGATATCTTCAAGTCTTCTTTTATTTTATGACTTCACATCTTTCACACCCATCCAAAAAAAACAAACATTCCCTCCCCTCCATCTTTCTAGGCTGAATTACAGTTGGAGAGCGAAAATTCATTGTGCCATTATAAAGACAGTTACAGCCAAAACCATGTGTGGGGAAAATGGTGTGGAAACTACAAAAATAGAAATTTGTTTGAGGTTCCATCTCGAGGTCAATAGTAATAATAATCATTCAATTCAACACATGTCATTACTTTGTCCCAAAATAATCGCTTTCACTTGCAGTCAATCCTATGGAAAGACCGCATTTCGACACCCATTTCTGTAGTCATTTGCTAATAGCTAAAACTTAATTTAATTTATGCTGCCATAATTTTATTTTTATGCGACTTCTTTGGATTATTCACTTCCTAAAAAAAGCCTATTGCAAAAAAGAAATCACAATAAGATATAAAATAAATATTCCTGGATGATTTCCCCTTCTCAAGAACCTGATTTGAACCCGATCCCTTGCGATGAGGAGCACTCTCACCACCTTTACCAACCCTTTTCTTTGCGTACCCCTTAAGCCCACATCGAACCTACTGCACCAATAGATTTAGAATATACGACGACATATGATAAGAAAATATATGATAATGAAAATCTGTCAAACAGTTTCAAGTATTATTTATTCTCACATCCGGACTGATAGGCATGTATATTGCTGCATCTCATGCACCGTTACAGGCTACATGAAAAACTGAGCGAGACATTTACTCACTCTGCTAACACACTTTTCTCTTTCTTTCTTATCCTCCCCCAATTCTTGTTTCCCATTTTGTTACTTTGATATTCAACGCCCTAACACCCCATGCCTTACGTCCTCATGACAGCTAGAAGGGCTACATGTGGATGCATATTTATGAAACAGCCAGATAACCTTTCGACGACGCCTAGGACTAACCGTTTCCACGGTGACTAAATGGAATCAAAATATTTTTTCATACGAATATAGCGCTTTAACCGTAAATTTTTTATGATAAGACCATAAAACTTATTCTACTTACGCCGACTATGCAAATGTTTAAAATACCAGAGTACAAACTTACTGCCCATTGTGCAAAATAGAGGGTCATGACTCTTATTTATGAGGCAAGGAAACGTAAACAGCGATTTCGTCTACAAATAGATAACTCCAGCGGTTACGAAAGGGCAAACCCGCATAATTGAAGCGTCACTTACTCCATCGACCCCACCGACTGAACTGATGTCAGTGAACACTCTTCGAAAACAAGCGAGTCACGCGAGGTCGTGGCCGTTTACCGATCGATAGCCTCTCAAGCAACAAGACATCCACAGACGAGCACCATTTGGATGCTCACACAAATTGAGTGGTGGCATCGAGTGGCCGAGAAACGCTCCGTCCGAGAGGAAAGTAGAACACTGCGTTGATTTTGCATCTCGGAAAACTCCTATGAAAAATCTCTCAGTGGAATTGGTTCGCCGACCCATCAATGCCGACAGAATTTCACCCCAATACATTTTTGGTCGCAGTAAAATCTAGTATTGGTTGGCAATTTTTGATAAAAGTTTGAAGAAATAACTTATGGAATTACAAAAAGATCAATTTAATACGTGTTTAATTATTCCACGTTTCAAATGCATGTTTGAACGTGATAGTGATTGTTTCTATCATTACTGGCAGATTAAAGTTGATTTTGTGTAATGTATAGGGTAATATTTTCTGAGGAAAATAAAGTCCTAAATCTTGGAGCATCCTCTTACAGAAAAACGCAAAAAATGATGTTTTTCATCTGCATATAACAGTTGTGTGGGTGTGATGAAACCAGCCCTTGGCATCTTCCCCCACCAATGTGTCTCCTTCACGTCCGATTTGTTCATTTGTCGTCCGTCAAGCGTTGGTAAGACTCCCCACCGGATTGAAGATAGTGACTTTACTGAAATGTGGAATATTTTGGGCAAATATTCCTCAAAGAAATGATGAAAAGCAGTGTATAAGTGTATTGTTTACATAAAAAGTGAGCGTGCAATTAAGAAATGCAATTATTTCTAGATGAGGCCGAGATTGTTTACACCAGTGTCATCAATTTCCTCGCAGATTTCTGCGGTATCGAAGCAGAAGGCTCTGCATTATCCCATTTTCACACCATTGGTTTCTATCCGAAGCATCAGTTCCGCCGGTATTCGGCGTCTTCAGGTCAAAGAGAGCCGCTGTATACCTAATTTGTCATTTCCATTCTTTACAGCCAATCCAAAAGAGAGGAATAAATATGCGGCTTAGAAAATGTAATAAAAAAAACCGACCAAACTTTTCGTTGTTCATCCCTCCACCAATCTACCGTTTTTCCCTCCCGACCAAATATTCATATATAACCACTCGAATGCAAAGGCTCGTGTAGTTATTCTACCTATCATCTTCCAGATGGAGCTTCAAACAGCCTGTCGTGGCATCCCTATGCGGCCTATTGCTGTCACGATGGAACTCGGCGTTTCAAAACCGCGTGCCAGCGTACTCGAGTGACCTCACCTCTGACAAAATTAAAACCCCTCTTCCCTTAAGGTCATTCATGAGGTCATCCGGGTCTCCCTTTCCCTCTCCCGGAATTCGGATTCTCAAAGCCCTTTCAGAAAAGATGACAGAAGAGCGAAAAAAACTTGACTCCCAACGTTCTCCGCTCCCGGGGACCGTTCGTTTATATATTTTGTCATCGCAGAGCCTTGTAGCCCTCCAGAGCTACTGCAGCGAGGGAGCTGAGAATGTACCACGTCCGACGATGCGAATCAAAACGCGTCCAAGTCCAACGGCGGCCACGAAAGAGAGTGGAGGTCTGATGGGATAGGAGGGAGGGTGGGAGGACGGCGGAGGAAAGGGACGGGAGATGAGGAAAAGAAAGAGATACACGGGATGGAAAAATGGGACAAAAGGGTGCGAGGAAGGGGGAAGGGGGGAGGTGGGGGAAACAGGAGGAGGAGGCGGGAAAAGAGAGTCGGAGAAGAGAAATTTCTCGACTGGTCTGACTGCTGGGCCTACGATTCCAAACAACCGTCTAACCAGGGACACCAAACTAAAACTAATTAGCGCACAATTATAGGACGCATTAATAATAATAATAATATTGTTTATTTGCTCCGAGTAAAACACCCCTTAGATCACCAATAATACAATATGTGGTGAGCACACTTGATACATGAAAATACAATATATCGAGATAGAATGAAATATAACCAAGTATTTCTCGTACATTGTAACAACAATACTTCAATAAAGTGGTTCAACATAGTAATAATAATATATTACAAATGTTATGCAAGTTTTAATTAAAAAAATAATAAAGATATTTAAAAACACTTAGATATAACAAAGCAATTATAAACAAAACACAAATTATTGAATTTTGACATAGGATATGAGACAGTGATATATATTGACAAAGCGAACTAGAATTTGATTTCTGTGTATTGAAGGTAGTGATAAAGTTTGATTTTGAATGATTGTGGGTTTTGAATGTTCTTTAGATCTTTGGGGAGAAGATTCCATAATTTTGTGGAAATAACCAAAAAAGAGTTATGATATTTAGTAGCTCGGTGAGGGGGACAGTAGTAATTGGATGCTTCACTTCTTGTGTTCATAATTCAACAACGCATTAGTGCTTTTCATAAATCTATTTTCAGTGAAAACACAAAAATGCCGAAGGAAAGTTTTAAATAAAATGTAAACCTCCATTAAATAACAGCATTCGGTAGCAGTTGTTGAAAATATCAATTATCTTCAGTTTACTTTTAAGGAGTTACAAAGAAATCAAAGTATTACTTAAAAATAGTGGAGTGGAGAGCTGTAGCAAAATATTACTACGGTTTATGACTTCCGTTGATTATGATGACGGAATAAACTATCTGCAGTCTTTGTAAATTGTCCAAAGGGAGCCATAGAGACTTCCTCATACTACCAATATCCTGTATGAAATTGATTGAAAAATAAAACCTTCTCATGAAGGTTTCATTACCCCTATAATTATCTATATATATAATTAAAATATTGTTGATGCCATTTTTAAAGATTGAGAGTTCATTAATTACTTTTTACCGTCGATTGGCGGTTTGAAGAGAGCAATGAATCTTGTTTCCCACGATTCACCATTCCTACTGACCATCATGTCACCAGAGTATAATTAAACACGTTTTGCTCCAATTACTGGCTCAGGGCTGGGGTTCACCCTCATGGCTTCGGTTTGATGCGAATCTAAACACGCCATCCAACGGTGGCCACGGGAGAGCGGAGGTCCGAGGGGATAGGAGGAAAGGAGGATAGGAGGGAAGGAGGATAGGACGGCGGATTTCAAGCAGTAAATGAGTAGGTTTCCATTGGACTTCAGACGTCACTAGGGTTCCATGTGGAGATCATATCAAGTCATCTATATGTTTGATAGGGCGAAAAACTGGAAATTCCAATGTCGTTTCTTTAAGAGCCGTGATATACCGTCAAACGGTGTATCTCCACCCTAGCTACATCCCTCGATGACGAAGCTAGGATTTTTCTACCTTTCCTTTACTCTTCAAAATAATTCATGCTCCTAAAATTGGCTTAAGTCATCTAGTAGCAGAAACATAGGGCTAAATGAAAGTTAAAAATATAATACCCACCACCAAAAAGGTAACTATTAACTTTATGGTGCTAGGAATATAGGAACATTTTCCGCTGTTCTGTTTGCCTTAAATAAAAATAATCTAAATAAATGTACAATGTACCACTCAGGTCTTCATTTCACACCATAACTCCAGTACGTGGCATTTTGAACGGTTTTGAAATTCTTATGGCTACCGTTTACCTTGTACCAAATCGTTCCAACTAGCCTTAATATTTTTGCTTTTATTATTTTAGTAAGGAGTGTTTTTTTCTCGAGTATGAGCCATACTACCTTCATAATTAGCGACATATAATTAAAACTACCTGAAACCCCAATTTTGGTCATTTTGTCCGGTAATGTCACTTAAGTGAACGGTGAATTTTCCTTCCTATTATAGAGCTTAAGCTAGAACAACTAGTTTTAATGAAAAATACTCAGAACTATTAGGCAATCAAAGAATTAAAGTCTAAATAATATATATGTAAATTTAGGTTTACAAAATAAATGACGTCACCAAGAAGTCACCCTATCAATGTGATGCAATACCGGAGGTTCAGCGCCGAATGCCTTGCCATTTATTTGGTTGGAAATTACACATAACGAACCCTGTCTTTAAGAAATTTCCCCATTCTTCAAATTAACTCCTCCCTATACAATATTAGTGTCTCCTGGGTTACAACCAATTAACTATGTACCCGCTTTAACGATTCACTCAAACCTGTGAAAAAATACTCTTTTTTCATACTTATTAACAGAAGCAAAATTTAAAATTAAGCTGATCTCAAAGCTAACTTATTTCTTCTACTCTATTCAACGATACGTCGTAAAAAAATTGCAGATTCTGAGAAACTAACATGAATTCTCCACCTTTACGAAAGATGGATTTATGCCGTCGTGAAAGGATAATCATACCTAAATTACTTCCGTCATATAATAAATTAAGTTCGTCCACAACTCAAAGTGCCTCCTACGAGCGACAAACCAGTTACCTAAACGGATTAGCTGAGGAGCTTTGGGGTCTCATTAAGCACGAAATCAAATGACAAGCAGCGCTAAGATGGTATTATCGCGAGAAGATAAAAGTCTCTCACCCAGAGACACTAATGAAAGAATGCGCCTTGGCAATTGAATTAGTCCTGGCGCAAAAATTGTAATGAAGGTCAAATTTACTCACTAAAACCTGGATCAACTAGTGAGAGTGTTTGGGTGATCATTGCGACAAATGAGAGGCGTCACTGCATTTTAACGAATTAACAAAACAGTTAAGAGAGGATTTCGAGGAGTGGAGATAAGTTGGAAAGTATAATAATCCGTGGACGTTACGAACAAAGATGGAACGACATACAAGCAATGATGCTGGAAACATTTCGGAGTCCAAAAAAAGTTAAGGTGTGAGAGGATCAAGGATGGGATTAAGTGGATTATGGTGGGACGAGGGTTCCAATGGCAAGAGGGTTAGGCATGCAAAAGGACCGGCTATTCGTCAAGGGCCGCGAAGACAGGTTATTAGGCAGGACTTATGAGGGCCCCGGAGGAGAAGAAAAAAAATAATACACCGATGTATTGGCGTTTAAGCTCCAAGGATGCGGAGAACCAGTTTGAAACCTTGATCAAGGAAAAAAATTAAATAAGAAAAAATTGGGCGAAAAAAGCAGGCGAATGATCTTTCGAGCATCGTTTTCAGCAGACACCGCGGAAGGGGCGAGGATGACGTCAGTGCGTGAAGGAGCGAGGAATTCACGGCCATCATCCGATCCAATTGCCGTAATGACGGCAAATCTTTCAAATCCTTTAAGGGAGATGTGTTTACGCCGGAGAGGAGATCTCGCCTTCATTGGTGACGAGCAGAAAGCAATTTCAAGCATTTTATGAGAGCAAAATGGAAACAATGAACGGTCCTGATGTTCATATATCTATTAGGTCCTGATTCAAATATCTATTATGTCGGTTAAGTAAAGCCACCAATCGCACTGGATGTTGTCGTTTGTGTCCTCTGAATAAATCCAAAATACTCATTTCCAACTTCAGAGGCTCACTTCTTTTTCATTACTTACTCTAAGTGAGTTATACAGATATAAATAACTAAACGAGGTATACTTGGAAACAACGGGTCATTATTTATGACAATAATTTAGGAATTTAATCGCGGAAGTGATGGAAAAATAAATATGTAAAATTCTATTGCAGAAAATACAATTTATTTTTTGATGAATATGGTATAAATTATGTTTTCTTAAGTGCAATTTTACATGGAACATTTCCATTACTATTTTGGTGGAGAAATTCCGCATAAACTAGCCTGAGACCGTTCATTGCGATAAGGGTTTTATTGTCTCTACGGACTTTATGACAAGAATGAGATTTAAGCAACCCCAATTTTTTATTTTGACTAAGTAATTTACAACATACTGAATCATTAATGAAGCAAAATAAGGAAATTAGGTTTTTTAGAACCTCATACAAATCCCTCAATTCATCATTTCCCCTTAGAGACATGCAGGAACAATTCATTCCTCAAAAGGTTTGCACCTTGTGATCTTAGAGACACCCTTTGAAAAAATATGGAATACCTCAAAAAGCTACAATTAAAATCAAGTTTTGTGTCTCTTAAGAGGAAAAATCATCAAATGAGAAGCAATTTTTTAATGGAAAAGTTGTTGATCAAATGTAATTCCTTACTAACATTTTAGTCGGCCGATCTATGGAAAGGTCAAAGCTCACCAACCTCTGAACTAAAAGATTACGGAACGTATCAAGATTCAGTGAAAGCAGCCAGAGCCTCAGCAGTAGTTAAAAGAATACAGTGCTCTTTTACATGACATCCTGCCTTCAAATGCAAAATATAACAAATGCGAGCCATGAGAAAAGCGAATATGTCAAATGTACCTAGTTCCATCTGAAACCTATGGTCTGGTATTTGGCTTAAGGCCCAAGGGCAACATAATGTGAAATTAACTCTTGATGCTATCCCATCTCTTGAGTAAAGTTTTGAATTTATGCTAGCATGTTTCCTACGCCCAATTCACCCACTGTTTCCATGCAGTGCACTATTTAGTCACGTATAAATGTCAAATATTATATTTTCCCATAAAACCTTATATCTATCCAAAGTATTGAATGTTGTATTTGCCAGTCGGTGTATTTTAAGCATAAAAATATGATAACATGCAGGTAAACTTTACTGATTCTTCAGACAATAAACATTACTCACTAAAATGAATTAGGGTTTCAACTCTTGATTTAGAACGTTTTACCCGTTACTTTCAACGCCTTCAAAATTCATTAAGAACACATATTAGCTGTGGATCATTTAATCACCTCTAACGTCTACCAAACAAAGATTTGACTCTATAGCATAATCGTCAAAAATTGAGTGAAGAAAAAAACGCTTTGTTATTGTAAGTGCCTCTTTTATGACGTGTTAAAATATAGGCAGGAAAATACAAAGTATGGAAATGGTACGAAGTTGATAGATAATCAATTTTAACGTTTGAGACTTTCGCAAATTGTCTCTTGAGTTATTCTAATCCCTTTCATTGTACTGTCTTCCGAGTACGTAAATCTTCTTCAACCAGCACAACGGCCACTATGGAAACACGGGTTTCCGCTCAGCCACGTAAGCTAAGCATCGCTGAGCTTGGCGCGAATTTGGGAGGGCGATCCTTCTAATTGTCCATGGATGTCCACAGGGAGTGTTACTCTACTGATGGTAGGACTAGACTACAAGACTCGAGAGACTCGGGCAGGAGCACGCTAAGATTTGATTATTTGACATATTCATATCAACTGAGTTTCAGTGAGACACAGAAACACGTATACACAAATACTTAAAACTTTTTGGCCCCTTACTTAAAACCATAGAACGAATAGTAAGTGAAATATATACCTTAATGTGAGATGTCAAAAATGCCTTCTTTCCATGCACCATTAGTGATGATAACAAAACAGCGGAACACTACCACACACATTGCTAACATTCAGCTCGCCTTTCTTTCTGTCTTCTTCTACTTCCTTTGCTCTCCCCGTTCATGGCTTGCGCACTACCGGCCTCTGATACACCTGTCTCTAGTGGCTCACATGGGAGCACGTAGATGAAAGCTCTTGCTCTTGTCTGCAAGTAGCATTTAATTGTGAAATGATCTTACCCCTAAAAGTACGATATAGTAAAGTACAACAATAACCTAATTTCATAATGGAATAGGGATTAGGGAGGTGACATGTTTAGAGAGTCTGAATTGCGTCCCATTCAATAAAGACATCAATCCCTATGCAGGCGGATGTACGCACATATCCGCTCATCACACTCGACTCACACATGAGTAATGAAATTACGAGCACACAACTCTTTAATTTTTTCTTCCCCTGAAAATGATGGAGATTGATTAAAATTGGTTTCCTGGGCACGCCCACTAGAATCTCTCGTCAAAGAAATCCCGAGAAATACGTATGCCGGAGAACAGATTAAAAAAAAGAGAAGAGATTTTTGGGATTGAAAAAAAAGAAGACGAAGGAATAATAGATAGGAAACATTTATCAGAAGGCTGCACTCACACAGAGGAAGGCCACATTCGTTCCACCAACGGCACGCAATTTCGCGGACATTTAAATTTACCTCCTTTAATTGGAACAATGATGAATTATGGGGACGCGGGCAGAACGGCGAGCACGGTTTAATAGGGGTGAACGGTGTCAGGGAGTGTGGAGCCAGTGGAGAAGGATTGTGGGAGGAGAAAGAGAGAGAGAGAGAGAGAGAGAGAGAGATAGGAGGTCGCAGGAGGAGATAAACCTGCGTGTGTGGGCGTACCTAGGAAGCCAACCTGTCCGAAACGCAAATTCGCAATATCGTGTTTAGTGCTTGCTACACCCGACGCCAGCAGCTGAGCTAGGGAGGGCAGTTCCGCTGTCCAGTGGCGGTGATGGATGGGCCGCCACCACCGTGGTGGTGCTCTGCTGTGTGGACTGCTGAGGTGGGAGGAGGAAGTCTGGTCCGAGGTTTAGTCGGGCGGGCTGTGGGTGTGCGGAATCCGGGGAAAGGGAGGTCTTCTCCCGGGTGCAGGGCACAAGATGAGTGTGGGCGGAGAAAGACGAGGGGAGACATGCTGATTGCTGCTTTACGGCGGTATCAGAATCGACCAAACATCGTTCTCTCCGATGATACACGTCGGGAAGGGATATGACTGTGTGTTTCGCTTTGAAGAGGTGGAAAATCTATCAAGGAGAAGAATGAATACAACCATGGAGATTCTACCAAAATATTTTCATAAAATAAACATAGTCTCGTTATTTTCGATGATACAAGTTGGGAAAGGACATAAGAGTGCATTTTGCATTAAGAGGGTGGCAAAGTTGGTCATCTAACAGAGATAGAAAGGAACATAAAGACTTGGATGCAAAAAAAATATTTTCTTAACATAGATTACCTTCATCTTCGAAGATACAAATCAGAGTTGGACATGAGAGTTATCTTTGAGTAAAGAATGTGCCAAAAGCGGTCATGTTTCAAGAAGGGAAATGAAAACTGGAGCGTAGAATACACTATGCCTTTTATTTTCCTTAAGTACCAACGCTGAGTTAACATGTGATGACGCAAAGTGGTGAGTCTTTGGTCGTAATTTAGAAAATATCCAGGAAGAATCTGCATTGTCGTGTAAAATTATCCCCAATGGACCTAATGCTGTTAGCTGAGCCAGGGGCTATTAATTTTGCACGGTCATGTATCGTTCTGTCGGGTAGTACTAAGTTGGGGAATAACATAACAGTGAGTGTTGCGTTTACATTAGGGTCGTAATCAGCATAGTTTCTTCCGTTTATGTAAGTCGGCGTTTTATATGTGAGAGAAAGTAACACCAAAGTGTGAAAACTTGATCTGAAATATACTTTTACTTGTTCGGTCCTTAAACCGGTGTTTATCAACTGAAAATCAAGTTCGTAAGTCAGCTACTTCCCCAAGCTATCATTACTCGAGGTGGATTTTGGATAAGGTTAATGACAAGAGCATATCTTTGTCATACCTGGTTTCAATCACCAAAGAAACGGCTAATTTTTTCCAGGTCGTATACTCTCTAGTATGTGCTAAGACTTTCACCCAAATGCATCAACCACACGCTTGGATATTTTTTGTGATAAAATTGGTTTTTAATGGCAAAATAGGTGATAAAAGTTATCTAACTTCTAAGTTACTGGTTAAATGGTGATTTAAGAGTGGTATTGCATTAATAAAGCATCAAAACTGTGCAGATATCGATCTCTTCTTCAGATAGTTTAGGAATAAATTAATAAGTATTCATGGCATTCCTGAATGGGCCGAAATACTAAGCTAAGGTTATATCATATGAAAAAACAGAAGGTAACTGGTAATTGTATAGAAGATTAAGTTGATATTTTGGGTAGATTTTCACGTTTTCTTTTGAGGACCCCAGTTTGTATTCCTATAGAGCTGGAAATTATTTTTTTTAGTGGATCCCTACTCGGGTGCTTGAAGAGATCACTTTTAGTACACATTCTTATTCTTTAGCTATTAAATTAAATGGCACACTCCCGGAAAGCATTTGTTAAGGATTGGCTAATACCAACATCTGATTTCTCAACATATTTCAACTTACTTCCCATTTTAGATATTATCACACCAGCTGACCTACTCATCCAAAAATGATCTCAGTAGTAAGTTACACACACACACATCTGTTTAAGTTGGCCATATATTAAAGCTGGCTGATAAGTTATGTTCTATTAGTAATCCTCTTCCTTGCATTAGGCTCAAATAAAAAACAAATCATGGTTTCCGTGGGACATGCCTTGATAAAGAAAAGGAATGTAGTTCATAAACTGCACAATATAAAATCAAGTAAGGAAAAAATAGACAGATACCTTACTGATGAAATATAAACAGCTACCCTATACCGCGAAAAGACAGATACGTACAACATTTATTTCACCAGAAGTTACTTAGGGATGCAATGAATGGACCTTACACGTATCTCATGTGAATGTACTAAAGATCATCGAGAGGCAAATTATTTGCCGGATTTATGGATCTATTCTTAGGCTCAATGGTCGAGTAATAATCACGGATGGGGAATAATAAACACACTGAATGAACATGACACTTAAGAGCTAGGATATCGTTCATTTTAGAAATGCAAGAAGCATTAGTTAGCCCAGGCATGTGATAAAAATGTGAGAAACGCAGTTATCAAGGTAGCTACTAAAGAGAAAAATTAGAGATTCACAAACAAGAATACTAAGAAGGCGATAAATGTAAGTTCTTGACAAAAACATACGCACTAGAACACAAGTTTAAAGATGAAATTGACGCTAAGGACAGTGTTCAATAAGATGCATGGGGAAATATTTTTGGGGATTATCTTAGTGAATCGTCAAGAAGTATGAAAAACTAGCAATCGGCAATAGTCACAAGTAATATTTTTTTTTTTGGCTTTCATCGTTAGTGCTAATTTTGAATTGAGAAATAATTAAACATAGAGCTAAGAAAGATTATGGCAGCAATGTTCTACTCGTTTCACTTGCGCGACAGTTTTAAGCTAGAGATACACCATTTGTGCTCCCCATGTTAAAAGTACGAGCGATTTCATTTTTGGTGAATGTAACACTTAATTGGATAGATGATAAATGAAAACCTCCTAATCCATATGCTCATGCTTTAAAACGAAAGTTAATGACAATTTTTGGCGTTGGGAGGCAAAATTATCTCAAACTGCGCCGTGTCCCACCACTGAGAGCGCTTAAATACTAACGCGCCAAGTTATGTCTGTGATCGATTAAATGCCACGAAAATTACCATTGGGGGTATGAGAAAGGAAATTTGAGGGAAAAACTCCTCGAGTTTAAGAGTTCCGGGGGTTCTCAAAGATAAGGAGTTGGAAATACCAGGAAATATATGTCACTTTCAAGACCGTCAGAAATAAGATCAGACCTGGATAGGACCAAAAATAAGAATTAGCTTCATTTGCCTAAGTGCCGCGGGAAGCAACTTCGCTGATGATTATATCGGCGGAAATATTGCTATATGCAGTGGTTCTTGGCGGTAATGCATGTATTCAAGAGAAAAGTGGCCAAAATACTGATAACTGCAATTGATACCACAGAAATACCAACCAAAACATACGTTAAACAAATTTGGTCAAATAGCAGTACTAAATGCTCCTCTTAACTTAATTATAATACTAATGAATCATAGTTTCCGTTTTTAAGCAAATGCATGAAAATATTTTAAAGCCGATATGAGAGTGAGACAAACAATCGTCATTACACAATTGAACATCATTTGGTTTTTAGGAAGATCCATCTTGTTTATAAAAGTAAAAATTGATACAAAGTTCAACCATTTCATTAGTATTTTATGAACATTTCCACTTTCACTAACGTATTTTGGCCTCAATTGTCGCAGTAATGTTCAAATAACTAAAATGGGTGATGGTAAAGTCCTTGAATTATATCACCATTGAATTTTCTAAAACAAATAGTTCTTTTACGAAAATAGCGCACATAACAGATATAAAAATAATATTGACCCCACGTATCACCGATTTCCGATCTTAAGTCTGACAAAATAACAAGATTAGAAAGAGGAAAAAGGAGGAGAGACAAAATTTTGCTCCTTTACTTTAAATGAGATCTCGTTTTTCTAGACGAAGTCAAAATATATTTAAAATAACACTTAAGTCATCGTACGGATGAACCACCTAAACGTAACGTGCCGTAAGCCTTAAGTTAAAGTAAAGCTTTTTTTTTCAAATAATACCGATAAAAGTATCCCTCCTTGCATCTGAAGAAAGCACTATTCATTTCTCGGTTGAAGGAATTATGTTTAGAGGACTACGAGGAGCAAAAGTACGGTAGCACACGTACAATATTCGCATGGCACGCGACACCGCAGTCTGAGAGAGGTTGATGACTCCTTGATGTTCTGCGTCCTTGTGCGACATTAAAGTATTGCAGGGCTAAGGATGGACCAGGGGCCCGAAGAGGACCATGAGGACCCTGAACGAGGCACCGTAGACCACATACCTATGCTGAGCGGGGGTGCGGAGGATGTATTCGACCAGTTCGAATTCAGTGACGGCTTAGCTTTGGTGATATGATTATGATGCGGCGTTGGAACCCAAGCAAGCCCTCACTGAATGTGAAGTGTCAATCAAGAGGGTTTGCGGTGAAGAGGATAAAGAGGGAAGCGGCGATGGAAAGACGAGAACAGGAAAGGATGTTTGCCTCAAACAGAAAGGGGTCGAGTGCAAGCGGAAATTAGACACGAAACAGGGAAGCGCAATAGACATAATAATTTAGGGCGTAAATTTGTGCAACTCCATTTCCCTTCGGAAATAAATTCAAGTGTGAATAATTCACAACACAGTTATTACTTAACTTTCCGATGAAGGATTTGACTAATTACATTTCCAAGCATTGAAAATGGCTTTAGACGTCAAAACCTTGGTCGGCAAATGGAATTGAAGCTGTGTTTCCGTCAAATTGAAGGAATTTTGGAGTTGAGGAATAATTTCAAATGGAAAGACTGGAGCAAAACCAAAACATTTTGAATGAGTTCAGCACTTCAGAGAGCAAGGCAAGTGAAATATGTGAAGCGCTGCAACAAGCTCATGATTTTCTGCTGGATAATCACTCTAAGGCGAAACAAAGACACTTATAGCTCAAAAATCCTGCTCGGGTATACCAACTAGGTGATGATCCATTTGCACAGTAAAGCTTACCTTAACAATATCTGAATAATCGCTGTATTACACACCACCCAGATAAATCAAGTTAAGTACGAAAAATGATTATCACTGATATCCACAGAAACTTCTTACGCATCTCTGAGTTAAATGGTTTTTTATGATTGAAAATTTTGAGTTGTTCGAGAAAAGAGCTTACTTTGCTCTAGGAAAATCTAAGTTGCACAATGACAAACTGCCGTTGTTACTGGGACAAAATGGTAGAAAATTATGGTGTGAGAAGATATTTTAATTCTCTATCTGGCCTTTCTCTAGAATCTACTTATCATAACGAAAAAACATTACTAAAGAAGACAAAAACCTTTCTCTAAAACACAATAAAATGTATGGAAGTTATTCGTTCAAAATCGAAATTTGTTAAGAATGGACGAACAATGTCGCAAACTAAACTATCCGTCCCTGTAAAACCTAAACCCTGTAAAACCTGTACTGAAATACACATTTCCTCTATTTTTTTATACTAAACCGCGGTCATTGTCTAGGTTTTTTATATTTTCTCGTTATTACTTTTTCTCAGCCAAAAATATTAATTGAATCAATTTTTTTATTGAAATAGCTCCTGAATTAATCAGATTGGAGTCAGCTTATTTGCTGACACTGAGGTGACTCTAATTTTTTTAAATCTATGTACAGAGCAATCAACCTTTGGATGCATAAAAAGGATTCGGCGGTTATAATACCGTCGAGAAATCCTTAAACGCTTCAGTAATCTGAAATCTTTGGATAAATATATGACTAAAATCGTCATTCAAAGCTTTAAGGATATTTGGATGAATTTTTTAAATCAGCACCTTGCAACACAGCTGTCAGGATTGAGAAACACAGTAGCTCTAGTTTCCCTTGATTTCATTAAATTGTACACATACTAGTATTGTCTATGCTTGTTTCTGAATAGAAGAAGATAACTTTATCGTCCCACTAGTTTTACACGAACCGAGCAAGAAATATCAGTGCATTTCAGTGGATGTAGAGGCTGGGAAAAGGCTAATACCTTTATTTGGTAGTTTTTACTATAAGTACCAGATAAGCTCTCTGAATCGTTCAGTCAGCACGTTTAATTAACAATCCAGATTGGCTGATTGCGGCAACGGCAATTTCAATGAATCGATGGGGAACAGGCACCTCGTACATTTGGCTTGCCATAAATTATTCTTTTTATTCCTCCATGTGATATGACAAGTTGTCCCAATATCTCCCGCAAATGACAATTGTGGAAAAGAGATAAATTAAAATGTGATGTTTGCTCGTTGGGCAGATAATCCATCAATATTTCATGAAGTCCAAAATATGTTTCCCCATCTTAAAATCTCATTTACACTCTGAGATTTCAACGCTTTTGGAAGTTTCATTATTAAATTGCATCGTCCTCAAATATGAGGGAAACGTATGTTGCGCTATTTCATCCCAAAGGGGGAGGTGATATCATGTAATTAGCACTCAAATGCATCCTCATTAATCATAAGATATCAACCCTTGATGGCATGTAAACTACTTCCGGATGAAGGATTAATTCTACAAATGAAATTCCTCTCTACCTCATCACTTCATTAACGCAACGCAGAAACACTTGGGCGTTAATGTTAGGTGGATGAAAATAGAAAATATTTCGCCCTTCCGAAGAAGAGCGTATATAACACTAAAATCACCGAGGTGCCAATTTTGAATCAATTTTATTTATATCTTATTAACCAAATTTAACAAATTTTCTTAGACTCAAGGGAGGAATATTTTAAATTGCAAAAAAAAATTTCTCTAAAACACAACAAAATGTATGGAAGTTATTCGTGCAAAATCGAAATTTGTTAAGAATGGACGAACAATGTCGCAAACTAAACTATCCGTCCCTGTAAAACCTAAACCCTGTAAAACCTGTACTGAGATACACATTCGCGGCGGGCCGGAGTTGAAACGCGAGGGTAAGTTGGATAAAGGGGGTGAGAACCGGAAGAGACAATTGGCGTGCTCACTGAAGGAGGGGTAAAACGGGGTCGAGGGGAGTATTCCTCGAAGAGGAGAGAAAGAGAAGCTGCGCGAGGGATGACTAATGGCTAGGAGGAGCTGGGGGCGGTGGCGGAAAGAGTTCTTGAAGGTTATAGCAGAGTTTTAGCTCCCAGGAACGATAGTGGTGCGGCAGGAGACTGCATGCTTGCTCATTCCTGGATTTTTTGTGGCTTTCGGGGGATGTAATTTCCTTTAATATCTTTTGCTACTAAATTAATCGTAATTGTTGCCATATTGGAAGAGCAAGGGCGCAACAAATGAACCTAATTTATCAATACGCGTTCATACCCACATTGCCATCATCAGGTGAACCATAAAGTGACGGTTATCTAATATTAGCTGAGTATACCGTAACACTGTGGAAAAAGTTTATTTTTTCGTAGAGAGGTGCTATTTAACTTTTTTAACGCTACATATTTAATCAAATATCGCTTAATAATGTCCAATTAATAAAAAAGTATTTATAACTAATAAGGTATAAACTAGAAACATAATAAACAATGCACTATGCATGCACGGAGAGTAATATTTTTCTCCGCAAAAGAGGGAGAGTCGGAAGGAATAGCGAGGAGAAAATGTCGGCATAGGCTATAAATCGAACCATATACAATTGGCTGTATTGGCCTATGTTGAGATCACTGCGTAAATTACGGTTCTCCATGTCATTGGCAACATCAGCGAGATTTAAGGGAACACGCTATTCTTCTGTCCTCTTCGATGGACCGTAACGGTAAAAGTGAAACATTTGAGTGTGTGCGTGTGATCTCATTGCATTAAATATATAATGTATACAAATGTAAAATGTTACCATTCCTCTTCCGCTAACGAAGACGAATTGATCGTCGAAATGTTCCGAAAAATGTTGTGTTCTGTATACGTGTCTCTATGTTCTTAAGTATTTTTATTATATTTATGATGTGTGCATGTATGTATGTATATATAATTTGGAAGAAGTTACGTGTACCATAGGCACTCAAGAGCAGACGATATCCTTTTCTTGCTGCCACGTGCCTATTTTTCCAGGAGATACGTAGTAGGAGACGTAAATATACTTCTCAACTTAACCAATATTACCCCAATTTCTCAAAAATTCCATATTTTTTGTACAGAAAACGTGTCGATAAATAAGCTCAGGCCTATCACGCTAAGAGTAAGTGACGGACCAGCAAAATGGCGGAAGCAGCATCACCTTGGCTCACGGACGGATATAGGCAGCGCCACCTATGGTATGTAAGTAATACCATGATCTATACATTAACCAAAAAACTCAGTCCCATGCTTTGATTCCCAGACCAGGCTTTCTTGTCTCCCCGAGGTAATTTGTTTGTGTTTCGTCGCCGCAACTTGTGACAGAAGTCGTTAACTTGGAGCGTTAAATGGGACGCAGACGGAGCGTGATCACCTTCCCCTCGCCCAATCCGCGGAGGAAGGCAGCGGGTGAGCCGAGCTAATCAGATAGGCGAGACGCGGATGGATCGGTGAGAAACAAACCGCTTCAAAGAGAGAGCGAGAGTCTGACAGGGGAGCTGATAAACCGCACCAAAATGGAAGCATGGATTTTGCCTCGGCCCGCTTGACGGAGTGCAAGACGTTTTCGCTTTCGGATTTTGGCCGGCGCGCCAGAGGAAAATGATAAAGCTGCTCTTGTTATGCGGAGTTCTTGAAGTTAAACGGCGTTCCATGCGTGACATTGAGTGGAGGGATTCGTATTCGATCCTAAACTGCTGGGTGTTTATTTCTGAAGAACTTTTTAATGATTTTTCCTGTATATATACCTCTACTGGCCTAAACGCCATTGCAGATGTCGTTTCGTATTATATCATATCGTGATATTCATCAGGCGTTTTTACCAGATTCTGTGAATAAATTCCACTTCCTTAGATGAGATATTTGTAGAACAGCATTTTAAATGATGCACAAAGGATATCGTAATGTCTACCATATTTTCAACTCGTACTACACGTGTTTCAACTGACTAGCACTAACAAGCATTCTGCAGGTATAACCTGATGATGACTGCTAGTCATTTGAAAAACGTATAGTATGAGTTGAAAATAGAATAGACATTACGATATCATTTGTGTATCATTTGAATTCTGTCCAATACATCAGTTTCCATACATGGCCGAGTTCTACTTTAGTATCAATCGACGCTTCGCGACTGCTCGAATGCCCTAACTTAAAATAGTTCAAGTGACAGTGGTGGTGATTCTTGAGAAGTAGAAAAAACGGTATGGTATTATTACGTGAATACCAAAGTTTGGTAACCGGATACCGATGGTCAGTTTGACTACAACATGGTTAATTCACGGCAGTTGTCTTCGGATCGTTACCAGTAATTTTAAGAGATATACAAGGAAGTTCAAAAGTGAAGGTAAAAATAAAAACACGCTCTTAATCTCGCTTATGTATTAGTACGAATTGTTTAAAAATAGAGATTTTACTGAAGGCAAGCATTATCTATGAACACATAAAGTTAAGAATCAAAAGAAAAACCATATTCCAGGGTGAAGTCAGTAAGCTGGGTGAAGATCGTACTGACAAAATTTTGAATCTGGAAGGAATTGACGGCCAAACGGAAGAGGGTGGTAGACGAAGTCAGATGGTTCATACTCGGTGGCGGAAACAGTTGATGACGCAAAATTTCGCGCGGCAGAATGTGGCATTCTTGGGAACTTCAAGGAGCAGCGCATACTTAAAAATACTGGAAACACTAAAGAAGACATCGTCAACCGCAAATATTTGAATCTACAAATGGAACTCACTTTTGCCGGAGCACAGAACTTACTCATCAATCGCCTCTTTCTCGAGATTTCTTCTTATAACTTCTTCTATATATCTATATTATTCTTCTTCTTAGTCGCGCATTCAGTCACAGTGAATCGACGGCTAATTTTAACATATTTCTTACGTTGAATACGGCTGTAAAAGGTTTACTACCCCACCCAACTCTGAATATATGCTGAAATATTTTTCTGCTACAAACAAGGGATATTTATTGTCATCGACTTTCTGGAGGTCTTTTTTAACTACATTTCATGCATATCTTTCACCGAAATAACATAAATCGAGATTTTTTCGAGACAAATTTTGATGTAAAAAAGGTATTAATTAAAATAATAAAGTCTACGTAATGTAATTTTTAACGAATTTCATGTTGTGGATTGATGAAGTTCCGGTCTCAAAACGGTTGCTTACTAATGAGTCGAACATGGCTAAACATAAAGTTCGCCAGGAGAGGAATTCAGCTCTGAAAAGAGACGTAAATGTATAATTTCATGACTTAAATATGAATGTGCGCGCATGGATATCGAAGAATCTCGGCATATTTTCCAACTATTCTTTCATCTTATCACATGAAGCTTCGTGGCGAGCTTTTCACTGTGAAGCTTTATCTAGTGAATTTAGAGCATATATATACATATTTAGAGAAACATTAACCCACATTAGGTGTAGTTACTTTATAACTTATTCTAATACTTAGTAGCTGTAAATGCACTGCGCATAAAATCAACAGAAAAACCATTAAAACAACTTTTTGCTGTACAATGTCATGAATGAAATAAATTAGTATTTTGCGGTTAATGGTGCAGCTATCAGACGTATTTGATCAGTAATAGAGTGACCCGTGTTCAATTTCAATCAGGGAAAATAAGTTTTTATATGAATTTTCTCATGTCTGCGATATGAATGAACGTACAGGCTGGGGAAGCATTTGCTGCGGCAGCAAATTTTACTTTAAAAAGTAAGCCAAACGCTTGCTGTTGCTCTTTCCAATGCATTCTTGGTACTAAAGAGAAATGAAGAAAAACTTCCAAACCCACCCGTTTGAATGAAACTATTCGCACCCTCTAACGGTCAAACCTCACGTTCTGTTGCCGAATTCATATCAGCAAGTTATGATGCCGCACCTTGTAATAAGTAGTTGCAATAAATGGATAATGATACGTAATTTTATAAACATCAAAGTGAGAAAATTAGCCATTAATAAATCATTTTGCTTGACCAGAATTGGAAACCGGATCCCGCAAATTACTTGATCAGAGGTGGGATCATGGTTCTTCCCTTCTCGTGGTCGTTATAGTCATCTACTAGGCAAGGCATGTTGGAATGCAATGCTCACAGTTACTCTCCAGGGAACGCACTCCTTTGCAATGAAGCACCTGATTTTTTTATGACGATCACATTTTCCGTATCGTGAGCGCAATTGAAAAATAACGATAACACGAACGTGCGAATTATGGAGAACCATGATTGCAATTTAGGTTTGTTACCTAGTTACAACTTCTGTGAAGTTGGAGTCCATATTCTTCCGGTGTATTTATTTGGGTCCGTATGTGTTACTGCAAACTGAGTTACTGTTAGAATACGTGGAATATTGTCTGTGAACGTTGAATGAAACCATAAGGAGAGGAAAAAGCATGCCACTTACTGGAATACAAGCAGAAAGTAATTAAATCAAGGGAAATTGAGCTATACGGCCTCTCAAGATAGCAAAAATAAATGAGTCTCCAATGGCCGTAAAAATGGTACCACTCGTCAAACATGCAACCACACAACACTTACTGTGTTGGTTTGCGGGAGAGGGGATTCCACAGCAGGGACCAACCACAGCCTCTCTACCAGAATACCAGAAGCCTCCTGTGATGGTTTACGGGAATGTTACTTCCTCGCCAGTGACCACCACAGACACACACACATACACTCAACCCAGTTGGGATCCTTTTCGAAGGCTAATAGGACCCTGATAAGGATGCCTGGGTTATAAACTGAGATCCTTTATAGGGCTAATGGGACCCTACTAAGGATGCCTGGTTATTACCACAATTACACTCACAAGCACTCAAATCACTCACTCACACACACAGACGGGCCAAAATTCTGGGAGAAATCGCTCAAAAAGAGCGTGGCCAAATATAAACACCAAGACAAACGAGAGTGAGCGTCGGATACGCGTAATTCGGCCACAAGGTGGCCCTCTTCAGCGAGCTGAAGGGAAAAGCACTTGCAACACGAGGTTGTAAGCGCCTTACGTAAGGTAAGCAAGGGAAATCATGAGAGTTTTGGGATTCAAAATGCCTTCGACGTTTATTGCATAGCATTTTTTAGTATAATATATTCCGAAAGATTTCATTTGCTCCATTACGAGTTCGTAGTACAACTAAAATCACTAGGGTTTCAAGAAAAACCTATTACTATAAAATTTACATTCTAAGGAGAGAAGGTGTAAAACTCCAGTACTCGACCATTAGGTTCTCAGTCTGAAACATTTTACCAATATCTAAACGATAATTCTGGATTTTATTTCCTTTGAAAATACATATATTAACGCATACCCATAAAGTCCTCCTTTTTAGAGGTAAGCATGGTCTGAAAATCTAAATTAACACTTTTGTGTCAAAAAAAATGTTCAATTGATGTTATACAAATGGTGAAAGGTAAACTTTGTTGTTTTTTCTCTGTAACAAAGTGATTCTAAAAGAAATACATGATGATTGATGCAATTTGTAGTGGTAAAAACTCTTGTATCCCTTTACATTAGAAATAGCTTGAATCAGAGCTTATTTTATAGACCGAGTTAAGAGTATATTACCATATCCTTGAATATGTTTTTTGTTCAATTACCCTCATACATTCATTTATACATGACATCCTGTTCTTAATACTCCTTATATTCCTTTTCAACAGTGTGTCTCCGATCAACTTCACCCATAACGCTCTCAATCTTTCCCATAATCTCACACCATTTACTCCCATATCAAAAATCTGTTCCATAATTCGACTCTCATCCATTTCCTTAGCATTACTATCCTAATATATAAGGTTACTTTCATGCAAGTCCATTACCGGGTTCTCAATTCCATACTCTCTCTCTCTCTCGACCCACTCAATTCCTACTCCTGTCCCCCCTTCATCTCCAGGTCACGATATTCCGCGGGAAAAAATTCCGTTCGATGTTATCCGTGGGGATTCTCCTTCACCACGCACGGTAGCAGCGGCTGGGCTGTTCATGCGCCACGCGTGCGCCTCTCACGCAATTTTTTTCCGCGAATTTCACACGGGATTCCGGAAAATTGAAGAATAGTCCCAACCTCAAACTCATCCTTTAACCCTCGCGGAACAATTTTCTACCCGAGATGCTCCACGAAAGCGCAATATAGATGACCAGCGGATAACGTGATGCGAAAGTGCGTTTTACCGCGCAGGGCGCGCATTAAACGTTGTCGCTTGGTATCCAAAATGGAATCGCTGTTCACTTCTGCCCGAGTGCGTGGCT
Source organism: Ceriagrion tenellum (assembly GCA_963169105.1). Taxonomy (NCBI): domain Eukaryota; kingdom Metazoa; phylum Arthropoda; class Insecta; order Odonata; family Coenagrionidae; genus Ceriagrion; species Ceriagrion tenellum. The sequence continues at coordinate 142,172,473 of OY720638.1, forward strand.
CGCGCCTCAGACTCCGGAGGAGCGTGATGGAGCGGGCCGGGTTGCTTCTCTTCGTCATTTTTCTTCCGGGAATGTAGCCGATGATAATGTGGTGGGGACGCGAACGGTCTTAAAGTGTTGACGACCTCGAAAATGGACCCGTTGCTCACCGACGTGAACCCAAAAGTGGAGGTGATTCGGAAGGAAACATTCTGATATTTTTTTCACTCACCCGCTACCATCTTGTTGTTAGTTGGCTGGAACGGAAACTCAGGGTCGTTGAATACACATACTAATAACTTTGCAAGTTAGTAGAGGAAAACATTGCAGGACCACATCTCATATAAGTGTATGTTTATGTGGTGGAACTCACAATACAGTAAGTAATTCAAATCATGAGAAAGTTTAATTTAAAATGTTTTCCTTAATTATATTTCCATAATTACTGGAGTTTTTGGTGTGGTATTCAAAATATAGACGAAATTACATTGACATTTGTGGTTTCCGAACATATTTGACTCGCCCATTTATTATGATATGAAATGTATTTTTTTCTTTTATAGGAGAAAATTTGTAAACTTGTAATCGAATTATTACAACATACCTAATGAGCCTAAAGACCACGAGTTAAACCGCATTAAATAACTTAAAAAAACCAAATTGGTATGATTCATATTTTTCAATTTTCCTGATAGATATCATAGTGAGAGATCACATATGCATTGTAACACGGACATCAGTACATAAACTAAAATCTCTCCTCCTAAACCTAAACCACCTAAAGAAACAATGAAGAAATACAGTTATCGCTCGTGAAATTAGTAAATACTCTATAGCCACTCATCTGAGCATGTGTGTACGCAGATACGAAGGTGGATGCTTCAGTGGTGAAGGATTTGTAGTATTACATACATCACAACGGTTTGAAGGGGTATATTTTGGACGTTGTGGTCAGAGAGCCTGGCTATTAGAGACTCTGGTTTGAATCTCGGCAATGGTGGAGATTTTTTGATGGAATCCTGATTCCTACCTGGGTGCTACAGGGAGAGAGCATGAAGTGTAGTACTTAGTTCTCCGAATGGAACATTACCTAATAGGACCTTCCGATAGAAAAAGGGTAGTGTTGACGCCGACTTACCCTCCACACATCCTCATCATCCCTGAATAATTCTTGCCTTACCATCCATTTTTATGGCGATGACCATACTTGTCGGACGCCTCTCTAAAAAAACAAGCAATGAGCGGTTTCACACTGTCAATCTTAGACTAACGTTATGTCCCGGAGTCCCGGAGGACGAAATTAAAGATATTTTATATGCATTATTCTACATGTTTTAGTCTGTACTTAGAAAACACTTCATAATAAACATTTATTGTCTCATACAGTATCAGGATAAAATCTATACGCTGAGCATAGTATGGATAGGCTAATTCAAGGAGTTTTCTTTTTTAGAGGCCAAAAATATGCTCGTTAGACTTACACAGGCCGAAAAAACCCAGGTCTTTAGCAGTAATGTCATTGCCTTAAAATATGGCAGCAATCGACTTAGAAACAAAAGCGGTACAGGACATTTTTTTCACAAATTATATCATACAGAGACTAAGTTTATACAGTTCATTATACTGCTATAACATTTACTACTGAGAAAACAAGACAAACTTAAAACAATTGATTAAACATCCTGAACTTAATATCTGAAGCAAGAAATTTGTTCAGCAAGGAATAAAGAAGGTGATAGCATGGTTGAGGAGGAGAAAAGAGAGAGAAGAAATGCAATGAATAAAAGCATTAAGTGAAGATGTTAATGAAGTTGTAGAAAACCAAACTTTGTGTCTTCAACTGATTTATCATCAATATAACATCTGTTGCCGTTAATATTAAGATGATAATAAATCTGTGGAAGACACAAAATTTGCTTTATTACAATGTCAACCTTCCACCAAGTGAAACCTTTAACATTTGAATCGATGTTAATGGAGTTCCAAAAGGAGAAAAATGAGGTTAAGCCTTAAAGAAGCTTCAGCGCATAGATTCAAAGGAAAATACTCATCCAGGTTTTCCGAGAACCTTACGCAACATCTCAACAGCCTTGACACAATATGAAGCCAAGCAATCTGATGGTGTACGGAAGAACGGGTTGTCTTCGATTCCACGGAGATATGACATATAAATTTGTACCTCATAACTTGAGATGAGGTTGAAGGGCGAAGGTCGCCAACACGAATCCCACCAGAGACAAGGATTGCTCTTCACTAGCCCAGTAATAGTCGAAGTGGAATTTCAAGCAGGGCAAAATGTCACATCATCCATCAAAGCCGCTATATCCAATTAAACGGCTTGATCCCTGTGAGTTTGAAACGAAGGGAAAGGGGGGGTCCCACAAACTTGCACAAAAGAGCGAAGGCTTGGACTCTTTGAGTACGGGCCGTTGAAAGAGCAGGATGCAACAATGAGCTGAGACTGATGACCTCACATCTAATCAACATAATTACCAGCATGACGCGTCGCGCACTTCATCACCGCCGGAGCGGAGCTGCAGCAGCGAATATGCATGAACGAGGGAGGTATGTGACACCAAAGCGTATGTGTCCTCACGTTAAAGCACGTGAAAGGGGGGAGGGAGACGGGGGGGAGGGGGGCGTCGACCCATTGCCACTTTACCACCGCGACTGGAAGGAGAGGGGGAGAATGACACAATCTGTGCCGGGACCCAGGCATCCATCCGCCGAGCGACAACAATGGCCCGCTGGGGACTGGCATCGCACCGATGCCCAGGAGATGAGCTGGCGCTGAGCCCCGTGAATGGCCCAGGCTCGCGAGTGGCGGTTGGGGGTGGGGATCGCATGAAGAGAGGAAAGGGCGGCAAAAGAGGTTGGCCGAGCGAAAAGGTGACCCTTAAAACCGGCGACCAACTTCAGGCGCCGAAGTCACCAGGATTGTGGGACGCGTCGCTTCAATGTCTCGGAGGCCGAGCGGACGACCCGTGCCAATCTGCATGGGTGCGTGTGAGAACGTGTATTACCATCACTCGTGTTGAAAGCACGCGTTCAATGTTCGGGACGGTTATAACGGGCCAGTTTTGGAGGCGTCACACCACGTCTCCTCGCGGCCAATCAGCGCACACATACCACAAAAGCTTCGAGAAGCATCAATCATGCCGCTTTCAACGCCGTCATGGTCGTGAACGTCAGGTGATACAGTGTTTCCTGAAAAGTTTTTGAAGGGGGATTGGGTTGCGTAGGTGGTCATAGAACAGATTTCTCACATCGCAGGTTCAATTATGATTCCCAGTTAGGTTTTAGCGGAGTGGGTGCTAATGTGAAGGGCATTTAAAGAACACTGCTCCATTGGGGGGGGGGGGGGCAGAAAAGCTATGGAATCTCTCGGGACATTTCGTGAAGGTGACTGAAGTAATTTTTGCCCACGCACAGATTTTAGTAATACTTTATTCACTTGAACTTATAATTTCAATCTTTAAAGTAGGAAAAAATTGCATTTGACTAACTTGGATTTTTTGTCATTTTAATGGATACTAATTTAGCACGTAGCCTAATGGCACATGATATATATTTCATGATAATTCGATTGATTTGACAAGGACTTTCTTCTACTCCCGACCTTAATTATCTCATGAGATGATAATAATTTGTAACCAATAAAAATTCGTCACGCATGGTTAAAGTTAAATAAAATATTTAAATATGATTTTCACCCAAATTTCGAGTGCTGCGACAAAACCTCAAGTCCATAAATGCTTTATTAGACGATAAAGTGTAAAATATAATTCTTCTGTTATTCCGTTACTGCATGTATGCTGAGTTCCACCAATGAAGGTGAAATGAGATTCCAGAATTTTTACTTTATACTTAAAAAAGAGCCAAAATGTGCACCCAACGATGTCACCGCTCCAGCCACCGAAAGAATATTCTTATTTTAGCGCCGTGATTTTGTCTTGCCCTCATCCTATCCCATGTAATCCTGAAGCTTAAATTCTGATTTATTTACGTATTCTGAAAATGCATCTATATTCATTGATTCTATAACATTAGTAGCACATACTGCGGTTAAGGTTTCTTAAATTTTCCTTTTTTTATTCTTATCCATTTATTACAAGTAAACAAACACGGTCCTTCTAAGCCACATGGCTTGTCAGAAGGATCCACACATATGCATACAATGCGGCAAATAAGAAATTGATGTACGATATACAAAAGGCACACTAAAAAAACTAGTTACAGCAATTTATAATATTACAACTTGAGAACATTAAACATAGCTAGTAGATTTAGGCATTCCACATTTTTGAATACACCGGTATTCTTGCCAAATATGTTGAACATAACCAATCAAAAATTTTTCATTTCATCAAGTAACCATGCATGTACCTCTTTCTTTACTTCTGCCATCCCTTTAAGATTACCAAGGTGTTTAGGCATGCAATTAAAAGTGTGTGGTACATAGTATTTTGCTAACCTTTTACCGTATGAATTGCAACATCTGTACGTTACCAAGACGGGAATTTCTTTTTGACATGCAATGTGTGTTTTTACAAGGAATTTTATACTCTTTTTAATAATAGTTTTCCGTTATAATTACCCATTTTGTTAACTGGTCTGCGGTCAACACTTAATATTTTCTACACAAACGTTTTAATTCAGAATTAACGCAATATTTACCTCTATCTTCATCAACCAATTTTAATATTCTCTTCTGGTTCCTGATTATTGAATTCAGCAGAGTATTAAAAGCCATTCCCCAAACTGTAATTCGATATTTAAAAATACTTTGTACCATTGCGTTGTACATAGATCAAAAGCTTAATGGATGGAGGTACTATATCTTTGAGCATGTAAATTTGATATGCAACAATTCTCATTTTTTTATTTAGTTTGTCAATATGGTGTGGAAATTTAAAATGACAGATATTTTCTGATTTGGGCTATATGAACAGTAGTCGTTGTTTCATTAACTCTATTTGTATATAGAGTAGTGCATGCCGGTGAAAACTCGACCTTTTCCATTCACTCCCCAGGTTGCTTGCAGGGTACTCCTCAAATGTACATGTAAGTGAACCCTTCCCGACCTGTCCACCTATCCTTAGCGATGAGAATCATCTAAGCTGTTGCCATCTCCAACAAACAAGTTTTGAACATCGCTCGGTATTTAGTTTCAATCCTGATCGATTGTTTTATAAACGTAATATCACAAAAAAACAAAGGAATAACTTTTCCAACGGCCGGTTAAATAAATACCTGCAAGCTTTACAACGCTTTCCGAGCGGGATAAGTGGAATCTGTGCGAAATTGAATTTTGACTCGAATGTTAATGCCTTTGCCACAGTCTCTTTGCCTGTCTCTCAATCAGGCACATCTCGCTCAAGGGTATATAAACTATATATATTCAGAAAACTAATAAAATATTGCGTGGGGACGAAATGAGTACTTTTGACATATAAATCGGGCATGCGAAAATTGGAAAATGTGTAACCATCCAGTGCTCACGTTTAAGTCATCAATAGAAATAGTCATCAATGAAAGTTTACTCCTTCTTTGCAAGTGAAATAAATCTAGAGTCGCCGATAATTGGCCTAATTTTTGTTCTTCATTGCATTCTCGTATCGTTTGAACATCATTTGCTAACATGTCGCAAAAGTGTCCCTCGCCGTGCCATTTGTGAAATAATCCATTTAATGAAGATGCAAATGAGATGTTGCTTGCAAACAGACTTCCTGGAAAGTACAGAAAAGCATAAGAGACAATATAAAATGGAATCAAATATCTAGAAAGTTGAATTTTTCACTTGATAACTCAAACCAGCTTTTCACATCAGGAAGCTAAGACTACTATTTATGACATGACACAACTCCATAAAATGTATGATGCAACATTCTTCACATTTGACTATAAAAAACTTTTCCTCATGAGACAAGATCTACAAAGATTGGCTTTTACGTGAGTGGAGCAATATCAAAATTCAAAATTTTTCCTTTAAAACTCATGAAAGAGAAAAGGAGACGATTTAGCTCCTTTTCAACCTTTTCTGCAATATGTACACATTATTGAAGTCAGATAATATTTTCAACAAGGTTACATTGACCCAATCGATGAAGTACTAATGTTTTACGACGCTACCAAGAGGGTGAGATATAGAATTGAAAATATATAGGTTGTAACTCGTAATCAGTTACTTTCATATGCTATATAGTTAGTATCATGAATAACGGTAGCTTAAATAGAAATTAGGTTTTTTCTCTGCAGAGGCAAATAAATGGTCTCAGCCTGAGGCAACGATTTTCATGACTTCAAACTTTGAAGTTCAAAGTCATAGAATTAAAGAGAGTATACTTTTTCTCAGTAATGGCAATAAGTTGCCTCAGTTCAAGGTCACAAAGGAATCTAAAATATGAAATCAAATGGATGCATCTGGAAGGAAAACCGATTAAAACTAACGTTGAGAATTTTTGTAGAACTGTGAACTAAGTGTACTTACCACAGGGGTGACACCATGAAAATTACCAAGCGTCATTCTCAACAGCGTTAAATAATTATACAGTAGCTTTTTAACTGAATTATGGTCATAAGCTTAAGGAGAAGTCAATGTTTTAGCTCAGCAGTAACACATAAGTGGCCTCAGCTTGATGCCATAATGGGATGTACGACATGAAATTGTAGAGGCGCAATATACGTGAATATCAAACCATCTATCTTTTTAAGACTGCATGCAGTTTTTATGGATTAAATTTTCTTCCAAAAACAGTATGTCAATAGATTGTTACCACTCACATCTTAAATAAGTACATATAAACCTTTCTCACAGCCCTATTAGAATATGTATAATAATGGCGCAATATATTGAGTAAATAATGATTTTTGTGACTGATTTTTTAAATCCTTTTTTCCTATCCATAGATATCTATTGCATCATTGTATTTCCTTCCCCACGTCCCCATTTTATCTGACCTTCATATTAGTCCTACTCGACTGTTTTTCCACCAGGATACCGATAAATTCACTAAGGTTGACGCATTATCAAATCTACCCGGTTTGTATCTCCCGCATCTCACTTAAGATGGACCTTCTGTCCTCGGCGCTTCCTTGCACACGATCGTGCCTCGCTTCGTCCGTTCATTTGCTCTCCAGCACCCGATCCCGCATGGCGCGTTCAAAAAGATGAGCTAGCATCCCAGAATATTAGGAGGGAAATCTGATATGAGAGAGAGAGAGGCATCAAGACCTTCGAATGCGTCGCAAGTCATGTGAACGCGACTAACTAGCGGGGTGTTATGTATGCACCAGGCTCATCGCCATACCTGCTGCTGGAGACCGCAGTGCGCCCTTCAGCCGACGACTTTTGCCTTTCCCCCGCTGAGGCACACACGCAAACAAGGACATGTGCTCGCGAGCAAACATTCACACGTTCGCGAGCCGAGGCGGCGTGAGCATGTGGGAGTAAGGTGGGGGTTGGGGGGGGGGAGGGACGAGTGGGTTCATTTAAGGTGTCAATAGACGCCGAGTTAGGGCGCAGCTGCCGAGAGGTGGCGTGAATGAGGTGGTGGACCCCGAGGGCGGGCCGCCGTGTTCCACGGACGTCGCGCGTGAAAGATGCGAGAAGAAAGAATCCGCGGAGGCATGAAAATTGAACACTCACATGCGCGCTTCTTTTTTTCGTCGCGTGGAATATTTGTTCTCCGGTGGGGCTCACACGAGGTGCTCTTCGGCCTTGCTCACGGAACGGAAGGGGGTGGAGTGTATGAGTGGGGGTGGGGGAGAGAAAGGAAAGCTGGGGCCTTGTTTGGTAGGGATTCGATAAGGTTGAGCCCCGGGAATTCCGCAATTGTGATGTGGCAACTCCCAACAAATACAAACTTTTAAATGCTCCTATTTGAAATTTTCGTGGCTGCGACGTCAAATTTACGTAACTGCCAAGACTCGGTTATTCCGAAGACATAGGGAATAGCCCCCTGGAACGTGATGGTTTAGGTACAGGGAATGGATTCCGCCAGAGATTTCACGAGCGAGGATGAGTGATGTGGGTCTTAGTTTACGTTGACTGCTGTGCCAAGCTGAACTGGAGAGGAGGAATAGAAAGACAGACGGAAGGACTTAAGGGTCGGACTAAATTTTACGAAATTCACAAAATGTAGAAATGAGTTTACAGTTTTACGTTATCTCTCACCGAATGAAACTTTGGACTTGGAATGTTCTACACATGGCACCAAAATAGGAACAGGATTTTCACTGGATCACTTTCTCCATATCCGGGATGTCAACTCGAGCCTTTGCATTCAGAGCATAGTCCTATCGCCACTACGGAAAACAATATTCGCTCTCTTAAAACTTCCATCAGAAACTGTCAATCCAAGCATCAAATACTCTGTTCCCTAAGTCAAAATTCTATTTAAGGATTGGTTTACGTCTATCCGTTTATGTTAACTCTTAGTTTATATTCATATTTATGTCAATCAATTTTTCTGAAGTAAACTAAAAGTGTACAGGAGAGTGGAAACATCGTCCGACATAATCACCTAATGGCACATCCTCCGGTGAGGTTTTTCTCCAACTCTCAACAACTCAACAACTGAAACTTGAGGTCAGTACACTTTGAATCTTCTATTCACAGCATTCCTTTTAAAATGCTAATTCAGAATCCAGTTTGAAAAAAAATTCAGGCAAGGTAACCACTTTACTTTAGGCCAATACCAACGTTTCCATAATTCAATGGTTTTCACAATGCCCTCATTGATAATTCACATACTTTCAGGCTCATCCATCAGAAGCCATTTCTTTCAATACTTCATATGTTCACCCATGTCCACACAAAGTAGAAACAAGGATCTACACGCTGGTCAAAACTTGCCCACGCACGAGCAAAAGAAGATGACCCGTAATTGAAGGGATATAAAGTCAACTTTCCTGGAACGCGAGGAATAAAACCCGAAAAAATCGATTGGAGACAGTTGGTCGAGTTCACTTTGGAGACCAAGTGAGTGCTTAAGAGCAATCAATGAATTTGCATGTCTAACCACCATAGAAAGCAGCAACGTAACTGCTGAACTAACAGATCTGCGGGTTTTTCCCTCCACGTGGTATATTAAAAGGAAAAGACGGCAAGAAGAAGGGCACATTCAGAGCAGGGACAACATGAGCAGTGCATACATCATGTGAATTTCATTAGTTAAATTAGGGCGAGTGGAGAAAAATTGGCGAAGGCTGTGGAAGAGGTGCCAAAAGGGGAAGAGAAAATATTAGGCGGAAAAGTGGGAAGAACGGCAAACTTAATACATCATTATTCATTTCCACAAGGACTTCCTCCTCCATGAAACTGTTCGATGGAAATGCTTGAAAATACTGTTTACGTCCAATTAAGAGATATTTTCTTTCGTTTCCCCAGAAAATATGTTTTCTATTAATTCTAAAGCATTTACTTATACAGTTACTATGGAGAGAAATACTTAGAAAAAAACGCAATTATCTCAAACTAATAGACACAAAAGAGTGGGCAAATAAGGAACATGAACGTCAATATACGTTGATATTAAAGATGAAACTTTTATGCTTTAAGGTAGTTTGAGAGAAATATCATTTTACCGAGAAATCAATGAATTTGATCTCCTTTTTAAAGAAAAATATATCACCCTTCCATTAACACAAAAAATTTAACACCTTACCACATTACTTTCCGAGATATTTGCCCGAAAATACCAGCCCTTTTATGTAGGAAATGGTTTGTGAATGAACTCAAGAGTGATCTTCTATAAAAAATTAGGCATTTCCTACACCTAGAGCTCGTAAAAAATTCAACAGTGTGTAGTTTGTGTGTTTTTTCGACTATTTTTCAAAATTAATCATATTGTCACCGCAGTAAATTCTTCGGGATCACAATATACCTTCCCTCTTGATGTAGTTACAAACGAACCGCGTGAAAAAAATGAGTCAAGTTAAAGACTTATTTAGATATTTTGATTTGATTACTTACAATTTCTGTTATGTAAAACTATATTATTGCACCATTAATAATGCAAAATTTTATTCATGTGTCTTACAGCTGGAGAAATTAAAAGGTATATATCGAATATGGTCTCTATTCTGATTGGGGAACTATCTCGCTACTTTCAGTGTTCCTTGACGGAAGAGATATGTCCAATAAAATCATTTTAGTCATAGAAAAGGTAAAAATCTATTTAAAATATGTTTAACGTCAACTTTTCATTTTTATGGGAAAATAGTCATTCCACGCCTTTGAATATTCTAGCGTACTCCCGCATGGGCTTGTCATTTATATATGTGAACTCTATAATTTTTTATAAAGTTCATCTAAAGTGACAGATACCATAGAGCCTATATTAATTAAGATGACTGAGAGGATTCATGAAGCAATGGTGAGATAGAGTTTTTATGTCCCCAAGTTTTCCGCAATCGTGAAAGTAAAATTAAGTCGGCTGTGTTTGAGGTACACTTTTTTTTCTTGCCTCAATCGGCACGTGACCAGACTGATATCAGGATGATAGACATTTGCACATAATGAAATTAGTGCGCTCTCAAAACGTGCTCGATTAATGCCTTTTTTCACCAATCAATTTCTACTATCAAATTGAATTATATTTCAATCAAAGCGAGTCAAACCAAAGAATTCTGAAATGGACACCCTTTTGCGCAAAATTGAAGCTGCCGCAAAGGAGGTTAAATGAAAAAGTAATAGAAGAATGAACTACTTGATTGGCGGTATGACTATGAAGCCAATAGAGACGGAAAAGAGGAAGCAGTATCTGTTCAGAAAAAAAAATCGATCTTATCCGAAAGTCAATAAAGAGATACGCATAAAATACACACACATATTTATGTGCCCATGTATAAGTATTTTGTTCCCCGATTCGAACAAAGTTAATCGTATCTTCGAATATTTTATAGCTTTGTCGGTAGAGTTACTTTTTCCACATTGCTTTTTGTGCGTTTCATACCGGTGATATTATTATATAGAGTCATCATGCGAGTGATTCTTCAACGGATCGTCATATAAAAATCACTAAATGAATCACAGAAATGGAAATTTTCCACAAGATAAGAAATGGGAGTGAACCTGGAGATCAATTTTCTGGACTTTATTATTGAAATCAGTGAGAACAAGCATGTCTTCTCGTTCTTCAGGAAACCCACGTACACCGATCAAGTGATCCTGTCCGATTCGGGCCACCCAATGTCCCACAAATAACCAAGTTTTAACTGTATGATCCTTAGGCTAATTTATATCCCCATGCTGAACTTCCACCATATCACGTCTAATACTTTTCTTTTTGTTCATCACTGAATGAATTTGTTCTTCGTAGATTCCACCATTTTTTATTTCCAACCATTCTTTCAAAAACTCTCAACCTCATAGTGCTCTCTTAGATCCCCAAGTCGTCGTTTATAAGAACTTAAAACGCTAGTTGCTGTACCTTAATAATTGCTATGATTTTCATAGACATGGCAAGAAATATATGATTGCGGTATACAAATTACTAATTTATTTAAAAACGATTTATTTAAGAAAATTCAGTCAATTCCAGGAAATTACGCGGGGAGCCTTAGGCAAGTATATATATATATATATATATATATATATATATATATATATATATATATATATATATATATATATATATATATATAATCGTTCACTCATTCACTCAGACCGCACAGCGGCAAATACTCACATAAATATTTATACAGAAAGGTAGAAAGAAAGTGGATAGGAACACATAAATCGGCCATCATTTCATCTTCACACCACCATTGTCTTTGTAAATTTTATGTGTTCCTATCCACTTTCTTTCTACCTTTCTGTATAAATATTTATGTGAGTATTTGCCGCTGTGCGGTCTGAGTGAATGAGTGAACGATTGTATGCCCTGAACGGGTCATTTCCTACTTGGGTTAGCGTACCCCGAAACGCCTGTTCTATATCTTTCACCACTGTCTGTGTGCTTGAGTTATTCTTTCATTTCGCCTTCTGTGTATGTCATTCTCTCTCTGCCGGTGGGTGAAAAGCTGCCCGCGCGCCATCTACTGGCCGCTCTCATGGGTCATGCCTTGGGGAGTGTTTGTTCATATAAACCCCCGCCGATTCCAGTGGTTTCTTTGTAGATTGGGTAGCTCGGTGGTCTGAGCAGTGGACGCGACATCCAAAGGTCCGTGGTTCGATTCCCGGTCCAGTCGAATTTTTTCTGCTTGGAATCGGCCATCATTTCATCCTCACACCACCATTGTCTTTGTAAATTTTATGTGTTCCTATCCACTTTCTTTCTACCTTTCTGTATAAATATAATTATATATATATATATATATATATATATTAGTTAGTAAGAGGGTAATTTTTATTGATTCAGTCAATTCCAGGAAATTACGCGGGGAGCCTTAGGCAAGTATATATATATATATATATATATATATATATATATATATATATATATATATATATATATATATATATATAATCGTTCACTCATTCACTCAGACCGCACAGCGGCAAATACTCACATAAATATTTATACAGAAAGGTATATATATAAGGTATATAGGTAATAAGGTATATAAGGTATATAGGAAAGGTATATATATATATATATATATATATATATATATATATATATATATATATATATATATATATATATATATATATATATATATATATATATATATATATATATATATATATATATATATATATATATATTTATAAATATATATATATATATATATAATTTAATAATATAATAATATTTAATAATAATAATAATATTTATATATATATATATATATATATATTTATACAGAACTATATATAACCTAACTTAGCCAATCTTCTTCGCTCCAATTCTTCGCTAGAGGGTACATCGAATGACACTCCCCGTCCCACCACACAGAGATGCAACAAACCACGGTGCAAAACGTGCAACATGTTTCGCCCCCTATCCTCGTTTCCCGAGTCCTCGAGTCCCAATACAGAGACGCCGTTCGACATCAAAGCCTCCGGCTCTTGCGACTCCCACAACTTAGTTTATGTGTTACAATGTAAACTATATCCCGGTTTTTATGTGGGCGAATGTATTACACCCCTTAATATTAGAATGAATAACCATCGGTGCACCTGTAGAGACCCATCTTCCACTTTCCCCGTCCCTACTCATGTGCGGAAACATGGCTTGTCCTTTGACAAGTGCTTTGAGGTGGCAATATTGCTCTCCCTTCCCCCGGACGCCCGACGACTCAAAATTCGTTTAAATAGAAGGATTTATTCAAACAACTAAAAAAATAGCCGTTGACACACACACAAAATCAATAAAAATTACCCTCTTACTAACTAATGACGGATGAATGGACTGATGAATCATGAAACATAAATGAGTAATCAAAGAAAACACGGAAGGACAACCTTCCGACCAAATGATGAAACAATGACAAATTAACCCTCTATATACAAAATTTACAGGCTCCGCGTCTTTCAACGACTGTCTTACGGTAAACTATCGACGGGAGATTTGTTATACAACATGGAGTCTATGCTCCGCAAAACAAATGAGAAATGAGAAAACTTTCTACACCAAGGGTAGTTGATTCCATTGGGACGGATTTGACCGGTGAATTTAGCATGGAGAACTTGAAGCACATCGCCCTGCTCGACACCAGGTGACGATTTTCGTAATTAACTGTGAGTCAAAAATCACTACACCTTTCGATGGAGGCACCCACGAATCCAGTGGGTGGGAGAGGTGACTGTAGACAACACTCAATATCTACTGAGTTGATGAAGGGAGTGGGAACGTGCCCGTGAATACTTAATCTTTGGATAAGCAGCGTATCTGCAACGGCACGATGTCGCTTCCACGGATGGGTCGTACTGTACGTCGACACCCAGCAGGGATACTCGTTTCCACTGGTTGGTGCCGACGGACGCCTCAGCACGGCTTCCACGACGTTTAGCCGGACAGCTTGGTCTTGATCGCGCTCTCCACCTCACGTAACGTTGCACTCCGGACCGAAGGTCAGTCACCAACTTCTCTCCACCAATATGCCTTTAAGAATGTTTTCCACTAAATGCTCTTCACAAGGAATGTCCCCCGCAAAAATCTCGTCCACGGTATTTATCTGGTTTACCATCGACCACCAACGCCACCTTTTTCTTACCCCAAACACAAACATCTGCCCCTCAAATATAACAGCGGTAATTCAAAAACATGGCGTGAGCCGTCTCTCCAACAAACTCGCGCGAAACGTAAGGGTGAACATAGAATAAATAAAGAACATACAACCGGTATGTCACTATATATATATATATATATATATATATATATATATATATATATATATATATATATATATATATATATATTGTGACGGATCGAGCGTTGGTCCGATGTGTTTTTGTAATTGAGTGCATTTGCCTTGTGGTACGGTGTTTCTGAGTGAGTGTCAAGGTGAATCCTGACCGGTGTGGTGTCATCGGTATATATATAATATATATATATATATATATATATATATATATATATATATATATATATAAGATATATAAGATTTTTTGGCTCTAGGAAAGAATTCGTTTGGAGCAGGCATAAGTAATTACAATTCAGGCAAAAATAATATCAATCACATAGAAAACATGACACTATTTACAAGAATCTTATCAAATCACAGCACTTGCCCACAACAAATATTACAATTCCATGCTCAATACATTGTAGCAATCACAAAGGTAGCATATTCATGAATTTAATCCAAGATATTTAACAAAATATTATCTATGACTGAGATAACAAGACAGCAAGCATTTTTTAAATCTTTCTGTCGACTTAATATTTTCCAGCGTTTGCGGAATCGAATTCCATGCAATGCATGAATTTACATAAAAAGAGTTATGATACATAGACGTTCTGTGGCAGGGTACAATTAATTTGTTTTCATTTCTGGTGTTTTTTGTTTTTTTGACCAAATTATCTTTATATGGCTGATAAATGTAAGAATGAGTTTCAGTTTTTAATAATTTGTGCATAAACACACCCATTTGCAATTTTCTTCTTTGTTCAATTTTAAGAATTTTTAATTCATAGTAATACGGTGTGATATGCTCATTAAATGCTACATCGCACTCATAACGTATTACACAGTTTTGTATTTTTTGCAGTTTGGATATCAGAGATTTTGAAATATTGGACATTACCAACGAACAGTAATCAATATGAGGGATAATTAAGGTTTTAGCTAATTTGAGTCTTAGTGGCAAAGACATCAGGTTACGAAAACGTTTCCGTTTGTACAGGTTTTTAATAACTTTATTAGAAATATGTACTATGTGTTCATCCCAGGTTAGCGTTTTATTTACAATAACACCTAAATCATTAATTTTGTCAGTGTATTCTATTTCTGAATTTTGAACTTGAATCTTGGACAGTAATTCAATGTTTACAGATTTAAGGGATTTTGCACTACCAATTATTATGCTCTTAGTCTTCTGAGAATTAAAGTTCAACAAATTATCTGACGCCCATTTACATATAGAAGATACATCTCTATTAATTAGTGCGATAGCATTTGAGATATCGTTGCGATCGCAGTCGATGTAGGTCTGCAAGTCATCGGCGTATAAATGGTACTTGCAATGGTGTATGTTATTTGGGAGATCTTGAATGTATATGACAAATAGTAATGGGCCGAGTATTGATCCTTGGGGGACACCACGTTTGACGGGAAGTGATTCAGAACGTAGATTATTCTTCCTATTCTTCCGATCATTCACCGCTTGAAAGCGTTGGGTCAAGTAAGAGCGGAACCATTGCAGCACGGAGTTAGATAATTTTAAGTTGGATAGTCACCTTAAGAGTATATCGTGGTTTACACAGTCAAATGCTCTGCTAAAATCAAAGATAACCAGTATTGTTATTTTCTGCTTATCCATTGAAAGTCTTATATCATCTGTTACTTTAATTAGAGCAGTTTGAGTACTATACCCTTTGAGAAATCCTGATTGAAAGTTATTTAGAAAATTGTTTTTAGACAGATGTTCTATCATACAATTGTGCACAAATCGTTCGAGAGGTTTTGACAAAGCGCATAATATTGCAATAGGTCGGTAGTCAGTATGTATGTGTACATACATAAGCGTGCATGAATTTAGAGTAGATAGATGTGTAGCTACACCCAACACCCGACAGAGGCTACTATAAAAATTCCGTCTAAAATGAACCGAGAGCCGTGAAATACGGGTTCTTGTCTAGCACGAGCCATGTCGTATTTAGGGACGAGGATGGAGTGAGAAATATGGCTTTAGGGTGGGAGGGGGGGAAGCAAATGAAGGGGGTGGGGGAGGAGGAGAGAGGAGGGTTGTCGGGGACAAAAAGGAGGGCGTGTGATACGGCAGGATATATATCAAGTGGGAGAAAAGAATGGGGAGGGAGTAAGGAATAAAAAATAACACAACAGTGAAGAAGGGAATGGAGGGTGAGCGTCTTAGAGGGGAGGGTCGGCAGGGAAGGAAGGAGCAGCGGCTGGCTTAGGAGGGATACTCGGAAAAGAGCATGCCTCACAAGGAAGCAAAGGCAACAATTCAACGTTCTTGGACGAATCGAGAAATTTGTGCGAGCATTGTGTAGTTTAAGAGTAGTGGTGAAAAAAACTTCCCCTTGGTAAGACTCGACAAAAATGTAAATGTTCAAATAGTCAATCCTTTTCAAGTTTTATACGTAGTGATATATTACAACCTAAGTCGGTATATTAAACATTTAGGGACCTTACCAAGAAGGATTATTTATGCTGGTAACGTAGTTCAACAAGGTCTAGCCAGATGAGGTAATATATATTTGAATAGGTATTACGTAAAGTGTTGAAACTGTAGTGGGAGTCGTTTGCCCCGGGGGTACTAGTGTTTCGAAATTTTAAGCCTTGAGTTGGCTCAAGCAGATAATTTCAAAAGCCAAAATATAGTTTTGCTTAGATTATTAGGAAAACACTTTTTAAACTTTTTTACATTTTTCGTCTACATTCTGAATGAAGTTCCATTTTCAGAACATTACCAAATGCATTTTAAATCCCTGACGCTAGACCTCGAAACGTTGGACGAAATGTAACCTATCACACGGATGAAGACCCCTGCAGATTTTATTCAGCTGATTCTACCGGCAAGTGCCATAATCTCCAACTTTTGAG
The DNA here is from genome assembly GCA_963169105.1 of Ceriagrion tenellum. Lineage (NCBI taxonomy): Eukaryota > Metazoa > Arthropoda > Insecta > Odonata > Coenagrionidae > Ceriagrion > Ceriagrion tenellum. Next base: position 142,189,633 of record OY720638.1, read on the forward strand.
TATCTCCAACCTTTACATTTTTGGCTTGAATTTTTCAAAATTCTAGAAAAAGCAATGTTGTTAAACGTTCAATACATTTCCTTTCCTTTTCACATTTATGAAGGAGACATGAGGCTCAGTAAGGTAGGACACAGAAAAGGGGAAGTGGCGGAGGGTGACGACCGCTTGCTCCGAGACATAAGGCCAGAATGGAGTCGACAGGGAGGCTTGCCAGGGTAGGCTTAACCTAAGTGACTAGAATGAATTTCGGGAGAAATTGCGATAAGAGCGGAGTCACTACTCAACCTATTCGCGCTATATTCAATGTGTCCGTCTGGCCGCCCGAGGAATCAGCTCCGTGAGCGTCGCATTCTGATGCGTTTCCATCCCGAAGGTTACGCTCGAGACCTCGAGAAACTGACGCATCGGAATCCAACAGTTTCGCCAAACCAGGCTGCTGACCACAAAAAATACTACCCGGAAAGATAAGAAACTCTGAGACAGTGTGAAACCCGGCTTGGTGCACTGGAATCAGATTTACTGCTTTCGGAAATAAAAAAAAATGTATTTATTCATAGATTTAATAAATCGAATAGTTAAATCGTAAACAAAAAAAACTAAAAACGTAAAAATCGCACGCCTTGGCATTCAAAGGAAATATTATACAACGTAATTTCATTGGAAAATCATTGATTTTGACACACAAAATTGAATATTTCGACTAAGAATAAGACTTCAAGTATATATTTTTTTTAAAGTTGCTCTATTTTCTTCTTAATTCACATTACATTGTCCCAGGTAGCTTCGTATTTATGCATAATATATAAAAAGCTAATAAATACTATTCCACTGTTAAATTCCGTTTTTAAGTTGAGCGGATGTTTTAAAAGCAACAAACTTGAAGGAATTCAAGTATTACATGCTTCTTCGCAAAACGGAGAGAACCTTATAAAGTAATGTTTTTTCATGGCGAATTCCATCTCCCTAGGTCTATCATGCTATTACATGTAATTAAAAATAGTTAATTACAAACATTGGTCAATAAACAAGGATAAAAAGATTTTCCTATTCCCCAAATTGCCTGTTCAGGCCCGTTGTCAGCAATTAAAGTAAGACCGTATAATCATCGCAGGAGAGCAATCGAGCCCTATGTTAACATGGCCATGTTTTCTTTTGAACAAAACTGCACTTCTTTGAATGAATGAGTTCAAATTTTACACCTCCTCGCTATCTTGGGGCACTCTAAAATAGCAGAATCGGAAAGGCGTACATGCGCACCAAGCTGAAAAAAATGCTTTGATTCAGGAGTGGAATCTATTTCCACGAAATTTTTGTGATGTAAAGGGAAGACTGATCGAAGATGATAAATATATCTTTTAATATAATGGGTGTTCAAATTCGCACCATTTCCCCGTAAGTGATCGAAAGGTCTCTACATTGTTTATTCATTTTGCTAGTAACTCCAATATTTTGAAAAGGAATGCTTCTGGTTATCTTTGGTGTCCTTATTGACTTTTTGCGATTTTACTATCACTAAATAAGAATGAAAATCCTCATGATCCTTGATGACTTAAGGTTCATAGATTAGACTGCTTACGTGCCCATTCATTATCCACAAATTTGAATTGTGTAGCGCATATGCTCCTGGAAACATATTGAATCGTAGTAATATTCTGCGTTCTCACTACCATCTCCTCACTGCATGAGCCACCTTACTCGCAATTTCTCAGGCTTATCACGATTTTCATCTCCCGTCAAGGTACAGATTTAGAATTTATTCGGCGGTTACAATCTGCAGGAAGAAAAACTTAGCAGTCTGTTTTATAGAGTAGTTAATCCTATCAAAATATTTCTTTCTTCCATCGTTACATCTAAGGTTTACGGAAACGATGATCTCATAAATGTAGTGAGATACCTTCCTGAAAGGAGTTGTGGATAGAGGATTTGGCAAGAGTAATATTAAATGCGCAGCTCGAACAATGAACTGTTTTGCTCGGATACGGATTGACTTTGGATTAAAAATTTACATGACCATAAATACGGATACTACAGCACTGAAATAATCGTATTTAGTACGTTTATCACCGTCAATGCATTGTTTTCAACGTTTCACTGCCTGCAATGAAAGAGATCCGTTGGCATGAATGTCTCCTAGTAGAACTAGATTAATGAAATGCTCTCCCATTTAAGTCACAGAGATTAATAAATGATTTCCTTTTGATATTATAATAGATGGCGAGATTTGGACAGCAGAAAATTTTATCATATTAAGAGGATCACAATCTGAACAGAATTGCCATTCTTACCCTTATCAGAAAATAATTCAGACAAGAGAATAGAGAATCTGATAATAATTCCGTATTACTGATCAAAGTTTTCATTTACAGGTTTCTTTCTTCATAATTAATGTATTCGTAAAAAACTACAACAACACTGAAATGAGTACGATACTCAAGCAAAATTTAGCAAAAAGGTTTTTGTATCTAATTAATTAATAATTTAATTTTGGTGAGCAGAAAGTTACTATTTCGCATGAGCTGAAGTGGAATTTTTGATTAACTTTACTGTAAAACATTATAACTTCCTGAATGACTACTATTCTATAACATTTATTATATTCTAATAACTCAATCATAAAATATAACTCACTCAATAAAATTCGATGACTTTCATATTAATTCCTCTCTCAGTATTAGCATCTTTTCAGAATTAGGGTCCTTGATGACAGGAAACATGTTCATGAAGATAGCTAATTTGTCAAAAAAATCCAAATATTTTCTCAGAGGGCAACTGAAGGCTGCTGCTTGCTGCATGCTGCTGAGCGTAAATAAGCCTCGCGATGCTTCTTCACTTCCTCCAGCCAGTCTTAGATGAAAGCGTTACCACTTTGGACTCAGCATAAAGCACGTCCCGTGAAATTCCTAACCAATCGATGAGGCTTTCAAGAAGGGTTACCTCATTAATACTAGAGCGTATTACAGCTCCAAGGTTTAATTTCATGTGAAACTCCTCCAAGAAGCCTTTCCCGAGGCTATTTTCAAATTTTTCAATCAGCGTAAATAGTTAACCACTGGTGTTGGGACTAAAGCGCTAATGTATTTAACCACCTAAGATAGAATGAAGTGAGTGAACGCTTTGAGGACTATGAGATAACGAGGTGTTTTCAAAGAGAATCAATTTTCTTCAAACTCAGAAAACCCTGAGAAAGCAAAAAAAGACCATGATTTAACACTACCATATAGTAGGTAGTCAATCTAGGCATCAATGATATTCTATTATTGTTGAAAAATGGAGCGGACTAATGCGGAATAACTTTAAATGCATGTTTCAGAGTTAGACACGCTTCCGCGACTTAAAAACAGTCTCTGTTGAAGAAGATTGGACCTCTGATTCGTTTTTCTACTGGAAAATCCAATCACATGGCTGAATCAATTTCGGCCCTCGAATTTTTTTACCCGAACGGTAACCCTTTTACCATGACAATCTTATCCTCTCACCCTCGAAAAAAGAAATCACTTCAAAAGGGTTGGAAGAGGACATTGTGGGGTATCGGACTTCATGAGACAAGTTGGGCGGACGCAATTCGGATGTCTCATTACTTCTTTCTCCCCTCCACTATGCTTTTTCACTTCAATCTCGGCTAAAACTCGACGATCTCGGGCAATCGACACGGTCCGCTCATCTGTGAGATATCCCTCCGTGTGCAGTGCGGAGAACGAGGTCGGCAAACGACGGCGGATTCAACTCGGGGAGGAAGTCTTTCAGAGGTTGGCGGCTCCATCTTCCATTCCGTCTGCAACCTTTCCAACGGTTCCGCGCTGTCTTTATAGTAGTAGTAAAACATAGAAGCATTTGCGCTAATGACCCTTTTCGGTGGTCGAGTCAATTCCATAGAAACTGGCTCCACATGGGTGAAAAAGGTAGACTCCTCATCCAAAAGTCGGGATTTCCGCCGTCTAAAACTTTTATTGCCAATTTATAAATGCTCACTCTGCTACTGAAATCAACTCTACCTATATTTATAAAGAAGAAAAGAATTTTTTCATCAAGTGGCCGAAAGAATGAAGTTTTTAATACATCGTGCTTCTTTATATTTTGTGTCCACGTGAGCGTGAGCACCTACTGCATCTCATCAAATCATCCTCATCTGTGTAACTTGCATACTTTATTCATTCATTATTTTTTTTGCCGACGACTCGCCTTGCCTCTGACGGCGAGTTCTCCCGCCGTTCGGGTGATTGTCTGGTCGGACACGGCGGCCGGGAGCCAATAAGAATGCCTCGCTGCCACTTCGAATTTAGCTGTCTGCACTTCTTCAACTGCTTTATCTATTTCCACTTCTTCATCTACCATGCCATCTACAAACCCTGCTTCTCCTAGGAAGACGAAAGATGCTCCACCCATCCGATACATACAGCTCTTAAACTCTCCGGACCACACCTCCGAGAAACAGCCTCCCAGCACTGTGCTGCGTCGGGAGCATTGATTTCTCGTCACGTCAGCTAGTCTCTCCTGTGCTCTCCCAATACCCAATTACCCTCAGTAATAACACGTCGTTAATTACGATTGGCTTTGTCTCTCGCCCAATTCCACCTGCTGTTAGCTTATACCATTTGGACCCGCAGGAATCCATCAAACCCCTGCTCACGCCGGTGACCTTGAAAAAGAGCTCATTCAACTTGCACATAACCACGAGAAGCGATCTTGCCCCCCTCCACCCGCTGCTTTTATTGCCCCATCCTGCGATTCACGGGACGCATCCCCCTCTCTACACCCTCCTCCTGCTCCTCTCTGGAGGACACACAAAACCTCCACCCCACCCCCAGTGCCACCACCAATACTCGTTCAGTCAGTCGCAAGTCCGAGCGCTGACGCCGGGCATGTCGCAAGGCCCTCAGAGCGAGCGTGTTTACTTCGCAGACGGAAAAACCGTCTCCGCATTTCAGACAAAAAAATTACTCTCCTTGCATTAGGGCCCAACAAAAATGGGAATAATACTCCCCGCAGTGCCTGACTCCTTCATTCATACATAGGTGATCAAAATAGGGGAGAACCTTGGTGGTGGTGGAAACGTCACTCGTGCTACGCGTTTTCCTCACCAAAGAATGTCTATTTACTTGAAAACAGTGGGCTGAGGGCAAACATTTCTAGTGCATCATGGAAGCATTACTACCAATAGTGCCTGGGTAGAGGCAAGGCGGACGATCACTAAAACCGAAAAACTGATACTCTCAAATGTTCCTCCGATAGTTTCCGATTGTGGCCAAGCAGAAATATTAAGTCAAGTCATAAGAGTAGTGTCAAATTTTTATCGTCTTTCCCTAAATAATATAATGTAAGGCTTCAACCGCGTTAAAGGAGGCGGTTGATCGTTAGGCGTGATGGCATAGTCCTTCCCAATTCATTTTTGGAGGAGATCGGTGACACTAAACACAAAATCTTTCTTCAAATCAACGACCAGAAATGCAATTCTTGTAAAGAGCATGGCCACAATGCCAAGGATTGCCCCCGCATTGTTTTCCACAGAAGAAACGTGAGGAACTGTTGCCTGAATCTTACGGGAACGATGACTGAGGGTGGGAGAATTGGTCGGTGGGGGGTACCGAGGCGGAAGGACCCAATTTTTGACCACAATTGGTCCGTTTTGACCATCCATTGGTCCCGAGGATCCCGAGCCGATGAAGTACTCCGGCAGACCGCACGATACTGACCGTTAAAGGGAGTCGGGGGATACCCAATCCCATTTTTTGGGCAACGGTCTCCTCCGGTTCTCATCATATGTGCGGTAAGTTTTCGCGTAAGTGAGACTAACGGCGACTCATCTTAAGTTGTTGGGGGAACCCAACAGATACGAGGACTGGGAGGAGGCGGGGGTCGATTGTCGTCCTTTTGACATCAATCCGCCTCATGGTGTCGGCCTCGCAGGGGTTGTGGTTCGCTAACCTTCCCTTCCCTTTCCCTTACCCTTTTCCCACTACCCCCATGCTCGGCGATAAGCGAACGCTTCAGGCCGAGAGGGAGGTTTTTAGCCCGCGGGGTGACCCGAAGAATCTGAGGGTGAGAGAAACCCTACCTCCTCCTCAGCCACCTCCCCTCCCTTCCGTATCCTCTCAGGGTGATGTGCCGCTAGCGTCCACTACCATGGATGATCCCTCTCCGCTGCCATCACCCCTACATCACCCTCGGGCACTGCACCTCCCTTTCAGGAAAGCACGAACATCCTCCCGCCTGTCACTGATCCCTTGCTGTCCACCTCTAAATTTGAAGTCATTGCCGATGATTCACCCGGCGAATCACAAGAAAAGCACATTGACACTCAATTCATTTCCTCACTATCTCTCCTTTTGAATGCAGAAGATCTCAATGACGACCCGTTTCCTGGTTCTTCTGTATTAACTGAGAGGACACGTAAAAGGAAGAAGCCGTCCGAGCAGGAGAACACCAGAGACCTCGCCGAATCCACCTAAACCTCCATTCAAAAAGTACTCTAAAATGCTTTACATCTGAAACCTAACCCAGAATCTTTCTTTCTTGATGACACCTAAGGCCTCCCAAGGAATGCATCCAGACCTCCCACAGCTAACCTTCTGGAATATATTGAATCAGAAAGACGATTTTGCGACTATCATAATAAATTGATTTGTTGACGACAGGTATCAACGCCAAGGTGGCATCGAAACTCTGCCAATACAATAAGATATTTTTATAAACAAATTCGAAGGCAAATCTAGAATGTAATTTCAAAGCTCCGCTAGAATAATCTAAATCGTCCACACGCGAACTTTTGCCGATCAATTCGTGCAATGGTCATTCTTCCACCACTGGCAACACCAACGATCAAGTTCCGACGCACATCTAAGTACAAATAAACATAACGCGGGAGCCGGAAAACAATTTATTAGCCTCAATCCCCGGATGGGGAGAAAAAAATCACCAGGGGAAATTTTTCCTCATATTTCCCCGAACGCTTCGAAAGAAAGCAGGCGGATTGCGGGGTCGCATTCCCAGGAGAGAGTCACGGAATGACACTCAAACACAGGCACTGCCACACACACTCACGCTTGTGTGAAGGATGGTAATGCATGCCTAGGTCACGGTTGATGGTGGGCACACTGGGTCCATAAATCCTCGAGTTCGCGTAAAACTCGTTAAGTTGGGGGAAATCCATCACAAAACGCGGGAAAAACGGTCGGAACGCTCTTCAGCGTCTGGCGCGCTTGGCGACTTCTTGCGACGCGACCGTATCGGCAGGAACACTTGTTCAGCGAGAAGTGGTCAAAGAGACGGGCGGCAGCAAAATTTTATAACTATGATAGTGTTCAGCCGGGAGTTTCACTTTTTTGATGCCGGAAAGAAACACGAGGGATCGTCCCTGTGTCTCGAAAGATACGGCGAAAATTTGGTAAGTATTTAGGCCGAAAATGTATAGCCTGCATTGTTGGTATCAATAACAGCTCTCGCTTAAGTTTGTAATGCATTTAGAAACAAAATTTCTAAAAGGTACGAGCAATTAGGACATAATTTGGAAGTTGGAAAATAGTTGTGGGCGTGCATCGTGAGTATCGAAAGAAGCAGAAATGGAGGAACACGCAAAATATTTATTTCCCATATGTGAGTAGTGTTCACGGAAAACAAATTTATAACCAGCCTTTATGAAAAGTTGATGTACATATGCTACAGCGCTGGCAATGTATACCACTGTCAAAATGTAAATGAATTTTTTAAAGTCACGAACTCGATGAATTTGCATCATGGCACGATATCGCGTCTCTGGTATACTTGCTCATCAAGAGCAAGGATGATATCATAACACTTCATTGTCTTCCATTAGGGAGAATAAAAGCGACCATTTTCGTCATAATTAGTTAAACTAATTGATATTCATTCGGAAGTACCCCCTGACTGAATAACTGACCGCGATACCTTACGGAGACCTCAACTGCCGGCTCTCCAATGATTTAATGTTTTGTGAAGCCTTGCTAACGTAAATTTTCATTAAACATAATATTAAAAAGATTCAAGCGATCTTGGATGAACTTATAAGTGCATGGATGGCTATAATGAAGCGCGATTCTCTTCAAAGTTGGTAAAACTTAAGTAAGTTCAATTTCGTTTTCTATTTACTACATCCTCATTAGAATATGCCGTAGTACATACACCGAAACCCGGTGATTAATTTAAGTTTTTAATTTTTAAGGAAAAATATTGAATCTTTTTATCCACCTTCAAGAAGATAATTTTCACATCAAAAAGACAATAAGAAGAAATATTTCCGTGAAAAGTCGCTTGCTTGCAAAATTCAACAAATTTTACTTTTAAAAAATATTCAATCGTGCATAGTTAAGAAAAATAAATAAACTCACTAACTTGAGGTCAGTATTGAAACAATGACTTCAGGTATTATAGAGTTTTGAGTTTGAACAACTGTAACAAGTTGTGATTGTGGATTAATAAGCAGGATGGACAGTCTCAATGAAATAATATCAGATAAGGATTGTAAAAACATTTCTGAACCCTCTGGCAATTTAACTCTATCCCTGGGTGCAACTTTCCCAACGCGACAAGTGAGACTCAATCGACGTTGAGAACATATGACTTGTAATAGGCACATTATGCATCAGTGAATCACCTCATCTATTACATTTCAGATCACATATCGCTCTACATTACATATCGATCGGGGAAATTCACTAATGTGCTCTTCACAACAAATTTACCTTTTTATAATCCTTCCATATTCAACCATTCAGGTGACGGTGAAAATTCTTTCATGGTGTCGATGACGATTAAGATTTTTTTACTACTGCCATACGTCGGACCGGAAAGAAAATAAATCAGGCCAAGTAGGAGAGCGAACGGCATTCACAAAAAAGAATGCTGCGGAGAAAAGCTAGATGATATCCACTCCCAACTCTTATTTGGCGGCACGGTAGCAACAGGAGTTCTCTTCCAGCCGAGACACGATTTCAAGAGCGGGTGCCCCGGGGAAGGTAAAGCATTCAATGGAGTGGCAATTCGCGAGTACAAAAGGATGCCTCGCAACCGAGCAGTGTGCGCTTAACCTATTACATTACTCTAGCTGCAAAGGAAGAGCTGGGGTTCCCATCTCTGCGTCCGGGGCAGTGGTGACACAAACACCATTGACTTCGACCCTTCCAGCCTTTCAGAGCCACGGGAGGCCTCACAACGAGTGCACGCGGCTCTATGAGCGAACTGGAAAATATCACGGGCGAAAAATAATCCGAGCAATTATTTTTTCAAGTTATACTCGCATTTTATTTCACTCAGGACAGTACAGACCTGTTGAAATTGAATGTCATTGTAATTTGGTTTTCAATATTTTTTACAGCGGCAAAAAGAAACGAAAATTCGCTTCTGTTAACTTTGTGGTGATATATTTGATAGCCTCATGTTATGGAAACAATGAAGAGCAATCCCTTATCCTTTCATATGCATATCATATGCATATTTCCCCTACGAACAAGCACGATAACAAGGCCCATCATTTGTCCTGATTCCACCAAGGAAGCGAAAATTCTTTCTATATACCATTTGAGGCGCTCAATTCCTCAATTCTACCATCAATGTTGACACTAGAAGAGATTTATGTCCCCAAAAAGTCATTAATAATGGAATGATTCCGTGCAGTACAAAACACACGCTCTTTGCTCGTAGGTATGCATGAAATATTCAACATATTGAGTCCGTAAAGACATTATACTTTAACGCAACATAGGTGGTAGGTATGGAAATGGTGTTTTTAGAGCAATCGTGAGTTTGTAATTTGACAGAAGTCATTGAATTGGCTACACATTAATGAAGAAATTTCATTACAATAAGGGGGAATTCTGCCTAAATATACTTGCCTGCTTTTGTTTTTCAAGTACTTCTACAGCCTCTTCAATGAACGGATTTCATAATTGCGAATTTATTGATGTAATACATGGTTACGGGATATTTAAATCCTATATTTTTAAAACCTGAGAGTCAGGTAAAATGTTTTGACGCCAGACTAACTAGGGAGTTCCGAAGTAGAGTTCAGACATCTCGCAATCGCTCATGGTACAACAAAAATTAGAAATTAACATGATAAGCTATTTGCTTGCTTCTCAAGCATCCATTTTATTCAGTGAATTGCTTCCGTAAAGAGCTGTTGTATGAAGATGTCGCGTTGCCAGTTTGCGCATGCTCTCAAAACTCTCTTTATATTACCTTCAAATTTAGAAATAAATCTTAAAAATAAATAGCGGACATGAGAAGTTATTCTTTAAAACTAGTTCTAATAATCGCATCAGATATTATCTACCTGATCTTGACGGTTATAAAGTTATTGCTGAGTTAAAACTTTACCGGAAAGTATTTGCGTTTTGAGACTGCATGAGCGTACATTTGATGAAAATCCCAAGAATTACCTCACTTGGGTTGATCTAAATAAAATTCATTCGAAATTATTGTTTCAATGCAACGTAGAAAAGAGACTTACGATTATTTTCCATTCCAATTGACCGTGATCACGCTTTAAATAGCGCTTACTCTTGTTAGGTAGTCGGTCAAAATCTTCATTCATGAAAAATCCAGTTATTAGAGGAAATATAAATGACAAATATACGGCAAAACGAGTCTCCACAGTCAGGAAAGGGCGTTGTACCAACGCTGCGCAAGGCCCTCTTTGTCATTACAAGAAATAAGAAGTAGGCACAAATTTTCTCTGAATGCGTCGTATTCTATATACATCTACATCTACGTCTACATAATACCCCGCGAGCCGCCCGCATGGGCGTGTGGCAGGGAGTGTTCGGTCACCAGCCGTGTAAAGGTGTAAGTTTTTTGGAGATGAAATGGTGACATGAATTATAGGAGTGTATTTAGTGAGCTTAATTTTTATTGTGATCGTTTATTGTTCGCGGAAAGACGAATTTTTGTACCTATCTGTTTGGCAGAGTATCTCTCTTCTTTTACCGCATCTGTCAGACCTAGAGATGTAGTGAGGAGTCATGATAATATTCTCTATGTCGCTCTGAAAAATATCAGTTCTGAATTTATCAAGCAACCTAAGCCTATCGTGTAGTCTCCGAGACTCTAGGGGCTTCCACCTTAATCCCTCGTTAAACGCTCGTAGCAGTTTTTAACGAAGCGTGCTGCTTTCCTTTGTATTTTATAATTCTTTTTGTTAAATCTATTTGCCCAGGGTCCCAAATGCTCGCGGCGTATTCGAGGTGTGGCCTAACCAGAGCGAAGTAGCATCTCTCTTTGACTTTTTTATCCGAGGACCTTCCTCTTATACGTTTAGATCTATGTCCAGTGGGCGGCGGGTTGGTGTTTAATTTAAATGGGGGTTCACATGCACGCGTTCTACGCGAAACTAAGCGTAGCCTCTCGCGCGCAGCCAATCAGGTGCTTCGCCTCTAACGCGTGGATTCGCGCGAGCGAAGTTGAGTTTTGCTCAACTTACTACGCGCGCGACGCGCCAGACGCGTGAAACAAATGGCGGACATGTGCAGTCGTTAGTATTTACTTTGACGATTTAATTAGATATATTAGCCTGAACAAAAGATATGTACATTTCTGTGTATCATCGCTACAGTGCTTGATACGAGCCAGTTGTATTGCGGGCACATTAAGAACTTAATGGACTAATTTCGTTGCATAAACATCCCAGGCGACTTTGGTACACCTTCCAAATATTCATCATAATTTACGATTCCCGGGCCATATCCATGCCCAGAGCAAGAAGTGGGGTCGGAAATGAGCTATTTTTAATTGTCTTTAGTGCAAATCTTACCTTCAAGGAATGTTTACTGAGCAATGTGCGTCAAAAACTCTTCAAGACGGTGACATACAATATGCGGCTATATCCAGAGTACAAGATGTAATATAATGTTTTCCGCTTACAAGGTAAAGCTTAGGTTGGCCCGGTTGGTAGCGCACACGCCTCCGGTAACCAAGTTCGCAGGATCAATTCCAAGTTCGCTCATTTTTTTCCTGACCCTACTATAACGTTATTTACAACGACATCTGAATATTTTTATTGAAGATTTCTGAGGAAATTTTTTCGACCTCTATTTTCGAATAAATTTCTAAATCTTCTTTCTGCCAGCGAGATAATTAGAGATTGGACAATGAGAGGTAAGTTCCAAACTGAGGGGAGGGATGGATCTCGATGCTAGGTCAGAAAAATGACATTAACGCTGTTGTAGCCAATCGCCTGCATTGTAATTTACATTTCTTAATTTTGAAAGAGATACGCAGTTCTCCACTTGTGCCCGTGAAATAGCTACAATGTAAGCCATACGTACTCGGAGTTCTAGCTTTCTAGAGTTCTAGTTTGTCATGTGGCCAGCACCAATTCATTATTTTAACAGAAACTGCACATACCTGCATAACAATATGTTTGCCGTCAATCGCCCCGATGCAATTTGGGAAATTCCAACTCTCTCAAAATTGTGAAGATATCCTCCTCCAGTTCCCCACGGAGGGAACAGGAAAGACTTAATCCTTCAGAGCTATCTATATTGCCTCGGAAGTTTCATGTACGATCTTTCTCATGGTTGATTTACTAATTCTATACTGATAGCATAGACTTATAACGCTATCTCCGGGAGCTAAATACATAAAATTCATTACAGATTCGGGCTGTATAAATTCAGGCATACTTCTGCTGCAATTGGAATTATATTTTTAAGCACAAGCCCCCATAAAAGTACAAGCAGATGATAGTAAAAAGAGGTATAATTACCTCAAAGTGGAACTGAAACGTTTTCCAGGCGATATTAATTCTCTCGCCCATGATGACTTAACGATAGAAGGACCAATAAGTCTTAATAAACTGTCAAATATTTCAACTGACATACTACAGTAATTAAAAAACAGATCTGTGTCTGGAAGTATCATTTCTTGTAGAAGATGGTGGAAATCGCCTTGGTTTCTCCTTTCTTGGAAAATTGGACGGATCCACCACCTTCTGCGGGCAAACCGTCTTCTCCTTGAGAAGAGGGCTAATGTAGCATTGAACCGCCAACGCATCTGAATTGGATCAAGAGGCAGTTTAACATCCATTCTATTATCGAAACAAGCGGTCTCACTTCGTTGAAAATTAGCTTCAACGAGCAATGATGTACATGGAGTTCAACGGTATGCACGCAGATCTTCTATTTTTCAAATCTTCCGCTATCCGCCGCTACGTGTCGCCATGTGCAGTTGACGCGTAGCACGACGTCGACAACGCTTGCATGTGAACCTTTCGCACAGTTTCGCACGAAACTGCGCGCACGCGCCGCGTGAAACGCTTGAATGTGAACGGGCCTTTAACTGTCATCCCCTCGGTTATCAACGGAATATCTGAGTACGAGCGTAGTCACTTCTAATACATGCGTTCTGCGCTCTCAGGACCGAGAGAAGAAACATCTGCAACGATTCATGCAGGTTCAGAAAATGAGCGACACCAGACAGAGTGGTGAAGAAGGAGGTCGAAAACAGTTAGGCCAGTCAAAACACAAAGTTGGCGACATGAATCTCAGAATTTGTTAATTTATTTATTGCATGACAAAATATGTGACGCAGTGATAATGGCTTTAATAAATGTCGGTTTTGCCAGCACACAAAAGCCTCTGATTTTCACAAAATTAATAATACAATGACATATTTCATAGTTTATATAATCATAATGAAAGTGGTACCGTGAGTGAGATCTTTAGAGAATCTTCGGGCTCAAAATTAAGGAGGTTTTCGTTAACGCCGGCCTCGCAAGGAAAATTCATTACCTATTGATATTAAATAAACAAAAATTTTATATGGAACGAAAAATTTCTACATAACATTACTAAGAGTTTCCAGTGGTTTGGTAAATAGTAATGGATTTACTTTGATCTAAAATCATGTTTTTAGATTTTTCGAGCTTTTTATCATTAATTTGAGTACTTTTAAAAAGACTTTCAATACATTGGTGGGTTATAGTTCTGATGAAAATGTCAAGATAGTTCAGCAAAAATGATGAATGAAATCATATCACAGCATTACTTTCCTCATTTTCCCATTTTATCTGGGGGAGAAGCACCAATCCAGTAAAAAACACGGGTATCGGGACTGAAGGTGTGAAAAAGGTATCAGTATTATCTTTTTATTCCCTGTCTTTCCTACATCTCTGTAATCGAACTTGTGAAGGAATGCATTGAAGTGAACTCCATTGAGAGTAATAACTACATTATACATGAACGAAGCTAACTATATACACATCAGTCCTTGTATGTCTCAATTCTTCTCCATGTCAAAACGATATTTATTCAGCATTTCTGTAAGTTCTATGCATTCAGTTTATCCACGCGCAGGAAGAAAATGAAAGATAGCGATTACGTTTCCACGAGTCCGATGGTAAAAGCCAAAATAATGTGTGCAAATTAATTCGGGCTAGAAAGGACTTGGTAATTGACGAGTGACGAAGTGCAATTTATGTCGCAGTAATGTGGCGCGAAGAAGCATTGTCACGGGAAATATATCACGTGGTCATTCCTCATTCAGTCGAGCTATTAGTGCTATTAGCCTGAAGTTCATTTTCACGTCCGGGTTGAGAGAGGAGTGTCAGGGCACAAAATGGTCCCGGACCAGCAGAAAAGCATGGATAGAGATAAAGAGAACACGGCCGAAATACGCGTACCGCAAATTCTCTCGAAGATAGACGGGGCAGACGATTAAGACGTTTTGGTTGCAAAACCAGAGAGGGCCATTCTTTCTCAGAGTTTTTGGTCTCCTCCACCACTTATTTCGATATGATCCGCACTTACATTTACAATGCGCACCGGTTTCGCAGTTAAGGCTACGCGTCCGCTGTTGGTAAGCATTTCAAGGGCGCTGGTACACGCTGCGAGCCTAAGAACAGACACGAAAGATATTGTAACATCAACAAGTGAAGCTAAATTTTGCTAAAAAAAATGGCTGTTTAATACTGAGGATATTTCTCATTTATTATGGAAACAAGTGTGAATATGTAACAGTAATACTTATTCCTTTTGAGCATATAATTGCCAATTTTTTTGTCAAAATGTAAGTTTTCTTTTACTGTAAAACATGTATGTAATTATGTAGTATTACCAGCTGGGAGTCAACATGCAAAAAATATTTGTTTTCTCTTCTTCTTTTTAATTTGTCAACACGCCATCAAAGATATGACAACTGTTAATAGATGATAGAGTCGTTAACCCCAAAGCGGGTATTCCCAATGGAGTACCTATATTTCAGGCATTTTTGTTGTTGTTTATTTATGTAATAACCCATGTACAACTTGTTGTCATTGAATAAATTTCTTATTACTTGCACCTAGATGGCGCCCAAAGACCGAACTTCGTCTCTCCCGGACGGCATGCTTGGCGCGGAAGTAAAAACGTCAAAACGAAGAGTGAAGCCCTCCACAACCGATATATTAACAACAATACTAATTGTGTGTGTTTTTACCTACTGTCTTCATGAATGCTTGCGTGAAGAATGAAAATTCGATTTGGATGAAATGAGAGGGGAATCACCGCCGTATGGCGACCGGGAAGGGACCGGTTCAGGAAACAGTCGTGCATTTAATTTTCGGCCTTGTAGATATTTCACAATGCAAGCGCCTCCAGCACTTTACTTTCATTCTAAACGGTTACTGTTGTATTAGGGGAGATTGAGTTTTCACCGACTAGGATAATAAACAACACCACCTGACTGTCTTGACCTGGCTGAGTGAGTTTATCTAAACACTTCCAGACTTTCTCGGCTATTCACGTATACCGTTGAGTCAATCGTGAGTGAAAGAAAATCGAGTCGATTGATTTTAGCAAATAATATGACCTTGAGCAAACCGGCAACAATCACTGGCTGAGCCTAATAGCGTAAGACATGCGTAGCGCAGGCGCGATTTTTTTATTGTTCCAGTTGCCAATTCTAAGGAGTGTGCGCAATGGCTCGGCTCTCTGCACATGTAAAATATAATTTCTCGATTCAAGATGACTTTTTGACTGATATTTTGAGAATTTTACGCAAAAACCGAAGCAATTTCCTCGAATTTAAGTAATGACCTCATAGCTAAGTGAACCTCCTCCGGTGGCGCATCTCGGGTGATCACACCAAGTATGAGATCACACCAACTATGCATGCTTTACCGGTTGTAAAGTGTTCACATGATTAGTCTCGTTAGTCGTAAAAAGATTCAGTTTCGTCAATGATATACGTTTAAATTAAGAGTAAAGACTATAGAGGACTTAGTTCACCGCCTGGGTGATGAAATCGGCAGAGTGGTAAGATAACTGGGAAGAGTCATTGACTCATAGGATACCTATAATGGAAGGGTGAAAAAGTGTAATGAAAGGGTCGGTGAATTTTCTATTATGGGGTGTAGCGCTGCATGGCGCTGAAATATTGACTCAGGGAAAAGACTATGAGAGTGAATTAGGGGTGTTTGAGATAAAAGTGAGAGAAAGGGTGGGAGAAGGAACGATTGACGAAAAGGGAGATACATTTGTGTTCTCCGCATGATGAGGGAGGGGGGGAAGCGCCTGGAAGAAATTAGGAGGTGGCATAATAAGTGGATGGAGCAGGTAATGAGAGTGGAAGGGGGGGACCACGCTAGAGGGGAGAAGGCCGGGTAAGCGGAGGGAAGGAGAAGAGGGAGGTATAAGGCGTGGAACCAAGAGGGTTGTGGTATATGTCGAGCCGAGGACAGAAATGGCGTCAGAAAGTTGATCATGAAAAGTTAAACAATTTTTACGAATAAGCAGGATTCTTTGAGAATTTCCAGTGGATGGATTAAGGGTTTCCTTGTCGATGTTTTGAGCACATTACTTTCTTATTTTAATTGTCTAATTTTGATTTCTCGAAAACAACCGAGAAAACCGTTTAAATCGGTTATAATAATATGAAACAATGGAGGTACACAAGCACCAACCTGGGTGGAGTTAAGTCCACTCGGGTGGAACTCGAACCTAGGATAATGTGGTCTCGTCCACCCGACGAGGACTCGGGTGGGACTCGAACCTAGGACAACCTCTGGTAGGCTAGGCCAACTACAAATGATGAGTGCTGCAAGCAATTAGAAACGCCGTAGAGGAAACCTTCGCTCAGTGGAAATCCATGGAAAATCCTGTAATCTCATCTGAGCAACGTTGCAAAACTGAACTCTTGTAATATAATAACATCATGCCCACCTGCACCTGATTTAATCGGCAGGCCTCCTCCAAGTATAGAAATGTGCCAAGTATAGCAATATGCCAGTATAGTCAAGTCCAATTTTTCGGTATGCCTATTTACATTGTATATACTAAAGGTCATCTACAGCCGGAATTATGTGAAAAGTTATCGGTTTATTAGACTGTAAAAAGACATTTAGGCTAAGGCGCTACAAGGAATTATCATAGATACAAGGTGAAATGAATACACACAGCGTGAGTTCCATAGACACTCTTGGCTATGGTTTGGTAAGCTAGGAGTGTTGTACAGTCCTCAGTTCAAAGGATGGAATAGTTAGACATAGTTGAAACTTCGCTATGTTAGGCAGGTAATTGTATAGATGAAGGATGGATGAGGGAGTTTTTATGGAAACTTCTATTTTCATTTCTATTAGGATCATTGAGAGTGACGGAATATCTAGTGTTCAGTAGTTGGAGAGGCTGCATGAATGTACCTTATTCTTGCCCGCGTAAATGAAAGCAACAATGTCTCCCAACAATGAAATAAACACGACATCGGCGCAAGATAAGCAGCCGAACGCACACAGCCCGTCGCGAAAGCGCGACACTATACCCTGCGGTATGTCGAGCAGCAAATGTGACGTGAACGGGACAGGGTGGGGTGAGAGGAAAGAAAACGAGGAGCGAAATAATTACGGACAATGGAATTCTCTCTGCAGGGCGCGTGCGTCACCGGAATGCATTCGCCGCGGCAAAATAACCCGGCCTCGCCTCGCTTCTTGCGCCTTGAAAGAGGGTGAGCAGAGTGTGGCCGGATGCGAGCTGTGAGCCGTGGGTCAGCCGAAGCGACGCCCGTCGACGACACGCACACCCCCGTCTTCTTAAAAGCCACCCCGACACCCGTGTCTTCTTCACTTTAATTTGGAGATTCCTGACCCACCGTGAGGGAGAGCAAAGCAGTCTCGAGACATCCACACTCTTCCCCCGACCTCCAAGCACACGTTACCCGGCATGCCTCGGGCAGCTTTTTTCCCTCCTCCAGGAGTGGGTGGTGCGGGTCTCTGTTTCAGGGCGGTCTTCGGCTTCGGCCGTCGGCGGCGCCCGTGCATGTTCCACTGGGTTTGTGGAGGGGGCGGTGGAGGCGGAGGGCGGAGTGGGGCCGGGAAGTGACAGCACGGCGAGAGGCGGGGGTGAAGCAGGCTTTGGGTGAGGATCCCTAAAAAAGCAGAACCCTAACGCGAGCCCTGAGTTACCGCTCCGGATAAAAGTGGATAAAAGGAGGGGCGGATCCGCTGTGGAAGGAAATAGTGGGAGCCACTTAGTCCGCGACATCCTTGGCTGAGCCGCGATGGTAGTTCTTTGGGGCGGGGCCGTCCGGAGGGGTTAAATTGGCGCCCAAAAAGCCAGCTGGCAACCCTTTACAAGCGTAGACCCTCGCACATGAGTTGTAGAGCTTCGCTGGAAGCCGAATGGGTACCAAAAAATGTATTAGATATCGCAAAACTAGGCTGCCACCAATTTATTCCAAAGAGTGAATAAAAAAATTCCAAAAGCCAAAATTTTTACCAGATTCAGAAGTATTGTTTCCAAAAAACGTTTTAATGAATTACAATGAGCTTTGATATATTTATCCGAATGCATCAACACCACCTTTGGATATATCGCAAAAGACAACGAAGAACGCAGTGTTTCATTAAGTAATTACTGTGGAACATTAGGACTAAGACTCATTGATTATAAAGACCAATTTACACTATTTCTCGCATAAAAACAACCCAATATTGTACCAAGGAAAGGGCCGATGCAACGATTTGCGTTATCATTCAAAGTATTACTCAAAGTAAATATCAACGACATGAAATTAATTCAGGCTCTGACTCTGTGAAAGTTCAGACTGATTCAGACTCTGTGAAAGCTATCGATATTCATAGTGAGCTAAAATTAAGAAATTTCACCGCTTTCACACAAAATAAAGCTATCCTACCTATGTTCTGACAATTTGATCGTAACAATAGTCCAAGCCAAGTCAAATTGCGTGGTATGTATATATAGTCTATAAAAGTATGAAAATAATCGAACGCTATAATTTGATTTCTTCACGAAGAGTCTATTATAAAATTAACCTACGTTAATTATAGGAGTCATGATTTTATATCGGGTGTTTCCATGTTTTTTTTTACATTTTTGAGTTCAAATTATGATTTTCAATTAATTAATATTTGCTGCTATTTAATATGATTATATTAAATCGCAACGCTTTTGAAATCATCATCGTCAAAGCATGCTTTCGGTTCTCTAATAGCACGCTCTGTGCAGACAAGTGTCGCGTAGTTGTGCGATACCCTTAATTTCCGAGACTCCTGCCAGTGAACGGGGTTTTTCCCTCGGGGCAGTGGCTCGGGAGACGCCGGGAAGAGGCTTTACACTTCCCCTGCCACCAGAATGCCTCTAGTTACTCCCCAAAATTTCTTACTTGCCTCCTAACTCCAACTCACTCCACCAACCCGGCACTTATAACCAGGCTTCCTTTAGCGCGGAGAGGGGGATGACACGAGCCACGAATGCAAGTCGTAAATTCCCCCGGCGACTGTGTCGCACTGAGGAATGACGGGAGAGTGTAAGGATAAAGCGAAGGTCTGTACAGGGTTATTCATCATTACCTCCGGGGTTTTGACGGTTAGTTATTCAGTAACTACGACGGAAAAGGATCATATTAGATTAATTGATCTTAATCTTTGTATCCGTGATGATCGGCATCACATAGTTTCAGATTTAGTGTTGCAAGGGTAGTATTATTATAAAAAACCCTGTCGATAAAAAACTTTTCATTTCAACCCACAATTCGCACTATTTGAGTCAGTTGTGACGGTGCAGCGAATATTTTGTACGTAAGAGCCAAGAGAAACACCTATAGATAAGGCAATAATGTGTGTTTTCAAAAATTCAAGATTTATGGCTCCGAGTGGATTGTTTAAAAACAAGATATCTGGGCCTAACAGTTGAGTATTTGAGCCTTGTACGGGAATCATTTGACAGCCTAAGAAAAGCACCTTCCGAGCAAGAAGATATTTTTATATTTTGAAGCTAATAGTATAAGATTTTCTTAAGGGGGAGCATTAAGAATCCTATCTTTTAGTCCACATTGCCACGTCATTTAGCACAAGAACAAGAAAGAGTGAAAAATAGGGGACACATTGATAACATGTAATTTACTTAAACAACTAGGAATGATTCTAATTGTACTGGTATACTATATTTTATCGTCTGCATCTAAATACTAACCTTCGAGCCTCCCCATTGTTACGTGCAAGAGGAGTTGGTACACCAGCCATAAAATGAGAGAGAATAGGGAAAATGTGGGCCTTAGGAGAGAGATAAATTGTATGTCAACAATTTATCTTATATTAATATCACAGGGTTTTTGATATAATCACTAATGGTGCCTGAAAAGAAGAAATTCTTGCACCTCTCAGTTCGGCAGAGAATATCTCTCATTTTATTTCTTCAATCAGTTCTATATATATTTATGTAGAAAACGCGATGTCAAATAATATCCTCCATAAAATACTGGACATAATGATTCTGTATCTGATGTAGTTACTAAACAACTCACCGTCGTTACCGTGGAGATTATTATGAATCACCCTGTAAATACATGCATACGAGTAAGGGGGTGATAAGACAAGTTTTTGGGCTGAGAAAGCGAAAAATGTGCAGATCTCAAATTCCCCCCATGTCCCCTTTAGTTTGGGAAGAGTATCACCCGACGGCAATGAGGGAGGAAACAAGAAATGGAGACGAGGAGAGGGCGTCCCAAATGCAACCGGGGCGGAAGAGACGTTTTTTGCACCGCTGCACCCTGGGTGACAATGCCGCCGATGAGCACGCGAGGAACGAAGCAAAAAGACACAACCACACGAGGGGAGTGGAAGGAGGGAGAGTGGCCCGGCGACGTGGGTCGCGATCTCGAGGAATTCGCCGGAGAAAAGTGACTTCGGCGGGGGAAGTTGCGACAAGCGCGCGGCGGAGGACAAGGATGGATGACGGCGGGGTCGAGGGAGGGAACACGCGCCTAATTCCCAACTGGCACGATCCTTTCGGTGGAAGCTGTAAATATGACTTTGGGTGGGGTAAAAAACAAAAGTTAAACGCTGATGGATTGGCACCCTATCGGCCGTCAAGGGAGTTCTCACCCCATTAAGGTCTCTTTAATGCCCCCATTCCCAACAAAATAACATCTTAGGGAAGTTCACCCGCCTAATTTTCGATCAAAACGGCCCCTGCATCGTTAATTTTGCCCACATAGTCCGTATTACGGGGTGACGTTTCCCTATCTGACTCTAGGCCGGCCGTTGTGGGTCAGGTGGTGAGGAGACATTCACTTAATGCCTGAAACAATATCAATCACCGATGAAATACTTGCTTTTCATTCCCGTGGTGATTTTTCATTTTTTTTATTCGCAGTGACTTATACCTTTGCGAGAACAACTAGTAATGCCGTCCATTTAAGGGGGAAAGAAGTGGAATTCATATGGTAAATGGGCCATAAGAATCATCCCTAACATTGCTTTGTTTTATAGATACCTGCTAGATTTCAAACTATCTATTTTACTGGAAGTAAATACACTCCTTCAGAAAATACAACAAAGTAAAGGTTGCCGTAAAAAAATGAAATTATTTTGTACACTTTCAACTGCTATGCATGCGTTTGAACTTGTATATAAGTTGGCAAATTTGGGTTGTTAAACTATTTTCCGAACAGAACGGTATAACGGTATTCCGGAAAGGAAGGTCTTGCAAATTTTATCACATAAACCACGTAGCTGGCTCAGTACTCATAAAATTATAACTGGTCAAAATGACATACGAGTAATCGTGAACATTTACCACTTCAATGAAATAAATATTTCATCTTTCCACATCAAATATGCGCTGATGATGATGGGAAGCGGCAGGGTAATATATATTGTCAAGAGCCAGTATCCCAAACTATTTGGCGATTCACCACAGTCACTTCTCGAAAGGGTAAATAGTTCTTAAGCAAATAGCAAACTGTTCCACAGTCCCAAAACCAAGCAGTTATATCTGTTTGAACACCGAATATCACATAAATATCCCAATTAATGTTTCCCGATAGCATTGCGGGAATGCTGAGCCATTTCTTGAAATTCGTTTCAAATATAGGATTTTCAATCCATGAACTAAACAGTTTCAGTAATGCAGTGATACTTCAGCTTCCTAGTCCTGTAAAGCATAAAAATTTGATAAAGATACACAATTCGAGTGTATGAGGTAAACACTCCAGCGCTAACTAGATAGATTAGCAAAATCGCATGGGCAAAAGTAGTATGTTTCACGTTAATCTGATACGGACTTCCGACTATGCATACTTCCTGCTACTCCCACTCCGAACTCCGACAAAATGGATAAATGACTCAAAAAATGGATAGAGACCAATTTTATTTCATATTTTACGTTCCTGGAAGTTAGCACCGTACACAGAATCCATAGAATCGGTTACAATGGATAACATTGCAACATATAGCCACACGGAACGAAGAGCTCACTAGCTACTCGTTGCACGCCTGAGTTGAAAACTCGTCGATTAAAAACTTGCGGAAGATGACTTCAAAATATCAAGTGTTCTGAGGAGCGGTTAAATTGTTAAAAAAACAAAGCAATAGAGGAAGTCTAGAATAAATTCACGTAGATGTACGAAATAAGTTTTCACGAAATGGAGCTGGACTCCATTAACGTGCCTTTGCCATATAAATCTTTTTTAAACCCCAAAGTGACCAAAGTTATTACACAAAAGACAGGACCCCTTCGGTTCACCAAGTAGATAAAACGACGCTTTCGAAGATTTTCCATTGAAATGATCAGCTTTCAAAGCGCTTAAAATCGCATCAGAATTATCCAGTGAAACTGGGTACTAAAGTTACGAACATCAATCACGACTCATGGCGTGAGATTTGCGGGACATAGAAAACGCAAAACTTTGAGATATGATGACGAATAATGGATTTTTGAGAAAAAACTTATTTCAAACCTTGTAACTCAAAGATGATCTACTATTTGACGTGTCTTCAACGGATACCCATTCAAAGTCAGAATGCGACACAAAAGATGAATCCCAGGCGAAGGTATCTCATTAAAAATTTCGCAAAGTGTATCGCCAAAAAAATTATATTTCGTACAACTTTCAATTTTAAAAAATATATCCTCAGCTCCGTGAACCTTTTGTCATGGCACGGTCTCAGGATATGCGTGAAATAACGAGTAGACACTCCTGAGCAAATTTAAATCAATGGACGAAGTCATGGGAGTTGAAAAGCTCCTGTAGCATTCAGAAACTTCACACAAGTGATAGGCACCGTGCCAAACTGTTGAAACTCACAATCTTCTGCCGAAAAGCCACACAAAAGCTTAGACGGAAACCCCACTGTAAGTGACGTATGTGTGAGGGGGAAGATGGGAGAGAGAAGGGTATTGCCTCGGTGGAAAATGGCCCCAAAGAAAGGAATCCGGGGAAGATTAATTAGTGGCAGGCGGATAGTTTACCTTAAAAGGCTGTGAGCGTCGCGAATCTTTTTCAAAGTGCTTTGGACGCCAAAAGCGCCCCTAGCAGAGGAATTTGGAGAGTGGGAGTGGGTTAAGGCAGGCGATAAAAGCGGAAGCAGGAGAGAAGGGGAGATCTTGATCCCCCTAGTGAATGGGCACGGCGACACTATGTTTACAGGACAACACCCTCTTCCCCCCCTTCTTCCCCCTCCCGGCGAAATCAAGACATTATAGTTGTAATGCCTGGGCGACTGTCGCTCCCAATACCAAACAGAATATACATAGCTCTCGCAAAAGTTTCTGGCGCTGCGCAGAAGACATTGTTGGGACCTGGGCTAATGTTGGCTCTGTAAGATATGGACGACGTCGCTACAATAATTTCATCACTTCTCCAAGACTTTTACAATGCGAGGATGAGACTCGTTATCAGATCGTCGGATTAAATTTAGACGCAGCATGTGAAGCAAGTTCTAAGACGATCGGTATTTTGGAGAGGTCCGATTTTAATCTCTTGGCACACTTTTACATCTGCCTTGGAAGTGGTTTGGTTCACCTCCCACCCTCTCTTCCCCTTCATCGTTTCCTTTCATTCACTCCTTGCCCCACAGGTCTAGGCCAGGTACTTCTGCGAGAGCCATACCGACTGGGAAAGTGTGGAAGAGTGTGATTAGGGAGAACTCCGGGAAGAAAATGGACGACAAAGGATTAACTGGCCAGTCTTTCCACTCTTCCCTGAGAGGCTTTCCTAATAAAATGAGTCGACCGTACCGCACGATTATCGCCCAGTGACGCAAGTTGAGAGTCCGCTGGCGAGAAGGGAAGCTATCACTGAGCATCTTCAAAGATGACAGTTGTGTGGGCTGAATGATGAGATGTCAGTGTGGGCAGATGCTGGGTGGGGTGATTAGAGGCCATCACGGCTTACGCACCAAACGAACGAACTCATGCACGCACGCACCACTTCACGCACCACTTCACGCACCACCCTGGTAACCGGGTGGAGCCGAAGTGATGATGCCGCTACGATGCTCCATTGTAACAATTATCTTTCAGGCGGATGGCTCAATCCAATCGATTGGATAATGGAATGTACAAGCTCAATGTTTGAAACATATAAAATAGAGAGCGTTCACGGTAAGAGGGCTGTTGACAGACATGCAGCCCGCATTTGTATCCGCTTCCAATGCAATCTGGGAAAGGGGATCGAGTCACCCAAGAATCCTTGGTTCTGAATCCATGACGAGGTCTAAAAATATGGACATGAGAAATTGTCAAATTTGCCATTCTTATAAGCAAAACCAGTGAACTTCAACTGCAATGTTTTTGAACGGACTTTTACGATACATAAAGTCAGCAATCCTAATACTTTATCATTACTTTTCTTTCTTTTCCATCCAGAGGCTGAGACATCCTTTGGCTTTGATCGTGCGGTTCTCAATTATGGGAAGATATGCACATGACGTCAATATGGTAAGCTCTAAAATAAGGTTTCCGCGTCGAAATTAGATCGGAGCGCATGAGTAATTTCGGCGTTTCTAAAAACGGGAGGATGTTTTGTTGTAGATAATGAGCTATTACATTGCCAAAATTAGATAAATTCACTAAACTTTTCATTCTCCTTCTGAATTAATGACAGCATCGGAGGAAAAACTACAGGGTGAAGTGGCTTCAAATAAATAAAAGTGCGATTGTTTTCTAAGCGCCATTCACGTCACAAGAAGAAAATGTCCATGAATATGCTTGAAATGTCAAGAAGTAAGACAGAGATTCGGGAAAAGCAATCCAAGTCTATCGCCTTCAAGTATGATTCGCTTTGGAACGCAAAAAATTATTTAAAAAACTCATCGACGTAGTACTCACGACTTCTGCTAACGGTTTTGGAGGTTAAATAATCATTAAATCAATAAACTACACTAAGCAATCGTGTATTATAAAAGATGTCATTGTAATAGCGCTGAATATGTTGTGCAATGATGAGTTGATAAAATAATGCACGAAAATTGTCATAAACAAATAAAATTGTCCAGAATTTGTACCCACGTATCCTTCAGGTCTGCCGTGTTTACAATGGACTCAAACAAGCATCTAACTAAGGGGTGAGGATATGTACACACCACGCCGACTGGCCTTATCATATGACGCATTGGTATGTAATTTAAATTAATTGGTATAGGTACAAACTTTGTTAATGAACAAGGAATAATGAGAAGGCAATTATGAAAGCTGTAAATTGGCCGAGGATTGTGAATACGGGAGGTGAAACATCTCCAATTCACATGAACGAAATTTAACATCAAAGTCAGAAGAATGATAACATGGCTGAATGCTTACCATTTTGAAGCGTTATAAAACTCCATTTGGTCGCACAAAACTCCCTCACACAACACAACTCACTCAACGTCCCGGAATCAAAAGTCTCCAAGTCCCACGGGTAATCCTACATTCGTTTACACTCGGGGGAGGGAATCGCCACATCGTGTGGATCTCCGCAGCTTGTTGGCCTCGGTCCAGTTTCGCATTCACACAAACTTCAGGGCAAGAGGTGAGAGGCTGAAATTCATGAATGAGCAGTGCCTTGTTTACGGACCAGATGACGAAACTTGATTGGAGGATGCAACGAGGGAGTGAGGAGATCTCTCGTGTTTACAGACAATTGTGTGCTCCATGCAAAGAACCTGTGCTTAACGAACATTCGCCGAGGGCTATTCCTATCGCCCTCTTGCCACTTTACCCCCAAAAATAGTGCAATTTAACTTTACCAAGATGGGAATACTCCCAACTCAAAAGAGGCATGATTACGGGAGATGCTAGCTCCATAAGTACCACGGTACACATTCGACAAGTGCATACACTTGATGTTACATCCATATTCCCGTTTAAGCATTCTTTTTCGGGTACAGAGAAGATTTAAAAAATTCGTTTCCAATAAAAAAATAGAGTTCATTTCCTTATTCCACTTCATTTATTCATGAGTCATTACCGTGAAATATATGGTTTCACCAGTAAAGGAAAATTTCCCAAAGAAATTAAAATAATTTAAGAGCCTCGGTATGAAAGGCATTTCATATGGAATTGCTGTTCTTTCTCCGTGATAATTGCATCTAGTGAGAATCAAAACCATTTCCTAAACAACTTCCTCAGATATTTGAATATATTCACATGAGTTGTGTGTATCTCAGTTCTCTAAAAGAAATATGGATGTTTAATTATCCGAAAATCTGATGTTTTACACAGAACCCAAACTCTCCACTAATATTACCTAATTCAGCCAAAAGGCTACTCAATCTTGCGATCACCTATGACCAGACATAATAAAACCGAATTAAAGGCCATAACTACAATTCTGTGAACGCTACCATTGATGTCACTGTCTTTTCAAGGCAATGAAAAATTTGAAAGCGTTCTTAACCTATTTGTGAGACATTCTCAAAGGACGAAAAAAATTATCTAAATCCTCATTAAATTTCAACCGAGAGCCAAAATCTCCTCGAAGTACTTATGCTATAGCTCACATAGAAACATCTCTAAAATTTTAGATCATGCTAATAACGACTATCCACCATAGCTGTGACACAAATAAAAAGTAATTTCAGTAGCGTTAACATTTCCCTATGTATTCACTCTGAAAGTAAATTTCAAAGAATGACATATTAAACTCAACTAGTGCTTTCACATGAAGACTCATAAAAGTTTTTTTTGCGTATTTCTTTATCAAGACTAAAACTATGAAAAAGACAATCTCTTGTTCTCCAACAGTCCTTATATCGAAGTTACCGAAAAGAACCGCACCCTCAAACAGATTTTACAGTTCATAGATGTTTTGAGTGACTGACCAATTCTAATCGACAAAACTACTAAATTCAAACTTTACGAGTCCAACCCCACCCTACCTTGGCTGCATTGTCCCCCAAAGTACTCAAAGCCAACATTTTCATCAGACCTTGTGTGTCCAAGATTGACTCTTTGACCAACCTTTTATCTAAACTGTTAGTTTCACAATTTTTGGACTTAAACTTCGGCTGTCCGTACTCTGTCAAGAATAGCATTTATTCTGTTAATAAAACAGGAGATTGCGTCCTCTTAGGTAGTGAAATCACGGTGTCAACTGATGTATACTGTTTCCCTGTGTTCTCATTTACATTGCCTTGTATGTTTTTTGAAAACAGGCTTTGAATTCCAAAACTATCAACGAATTCATAATACTCACTTATGAGGTCGTGAACCAAAATCATTTAAAAATCATGGTAATGTTTATGACTAGAAAAGTCGTTACTTTTATTATTGGGAGTTGGCCTTAAGAGGTCATATCTTGTTTTCTTCTGTAAAACCGAGCCTAAATGTCACATCGACATTCCTCGCGACATACCCGATACTACGATAGAAAAGGACAGAGCTCATGTGAATCCAATCTTAAAACAGATCACTAAGTGTCTCAGAGGGGTGTTGAGAGGCATATCAGGCCACCGTGAGACGTGGCTCGGCAGCGTGGGTCTTTGAATCGGAGACGTGATGCGTACGGCGGGGAGTCGGATCTGGCAGCCGGGGTTGCAAGGGGGCGGGGCAGCAGCCAACACATGCGTGCCTCTTGGGCCGTGATGTGCTTTCTCCACCGCCTCCTTGGCCTTGCACTCTCTAGGGGAGAAGGGTGATGTTTGCTCGGACGATATACCGTGTTGTCACTGCTAGTTTAATTAAACCGGGTGTGAATTCAGCCCGTAGAATTAACGCGGGCGGCGGAAGGGAGGGGGAAGGAGCCGTAAATGTCTAATGACCCTTCCTTCAGATAAAACGCCCTTCCGGCCAAATTAATTCTCAGTTAATTAGATTTCTTATTAAAAGAAGCTACTGCACTGTAAAATTTAATGAAAGCTTTGCCCTGACGAATATTTCTCGGGTCGAAATTTAAGTGTTTAAAGACGATGACCACTTAGTCTTGAAGTAATCCGACGGACGTAGTTGGCATGTGCTCATTGTGAGCAGTGATATGCCGAAGAACTACGTACATTATTGGATTTCCAAGAGGTTAACATTCATGAGATAGGGATATCGACGGAATAAGCCGTCGCAAGTAAAAGCGGTATTTGAAAAGTGTTATATGACTAATTCATCGAAAAGCTACACTGTAAACTACAAGCTCAGCTAACTCGGATTCACAGTGTATCCAGGAAAATATCTGACACAATAAGCAATTGCATTTCAGTTAAATGCACGTAGGACAAATTTCATATTCATGGCGTAATTAATTAAGTACGAGGCTCTGCAAGTAACAGGAAAATATTTTCACCTGAATCAAATGAATGAAATGAAAAACTACTAGGACGGAACATTATATGAGTCATTACGCATTATTCTATTGAGAACACAATCGTTACTAAGGCAATATCTTTCATTTAAGTTTAAAATATCTCCACATTTTGAACAAGTATTTGAAGTATTTGAACAAGTGGATGATTTTGTGTACTTAAGTAAGATGTTTGCGAAAGATGGACGGATATATGAGGAGATAAAGACACGTGCGAATGCTGGAAGGAAAGTAGTAGGTAGCATGTGAAGCATATCAAGGAATGAGTTTCTGTCTAATGAAGCGAAAATCGTCGTGTACAAAAGTGTACTTCTCCCCACTTTATTGTATGGTAGTGAAACATGGGTATGTCAGGATAGACATTAGAGTAGACTAAACGCCGTGGGTATGAGTTATCTGAGGAGTGTTAGCGGCAAAAGTAGGATGAATAGGGTCAAGTATGAGTCGGTAATAAATGAGTGTGGGTAAGATGCTCCAGTAATGGACATATATGAAAGGAGTGTGCTTCGTTGGTTCGGCCATTTTGAGATGTAGGATGGATGAGAGTCGAATAACGAAACAGATATATAAGAGTAAAATGAATGGTGCGAGAGGTAGGCCGAGAAAAGTGTGGTTAAATGTGGTTGAGGAAGTTCGGAGGAGGAGGAATATTAGGAGTCTTAAAAACAAGAGGGCGTGTATGAAGCAGTGTATGGGAGTGAATAGGGCAAAGGAGGTTTGCAGGGATAGATCAGTATGGAGGAAATTATTGAAGGAGAGTTAGGCGTACAATTATGTATTAATGAGTGAAACTTTATGGCTGTGCACCCCGGAAGGGAAGGGCCTGATTAGTATGTAAGCATGTAGAAAGAAATGCTGACGTAATTATCATAGCCAAAAGAAGAAGTTTAAATATGGTGTTTGGAATAAAGGAGGTCGATTGCTATTTAATCAAAGACCTCAGATACAATTTAGAGCAGGTGCAATGGAGGCAATTAACGGATATTAACGAATTGGCCAAGGTCATAGAATAAATTTGAAGATTTGACAAACGGTTGAGCTAGCAAAGGAATGATTTTCTTTGCATCGGTGGAGCAGAAAATTAACCAAAGCTGAAACTGTTATGGTATAGTAATCAAACCTCGCCAAAGATGCACAGGGAATAAGACAGATTTTTGCCTTTTGAGATAATCAGGAAGGAAAAATATGTATGCGGGATGACAAAATACCGCACTGATATGACGATTAGAAACAAAAAGTGATCATAACAAATAAAAAGATGCCTTCATCCTGTTTATATGTAAAGAAAACATGACTCGTCATGTAATTTTGTGAAATGACAAAATTTAAATAAAATATGAAGTAAGATTTACACATTACGTCATAAATATTATCAGCTATTGAAACTTCCCTAAAAAAAAGCATAAAGATCAGCAAGGTGGAATGATTTACAAAAAATTATTAGAAACCAGTGGCGGTGACATTTTTCAAGCTTAAAATTGACCTTCATTCCTCCAAAATTCACGCAACACCAGCAAAGAGTGCATTCAACGTGAACACTTAATGAATGCGTGTCATACATAAAAAATTCACGTTTAAAGTGATAATGAAATATTAGTTATATGACAAACTTCTCCAAAATAAGTTAAAACAAATTTTACCTCATCACTCTTTCCTCAATTTCCTTGAGAATATACGGAGGTCACTCAGTTATTTGTAGAAAAAATACCGCAAATCCCCATGGGAAATTAAACCTCAACCTCAAATTTCTATGATGAATGAAGCATTTCCGTAATCCGCAGAGAAGGCACAACCAAGTTGTTAAGAGAGAGCTTGAGCCAGACGATTCATCACTCCAGCATGAACTCGAGCTCAGGGTAACAGATGATGACAGTGTCTTACGTCAAGGCAAGAATGCCAACTGCATGTTTTTATTTTTAGCCGGAAGATTCCGTTTTGGATTTCAGAAAATTCCCATGCAAAAAGGATTTTTTGGAGAAATTCATACCCCTTGGCGTCACCACACGCTTGGCTACACCCGCAAGTCAGAAAAAAATTACATTCAAAACAAGGTTTATGCTCACGCAAGACGTTGGAGAATAAAAGACTAAAAATGTACATAACATTGGCGAAACTAACCATTTCTCTCCTTAGCCAGATATTATCTACGTGGAGCGCCCCTCCTCCACTCACGATAACGCTCTTCATTAGCCATGCTTGATTCAATGCTTCATTACTCAGAAGGGAACTACCCTCTTCCCCCATAAAATGTGTACTCAAATCTTTCTTCGTATTTGGAGCGGAGAATGGTACAGAGCCAGCCCTCCTTAAGAGCAATCCTATACAGACGACATCGCCACAATGAGAGAATCTTGTTAATGAGATTCTTTGTGAAAGGCGGACAGATTTTTTTTGAACTGCTGCTCGTCAACCACGCCGTAAATGTTATGTCCCGAAGAAGGGAATGGCCACAAAATGATAAGGAGTGGAAAAAAGAGAATTTCCACCATTGGGAGCACAAAATTTGCTCGAAATTGGATATCCCCATTTGTGGTGTACTCACTCCCAGGGCTATTTATGCTATTGAACGATTCTCCTGTGCCGCGCTCCCCTCCCCTCAGAATATGGATAGTCGAAGTGTCATTCTGCAGTCATATATAAAAAAATATTTTATCTGGATGAAATGGAGGAGCACGCTCTGGATCAACTTTCCGTATGAAAACTTGGCGTACTGAATCATAATTACTTGCGAACAAAATAAATTCCCAATTATATAGATCCAACTTTATACATTCACGATTATTTAGAGGCGCAAAAAGTTAATCGCCCATTTTCGTTCTCAGGCATATTCAAATTGCTGCGCACCATTTTTTCCTCTGTCACTATAGTCAGGTTGTCTAAACTTAGCTAACATATCCATACACTTACGACGACAAAAACCTTTAGAAGTTATTAAAACTTGAGACAAGAAACGGCATTTAGAAGTTAAAGTGAATGTAATTTCCAGTTCCTCGGAAAATTTTTAAAAATTTATTTCTAAATTTAATTCAGAAATATTTGAGTAAATTGAGTTTTACACGGTACATTTTATTGTACAAACAAATGCGTGAACTCTTGAATAAGGAAAATTGTACCGTGCGAAGCAGTAAATTGAATGATTGTCTGATTGACTGAATGGGAAATAGAACCTGCTCTAATTCCATTCATTTTCTTATACATTCTATGATACATCGTTTGTACAATAAAATGTACCGTGTAAAGTGGACTTACAACAAACAGAATCGGTTCAATATACCTACTCAAACTACTCGTATACTCTCAAAGGGTATAATCTCATACCTTCTACATGCTTCAATGACTATCACGGTTCCAACGTATCTTGATACGATTTATTCCTTTCCTCGGCTACAATTGTTCCTAGTTTTGTGTGAATTAATCACTGTGACACTAATTAGGCATCAATTAGCATTCCTTGTGACATAATTCAGCTACAGTGCGCTTATGTCCAGAGGAAAACTACACAACATCACATACAATTCCTCTTCAACCATGGGGAACGGGTGGAAATCAATGAAGCACGGATCTGAAATTCACCTAGACTGCAATAATCGTAACTAAGCCGCTATAATCCTACTATTCCACATGCCGGCCGTTTATAACCTGAATGGAAAATCCTAAGAATTTTCTAAAGTGACATAATGCGGGGGTACATAAAAGATGAATAACACATACGACATGTACACATTATGGAAAGGTGAAGGAAATCTGTAATTTCAGCAATGAACTTTTAAAAAAAATCAATTCTTATGAAGTTGCAATATTGCTTGCATCAGTGTACTGGCTTTTTACAAACTCATAGACACGTATATACTGAGAACAAGAATTACTGGAATATAAAGTTAAATAGAATAAGCTTTTTGAAAATTTTCAGCCCTGTCATCATCAATGTACAAAATGGGAGTGTTTTAATAGCTAATCAATGTATAAGTTTTGATAAATACATTTGTATTGCATCGGTTGGGGGATGGGGAATTATCCATTGAAAGTTTACCAATCTCTGTTGTTTCAGCATAAATATTATATAAGATAATTAGTAAAATTATGTACAAAAATTTGGAAAAAATAAGTGAGGAACCTAAGCAATGTTAATTGGAATCGATACACACTTTCGCAACTTGCCCAAATTTCTTAGATAAAACTGTGCCAACCTAATTAGCATCATAGCAGAAACATTTCTCAAAGGCTTGAACGGCAGACAACCATTGTAACGAGGTGAGATACTGCGAGCGGGAACATTTCCCTCAATATGAAGTGTTTTTCAAACTAAATTGAGCATGAATCTCCATTGGTGAAGCAATAACGACTGGCATATTTAGTGCCACCAACCACTCTTTTTAGATATCCGTCAGATTCGAAAACGCATTATAAAAACGAATACAAAATATGCTCATAAATAGAAAAATTGTTTCTTAGAATGAAATGGTTCTTTAATCTACAAGAATTTGGAAAGAATTCATCACGCACCGAAGTATTAATGGGTCTTTCAAAACACCTTAGTCAATATTCTATGAGGGACCTTCAAAAAGGGCAGTTTTTAGTATATTAACTGGCAAACACACATAACAATAAAGTAACAAATCAGTATTTTTAAGGAATTAAGATCACTTCGGTGAATTTTTTGAACGGACCTATTTTTCACGAGTGAAAGCCAATTATAATAAGTAGCATTTTTGGCTTTCAGGTACTTGGTGGCTGATTACCCAAATCAGATACTGGTAACCTATGTACGCCACTATGTGGCCCGCGAAAGGTTTGTCAATGGCGCTCCAAGAAAACGACGATTAAACTCTCCGACGTTATAAAAATCTTCTATTTATCAAATGTCATTTTTCAGTGTAAAAATGAATCACAGACATTCATATCTATGGATACAAGAAATTAATTAAACCTAACCACAATTTACTATCTTAGTTTAAAATAATATGAGTATGAAATAATTTACTTTGATTTTATCTACACATAGCAATGGACAATGGCTTTAATTATTTTTTTACTTATATAACCATGGTTATATGCATTATTGTTATCAAAGCTGTATATTCACAACTGATATCTATCGTAATAAGGATAATTTTTCACTATACTGCATGCTGATTTTACGGGATCATTTAAACATTTACCTTGAGAAAGTTCTCTGTTGGCATGCGTCCTGCTTGCAATAAATATTTTTAATATGGCACAAGTGCACAAATCGGAAGCTTAGCACTGACCTAACCTGGTGCCATGCACCAGATATCAGATAACTGGTAGTTAACACGTGAATTGTACTTTGAGATGAGGATGTTCGAAACTGAAGATTAATGAGAGGATGTTTAAAAGAGAGGTGAAAAAATATTGCTTGTCTCATTCATGCCTTCGACTCGTTTACTCGTGGATGAGAGAAAGTAACGCGTGCCGCATCAATCTTGTTCTCTCGGCATCCGCGATAACTACACACTGTTAATACACAATAGGTGAAGAGGGAGGGGTAATAAAACGAGTTACATGACCGCAAGGTCTCATCGTCCGAACCCAATCAGGCCAGCAATTACGGGGCGCCACCCGACGATGGATCTAGGCGAAAGACCGCCATGGATGGGAGGCCAATTATTTCCGGCTTTCATTGGGTGTCACAACTATAGTGGCCACGGTGGGCTTCCACGTGGGAGAGGGAGGTGGCGGCAGGAGCCGTGCCAACAGAGCCGTGCGTTTCAATTAACCCGCGCTGATAGGATTCACATGAGCATGCTTTGGCGCGTGTCCGGCCCGGAGATGGATCGCGAGGGGGTGAGGAGGAGTGAGGGGGGACGGGGAGCGAGAGGCAGGAGAGGCCGGGACGCTTTGTGTCTGCACTCCTCCCTCGAGTGGTTTACGAGAGGACCCGCGTACAACTGGCACTCGAGGAGAAAACGAGCCGAAGCAGATGTAACTTAGCTCGCAAAATGGAGAGGATTCACGAAAAAAGTGGGGGCTGGGATTCGACGTTGCCATCCATCACTTTACCCGGATTTCCTTTTGCTCCCACTTTGCATCGCCAGCCTAAAACGTTGTTTCCACTGTATTGTGTGGGAGTAGATTCCATGGGCGGACGACATTGTAGTCATTTGGCACCACTTGATGCTAGACCTTCAACTTCGCCAGGTAAAGCGTTAAGTTAAAGTGCTGAAACTGCTGAGGAGAGTCTGGTGAAAAAGCATAAGGACTGCTTTTTATATTTTTTTAAAAGCGCAACAGCTTGCAGAACACTACATTAAAATACTCCCTTACCAGCATGCGTTTCTCTTGGCGATGCTTCCGCTGCTGAGAGTACATAGAAAAACGCGATTTTCAAGATTCTATTTCGTTCTTCCACCGATATAAGTTAAATCTCATTGATTTTTGTCAGATCTTTGTCAGTCTAGGAAGGACTTAGGCCTTCAAAATAAGAAAAATCGACATAGGTCCTCCAAGATGTACATGTGGCTGAGGATGGACTGTCATCTCAATTTTTTATGCATAAAACCCTCACCTCTACGCCAAAGTAATGGTCTCTTTCTACAAAAAATTTCACACAGTCGTCTAAACATTACAAAATAATAAATATGACTGATTTATTGACCCCGTACGGAGAATTTCAAGTGAAAAACTCAGTTTAAATCGAAGAAAATGGTTAATAAGACTGACATATTTGATAGCAATCGACGTTCCAAATTTTTGACGAACTTTTGGTTTTCCTTCGTGATGATATGGCTTTGGTTTCAACTTAGTACTGGAAAAAATGATTCATTACCCATTTTTTGTACTAAAGGAATGAGTAATTGTTTACCCTTTCAATAAGATTCTCCCAGACAAGTCGCTGATAAACTATTTTTGCTCATCCATCATCAGCTAGAACAAATTAATGGGCAAAATCGCCGAAAGTGAATAAATGCTTTAACAACAAAAACAGCAGTAGCTCAAGTGCCAAGAATCAATATAGAGAGGTTATTTGAAGTTTTCTACAAAACAGTACCAACAATCGCTAGACGCTATTACAATTAATTTCTTCCTAATTCCAGCATTTCTGAAACCTACTGATCAGTCCTTGAATGCATTACCTATAATGGCTGAATTATATTAACATTAATATTTATTTTATTTTTTAAAATTTATTTATTTAAAGTAATAAAACCACATACAGCTATGTCGCCATTTTATAGTGGCCATGTAACAATACACACACTTAAGGACATATAAAAGCAAACTTAACAACTGGATGCAATCAGAAATTATGGAAATATATAAAAAAAAGAAAATTGGGGGAATAACTACTTAGGTGAAAGATACAAAAGAGAAAGGCTTATAAAGAATTTAGATGAAAGTGCAAAAGGATCGATGTGGGAAGGGAGGGAATTCAATAGAGAGGAGAGGCGGAAGAAAAGAGAACGTTTAGTGGTCGAAAGTCTGGGAATGGGCATGTGGAGTAAAGGGTGAGAACGGGTGGGGTGGGAGGGAACTTTGAAATTGATATAAGAGAGCAATTCAGGGCAGTCGATGGTGGAATTTAGAATATTATAAATAAATATTAAGTCTGCTGTGAGTCTATGAGTGGGGATTTACTGAAGAGATAGAGTAAAGCGAAGATTGATTGACTCTGGCTATCTGACTCGTCGGATACACCAACTTACTTCTTTAAAATCACAGATAGAGTAAAACCAGGAGCTATTGAGAAGTAAGAACGCGGCGAGGAACAATGCAGTTACTACCCAACACAATCTCCTTGCATCCATAATTAGTCCCCCACGTGCTTCCCAGTTTTTACTACATTCGCTCCACGGCAAGCAATATCTTTCCTAGCGTGTGATTCACTTGAGTTGACTTGAGTATCTCCTACTCGTGAAAGGTCACCGATGAACTTGCGGGAAAAAAACTTGATTTCAGGCTGGATTAACAGTAAATACTAAGGCCAATTCCCACTTAACATATAGGGAGTGCGATATTGATTTGGACTCGTGACTTGTATTGCCGATAAAAAGAGGCAAATGAGAGATCAACCACGGTCGATTCATATTCTACCTTTTGCTAGAGTCAGCCAAAGCCATGAACAAGCTGCACTCTGCCCAATGATAGTGATTTTATCGCAGAAATGCAAATAGAATCAAAGCAGAATAAGTCGTGGTGCGTGGTTTATAAATCTGTCTTTTGAGAACCACCGTATGAAGATGTAATTTGAGATACATAGCATAGTCAATAATAAAATGACGACCATGGAGAAGAGAAACTGAAAAAATTCGCACACCAAAAGATTTCCGGCCATGCATAATTTCTGCATTAATACATCTGTGGTTTATATACAGGAGCCTACAAAGAGTATGTAACATTGCGAGGACACAGAAAATATCGAAAGACTCACACAAATGTAGCGTGACATGAAAGGATACAATCAAGACCCTGTAAGCTTGCCGAGACCCATCTAAGAATATGACTTAGGAGTCCGCAATGAATCCTTGCCAGAAATGAGATATTAAGTATTTTCTAGCAAGCGGCTAAAATGGAGTATGTATTCAATACCCTTTTTGACCTATTATGGCCTTCATTAATTAAATTGAAAAATAAACAAAATGTCTACCAACAGCGGAACTAGCATGCATGTTAGGTGTTAATGTGAAAGAAATTTATAAATACAAATGCCCATGAGGAACAATTTTTTAATTTTGATTCTGTTGCCATAGAGTGCATTTTTATACTGAAGCCAAAGTAACTAAGGGAATTTGTTCACTACCCCCCTCTTTTTTCTTAGTTTTCGGAACTATTAGTGGAATTCAATGCTTCCACATGTGTTCCTACATGTTGGGAAAAGTTTGGTAAAAATGAATAAAAACTTCATTTATTCATGTATTATGCATGTTTTCAAGGAAATAATTATTTTATGTTGTAGCTATGTACAAAGAAAAAATAATTTCAGTAGCGCCTCCATTTTTTTAATACCTACTTGTGACATTTCTGTTTTTGTACACTATTTTTATTAATTACGAGCAGTTCTGATAATACAAACAAATCCGTTATTTAAGAACATGAATAAAATATGAGACAGTTCTCCGAAAAATAAAATAAATTTTTGCACGCGCATATAGCAACTGGCAGAGATAAGAAAATGACTCGAATTGAATTTTTGATCCGACTCATTGAGAATCTTGCACTCATTTATCTTTTTTTAATTAAAATATTCATGTTTTTAGAAAAACATTAAGCATTATTCATTAAAATACTGTCTAAGCTAGACATACACTCATTGATATATGATTACAACATACCATAGTGTCGTAATGATTATTCGTATTTTTTTCACTTACACCTATATTTTTCGTTTTATTTAATTTCTTGTCTTCTACAGATATCAAAGAATCCCTTTTTTAATTTTCAATTAATTTCTGCGTCGGCCATGTTGCTATTAAAAGTTCTTTAGTGTGTCGTTGGGGCGCTGATGTCGGGTGTACATGCGCGACAGCACTCCATTTTTTTAAATTTTAAAAACATGATATTATAGCGGGTCACATGAAAAAATCCAAAAGTTTGCCTAAATGCTTCTTCAAAACGAGTGAAGACAGCGTATCTTCTTACGTTCATAACTCCATCCCAATTGCAATTCCCGCTCAAAATGTCACGAGAGCCGAGTACTCCTCCGAGGTCGCGATTTCACTTTCGCGAGGCATTTGGAAGTGTGGCGGGAAACATTGCAAACGGCCTCCGCTTTCGGGGAATGAAATGGAAAGAGCGGGAAGAAATGGAAATGAGATCGGGGGCTTTGCGGAGGTCTCCACCGCCCCCGACCCAAAGTCGGCCCAGATTCCGCCCCATATCCCACAAACAAAGCTTGGAGGGCGAGTGGGCAAATAGGCAAAGGGCGTCACCCTCGGAATGAGTCTCGGTGCCACGGGGTTGAAATATGCGACCCGTATGCTGAAAAGGTTGCTTTGCATTTGGAAGTCAATCTCCTTGGACGTAGCAAATGCAGCAATGTCTCCATCGGTATCAATACTTGAAAGTAACCGTTCCACTTACTCATTACCCTAGCCTTTTCAAGGAAACTGATGACGGAATATATAATGAATATGGTAATTTTGCAAAACGCCACATGTTGAAAACAATTGTCTTATTTACATCGCAATTTTCGAGTCAGGCAGGCACTCGTTGATTTATACAAAATATTAATTACTTTTCACAAGAACGTGTATATTTAAAACGTATTAAGTATGAGAACAGTTATAATTCTCATCATG
Organism: Ceriagrion tenellum; assembly: GCA_963169105.1. Classification (NCBI taxonomy): domain Eukaryota; kingdom Metazoa; phylum Arthropoda; class Insecta; order Odonata; family Coenagrionidae; genus Ceriagrion; species Ceriagrion tenellum. The sequence goes on from OY720638.1 coordinate 142,228,881, forward strand.
TAATACTATCCCAGTCATAAGTCTTACCACTGTGCTCTCTCGTTTGTGGGGGAGAGGAAGTTATAGAGTTCGTATAAACCATTATTTTCAACTTACTTTTCCAAGGAAAAAAGTCCGCAAGCGATATAAATCAACTTTATATTTATACACCACGAAACCATGTGTGCGATCTACAGTCGACCCGGAGAATCAAGATTAGCAAAAAGTAAACTATAATCTGACAAGTGGTGATATATAATGGAAATTTTTGAAAATGAAAATGGAAAGTATGAAGAGTTTTTCAGCATCAGTTTCTTGAAAAAAATCAAGAGTTACGAATTTTAATTTGCAGTTTTAGACTTACTTTTTTCGATAATGTAGAAGCCCACAAAGTAAACTCCTCACTGATTCAATTATGGTGACATGCGATACTCAATATTTAGCGATAAAAAATGTGCATGGCAGTGCGCAAACGGAATCCGAGCGTCGCACAGCCCGAAGGCGGAAACGAGCTCTTGGCGAAGACCCCGGCGAAGTGAGGGTTTCAGGGGGGACAATTTTTATGGCACGAGCCGGTAGTGCGAGCGTCAGGGGTGTGTGGCAGTGGGAGGGCGGCAACTTATCTATTGAATTAGCCACGAGAGGCATTCAGACGAGTAGACAGAGGACGCTAAGTTGGGACCCAAACTCGTCCCACGGCACTGAACATCGGGGAGTGGTGGGAACGGCATCGTCCTCCTCCACGGACATGTTCTCCGTGTTTATTTTGAGGGTCATGTTTGCAAGGTTGGGAGGGAGGTGGGGCGGCGAGGGGAACTGATTAATAAATAAGATGGAACATGATAGGGTTTCACTGGCAGACGAGGGACGAGGTCCGTGGACATTAAGGATTCGCAACATATGAATGAGGACATAAAATGAATTAGGAGAATGGTTGGGAGCCATAAGGCACAGTTTAACAGAGGAAAGTTGACACTGTTAAAATGTGCAACTGACCGTGTTGAATGGATCATTGGGCATTTAATTCTCCAAAAAATAGGCCAGGGTTTTCGTGATATCGTTAAGATTTAAGTGGGTAAAGGCAAAACGTCCAAGAAGCACTGCAATCTTCATTAAATTCTAACAATATTGCTTTTCTGAAGAGAAATTTCGTTCCATAGCCGTGTAAGGGGTTAAGGTACGCTAAAAAAATAGTCTTTACTGCCATAATCCATCGCCCGGTGGCCCTAGAAATTTGTGGTTGCAACAGTTGTATGAATGCCCTTTTTGAAGGTAAACTGATAAAGTTTCATGCATATTTTTAGCTTTTTTTTAAATTTAAAAAGTACCATCAACCATTAATCGCATCTGCAATATACTCAAGAACTTTTTGTTCCCACTACGCCGTCAAATAGTACCTTGTGTGAGTAAAAAAATTCACATTGTTAATGAACTTTATGTGTTGAAACTGACTGGTACCTAAAATAAAGTGTGAAACATTACTATGCATTTATTTTGGCTTCTATAAAGTCTAATTTCTCGTGTACTGAGGGATTCGGGGTCGAGTCTCGGTCAAGACAGATGACTTTACCAGTATCCACACTTCTTCACACTGGCGCATGATTTCGCGAAGTTGATTCTGAGGTTAGTTGCCAGCATTGGATCAAAACTGGCGCTGGTGTCTGGCACTATGTTTCACTACCACCGTACGGGGCCCTGAGAGTCCTAGGATTAAGATACCAAAAATAAAAGTATATCACCGTTCCCAAAGATTTTACCATTCGCACACATCTAAGCAAAACGGTCACGATGGAGTAAATACTTTCCGCTCGAGATGAATTTACCGGAGGAAGAAAATATGTGACGGGAAACTTGAGACGAAGATATTCAATAAGCCGAAGCTCGGTCCATATCGTTGCGATGGAATCCACAGGAAGTAAAAATAATGAAGTTTGCGGCGGACTTTTGACATGTGCGGAGGGGGGTCTGGCAGAAAAATTCTTCCGAGAGACTGAAATTCTTCTGGGGAAATCTCGGGCATCAAGAGTGGTGAGCCGTTAATATTTCCCACGACGTGCGCGAGCAGAGCGGAATACTTACGGTGAATGGAGCGGTAGTTGTGGGTTATTGAGTATTCATTTTCATTATTTTTAGAGTAAAAAAATTCTTGGACAACATTTCACTTATGTGCATGTGATTAAGTGTGAAAACTCACCAGCAATGGAAATGATATAAATAACATATTTTAATTTTTTGTCAATTAAAACATGCTATGACTAGAGTTTCCGGCTCGGTATTCTAAACTTTAGAGAAAAATTTATTTAAACATATTGAATTCGAATTGTGGACTCGGAATGACATCTTTATACTTGTTAGCAACAATTATAATAATTAGAAATGGATTATTTCTTGCTTAGGGGAAAATTAATGCATATTTATTCGAACTGCTACGAAATAAATGTCAAGCTCCATAAGACTACGTGTTATAACGGCATTGAACGGCCGCAAAACAGAATCGTTATAACGAACTTTTTCAATTTATTTACATATATCAATGAAAATAACAAGAATACAAATTTGGACGCAAATCTGCTCATAAATAAAAATAACTTCCACCAACCTAATATCCGCGAGTTTGTGCCGGCGGCGGTGCTCGGCAAGCGATCCGTGAGCGTAGTGAAGCAGCGCAGCTAAGAGCATCGCAAAAATGAAACTGCTTTCATGATTCCGTTCGTTGACCAAGGAATAGGAAAAATATTTCCACTTGCCTTGGAAAAAGCGGTGTTCGTCTCTCTAGGCATCACACTCAGCCAAGATACCTTATGATAATGGAAACTTTCCAATTTACATGCGCGGAGTGAGCTGAAGAGCCACGTTATCATATGCTTACCGGTGCCCAGTTACTATAGACGAAAGAGTAGTTTCAAAATTAAGCGGAACGTATACACACGCAAAGAGCTAAATAAATTAACGAGAATATTGAACTTCGTATAAAAGTTATAATGATAATTCTCCTTAGATCTTCTGTCTTCTTCGAGATATTTTTAGTTTCAACTGCAAAATGCAGCATGCTGAATTTTTCCAAGAGAAAAATCAGCATATTACGCTTTTCTGATGGTAAGCATTCTTCACAAAGAGTAAGGAATATATGAAGAGAATGCTGAAATTTATCAAAAAACTATGAATAAACACAAATTGACTATTATTGTTAAGAAAAGTTAGGTTAAGGTTTCGTGAATAAATTTGGAAGACAGAAACACTGATAAACATGGACCGTAAAAACTTACTAATTCGAACAAATATTGCTACCTGGGGAGAAGGACCGCCAGTGATGGAAGAAGCAAGACAAAAGTGTGAATAGAAAAGCCTGTGCAAAGAAGGCATTCTACTATGAGAGAATTCTGCTAACGACGGGTAAGACAAACTAGGAAGTAAGAAAGAACAAATGTGGAAAATCCTTATTCATGACAGTGATACCTGGACAAAAGCATCTACAAAGTTGTGGTTGGAAGATATGGAGATGTATTGTTATTCAAGAAAGATGAAGTGGATGAAGAGAGTTAACAACAAAGAGGTCCATCGACAAGGCTTATAGACAACAAGTACGGTCCGCAATCTGAAAATAAGAAAGGGCAAACTTCTGAACGGGAAAACAGCTCATAAAAATGAATTTTGGAAGAATAAATCAATGGGAAGAATTGCAGAGGAAGACAAAGTGAAAAATAATGATGTAAGAAAGCGGTTGGCGGATAAAAGACTATAGGGTAAAGAGCCGCAGCAAACCAATGCACGGATTGATGCTAAGTGATAGAGAAAAATATTGAGATAGACACAAATTACCTTGGAGAAAGTACTGGTTTTATTCTCTTTACGATTTCTTCCCATTTGATCAGTCCTCAAAGAATGCGGCAATTCATACTATAGTAAAGAGTGAGCATTCCCTAAAATGCAGCTCAATAAATGCGATGGAAAACCCATTTACGGAAAGTCTCATCATTTGATCAAATTAAATATCATTCTCACCTGGTTCGAACGCGGGATAATTGCCTGCATTGACGCAACTCAAGGTAAATTTTTCCTTTCTTAAATTCCTGCATAATATTGAGACGAAACATAGAATGCAGACCTTGCCTTACATACTCAAATAGTCAACTTCTTCATCTCCGTTATTACAGCGAATGCAAGCCGTCCCATAAAACATAACACAAGAAATAATAGAGCGGCTCTCCTCTTTTGGATATGTTAGCATACATATGACTGGTACGTTGTGTCTCGGGCATCGGTACTCCATTAAAAATATTCACTACACAAACATGCTTTACGTTCTTTTCTCCAGCACTGTATTCCACCTTCCTTCTCGGATAGTTACCGTCGGCAATTAAGTTTAACTGTACCTTAACTTACTTGATTTGTAATAATGATTTTTGCGTCAATCATACTTTCTAATATATTCGGTCCTTTTTTATGAAAATGGTTTTGGGAACAAATAATTTGCTTTACCGACAGCAAAAAGATACTCCTTAATGCATTATAATTATGTGAGGATCCGGGTAGAAATTCCACGTCCTAATTGACAGGAACAAAATTGAAATTTAGAAAATGATATTAAAATTAATCATAAATTAAAAAATACTCATAATTCATCACAATTACTAACACACAACGCTATTATTTACAAAAAAGAGTCAAATTTACCATATAAAAATATGGAAGCGGTAGATGACAGTTTTTACTATTACGAAGTACTTCTACCCTAAATGATTATTAATGGCAAAAAATGCCTCATTATAAATGGACAACTACGACAGCTCGTTTGACCCCGTCATTAAATACAAAAGTAGATTTAAGACTTATTATTTCCTTAACTTCTAATATATTCTACAGGCAATCCATTCCATATTTAATCATAGTGTTATTATTTAAACAAACTATTTTGACAGGGGATTAAATCTGGTAACTGTTTGTGGAAAGGAATTTCTTGATGAAATATAAACCTTCGCTAAGCTGGTTTAATATGTGAATGCAAATAATATAATCTATATTTTTCCATATTATTGTAAGCCACAATTTTGCGCGACTGCTACGGTTTTCTATTTTTTTCCTTTAACCCTCCGCGAACGGTAAAAGGGGTATTAAATATGAATATTTTTTATTAAAGAGGGATAAAATATCTTATCCACTTTCTCTTCGAAATAAAACACAAGTATACGGGGCTAACTCTAGCAAGGACTCCGCGAGGTCGTAGACAGAGGACCCGTTTTGAGAGCTCTCTTACTCCGCTTCAGCCTCTTTTGTTCATGTCTACGACTGGGCTATTATTATTATTTATGGAATGGCTCTTCTTGAAACCAGCTGGAGGTACGCCAATATATCGATCCTTGAAATTTTTTGCACCAAAAAAATCTCCATCAGGATTATTGTACGCGTCAAAAAACGAGGATTGGCTGCCACGCCAAAACCTTGACAAATTTTGCCAGCATGACCGTCAAAAGACGGATGCGTGATGGGGGCTTGTAATTCCTTTCGAGCATATTTTGAATGAGGACTAAACAGGCACAAAAGTGCTGAGGCAATAGCTTTGGTCGAGGGAAATGGATGGAAAATTAAGACCTAGGATCTGGCAAGGCAGACGGCAATCTCATGAGAAAACCATTCGAGGACCATTTGTTTTCGAAGGGCCGCAAACCTTTCCGGGACGAAGATATTAAGTCATACCAGTATAAAAAAGGAGACGCAAATGGTTTTCTCTATGGAGAAGAGCTTCAGTCTTTAGATTTGCCACATATGGAAGTATTTTATTCACTCGCCTTGCCAAGAAAATAAAACTCCAGCCTTTGAACTTGAGAAAGCGCCTTTAAGGAATAATTTAAGGCCAACCAATCGAAGATCTGCGAGTAAAACGATGTAATAACACTGTTTTACTGGGATAAGTTAAAGAGAGAGGTGAAAGAAAAACTGTCATAGCCAATTTAAATACAGCATTTAAGAAGCAAGTATTTATGTGCAAATGCTTGAAATGGAGAATTTGAGGTATTAAGATAAAAAAGGGGGAAAATAATGGTTACACTCCAAACCAAAGACCACTGAGCGTCAAAGAACACCCTCTAACAAGAACTACCTAGCTTAATAACGACGTGAACAAAATCCGGATCTATTAATTCTTCTACATCTACATACTACCCCGCGAGCCGCTGCTTGGGCGTGTGGCAGGGGGTGGTAGATCACCAGCCGTGTAAAGATGTAAAAGTTTTGGAGGTGAAATGGTGACATGCCCTATGAGAGTGTGTTTGCAAGAGCTCAGTTTTGTATGTGGTCGCTTATTGTGCGCGAAAAGAACGAGTTTTTGTATATATCTGTTCGGCAATGTATCTCTCTTATTTTCTCGCATCTGTCAGACCTAGAAATGTAGTGATGCGTCATGATCATATTCTCTGTGTCGCTCTGAAAATATCAGTTCTGAATTTATCAAGCAGCCTAAGCCTAGCGTGAAGCCTAATCAATTCTTTCACCAACAAATTACAGCGACGGAACAATTTGTTTTTTACCCTATTATTAATATTATAACTTCTGGTTTTGGTGACGACAGAGCATTTATTTTGGTAAAATTGCTTCTTAAAGGTAGATATTCAAATTCTACTCTATCGACTTGACCTCTAAATCTTCTTGCTACCTGTTACTTAAGTTGGCTCCTGGTTAGGGGAGCAACTAATGTATATTTTTACAAGAATGATGATATTTTTACATGCAAATCATGATACTGAGATACAATTTTTTAAATAGATGAGAATTCATAGAAAGAAAACGTATTTACTTAAGTTAGACTGCGGTGGCCAGAAATCTAAACCAATTACTTTACATAAGATTCCTTTGAAATATCTCGAAAAATGCTCCTCAACAAGCCAGAACTTAAGAATCGTATTTTGAGTACGACTAAGTATCGTGTGTGGGAAGTAAATGAGAATATGAAGAGAGGACCTTATTATTTTCATATTAAAATGCTCTTGGAACTAACCGAAAGAAAAATGAGGATACACTGTAAAAATATCGGTAGGTAACAACATTCATAGGCTAATATTTTCTTAGAATTTTCTTATTTGAAAACCTTTCATGATGAGAAAAGATGGTGTTAATATGTGAAAAAAATAAATATAATGATATGAAATTTCAAATGTTGAGAGTGGTAAAATAAATTAGTACTCTGATTAGAAATCTTAGTCTTGGGATTCAACTTTCCATCCTGTTTTACCTTAATTGGAAGATATGCAATGTGAGTTCTGCACTCTGAGGTGTTACATTTAGCCAACTAGTGCCTACGAGATAATATACCGTGAAAGATTTCTTATGCCCAACGGTTTCCCAATTGCAAAGCTGAATTATCCTCAAATCCATTTTCAACTGACTTCTAACTCATAAGTCGCAACTCGATGCCAAAGGTCAACATTTGGCATGGAAACTCACCTAAACGTATATATTTTTTAACTAACTGATCGGAGAGCACGATTTCTCCGAAGTATGACCACATTTTTGACAAAATTTTATCGAGAAATAGTGGCTATTTTTTTTATTCAAGCTGAGAGACCGATGATTTCTTAATGCACACAAATCCAAATTTCTGCCAGCAATACCTACTCGAAGATTTAAGTAGACTCTAAGGGGTCATATTTTTACGTTCCTAAATTTTCTGTTACAGAAATGCTCAAAACGCTCATATAGCAGCCGCATCACCACTGATGGTAGTTGGGCCAAGTTGAGTAACTGTGAGTATAATCCAACTCTTTCAGTGATGGCGCGAACCTACGAAAGCCACCTGAGGACTATCAGAAGGGCGAAATGCTGGGCCTAAACGAAATGTAACCAACATTTAACCAATCAAATAGCCCAAAGCCTCTATTGACTAGACACCTACTTGTGTGCCTAGTATTTATAATTTATCCTCATCGCGCATGATTGTATTATTTGCAGGAATTGAATTATTTTCTAGTAAGGTAGCCTATATAGCATTCCATTGGTCTCATGTTTAGCCTGGCCTGCTCTCCTAACCACCATTGCTCATCGCTTAGCGGCCGTGGGGGCGTGCAAGCCTCCATATTGAACCGAGAAAAGCGTTACGTATCTGGTGGGGAATCATCTTGTGCCACAAACCCAGGATGTGGGTTGCACGGTATCTCGTAGATGCAGATGGTTAAGAATTAATAGCAGGAAGATGGATAACATTAAACCCCACTGTGCATGTTCTAAATTTATGTGACTTTCGACCTCACTTGTTTTCCGCGCTGGATGCCATTCACGGCCGGATCAGCATCATTCATATAGCATTTGAGTAGAATTTGATGGATTAAAATTGGCGCCAAAATATAACATTTGAGGATATCTGTTCAGGCGGTTTTGGTGGCGGAGAAAACTGGAGAAGATGGATTGCAACAGCAATCAGAAGGAATTATTGCTCTGAGATTTAGGGTAGTAAGCAAAAAAAAGTACTCACGTAAGAACTCCCTTCCAGCGGATGATTTAGACGGTGACTATACCCCTGAAAAGAAAGAAATCTTAAAATGTATTTCCATAATTCAAATTTCATTTATTTTAAAATGCAAAAGCGACCAAAATTTTGATTTTCTACTTTAAAACACCAACCCTTGCATTTATTCACAATTTTAACCATATAAAAGAGCAAGAGCAAACTACCCGCATTTTTTAAATATTGAATCTTTCATAGCAGGCTTGGAGACAGTATCTTCAATAGACAAATACCAAAATACAATAAGTAACTGAGAAAACTTAATATATTTCCTAAGTTACAAAAAATAATACCAATCATCCAAATACTTTCTATAAATTAATCAAAGATAATTTTTTTAACTGAAGCCGAGTTATACTACGAATCAGTTGTTCACCGCCGATCTTTCTAGTAACTCAAAACAACCTAAGTGAGTCTTCCAGTCAAACAAATTTTAATTAAACGCCATTTTAAGGAGAGTTATTATGATTTAAATTCTTATCACTTTACGGCAAAAAAATAAATCCCACTGGTTCACGCAAATTGGCAATGTAAGAGAAATATTCACATTGACATCCGTGAAACATTTGCAGATTGACACCCAGACACATACTAGTTCCTTCAGCAAAAGATACCATTTATGAGAGATTTACACTGATGAAAATCAAACAACAATTACATGCATAGAATACATTGTACTTAGAATTTACCTGCAAACTACAAGCAATGTATGCTTCTAGAAAACGGCCTCACAATCCGCAGTGTTTTCTAATTCCCTCCATTTCTTTCGTGCGCCGCACTCCCGGTTCCTTCATTCCATTCCCTTCACACTCGCCTCATTAACTTTAATCAACCTTTCCTGGTTTTCCCCTTCCCCCCGCCCTTTTGTCCCTCTGCCATCCTCCGAAGCCGTGGCACTTCATTCATCTCCCAAGGCTATCCTTCCAAACCTCCCTAACTCCAACTTGCCCCTTTTCGCCCTTCTTCTCGATTCCACGAAACACAGCAGCTTCTCATTTTTCTTCCTAGCAGGCAATATTCCCCGCTCAACGTTTTTTTTCACCCAGTCTAGAGACATTAAAGTTCGCTTTCATTATTGCTTCGCTTCCTCCGTCAATTCATCTTGGAGTGGGTCCTCCAAATAACCATTTCAACGCCACCTCGAGTACCTGGCGTCGGTAAAATGGACATTCTGCACTTAATTTCATTCATGCACTATCCCACTCCGAGGTATTTGGAATCTTCACCCTTATCTACTGAATTCTGAGATATAACCAGCCAGGAGTACATAGCGTTTCTCTCTGGTGCCAATCATAAACGTTACCTTCTGGTCCCCTTTAATAGGCAGTAAGAATAGCAAAGGATTTCGTAAAAGAGTTACACTAAAATGACCACAGTTTCAGGTTGAGGAAATAAATAAGAAAAACGGAACCTTGTCGTTTTCTTACCTTTGTATTTTCTTAACATTGTATTATACTATGATTTCAACTATCAATTACTGAAAAAGCTGTAGAGAAATTACTTCTTGTAAATATTGTCTTGATACTTTGAATCTAACGTTGTATTAATTTAATCCGAAATATCTGTCCTCATTCCGAAGATATGATGATAATATATTTCAGCGAACATCAGCCAAAATGAAGAATAGCCTTTTCACTGCTATTGGAATGTAAACTCACACTGCAGGGAAGCATTTTTTTAAATGGCCTTCATACCTAAAACAACTATTTTCTTGGAAACCTGAAAAATTGCAGATAAACAAGAGTCATGTTTGTCATCCGTACATGGAAATGTTTAAGATAAAGTGAATTTTCTTCCAATTAGTTCCTCGTACCGAATAAATATCTATTTCAAGATATTTTCAGGTAAGTACTATGCTTTAAAAAACAAACCATTTTCGACTTAAATTGAAGAAAGATATCGAAAGTTTTCATCGAAAGTATGGCAAATGTAAATCATAGTTTTTCTTTTGAGATTTCCCGCACTACGGTTTTTTGAATCAGAAGTGCCTTCTCCTTCGCTAAATATCTTCCGAGGGTTAATGAATGTAACCCTGTAGTGCAAATGGTTCCAATAATTTACCCTGATAAGGTCATCGGCAAAAAAGAAGAGAAGTCAGTGTCTACAAAATCCAGACGCATGAAACATCTAAATTTAAAGTTTATATTACGAATTGACACTAGGCATGGAAATTACTTATTTCCAGTTAGTGATTTAAGATCAACTATGAATTTCTGGACACAATAGTTCAACAAAAAATAAACACTGGTTTCTTATGAGTCTAGACTTTGGAAAATATTTCGAAATAAAAAAACAGTTCTCGTTATTGCACTGGATAGAGAAATTTCATCTTGAATACGTTAAAAGAAAACAGTGGGGAAGTGGCGCAAACTTCTCAGACACATAATCAATAGGGAATTCTTCCTCAAAGGAGGATAAAAAAGAACAATTAACCAGTGGGAATCGATGTTCTCCTCTTACTTGCAGGCCTTTGAGTTCACTCATTTCCAAACGCTCGGAGAGAAACCTGAGAAGGCAAACAAACTCCATATTTAAAGGCAATATATATTTTACCCGGCCGCCCTCCACCGCTCCTACGGCTCAGACATTAATCTTATTTTTTCAAAGAGAACATCGTTCAAAGTCTCAAAGTCGAATATTGCACGGAATTCTTCTTCCTTATAAAAATACCTGCGTATGCTCTCAAAGCTACTCATTTCAAAACTTCACGTGAATTTCTCATTCCGTTTCAAAGTACTCTTCACATGCATTGTTTCGTTCTATTTACCATTCTTTTATCTCTATTTTGGACCGCGTTCTTTTCAAAATCCCAAGTCATCAAAAGGCTACTGTTCCTTATCCTTATTAAACTACCGTTCCTATAAAATCAGTCCCGCATTTAAAAGATAAAAAGACTTTTTCAAAATAAGACTCATTTTCTAAACGCAATTGATGGCCAATACAACAAGAAGTACACGATAAAAATCCAAAACATCTTCTCAAATACAAAGCAATATTGTATTTAAAAATTTCAAGTGAATTTTAGAGGGTATCATACGAAATTAAAATAATTCTTAAGATAAAATGGAAAATAGAGGAATAAAAATGGAGACCAAAAACTCACCAGTAATTATTAAGAATATGTAATGAAATATTTTATTATATTTGATATAATTACTCAAAACGTTTTGAAATTCAAAGTAACTTCTTGGAATTTGATATTTCTTCAAGGTAAATATCCAATATAATCAATTCTTGTTAACCCACCTTAGAATATCTCAATATGATTTACTCTAATTATAAATAAAGGCCTAAAATAAAAGTTTTAATGGAATTACTTGAAACGAAAAAGCATGTTCATGCGTTATTCGTGGATAGTACACATAAATTAAGCTTGAGATACTGTTCTCTGCAAAAAAAGGTAATAACAAGCCCACATAATATTCTTTAAGTTGCATGTGCCAAGTATCTTAAGATTTTGCAATAGTCTACTAAGTACTTAAACCTACATATTTTCAAATATAATAGCTAGGTTAAATCAATGGAAGTGTGACAATTTTCATCTCTTTTTTAATAGATATTTTTACTTAGAATAAATCAGATATTTTTATTTTGGTACTCATAAATTTGATAGTATATATTGATAGTATACACTACTTTATTAACACTTTCAAATATAACGATTCAAAGAGGATAGCGTTGATTAATTATTTTCTTCCTGAACTCTAAAATGTGAAAATAAGGCTGTCTAGGTGTATGACTCCCAATGATTATTACTATAGCTAATTATTTCTTTTAATTCTAAGTTTTTTCAGCTACATAATATACAGCCTAAAAGCGTCGTTACATATTCCATTATTATACAATCAAACCAAAATATCCTGCTTTAATTGCTGCTGTACTTAGCTTGCTTTATCTGTATTGAACTATCACTCTTGTTATAACAGTCTCGTGCGCAAAGTCTTAAGACCCCTTATCTGGTTACAATTTTCCCATGAAAGATTAATATCGAAATATATGCTTATTCACAGATTCGTTTCTGAGATTAAAAAAATTATCTTCAAATATAACTCAAGTTCGATTTCTTTCATAGTATTTCGAGAAAAATAAAAACTCTAATGCCAGAAACCACGTCACTACATCTGACTACACCAATCGATTGTTTTTAACCTACCCATATTGGCGCAATGGGAAATATCTTGGACGAAGACAATATAAGAATTTTAATTGTATTCGCATGAAAATATTCTCATATTTTTGGGGTTGCTGAAACCGAACATGCTTTGAAAAACCAAAATCTCCGGAGCAAGAAGGCGAATCACACCCATCGCCTGTAATTAATATTCATGTGTGATTATACATGCAACTTGCCTTGCATACGTCATTTGAACTCTAAATTTCATAAACTACTTGATTCATTTGCTAGGCTTTCAAAATTACATGTTTAAGGATCGCTACCCTACGTTTTCCATCGATATGACTAATTCGTTAATTATTGCTTATAAATAATGAACAAAATTCACGGTTATCCTTAATAACTGATTTTCTCGCACTATTTCATAAATTTTTGACACAGCCATTTAAAATTATTTTTATTGTGCGATTCTATTTCCCCATATTAAGAAAACTTCATTTAGTTTCTGGATAATTGGTTTTAAAGCTGATCTTGTCACCAGTCGTCTGCGCTAGTGGCAATGTGAGCGGCATGATTACTGACTATTACGTACTAAATGATACGCGCACGTTTATATAACTGTAGAATGTATTTCTCTGTATCCGAAGTATCATCTAACCTCCCTCTCCAGCTCTGATCTCTAATCCTTCTCGCTGTCGCTGTTTTAAATCGCCCACTTTTTACCAGTTTTCCCTCCATCACTTGGTGTATTTGTGCATGTGTACACGGCATGTTCCTCCCTCTTACCAACGCTGGCGAAACCAGTTGTACCAGTATTTTAATAAATTGTTGTGTGAGACCTACAAAGTGCACTGCGTATTCTCTTCAATGGGTCAAACATCACTCTAGCTAAAGCACAAAAAACAAATCTGAACTGGAAACTACTTTTGTGCATTTTGACAGTCCCTTGCGAGTCGTCAACCGAGGTTTTGGCAAAGACCCAGAATTGGACGTCAATGGAGCTAAAAGACATGCTCGGAGCGATTCCTAGATCTGATTCCGTCCCGAAACCGTCATTCATACGCTTCCCATCTTCCGTCCACACAAAAGATTTCCCCTCGGGACGCGGCAGCCATCTACCTTGCGATCGTAACGCTCCCCACTCGATCTCCTACGATCCCCGACGCGTGCAAATTCATGAGCACGAAGACCGTCCCTCGACCGTGCCGCACCCTCTCACGCGACACCCAACTTCATGCGTTCCAGCTGACGCGATTCATCTCGGGAGACCGAAAATATCACCCGGTCTCAGTCGTCGTCTGGACCACACGGCCTACCGACTCCCCTCCCACGCCTCGTCCCCCCTCCGAACCGAAACCGAAACCGAAACCTCGTCTCCCACATCGAACTTGGCCACCTCGAATTTCATCAATTTGCATCCTAATTCATCCCCCAACTCCGCACCATTTCCCATTTTTATAATGCACCACACGAGACACCATTCTCGAAGGCAGTTTTTCTCAGCTGCGTGGAGGTGGTTTCTGAAATGGCCCATTCGACTCCAAAACCTTTAAAAAGGATGGATCAGTGTGACGCATTTCATTAAAAAATATTATTGAAACTACCAATTAAACTTTAAACACTATTTCTAATAAGATAGGTAACCCATGCGTTAAAGAGAAAATGTTTTATTTCTAAAACAGATTTTTGTCACTAGCCATCTGAAAATAAATTTGCGGAAAACTTTTTCAAAGCAAATAAAATTAACCATTTCATCCAGCTAGCGGAGACATGCTTGAGGAAAACGTCGAATAATAATAGAAAGGGGGCCATTGAAGTTTACGAGACAGGAAATAACGGTCTTATATATGTGGATTATATATGTGTCAGCTAGAATGCATGGTATACCTGTGACGATACTAAAAGAATACAGCTCACAATATTTACAAATAAATAGCAATTGCTTCCTCTTTCACATGAAATCATATAGACTGCCAAAAAAATATTTAATTTACAATCCTAATTTCTTAGGTACCAGATAGAAGGGATGTTTCACCGCAGAGTTAAGATACAACAATGGGTCTTACTCAGATCAACTAAGATAAATTATTTAAACTATTGTGTGCGCAATGTTTCTTTAATTAGCACAATGAAAAATAGCTCTTTACTTAGATTCGAACAACATCTGACTGAAGGCAAAGTCGGAAAACTGTACGGTAATGCTTTGTATATTTGAATAAATATTATGGCAGATTGCACAGCCACTAAAGTGCAAAATGAGAGCATAAAGAGCAATGAAAAATGAACCTCTACAAAGAGCACTTATAAAAACATCAGCCTTTACTTTATACGTGACTTTAAAACTACGCATCGGTTTTTATGTTTATTCAAAAATATCCCAAATAACGACCCGCTCAAATTTTTGAAATTCGTCATCAAGAATAAGAACCCCTTGATGAAACCCAGAATATATTTCATCTATTGCATTATGGCAAAAAGATAGAAATGTATTATAGCATTTTTGTTATTAAACAATCAAAAGAAGGTCGCCCATTTTACCGAAGAAGTTAGGCGTTGTCAACAAATATAAGATTGAACCTTCTCCCGAGTAATAATGCAGTGGCAAACAAAGCACTCCAAATTATATTTTGTAGACTAATATAAAGTTAGAATCGTATTTGCTGTATCACTCTTGGCTATCTAACCCAGATTCGCGATAATGAGGAGATCTAAGATATTTCCAGGAAGCAATTACGCCCTGGTTAGGAACTTGTTTGCTCTCCACCTGAAAAATATAAGTTTATTGCATTGCGATAACTCAACCCAAAATTAGTAATGAATCTCAATTCAGCCTTACGGTATTGCAGTTACCACACTTAGCCATTCATTTATTAGTTCAGGAGAGATAAAAGTTATGCATCAATAAAAAATATATCTTCATGATCGCAAAGATAAAAAAAATTAGAGATAATAATCACTCCAGCAATTCACTTTTCTCCAGGGCTATGGAAAATGTATATCGGAATATTTCTGCATTTTTTCATCAATTTTTATTCACAAAAGTGAAGGTGATTTTAAAGATATATTTAACAGAGAAATTACGCGATTATTTCTTCTATTAATCATAAAAATTAAGCTCCTAATCCTGCTACACCCTCAAAACGTGAGAGCGAATGTTCCATTCAATAATAAAATATACAGTGATACTGCAAATAACAGTTAACAACGTAATAAAATTTTTCTTTTCACAGTATGGATTCTGAGGAATAGATTTATTACTCGAACCAAGGAGCGATGGAAATATGAAAACGTGCGGAGATCACAGAAATACGATACCACAAATTGCAGTGAACAATGTAGACAAGGATTTTTCAACCTCTGGATTTTGAGGAATAGTTATATTACTCGAATCCAGCAGTGAGTTCATGCTATTCAAAGGTAAAAAATTCATTCTTATGGGCTTTTTTATAAACTGAAAAAAACACAGACTCCTCACCATTGAGCTGAATAATGAAAGCCGTTGAGGATGTACTTTAAATAAAACAAGGTTGTTTTTTATGCCAATAGAGCATAACTGAAAACTGGAAAATAAAACTTTTCAAGCTAAAGGTAGAAACGTAGTCATACTCTATTAATACTCGCTTCGGTAGTGAGACTTGGATAGGCTGGTCAACTAGAAATTAACTATGATGAAAGGCATAAGCAATCTAAGAAGATTTCATACGGTCTTCATCAAGCTCCAGTCTAAAAATATTAGGGATGTCCCAATAGTGTGACTGTATTTTGACCCATGAGTCAAAAATTTTCTCTTATGAGACACCTGAAAAAAAAGGCGCTTTAACAAATTCAAAATAAGTCCACTCCATAGCAGTTAACCCACCGCAAATATCATCAGGAAAGACGCTCTCAAGTCCATTCAATTTTCTTAAACGCATGCGACCCCTAGTTTAATAGATATATAATCCATATAAAATGATGGTAACTTTTTAAAAGTAGTCTACAACCCACTTATATCACTAGCCGACCAAGGTTTCTAATCTATGCCGGAGTTCGCTGCATATAAATTACCGAGTATCACAAAATCACTCAGATAAACATTCAGAGGATTGCAGAGTCCATTGGATAAGGCAGGTTCCTAGCTCGCGTCGACGCCTCAGACCGTGCTAAATTAGAGTAACCAGCACAAATGACGGGAGCTAAGGGAAAAGACCTTCCCTGCTTCTTGGCAAATAGTTGTTATCAGCCGTGGGATGAAACCGTGGAACTGCCGAGTGCATCCCAAATAGGATCTAAACGCCCCGAGGACAGACATCACTTTAAGGAGTGGGCGGAGCGGAGAAAGCTCCTCTAATAAATGCCGTAATACCACGATCAATGTTCTTCGAGGGCATTAATTTTCGCAGATGACCTTCCCGTTACGTGATACCCTAAATACGTCACATTCCACCCTCCTGGTTGCAGACGACCATTGCAGAAAGAAAACTGACAAAGGAAGGGACATTTGAGAATTTACCAGAAAGGTTTTTTTAAAGCGATTTGAGAGAAAATCAATCCGAAGGACGGCATCTTACTTCTTTATCTCATCATTTATCGAAAATAGTACCCGAACTAACCGTTTAAATTATCTCTCGTGTTTTACGTTAGTTTTAGCGTATTCCGTAGAGCTTGATATGACCTCTTTAACCTCGCGAACCTCTTTAAACTGCTAAAATCGATAAATTTGGTATGAACTTGTATTCCTTGTTTTAGGGCGCACTGGTTCCCTCAAAAACAAGGAGTGCGACGGATTAAGACGGAAGTTTAGGTAGTTATTGCTGGAATGAATTGGCATAACTGACAGACACAGCTAAATTACTATATGAAGACGTGAGAAAAAAGAAACATGAAATGAAACTACAATTATAAGTTCATTTGATAGACTTGAGAAAGTACATAACAGTTATATTCGTTCTTTAAAACAATTGTAAAATGAAAACCTACCATAAAGCACAACTGTAACAGTACCTCTCAAAGAATAAAACATTCTACTCGCATTTATTAGTCGGTTTTGGTTAACTTTTTTATCATGCACAACATTTATTCTTGATGAAACACACGGCTTTAATTGTTAATTATGCAGAATAATTCTAGTTTTAACCTCTCTGTGACATGAAGGAAAATTAAACTTCATTTAATACGTGATTGGCGTGATCAATTCAAATAGCAATGAGTACTCTAAGATGGGATGGATTTCATACATTCGGGGATCCCTACACTTAGCACGTAAAAGTTTGGAACGCCACAAATGTCGCAGGGTAGAAGATAACATGTGGGAGGAGAAAGAGTACGATAAATTAAGCGTAAAGGTGTTACCCTCTTATCCGCTTTTCAGATACACGAATGCTGACTTAGTAGCACCCGCATGCAAATTCAGGATTTACTCGATATTATAAGGTTTAACTTTGTTGAAATTTGCGATGAATGAAACAATATGGTAACTTTGTAATTTGAAAAACAATTTTTTTAGCTGCCAACGGATGTCATGGCGAAAATGACATCATTTGGTAAGACTTCGTTTGCACAATAAAACCACCCAAATACTTAAAAATCCGTCGTGAAACTTGCAAAGTTACAATATCGTTAGACAAAATTCAAGGACTTGAGACTGGAAGTAAAGCGGTTCAGATATTCACTCAATGTCACAATAAAATCCTGGCCAAAAAAGTATACCATATGATACTTCTAAAATGGCAAACAGGCAGCGCCCATCCGCGAGAATAATAAGTTTAGGACAGAGTCACGTGATAACTTTTCTTTTTTTCGGTCTCCTTGTTTATTATGGTTGTTGTTTTAACCTCTCTGTGACATGACGGAAAATTAAACTTTATTTAATATTTGGCGTGATCAATTCAAATAGCAATGAAATTTCTATGGGTGGAGGGGGGGGAGAGGATGAGAGCGTGTGGCAGGGGTTGAGGATGGATTCGAAATTAGTTCGGCTGCGAGGGGGAGGGCGGAGTGGGGTCGGTTCGGGAAGGAAATCGGTGACAAAAAAATGGACTGATCTGTTGTCCTAAGTCTGTATCGCATTTATGGCTGTACTTCTTTATTTCCTTGACCTCCTAAATGCAGGAGTTCATTTGCACCATTATGGATAATGGTTAAGTAAATGAGAGAAAAATCACTTGGCGACTGGAGAAGGGGGGGGAGAAACCCGGTGTCGACATTCACAGAATGAGTGAAAATATTTACGAAAGAGGTTTCAGTTCAATTGCAGGGATCTCAGCGCCAACTGGCAGAAGAAATAAACTGAATGAAATTCAATTCGGAAAATAAAAGTCACCCTCACACACTCCCGCCTGTACTGTCATTTCTCTTCCTTCTCCCTCGCGAAAACCAACACCGTTGTTCCAGCACCCGTTGTTACGCACACCTGTGGTGATGTCCAATATTTTCCCCAGAGATTGGAACACGACTCCAGGAGTGAGTGAAGAGGTCGGTAAAAGGTTATTACTTCACTCGAGAGCGGAATCGAGGCCGATGAAGAGAGGGTGGGGATAGGGAGGAGAGGGAGAGAGGTACAGACGCGGAGAGAAAAAAATAGAGAGTGCAATTTTAATGAAATGGGCCGGGAGCGAGAAATATTTCATGAGGAACGAAGAAAATTTCTCCCCCCGTTTTCGCGAACGGGGAAAGGAGTTTAACTTGTAGGAAATAAGGGGTCGGGCCGCCCGTACATTCGTGCAAATAAAAGGCCCGCCGCGATTAAGAATGTTTAGTATTCATGAGAAGGGGTTGAGGGCGGGGGCATGAGGGGGGGAGGGAAGAGGAGGAAGTGGAGCGAGTGGGTGAGGCGAGGGTACAGGAGATCGAGGGCAGGGGGTGCCACGCCCGAGAGAGGAACTAAAGTGCGACGGGGAACATTTGCATGGGCACACTTTTATCTACGATTAAAAATCTGGCAGATGATGAAGGGAAGACAGTCGTAGGAGGTGGGGGAAAGGGGGGGGTCGGATGGGTGGAGGGGGGGGGATGAGAGCATGTGGCAGGGGTTGAGGATGGATTCGAAATTGGTTCGGCTGCGAGGGGGAGGGCGGGGTGGGGTCGGTTCGGGAAGGAAATCGGTGACAACAAAATGGAATTGGGCCCTGACACCAACGTCGCCCCTCGGAGCCACCCGAGCGGGTAATTCATTAGCCAGCGTGTGTATCGAAGGGTGGGGGGGAGCGGTTGAAACCGCCGATTTGAGCAAGCAGAGCCGGCTCCTCGACCACATCCGCCTGCGAAAGACCGGTCCGAAGGCAACTTGAGCGTGGGTCGGATATTCATCACTATTTTTTTGTTAGACTTTGATCAAAATTCTTAACTTTTTTTAAGAAGACTTTCGTCTTCTATTGGGACATCCGCTGGGATGTGCATAATCCCAAATGAAGTGTTAGATGGAGTTCTATCAGTTAAATGAAATGCCTTGTGTGACGTCAAGAGGAGAGATACGATGGTCAATGGTTGTGATCGTCTCCCTAAAACATCCAACTCTGAGGGATTATTTGATTCTTGTTCATGTACATAAACCTCTACTGGCGAAATCGCTACAGAGGACGTTGTTCTGGATTGGCTCGGGAAAACTGTGACCAGGCCAATTTGCAACCTTCCGCTAAAAATCTTAAGTTTTCCCAAGTGTTTGAGTTCCATTTTCAATTTCCTCCACGCTTCGAGATCACCCTAACTCTAGCCCACACATTCCGTATTTAAAAATTTATATATATTTCCTCTCCTTTGACGGAGAGCCATTCAGGGTTAATTAATACTATAAGCAATTTTGGCCACCGTAAATCTCCAAAATTCACGCATTAATTTTCTCTAGGACTTACTTTATAATTTCCCACAGTTACTTTATGCTTAAAAATTATCCATACTTTGTATCTTGACACTCAGTTTCATAATGAGGTGTAATCAAAGGGAGAAATGTCAGATTAGAACATTGAAAAGTGTAGAAAACAATAAAGCATTTGACAAATCATTTCATCTTACTGCAAACATCAATTATTAATTAATGAATGTTGCATTTCTTCGTATCTGACTTCGTATTCTTAAGCAGGTAAAAGGCGCACGGTTTTGTGCAGAACGCACCGGGTGTTGACTTTTCTTCCCAAATGCTCTCGTGGCCACGGCTCACTGATCTGTTGTCCTAAGTCTGTATCGCAGTTATGGCTGTACTTCTTCATTTCCTTGACCACCCAAATGCAGGAGTTCATTTGCACCATTATGGATACATGGGTAAGTAAATGAGAGAAAAATCACTTGGCGACTGGAGAAGGAGGGGGAAGAAACCCGGCGTCGACATTCACAGAATGAGTCAAAATATTTACGGAAGGCATGACCTTAAAAACGGCGCTCGGCGTCCATTGTCTTCTATAACACAATATTCGAACGGGATATTTTCAATGCTCGTCACAAAACATCCAAGTGGTGATCGGGATTTCATCACACAACATTCGCAACGGAATTCTAAGCCGAGCTCTCGAGACGAGAGACCTGCACTCCAGCCATCGAACGAACCACTACTGATTTCATGATCTGTTCTTGCTGAAGTCGTGAATGCTCTGGGGGAAGGAAGAAATCCTGAAGCTACTTGTTTGGCAGGTTACCTGTTACAATTTCGTCTTTTTCTGTTCCACAGATGTTGAATGGAGGTCGAGTGATATCCTTTATTTCATCCCGCAACTACGGGAACGTGTACTGAAATGTTTCAATGGATTTGATTGTCGATCTTTTTTAGCGTGGCAGTGCACAGCTTACAAGATGAAAGGATCAGCGAGACAGAAGTTATGTCTGCTGACTATTTTCATTGAATGGAAATGAAGCGGGAATGCCTCGGTCATAAATTTCATGGGAACACTTGAAGCTATATAGAAAATCTGTAGTATTTTGCGTAAAATCGATTATGGCAACAACTAGCAGAATTCACTTTTAATTTCTCGAGCCAGTCAAATTAATTCACCTCCTGTGGAGTAAAAATGTAATAAGAAATAGGACGAAGTCAAAAATTCATAAATCGGAATGAGAAATTTAATACTATTGAAAAAATCAGTAATGATTTAGAAAATGATGAGTTAAACCATTTAAAGTAACTATCAGGATAGCTTTAGGGTTGGAAAAATTACTCATAATTGTATAGCACCAATTTTCAGTAATGAAACTAAAGTTTAATTTAAAATCTCAATAGCTTTAGCTCAAGCTTCCTCAATTTAACTGAATGATGGAGGAATAATAAAAACAAAGTTTTGCACTGTCACAACCTTTGATTTTTTAAAACTTGATGTCTATTCCAAACAAAACAGGTGTGCATTGAGAAACCAGTTTTCATATTATCATAACGTTCTTTCATAAAGTAATGCCTAATATGACTTCATTTCTTTGTACGCTTGCTATTTTTCGTAATTTTTCAATTCATAAAATATCATGACAGGTATATTTTACGTTTTTGGACATTGATATTCCGTAATCATCTGGGCATGTATTTTTCTTTGGCTTAAAACATTTCCCTTTGTAGTTTGCAGAAATAATGTGAGCAAACTTTTTTTCTTCAAACTGCAATTCCATTTTTGAATAGATAATAAGCAAATTTCCACTCTTAGGCAAGTAACTACGCTGCACCAGCCAAATAATGATTCTGTTTCACGAACTTTTTCTTTCTCAGCTTCTATTTTACGTAATTGCATACCTTTTCTCGTCGAGTCTCCCCGCATTGGGTCATCTTCCTCAGATCGACGCTTATTTTGAGAAGTACTGCTTGGCTTGTTTACGATTCAAAGTGCGTACACTTACAACACCCGTCCAAGGTATGCCTATGCAAGATATCAGCCGCATAAATGGCTACAGAACGAGCTTCATACATAGAGACACCAAAAGAGGAGCAAAGTAGCTCAAAATAATTTTCCAATAGTTAGTGAGCTAGAAAGGAAATAAAATAATATGATTCTAACTAAGGTGTGAGTTAAGGATTACTTTGAGCAGGACCACTAACTTAATACCGTTGTATTTTCAAGTGTTCAATATTATTCATTGAGATTTCCATAACTGACTCAAGGATTGGCATTACAGAGCCATTAATTTATTTCCAGTAAAAAATCCATCATATCGTTTGTGTTTAATTTTCACGGGGATATGAGATATTTACTTAATTATTAATTATTTGATTTAAAAACGGAGTAAGCAGCAGCTTTACAGTTTACACTGGGACGCTTATTTAAAGAACATAGGAAGTTGATAAGTACGGCTTAATCCACTTCCCCCTATACAAATACCGCAGACACGGGTCGCTGCATATTGAAAGCGAGAGGTGAAAACCTGTCTAGTGAAATGCTTATTTGAAATAGTGTTAACGTGAGAGGCAGAAAAAAACTGCTAATAAATTGCCACTCCAGTCTTTTTGCAATACAGTTGATGTAAAAGTTCTCAAATGATTCTCGTGGACGTCTCCTCATCGAGGGTAATGGCACTGTCGCGCACATTTCTGAGAGTATACGGCTTAAGCTGAAGCAATCTAAGATTGCAGTGGCAACCTTAATTGGCTCAGTTATCCATAAAGCGCAATATTCCTACCATTTTAAAATCGTCAATATGCTTCGAGCACTCTTACCGATTATTATTTAATCATCGAATCAAGCTTTAAATGTAAATTTGCTAGACACACCAAATTAATCTGAAGTTCTACTTAAAGTTTCCCCTTACTTTCCCATTTCGTCCACTTATTTCTTTTTCTCAATATGTGCTGATGAGCGCAGCTCTAAGCTAAGCTACCTTCTAAGCTTTTGAAATTATCTTGTCATAATAGAGGCTATAAAGACAGATAGAGTACCTTCCCGACGAGTTAAATACAGGAACTGTTCTCTTGTTTACCACCAAATTTAAGACTCCATGCCGCCCAGCTATTAGGCGTCCGACCCAGATGTCTTGAGGTCATATGAACGTATAATTCGACTTAGTGGACAGGCGTTAAAATATCCTACATCGAAACATAGACCAGCATGGAGAGGCGTAAAAATATTCTACATCGACACATTGGCCAGCATGGAGTCTTCAATTCCACGGAAATCAGAGAGTAAGTTTTACTTTACAGAAACCATAATCGCATTCAATACATTAAGTGATCATTAGAAACTAAATATTACTTATTTTTATATCTACTGATACAGATACTAAATAAATATTAGATGATATCAATTACTAATTTTATTGCTAAAATTTTCCTATCGTGAGCAATCCTCCCAGTAATTTACAAATAAGATGTATCTAAATCAATATAATAATACCTTTATGCAACAAACCTCGCCACATTTCACATGTGGTCGGTATATAAAAGCTTCCAAATATTTTTAAACTGCATTCCTCTGGAGCAACAAATGGCATTTTTCCCGGGAAAAGGATTCTTTGTTTTGGCTAATGTCTCAAAATTCAGAGTAAAGTAAAGATGATAGTTTGGACTCATTAGAAATATCAGATACATTTCTTAACAGAAAAGGCAAATTTTTTACATTTTATGGGCTGTAATTACTTGCATAAACACAACAGAATATAGTAATTTAACATGGTTAAGATACTCGGAAACTTAGTGTAATATACTAAATATGAAAATTATTTGAGTGATATGCACTTTGCTGACTTACATTTCCAATGTAAGTACCGGGCTGCAGTGCCATACATATTGTTATGACAATTTTTATTGAAATTATTGCAGTTACTTTCTAATATGCTAATTACTAAATGAAATAGCCTCGTAACTTTATTTTAACTCCATCATTTTCCGGAGAATGCTTGCCTCTCTGCCAGTTTTTAGCAAAATGATATTTAAAAACTGACAGCACACCACTTGTTTTCCGCTACTTCATTTATCCTCACCTCGAGGCGTCTGAATCTTCAGGATTAATTCACTACGAAAATATAGTGGAAAAGAATTATATGACTTATATTTACAACAAAAGGGCAACACCCAACGGCTCCTATTTATTGCTAACATGCCTACACTTACTTCGTCAACGCTATCGCCGTCGTCACTTCATGCGGAGGATATGGTTACTTCGTGGATATGAAGGGTATTTTTCCCGACAACCTCTTTTCACTCAACTATTAAACCAGACATACTTCATCACCGCCATACCAGAAATTTCTGCGTTTGGAGTGAAAATCAAAAGATCCATAGTAATAAAATTACTTGAAATGCATGCATTATATTACTTTATTTAAAGTGTAATCAGCTATTTTTCGTTATCCATCAATAAAGATAGTGGCGTATTTGGGAATAGCGGAAATGCTACAGTAAAACACTGCTATGAAAATGCAACTATTTGGCTTGCATAGAGATACATAGTGATGAAAAAATAATTTATATATGCAACCGAATAATAGCAGCACTAATATCTCACTACACTTAAGCAACAAATAATATTTGTATGAATATATTGATTAGGCTTCTTCTAAGGCGACAGAAAATGAACTTCTCGACATTGTAAAAAACTCAACGATTTATGCACAGAGTGATCAAAAGTAAAAGCTTTCCGTCCAACAGTTGCATTAGATATCCTAGTCCTGTTCATACGTAATTTATAAGATTTTCAACGATTTTTTTGTCGCGAAAATGCCTGCGATAGAATCCACGCAACAAACAACAGATGTCGGCGGGGGATTTTTGTAGCGGTCAATTTCTGCTCTCCCCAAGGCTTGACGCGCATGCTGTATCCAAAACATTCTTTCTCCACTCTTTTCGAAGCTAGATAGGCCACCTTTTCGGAGATTTAAAAAAAAAACTCTTTTCCTGTTTTTATATGGCCGATACCCATGCACCAGCCACTCGCAGAACAGCTGCTAGCTCTCTGGGAAACTTTCACCCTCCATGCCTTGGACTCTTTACAGGTTTTTCACAACCGCGTGCCAGTTTGATTTTTCCATGGGTTATTCTTTTTTCAAAATAGTTTTTTCTTAACATTTGTGAATTTCGATATTATTTACGTCTGCCCAACCTTTCCTAAAACTTCTCATCAGCAATACACAACCAATATTTATTCTGATGCATGCTACTTTAGCATTTTAACTTATTTCAAATATTTACTCCGATTTCTTCAAAATTTTTTCACCGACAGCTTTGACTCAAAAACGAAAACCACGCAGCAATAGGAAGGCTATGAAGTAAAATGTGTTTCACAAATTAAAAATAATTCCTCTTAATTTCTTTCCGTTTCCAACATCTTCTCCCTTTGGACGCCTTAAAACTAATTGCCCCTTAGCCTCAGTTGACTAAGCCATACTGGTGACATGACAGGCTTGATGTCACATATCCCAGAGTACGCAAGGTTGCACATATATAAAATTGCCTGTGAGTGAGTTTCACAAGTAAGGTTTATTAATATATCCTGATTCTAATGAAAGACAACTGAACTTTGGTCCTGTATATCTGTATCTACGATTGTAATAATTTAATTTATGATGACATTTGTTTGTGAAGGACAATATCTCACCAAGTATTGACATTAGATACATTTTTGTCGACTCCTTACGCACATTCTTAGTAAATCCTTCGAAAATTAGCACCGTGTTGTGCTTTAAGCTCAGATACAGCATGTCCTGCGTAAACTAACCAAATCTTTATGTTTTCTGAGCATATCTCAGCACAAATGCCAAGCATATGCTCAGCAGGGTCATTTTTCATGCATTAAGCATGTCATACGAAGATACCAACGGCATATTATAAACTGATGGCTGCAAAAAATATGCATTCCCTCAGAATTCCCTCAGATTGTTGAACTACCACAAAGGCATGCGTTTGAAGGTATTTTAGAACTTAGTGAATAATAACATAAAAAGCTTGTCCCAAAGAGCATAACCAAAACGTAAATGACGTCAGTAAATGATTGACTTATCTTGATAATTTTGAAACACTCAATCAATCAAATTTACAGTAGGAGGAGAACAACGAAAATATCTCCTATCTCAGAATACTGCAAGCATAACCAGATAAAAGCATTCAATGATCCAGCGCTGAAGTGTGCGTCGCTGAAAAACTAGACGGAGCCACAAAAAATGTGAAATAAAAAGTTGTATTACCCGCATCGAAAGTAGTGCTTATGAGGGCCTTGCCGTTCTAGATTATGCGGCCTACACTCTTGTCAGTTTACATACTCTACTTACTGAACTAAAGCACTGCGCTCTTGAAAATCATAAGCCTCCGCACTCCTCCCGCCGAACCTCAAACTTTATTCTCAAACTGTTCACTCTTCCCAACACTTACATCCCAAGCGCCTCCAGTTTACGCTTATTCTCCTTACATATTGACGGACGTTTCCGACAGACCGAAGTTTCTCATCCAAACACCAACGCTCTCTTCACCTTGATTTTCGTTATTCTTTTCTTAATACACATCCTCATACTTATATTGTTCCCCCTCATTCATTACTTATCAGTCATCTCTCTTCTTTTATCAGATCTCCTATTCTCTCATTTGTTTTCCTTCACATTTACATTTTCCACCAATCTCTGCATCTACACCTCAAACACATCCTACAACAAACACTCCTCCTCCTTCCGTATCGACCATATTTCCGAGCCATAAAACGCCAGACCCTTAATTAGAACGTCCATCATTCTTTTCTCATAACGAGTACTTATTTCATTCCCCGTCATGTATACCTTTTTTTTCGTAAGCGTAATCTATTTTTTTCCTCCGTCTGTAATTACCAAGTGTCAGATCTTGGAGACTAATTGTTCTTTAATTGTGCTTCTGCTATTTATTTCTTAATACCTTTGCATATACCCCAGCCCTCATCACTTAAACATAACCCTCTGCTCCCTTCAGATCCTGCACTTTCTAACTCGCTGTCCCCTCTGATTATCTCACCCTTTTCTCCCTTTTCAACACCCGCATCGCAACGCCTCTAACCTACGCACGTCCTCCGTCGATTAACTTTCTGAGTCATAAAACACCACGCCTTCAATAAGCGTTTCACCAATTCTATTTTGTAATATCAACGGTTCTGTTATTCCCCTCATCGATGCCTTCATATTTATGGACGCTTCTTTTATCAAGCTTGCCTCCTCTTTTTTATCCTCATTACGAAAGATTGAGCATTAAAGACACTCCACGTGGGCGGGTCAACTATCACAACCAGGGACCAGAACGGCAAGGGAAATGGAAGGGTAAGACGTTCGACGGAAGTTAGGTATGGAATCGACAGGGATCCTGGCGCGATCAATATGCAATCAGAAATGAATGGAATAGATAGATTAGGAGGAATCTGCTCGGGGGCGACAACCAAATAAACACTTGGGGTATCCGGCTGTCGGAGCCGGGGGACGTCGGTAAACACTGGTAGGATGGGCGAGGGAGATAAAAACCAATCAGAATGAGTCGAGATCGAGAGGAGGAAGACGCTGGGGTTGGAGGTGAAGTTGTCTGTCGGAGGAGTATGGGGGGGGAGGTTGGTGTAGAGCAGGGGGTCAGGACGGAGATATAATGACGAAAGAGGGTCTCTGCAGGTTAGAAAGAGGAGAAGAAGTATAAGAATAACAATGAGTGGGGATGATTTTAACTTTGGGACGGGGGCTGGGGAGGAAGAGAGGGAGAAAAGGGGAACGTTTGAGGGCGCTTTATGCAAACGACCACCCCTGCCTCGAGCGTGATTGGCGAGGGTTTCAGGGTTAGGGGAGAGCATTGCGGGGATTAGCGGCGGCGGGTTGGGCAGGGTTTGAGGGAATTGAGAGGGGAGGGCCCGGAGGTGAGCGATGGGCCGATGGGATTATGAAGAGGATCCCCGCCAAGATGGGATTAAGAGTTTGTTGAGCGGCGACGGGAGGCCGGGACGTATTCTTAAAAACATCTCCTTGCTTCGCACGCTGGCTATTGGGGAGAAGGACGCTTAAGGGAGGTCTCGAGAAGGGGCTTTGGCGTGGGCGGGATTGCGGGAGTCGTTGGGTTAAGAGGGTTTTTGAGGAGATGACCCGCTCTCGTCCAATGCACACGCGGCCACAGTCTAAAGCCCGAGGGTTGAGTTGCAAGGAAATTGGTCCCGAGATACCCCCGTTGGGTGGGCGTACGAAAGGGTAAGGCACCCGCAGGGGTGCTCCATTCATCCCATTCCCTCATACCCTTTAAAGGATCGCCACGCTAGAGAGAAAGGGTTAGGTGCGGGGGGGAGCAGCCAGGGTCTTCTTATGAGGATGAGCGGTTTTGGGGTGTGTTTAGGGAGGAAAGAAAAACAAATTACGGCGGAGGAGTTATGGAAAAAGGGCTTGGGCCATTTTTTTCATTAATTTGCCATGCACGTACTTCTTTTTTTCTACCAGTCTTGCCTCATAAAATCGCCAATAAAATCACCCTGAGGTTGCTCTCCGTCTTTGCTATTAAATTCTTCACCCTCTGCTGCTTGGTCCGCGACGAAATGAGTTACCTAATTGCAACGGAAAAGTATTTATGACGCAAGCCCTCGAAGTGAGGAAGGAATTCTTTGAGCTTCTTGTTTTGGATAATGTATGCGAGCACAGGGGATAGCACCTCCCAAGCTATAAAATATGTACCTTTAGAATGAGTTTTATAGATCGGCCGAATAACCCAAAACTTTGGAAATGTTAATTCATTCCCATGAATCTGAAAAACTTAAGGTAACCCAAGTCAAATTTCAGGGAAACCTCTATCAACATGTCAGTATAAAATAACATGAGAATACTGCTCTAGGAATACACCAAATCTTTGAATTGAGTGGCAATTATTTGATTGTGGGTTGCAGAAAAAAATAGTAAAGGAGTTGAATACTAGGTTAGTTATTGTGAAGCTGATTATTGCTGTAGGCAATAATTTTGGGTAAATTCGTATCCTAGTAACTTAGAAAAGAGAAAAGAGAAAAGAGCCTACGGGATAGTAATTAGTATTTTAGGCAGTGACAACTGACAAGTAAGAATTGTGCCATGATAGTCGAATCATCTACAAAACGCTAGATTGGTGGGTATATAGAAAGTGCCATGAGAAAATATCGCCACAGGCAAGGTCATTGCGCAGACAGCCACGCTGCCGAGGCCTCTTAAGGTGGCTGAATTGTACTTTCTTCATGTACAGATTTGCATGGAGTTTTGCATACGCGCCCTCATTAGAGATATTTAGGGACTCCAGAACTGAATTCGACTGGAATTAGGAAGTTTGCGTGGTGTAGTGGCAAGCTTTCTGGATATTCACGCCAAAGTTTTTCAAAAAATTTCTTTATGCAACAAAATTTCTCCGAATTTCATCACCGTTTTTCGGATGACATGAAAATCAGGAATAAAGTTTATTTGATTCAGGCGTGCTGGCTAAAATAATGAATGCCGATGACAATCTCGAGGCTAAACATTGACATATTCAAACTGAAATGTGCAGTGAGTTTCGCAGTTTATCATTCCATCTGAAGAATGAAGTAGAGCCCTTGAATAACGAGTCAAATGCCCTGCAATTGGCGCCTTTTTGAGAATCTTGACCACCAGAAACTTTTTTTGGAGCAATCAGATGCTCTGGAAGATCATAATGATGATCTTTCATCGTGATAGAGAGTGAAACGAACCAACGCCCTTAGCCATGCTTTAACCACGTCAAGGAGAACTATAACCGTATTTTATTTTCCCCAATTTCATGAAGTGACGTAACGATCTCAACCTGGCGACCAACTTCATGGCTGTTAAAGATCTGGCACTGGCTAGCATAAGAAAAAGCTTACTAGGCGGCAGCATCGGTCGTAATAATTGATCATGGCGTTTAACATGGCAGGGTTTTGTCGCTACGTGATAGATCTTGAGGGCCAATTTGATTGCATGTCAACTCTCCTGAAACAATTAGGTTTCAAAATTGTAAATATGCTTCTGCATGATCTAATTAACTTTCTTTTGGTTCGCATGATAACAGTGTTTAGTTTTTTCACCTGAGAGTCAGCGGAGACAGCTGTCACCAGTAAATCACTGTCTATTTTAGCCTCTTATACAGACAAGTGCTCGCTGACCATTCCATTTCACATGCATGGCCCAAAATTATGCTTAATGTCATATTTTCAGACAAAGGCATACTTAAGTTGGAACATGATCATGTCTTATATAGGATTACCATCTCGTGAAGAGCGATTTCATTTTAAAAGTTGTTATCCGCCGAGGTAGCTTTTTCGTCCCAGTGCTTTAGATCAGAGATCTCACTTTCATATCTGATATTCACTGCGAGAAACAATGCGGATTATGGAAGTAATTTTTGACGCGACTATGAAAATGTGACCCTCTTGCCTTCATGCCTTGCGCGGTTAGGAAGTTATATTGCAAATAATCAGCGCTAAAACCGACTAATTACCCTCAACACTCTTTTATCGGTCGCACTGACTGACTGTGTCAGTGTTGAATACGAAATGTAATCGATGAAATTTTTAACCTCTACGAAACCTAAACGTAAGAAACAATGATTGAGAGACGTTGCTCTGAAGCAAACAAATAACCTGACACTTTTAAAAAATCTCTCAACTGTAACCATACTTTTGTTTTCAAACCAAGCACACATAACGCAAGAAAAGAAAAAAAACAGTCCTGTTTTCTAACGTAAATGAGCTCACTTTCGAAACAAAGTTATTCGTATAAAGATATACGCACTAAAAACGGATAGAATTTGATATTATTAATAAGGTCTGACCTTGAAAAAGGCAAGGTTTTATGGAAAGCGTAGTTGTATATATATATATATATATATAGTTATTGCTTCTATAAAAACTTTGTTTCCACTAATATAGGGGATGATAAGTCTCCTTTATAATGGGGTTTAAAATTCTTGCAATGAAAACAAGTATTGTGAGCAATATCGCACAAAGACCTGTAATTCAAAAAGAACCACTCAAGAAAAGGGATTCTCCAGCCACATTATATTCCCTATGTCAACACAAACCTCACGACTTATTGGTAACAGAGCAGATGTTCCATGCGTTTGTAGTCACACGAGACTTACTTTTTGAGGTTAAATCACCCTCATATTTGTCATAAACGATTAGAAAGGGGACAAATGGAGGTGTAGAACACAAAAGCGATGGCAACCAGAGAGGGAAACTTTAAGGGGCTCACAAATGATGGAATATAGGGGTTGGGACCGCGAGTGAGTGCAAAAGGAGCCTTTGAGCGGGACGCTACGGGGGAATTCCGGAGAGAGAGAGGCTGTTATTAGGAAGAAAAGGGATGACTCTAACTTAAGGAGTCAAAAAGCTCCAAATTCTAAAGGAGTACAAAGTGGATAGCAATGAAAAATTGACAATCAGTGTGCTTTGACGTAACCATAGTTATTTGTGCGGTTATGGTGAATATGGTATCAAGCAATAATATATAAAAAAGAGTAATCTTATTGATCGTCTGACACGATAAATACACTTCAAAGACATGAATCAAGCATGTTTTGTAGAAGTCCGCGTATTATTCGTTGCAATTCACATTGATTGCAGTATAAATATATATAAAATACAAAAAAAGTGTTAAATTTCCAATTGATTTCAGGTTACTGAGAAAATAAACTGAAGCTCACAAACTTAAAGTCGTGGACTACGAATTCAAATGCCTCAGAATGAAACCAAGCCTAAGCTTACATCTTTTATCAATTTACAAGTGGGTTGAGAAAAAAAGTGTATATACGAATTTTTATCGGGAACAGGGAGTTATATTACCAGAACTGCTCTAAAAATAACTACAGATTTGAACAATGAAAGGAAGAGACCCAACTC
Source organism: Ceriagrion tenellum (assembly GCA_963169105.1). Classification (NCBI taxonomy): domain Eukaryota; kingdom Metazoa; phylum Arthropoda; class Insecta; order Odonata; family Coenagrionidae; genus Ceriagrion; species Ceriagrion tenellum. The sequence continues at coordinate 142,261,174 of OY720638.1, forward strand.
AATGAAATCTACATCAAATGACTTCTGCACTATATAGATGAGGGTTTCCTCGGAGCTCAATGAAAATTATTGTATCTGGTAATAAAAATAAAATCATGTTTTTACTTTCACTGAAATATTTTTATACCATATCGAAAGAAAATTGATGGTTTTACAAAAGACTTAAACACAACGCAGAGAGCGATCGCAAACCAACTAAAATCCGTTTCTTTACATAGTTTCGCATGAGTAGTCCAATGAAAAGCTCACACATGGGCATATGCATGAGCGCAATGGGCGGTAATTCCTGTAGTCGTGTCAAGAGTTATCTCTCACTCTTTCTGACCCCTCTCTGGGGACCAAATATCAAGTAACGACTGGATATGTTTTAAATATGAAATAACGTATTATTAACAGGTCAAACATTTTCAATTGATACGGAAAAAATATTGACTAACTTTCGGTAAACAGTTCGATTACAATCAAACAACTAGTGACGGAAACTGCAAATAATACATACGAGGAGAAATAAACCTTTTAAACAGATATCCGCTCCCTTCTCCAAAACAATTCTAGATAAATATTTGTAAATCATGTTCCACACAATCCAATTTGGGATCATAGATTTCGAAAAATTATTTTGATAAACGAATGGAACATTCGGAAGAGGTGCGATTCAAAAGTTATGGTTTGAAAATGCCACCGCTTGTCATAGTTTTCCAATACCTCAGTCCACAGTACAAACAGTTGAGCTTCTGGATAGGCCACCGGCATGCAAAGCGTGATACAGACCAGCTAATGCCCTCACCCCGAGATTACGCTGAAAGGGAAGCATAAAATAGAGAAGAAAGTTTGATTTTTACTCCTTGGAAGATCCATATCAAAAGCAAAACACTTTACTCAACTTGCCACGGTTATGTCATAGTTATCTTACTCTCCGAATCGCAATTTGAAATATCATTATCAATAACGATTTTTATTGAACGACACCATTTTGGTATTTTTCACTTGCCATAGATGGTTTGCTGATATTTTCAGGCTCCATAATCCCCCATTGTTACCATTGATTTTAAAATATATGATTACGTCAATGCTTTAAAATTTCCTGAATTTGAAAGCAAAATAAAATAATTGAACCAAAATTTTATCAATTTTTTCTGGCAAATAGACTGCTGTGTCTAGAACCTATTTGAATGGGTGAGATTTTTAAATTAAGAATGCTTATTCAACATTCTGCGAACTGCGAATTTTTTTAGATACAATAGAGGAATCTGCTATCTACCCATTTAGGATTCAGAGATTTGTCTACCTGTTTTCAACTGTCAACCGAAAGGAGAGAGTTTTTACCAATGTATTAGGAAATACCGAGAACTTTTCTCGCACCATAGACTGAAATTTTGATTAGTTCTCTATAGGTCCACTATAGAGAACACTAGTTTCTCTATAGATCCGAGGTTTTTTAACATCTAGTTATGTATACTTCTATTCCATGGACGTAACTGATACTCTTATGGGCTCAAGTTTGCTACTTCAGTCTCATTGAAGGCCACATTGAAGCTTAGTTTTGATTTGTCTCCACTGCCACATTCAATCCAGGAAACAATACAACCTGTTCAAAGACATGCAAAGAGCAACAACTGCTGCAAAACCGGATACGGTGTATTCCCTCTCAATGCAGTATCACAACCCAGGAATATTTTGGGAGAAAGCATTCCTTGGATGCGGGATCACTGGTGGTCGAATAAACACAAAAGAAAAGTCAAATGGGAGCAGGCATTTTACCAGAGCGAGACGTAATTGACTCGTAGCAAAACAACACAACTTCACCCGCAGTTGAATTTAAACAGAGTGTGTACAATTTCCATAAATGTATGGGCCTCACGCAGGGAACAAGCAGGATAGAATAATTGGGAATGAACGAAGTACACAGTATAAGGGTGCCATGGATCAAATAAATGAATGGGTGTAGAAAACGGAAATTGAAAAAAGAGATAAATTGGGCAATCAGGAGTATCTTTTATATTCATATATATTATAAGTAACTATGATAGAAAGATAAATGTACAGGGAGGGAAATTCAACGCCAGAATTAAGGAGGCAATTCAAAGCAAGAGATGATTTATAATACCAGATGGATTATGGCTGAATACTTACAGTAATTAGTAGCAACGGTAAAAATCTGTAAGTCGTTTCTAAATGATGTCTACCAGTTCTCTGTGTTTGTACTGTACGGGTTAGTTTAGTGAGATGAAAAACTATCGCCTTCTTCTTTTTTGTTTTATACTGTGGAGGTCTTGCAAATTTGGTTTATGCTTAGCATTGGAAATTGCAGTCAATTGATCAATTTCAGTCACACTGCATATGTAGCACATGAGATGCTTACAAAATACAGAGATCAAACTTGTCAAGCGGTATGTATATGCGAGATATTGCCTGTTTTTAATGCGTGTATGAGCAATTTTACAAACTAAGCATGGATTGGTACGCACCAAGTACAATGTGGACGTATACTTGTTGCATTTATTACCTTTGTTTTTTTATTTTCGAATTGAATTGTTTCTGTTTATCGTTATTTACATTGATTGTCTGAGTACATTCTAGGTAAGATATATCTGCGGCAAAAGGCCAACGTTTAAAAAAAATAAATCATAGTTATTACATAGATGTTTAAGAACGGAAAGAAAGGTCATTAAGGTGAAATAACAAAACTAACCCAGAAAGTCTTTCCAATTCTTCTATTTGGCCGACACATTGTTAAAAGTGTGTACAAAACACGAAGAGGCCAAATGAAACTGCTTACACTCTGCATCGAGTAGCACGACAAGCACAGATGGAAGTAACGACTTCAATACCGTGTGATAACCGAATCAGTCATGCGACCCGATCAGCTGTCCACGCTCATCTTCCCGACGAAGAGGTCGACTGGGTGTGAAAATACAGCCCGCTACACGACACCGGGAAGAAGGACGGAATATATCGATTCGGGAAACATGACTTTTCAAATGGCCGGGAGTGGGAGGAGGGAATAAATTCATGCGAGCGCGCTTTTCCGAGAATACTGGAAACCCTCTCGGAAGATGAACGCAATCAACGCGCGAAGAACGATGCCACGGATGGTGAGCGACTGGCGCCCGCATTTCATGGCGCACCGCACCGAGAGTAGAGGAGAAATTCTTCGTCCGCTATGACAATGATTCCGCTCCCTCGGGAGGTAAAGCCCCTTGTGATGTAACAGAGGGAAAGGAGATGCCCTTTTCTTCCCACCGCTCGACAAAGAGAGGCCCTTAGAATGCCGAGGAATCGTCGGTTACAAGTCAAAGGGGAAGAGCTTCTTCATGGGTGCTCTCTAAGTGTCCGGGCAAAGGGAACAGCAGTGCCATCTCCTGAAATCCTCCACGACTACATATTATTTAATTCCTTAGAAGAAGAGGCGAAGGTGAGCAAGCTAAAGATATTATCTGATGCTGCAATGAAAATTTCAAATCTGCCCTTGAGATATGTCTCTTTTCGGCATCGTTCAATCTCCTAACAATTATTGTTCTACGAATTCGAGAACTTGATACACGAATGTTGTCAGTAAGATTTGTATCTATTAAAAAATTAGCATAAGCTCACAGAAGTGAGGTCAGTGACAATCAACTTTTAAACTTCCATATTCTTGTGATATAAGTGAAATATACCATTAGTCCCATTTTTGCGAGGACAAATATTTCATTTCAATTGATGTATAATTGACTTTAACTGAGCTCCATTAAAGAGAACAAAGACATATCTCTGTTGCATAGACGGATAACCATGAAAACGCATCAAGACTCATGCTACGATAAGTAGCCAAAAAGTGCAATATGTCCTATGGGAGTATTTTTTATTGTTCACATTCCTCCCTCAGGCAACTTTTGTTTTAGAGGTCAAAGGCTCAACAGAAGTTTGAATTTTGTGCCGCGAGGAAATCTAGAATGTTAATTTGTTGTCGTCAACTAACATGGCAACAACAAATGAAGAATTTGCGAAATAGTTTATGCCATCACACAAACACTCCACCTGGATTGCCAGTTCAAAACTTCCAGCACACCAGTTTAAAGTAAAACGTTTTCCCACTCATCTGACGGTATAAATTCACCCATTTTTCCACTCATCTGATGGATGAAGTCTCATGAAACTGAATGAAGTATTGTTATCTTGAATACTGCTCATAAAATACAGACAGAAAAATTCAATTATCAATCGAGCCTAATTAAGTTTCAATAAAAATAAAAATAAGCATACTTAGATCAAGAAGGAGGAATCATCATTGGTTAATAAAAAAAATACATATTTGGCAGACACCACCCGTGGATAAGGAAGAATGGTTTAGTCACCATAGTCCATCGTTACGGCACTTGATTGCACGACACTCATAAAGAAGATATCTAATCCTTTTATGGAAAGGCAAACTGGATGACGACTCGTGTTTGCCACGCCGGCATCAAAGAGAAATGATTTGATCCATTTAAACGGAGAAATGTCAATCTCACGGAGTTACCAACGAAAGTGTTAGACGAGAACCTCATTTAACCTCCTCATTCACTTGAACTCCTATTGACGCTCATGCTGCACTCATAGCAGGGAAAGCCACAGTTGTTTGTCATCAAATGCATCGCGAGGAGCAAGAGGGGGTCAAATGTGATACCGCCAACTACACTTCGATTTTGAATACAACTTCACGAAAAATGTCATCCCTTGCCGGGCGAGCGCTTCCGTCCAAGTCCACCGCCGCATTGCCTTGGAATTTTACGCATGTTATTTACGCGGCACTCATAAAAGCCCAGGTTCCCCTGACTAATACGGTGCTCCGAGCGCTCTTCCGCTGGCAGTTCAAATCATCCCTTCCCACGCCTACGTGGACAGATGAGAAAAGAAGGGAGCAGTTTAAAATGAAATATAGAGGGCATGAATATTAACGCTCGCGAGCGAAGGTGAAGACAAAACAGGAGAGATTGGGATTCTTTGCCGAGTATGCGCGGCCCACTCGGCAAAAAACATCGCGTTATAGTTCGCGCAAAAGTTCCTGGCGCAGAGCTGCGCGGCAAGGAGTGGAGGTAGAAGTGGAGGGGGTGAAGGGAATGGATGGAGGGGAAGAGAGGGAGGCAAAGAGAGAGAGTCGAGTCGGGGATCCAAACTATTTCATGAAAAATGCACGAGGCACCCACACACCCAAAAAATGAAGTGAAATTCGTCATCACTGTACCAGGGCACCTATCTTGAGGTCTCATTGTGAAACGTGTCAAAACGTTATGGAAAGTAGAGGTGAGTCATTCTACCTCTCCAAGCGCATGTACTGCCAGAAGTTAGAATGGTTTCCTGACCCTCCACACTAAACGTCCATCCAATTACGTTTCGAGGAATTTTGAAAGATTCGTAGCCCATGTCCCAAAATTGTCCACTGCATAGGGCCAGGAACTATCCAAAATCTAACCCTATGGATTTGAACTTTGATTTGACCGAAAACAGCCGCAACCACCGGTAACGTAAGCCACAGTTAGGCCTAAATTGTGTTGACAGCAATGGCGGCATTGGCTTTAAGATTTCAGCGGAATATTGCCAGTTTCTTTTCATATCTCCTTGGCCTTGACCATCGATACATATGACATATCTATTAGCTATTTGTATATATAAACGCTCTTGATGCACGAATGCAGATTATTTTTTATCAAAATAAGATCCATTTGACACCCCTATCACGCGCAACTTATCAAAATTGTTATGAACATTGCAGCATTTTTTGGAAATTGGATACTTGGGTATTTATCAAGAAAACTCATTCCGCCATCTCGATGATTATTCTACAGCTCTCGGCATTTCACAGTGCCGAGGTAACACCATGTCTAGTTCGCGCTCTCTTCATGATACAAAAAAATATTTGTCCTTACAACCTCGGTATCACACGGCATTGAGGATGCTTTTAAAGTTTATTTCAAGTGATGCATTATACGTGCATTTGTCGCACAGCATTTTTCACACCGAGCGCTAAATTACGAAGGACGCCCGAGATAATAGTGCAGCTGAAAGTTCAGCCAATAATTTTACACGCCCAATGCCGTTAGGGGAGGAAATTTTGTGGCCGAAGAATCCAAGATATCCTTTGCATAAATCAAACGCTCGTGAAAAAAGGAATTACTTTTAATACTTTCCTATGGCAAAGAAGCATATTTCTACTGCGTTTTTTTCTTGGACGGACTCTGAACTTGATGTAGCCTTCAATGCAAATGACCGGCGAATCTCATTCCCTAGTTTCCCAATAGATTAAAAAAGAAACAAGTAGATGCCGTCTTGACGGATTTAGTAAAGTCTGTTATTAAGTCAAAAATGATGAAACTAACACTGATACCGAGTGTAATGTGTCCAAACATTTTATGAATAACAAAGAGCCTCTTAAGGAATGGGCTCCACTTGGTATTTTCCTAGATGAACTGTGACCGTACCATGAATATTCTGCCATAAAGATTATACTTTTTTGCCCAAAAACAGAAGAAATTATACACATTACGGTGCCATGACTATTCTGATGCCGATGACAATGTTTCCTGCTTCCTCCGTGGTATTAGTATCACTACCCGACCGTCAACGTCTGTTGAGCACTCCAAGGCACGCATGGGATGTGAGCATTGCCATCAATTCCCATCGAATTTTAAAGAGGGAGAAGGGAGAGCCATGCAATGGAGGGAGGAGCAGGGAAATATTCCCAGAGTTTCGAGTCCCGTGGAGGGGTCCAATCAAGTAAATTACATTTCGTAATAATCTTTGGAACAATGTTGAGTCGCTTCGGTCGGAGGAATTCCGGGGCGTAAGAAGTGATGTCGAAGTGGGGGAAGGGTCAGGAGGCGCATGTGTATAAAGAAGGGGCCGGCGCTGGGCGAGTGGGCTGCGGAAAAGTTTTCGGGGGAACCGGGAGAGGCTTGGCCCGACGAGGGGCCTCGAGAGATCCCCGCCTCCCCGTCCTCATATTCCAACGGTCGCGGCGAACGAAATTCGGCTCTTCAACTTTTCCATACATCCCCTCCCCCCTCTATCCTCACAATTTGTGCAAAGGTTAAGAAAAAAATGAAAACGCTTTTGAAATGCGGTAGACCTTTTCATCGTTTAAAAAAATCGGAGATGGGCATCCAACACGCATACTTTAACACGCGTCGGCAGTCCGAAATTTCCCTCCCGATTCCAAAATTAGATTTAAATATTCTCCCTTCATATCGGTTGGCAAAGAACATTATCCGATTCCCTCACCTGGAAATGCTGAGTGATAATTTTTTACCTCCCACTCTCGCGTATATGTCCCTCTGGAATGCATCGAGTTCCAAGGATTTGATTGCTCAGCTTCACAGCGTCGATTTATGGAAAGGTTTTTCAAAAAACTCCCAGGAATAAACTTAGAAATTTTTTCTGTCGGGGAAGATATTTTCCATTTTCAAAATTGCATCACAGGACACGATGAATCTCACAAAAGTTAGTTTTTTTCAGAAATAAAGAAAAGTTTTCATCTTGTGGAAATTAAATAATCGGCCGTGCGATCTAGCCGCCACTACGCTATATTCAGTGGATTGTGAAGAGATACCAGAGATGACACAGAGTATCTCCTCACAGAACAAATGAAAGAAGGACTACAGGTTATAGATTACAAATATTACGACTTGACATCGTGATACTGGCCATTGATCACTGCTATGCGTTAAAATTAAATCGGAAATTAAAAAATCATCTTTATTTGGTCTCAGGGAGGCTAAACTAACGGGCACCTGTGAGTGGAATAAGATAATGCAGTAAAATATATGAATCGTTTAACAAGGACTAACGGAAGAAGATGACATTTGGAGACGCTACTATGAATCGCCCGAGGAAGCATAAACCAATTTTCAAGCGGTAAGCATGTGCGGTCGAGGATCTACAAATATTTATGGTCGCAAATGGTAGTTACGGGGTATAAGTTCCGTGCACCTATGTTTGTACATAGCTGCTCGTGACTGAATCAAATTCAGTAACGTAATTGAGCATGACGGCAGGGTCGGATGAGTGTGCGAGTGAAAGAGCAACTGCACTTTACCAAATGATGGATTCAAATCACTAAAGGAAACCTTCTCGGCCGAGAACTAACTAGAAATATTACAGTTGACAAAGGTATAGAGTTCATTTTGGCCACCATACCGAATGGTGAAATGTATCTCATCATTCATGCAGCAGACCATTGTGAATTAATAAGGAACCGACAAGATGTAATCAAATAATATACTCCACATGTGTACTCTAAAATACACGCAGAAAATTACTATAACGTCTCAATATGAAGATCATAACATTTAGTTTTCCATATCTGAAAGAACATAACATTTAGTTTTCCATAGTACTATATTTCCCGAGACAACCGGTTGCAATAAAAACGCTAGCACCAGATACGATACAAACTGTATCAGGCACAGTACAATCAGGTAAAGAAGTATTAAACAATATATTGGATCAACAGCCGAAACCGGTCTTCTCAAGATAACTAGAAACGTGGAGAGCATATATGCGTGCTCATTCAATTAATAAGTCGTAGAATTTAGTGTGCGCTTCAGCCCTGATGAAATGCCAAAAGAGGTATCAAAATACTACTCTTGTACATGTACTGGTGATTCACAGCGAAAAGTTCCAAGGAGTAACATGTGGAGTAAATTTATAACGGCACCTTAATCCAAATTGCTAGATTAAATTTCTTGTTAGCCATTTGCAACACTGCAGTCACGCAATTTTCTAAAAAGTAGATGAAGGAGTCGCTTAAGAGCAAGCAAGCACACGAAGCACTGTTGCCGGGGCCCAAATGAAATGAAACACTGATAGAAATGAGAAGGCATTCGTAACGGCGTAAAGATCAAGCCCTAACCGCCTTTCCCGCCAGAGGTGAGTAATCAAACGCTCACCTATGACTCCGCACGTGAAGAGGCTAAAATAACTAACATGGCCCATCAACACTGACATTTGCATTGAAATGAGTTGGAGCCCCCTCCGAAAATAGCCCTAGGTCAGCCGGTAACGGGCACTGCATTTGGACAGAGGGCGGTGTGACATAGTGGTTTCATCATGTCACATATACTATAGTAATTTAAATAAATGGATCTGAACTACAATGCCCTAACTACACTCGAAGTGAGCGTAATACTACAGACTATGAGCGTGAGAGATGAAGGGCATGTGGAAATATTTCTCTACGAAAGGCCCTTCCCACTTTATGGCCACCGTGGTTAAATGCTCACATTATCCGTCGTGTGCATGAAGTAATCCATTTAGTTGCCTCTCCCTTCCATCTGGTGAATTTGAAACATTTCCAAGAGATTGGCTACCACATAAAAGGTAGGATAAATGAAAATTTAGCATAAATTCAAGCTCAAATGAAAGCCAGAATATGCTGCTAAGATGGTTAATTAAATTAATGCAGGTGGTCGCAATAACCCCTGGGCCCTTTTAAAAGGGACTCCATTTTTACAGCAAACCCTATTCACGACTGTAATCTGTAGTGACCAATCTCATGGAGTGGACAATTGTAGTCCAATTTGGATTTAAATCTTTAATGCGCAAAGTTCAGCATTCAGTTTTGGCTTTGTTCACACCTGAATTAGACGAAGTAAATACATTAATGTGGTCTGATCCACAAAATTGCTCCACTCACAGCAGATAGTACAGATAGGATCAATAGTCATGAGATTCATAAAGAAATGGACCCCATTACTAAAATCTTGTTGCCGTAACTACTGCTTTCAAAACTTATCTTCTAATAGCCATTACGTCGAATGTTTGGTCTCTACTTCCCCCGATGGATAAAATTTAATTACTTCTCCTCTATGCGTGAACTTGCTTATTCACATTACCATTAGTCAGAATAAGTAACCAAACTCGTCATTTGTAGCATATCAACTCTTTTATCTAGTATTCAACCTCCCAAGAGGTTCTTATGGCGCCAATCATCTAGGTCACATATAGAACTTTTGGAAGTATTTCGCTTCATTTCATTGGGTACGGTAAAATATAAGACCATTTATGAGCAACAAACTTTATCAAACGTTTCCCCAACCCATGCAAAATGAGTATCTTTGCTTATTGATTTTATAAAATTCATTGCATTCAGTTGGATAGCTGTTGTTTATGCAACTGTCCATCTGTCGAGAATTTTATTTTACACAACTCTAAATTATTCTTTAAAACTTAACTTTACATTTCCTTATTAAGTAGTCCAAAATAATATAATTGTTTTAATAATAACATACACCTGAGAGTATGGATTTCCCAATGACTTTATCAAACGAAGTATAATGGACTCTGATTTTGCCTCTAATGTACTGCAGTAATTTTTCTACTTTGAAAAAGTTGGTGAGGGTAGATAGCTTTATTGGCTGAAGATGATGAGAAAATTCCACAGCAAACACATGGCCTTTATTGTGCACTTAAGAGGTGATAAAGATAACTAATGTGACTAAGACCACGTGTTATCGCCACTTTTCAAATGAACTAAGGCAAGACATAGCAATTGCCTTCTTCAAGTAGAAAGCGCTGGCGGTTCCTTAACACCACCCCACCCAGAAAAGAAACTTGTCAAAAGATACGAAAATTTTAAGGTATAGGATTATTTTGTTGCCGCACTTTCAGTTGGCTGTGAGTTGGACGATTATTTACTCATGATAAGTGGTGTTCCCGTATCTTCTTTGGGAGAAGCAAGGCACATTTGGGAAAACGAGACTTCCTCTCTGTGCGGATTTTCTCCATAAAATCCGTACGGTATCTATAGGTCTCCACGCAACTTTTCTGTGTCCAGTGCCCACCAACGCCTCAAAAACTCACCGGTCCCTGGCAATTCCCAATGCAATTAACTAATATAATTTAATTACGGCTAAATTATGTTTTTTTCACGCTCAGAAGCTACGCAATGAAACCCTCTTTGAACAGTTATTACTTATGCTTATTTGATGGGCAAGGTGACTTCATACTCTCTGTGAATATAGAGTAATCGACTTGATGGTTGATTTAATTTCAAGAAACACAGTATGGGGGATCGTCAAAAACTTTTGTATACATTTCAATGAGCTTTAGATCAGAAAAATTGTCTCTAGGGCTCAAAATAACGAAGGAATATTTTGGAATCATTTCATATGACCATAGATTCCGCCAAGCGGTTAGTTTTACACTATTATGGCATTTAGGTAAATAGTGGAAGCAAGCGGAAGATGGTGCTTAGCCTCATTTTTTCGTCGAAAACACTTGTATAAAATCAGAAGGTAAATGAATAATAGCATAGCAGTTGTCGCATGACGACAGAACCCCGAGAACCACGCAGCAAATGATCGGGCAACCCGGCGAGCACATTGGGGACGATCGATGCTCGTTGCCTTCTTCGCACAGTATGCGAGGCTTTGGACGGAAAAGAGGAAATAGCAGACGGTGATTGCATCAGGCTTTCCTCGGTGTAGTTTCGAGACACCCATCTCGTGAATGAAACTCTTTTTAATTTTACGCTGTGAAATATATTTTTCCTCGATGGATTTCAACTCACTTGTCACAATCTAGGTGAACAGCCTGGTAGTAATGGTGTAAAATTTTACATTATTCGGAAAATTATTTTGAACACTTGAAAATGTCAATTTTTTAACATTAGACTTCCTAACCAGGCTGGCTGATACGACCACTCGTGGAAAAAGGGGCGCGTACTCTTTTTCGTGATTTCTTCTATGTGCTAGAATTGTAGAGGTAGCGAGTTTGCTGCTGAAGAGAGATTTTTAAGGAGGCAGAAACTTAGAGATGATTCGAATCGTCCAATATTTGGTCCCCCGAAAAATATTTTATGGCGGCAGGATCATAATGTTGAAGTTATCATCAGATTCTAGCGTTTGCCATTTCTAGAAAGCTGAAATGAACGGTAGAGATCCTCATTTTCTCATATTTAACAGGAAGTAACTTAGAAAACACTGACAACATTGAAAGAAATAAACCTTCCAACTATAAGCAATGAGAGAGCAAAGAGAGAGATGCATGGGCAATATGATTTAAGTCCACTCTACCACATATATAAATATCCTGACATTTATAGACCTTAAAAATACACCGTAATCGTTAAGCAGAAAAATGAGCTATTAATGGTTTTAAGGGAAATTTTGATGACTTTGATTGTAAATTTAAAAAGGGAACCTTGCGATGCTCTTTTTACCGGAATGGTCCAGCGCTCGAGTGAAGCAAGGAACGGAAATCGTGCGGCTATCGAACGCAACGGGATTTTTGCATCAAATTTATTCTTTAATTTGAACTGGGAGAAGCTTTATAAAGCGTTTTACATGTGAACTTCAATGTAATGAGATATTTGATCCACCATGATGAAGGTACATTTCATTGATGTAAAATTTTAGCCATGACAATAGTCATAAAATAAAAGAATTTAAACGTATCTTCAGGAGGTCTAGTTTCACCTTTTTATGCCTCACATGGCAGTAGAAATCAGCAAAGAAATATTTATAGAACTCCTCCTTCTTCCATTAAAACAAAGTTATTCTTTTGTGGAAAAATTGACGTGGGTTGCGTCATTCGAATATATTCACGTTAATTCATACAAAGTGTAGCTCTTCGTCCCATTGTAGATGAGGCCAATTTAATTTAGGCAGAAATGAGCTGCTTCATTAAAATAGGGGATAGAAGAGGTATTTCATGACTACGTATACTCATATTACATTCATTAATGTAGATATTCAGCCCATTTTTCACCAAACCATTCTCCTCAAATGCATTCTTCCTATCTCTTCCTCGGTTGTCCGGCATTTCTTTTTACTGCACTGGAAACTAATCTCTCGAAATCCTCGATACTCAAGTCTTCCATTTTGTTTATGTAGTCATTCACTTCCTTTCTTCGCTCTTTATTCCATGCGCTTCTGAGTATTCAATTTGCATTTCTCTCTTTTATTTTCATTGCTTGTTTGGCGTTTTCCAGTTCCTCCAATATTTTCTGGGGTTTTTTACATATGCCCCTAGAATGATATTGGAATGAGAAAAAATTGGTCCACATTAAGCAAAAGATAAAACTAACATGGGGCAAATGAAAATCTACTAGATTGACATAAAATACGCACGCCATACCAATTTTTACGCAGCAAGAAGTGTCATTATGAATTTACTATATATTTAATATGGCAATCATTTTACATCACACTATTTAAAGAAACATTTTACAAATAAAAACAATTTTCACGACCGTGCGCCTTTCAACGAGTGGAGCGTAATCTAATCCCAAATATTTTCATATTGGTTACAAAAAAATATTATCATCCCTACCTTGCATGCATTCACTATTCAATTGGCGGATTATGACAAAAATACTCACTTATATTAGGCACTTTACAAATAAAAACACGCTTTTCAAGGCCGTGCTCCTTTTAGTTCAATAAGCGGAGTGTGATCTGCATCCGCATTGAAAGCTTCGAATGTTATCGCATCGAGAGCACCTGCCTTATTTCGCAGATGATCTGGCTCCACGTCATCGAAAAGGGAGCGGGAGGGAGTGGCACGTGACTGGCCGATTCATTAATGCCGCCCGCGGCTCTCTTGCCTCGGTAAAAAGAAGAAGAGCGCGAGATGGAAAAAAAGAAACGCGAGGAGTGAGAAGGGACCTCCACCAACACTCCCTACCCGGTCGGAGCGGGTTGACTGACCTGCCACCGACTTCCCTCCTTCCCGGTGAGCGTCCTCGGACGCTACGATACTCCTACCCGTCCATCCACTTTCACGGTCCGACGTCAAGACCTCACTCTCGCCCGACCAAAACCCGTCCCTCGCACGAATGAACTTGACCTCTCGTGCTTCTGGTTTCCATCTCGTCGCCAATGAACCTTAGGATCTCCCGAGCAAAAAACTGGATCTGCCAGGCCATCGGAGCCAACACTGGCGGGGAATGAGAGCGGCCGATCCACCTCACGGTCCTCCGGTGACGACTGTGCATCTTATTAATACCAAATGCCTGCAGTTTATTAATTTGCTTAGTCCAATCAAGAATTTCCGAAGAAGAATGTTTTGATTCGTCCTTTGGCAACCCATGCCTCGTCCGGCTGGATTCTCCCCAGCAAATCATTTGAGTGAAAGTTGTTTTTTAATAATTTGTAACGGCATATTCTTTTTTTTTCAACCCATCTATTTATGGGAAAATAATAGCGTCCATTTTTAAATATAATGCATTTGTACACTACCGAAGATAAAAATCGCCAGGAAAAATCATTTGACTTTACCGAGATAAAAACCCGAATCACCCAATCGCCGAATAATTGTGAGAGTCAGTTACACAAACAACAGGTCGAAATTGAATGGAAATTTCTGCGGGTGTTCATCCAAACAACTTACTCTCATCCTCATTCTATATTGTAGCACATGATGTTGGCCGCGCATGATATTCCAGAGTTCCGTAAAATAAACTATAATTATCACATTAGAATGTCTGCCTTTGACAAATTTTCCAATCGTTGCGATTGAAAATAAGATGCGTTGTGAGGTCACACGTGCGAGTGCAACGGCATTATTAATGCAGTCGCAATGATTGGAAAAGTTATTCTCAGAACTTTGTACATTTCATCTTTTTATTTTAGTAACTATTTGTTGCGGCGGTAGTACCTAGAAAAAAGATGAACCCTAAGACGCAGAGGTACCCAGTTTGATAAAATATCCCCGAGCGAGTGCTCTGTCAAGCACTCTGTCAATCTACTTCTTTTAATTCACTCCAATCCAAACGATTGATCCTGGTTTGTATCGCAGATTTTTTTCTGTACAATGTTATCCTGTACTAAGCGCGTAACTAAAATATACCATCAGGAAGTTTAGCACTACATTTCAATTAGAAAATATGGTCGCCCTAAAGAATTGGGTAATTTTTTCATGACTGCGGCTCGTTGAACTTAATTAATGCTCATGTTTTGCAATGAAAGCGGTAACATACCTAGTTTCCTTGAACCAGCTCAGAATATACTAATAATGAAGACGGGATAAGTTTAAGACTGTAAAGTACACTCGACTAACTATGGGGGACTAAAATCGTTAGATTTTATCGATTTGATTGGATATTTTCGCTTTGGGTTTCGAATTTAAATGACGACTCCACCAACTTCAGAATTGAAATTTTCCCATCAATCTCAGCTATATTTTTTGCCTCATTCTGTCATAACTTCCCATTTTGAAGTTTATTTTGGTAATCTGCGATGGTTAAACTAATATAATGGCAACTTCGGATATCGAGGCAAAAATAATGAAGCAGTGAAGATATAGACGCTAAAAAAATTGGTTTACGTAGAAGAGGATGGATGCTCCAAAAGGTCCTTAACTACTCAACGATTTTTCATTGCATGCTCTTTACAATAGATAAGGGTGCTATTTAACTATGGAAACCAAAAGAGAAAGGAATTAGAAAATTCCACTCTTCTTTTCTCCGAGGACTGACTTCAAATTTCAATTTTGCAAAGTTTCGCATCACTCCGATAGTTTCACGGTTATCGCTGTACTGAGTGCAATATAGAGCAATCATAGAAAATGTTTAATAAATGTGAAATTCAATCTTCCGTACGAGCTATATTAACAAATGCAGGTGATACCATCATTAAGCCTATCAATCTAAGATTCACATAAAGAAACTCGACCGGTGGCATGCAACAGATCTGAGTTTAATTTTTCATAAGCTTCTACATTAAGTGTTGTTGCTGTGTTTGGAGGTCAATAAGCAACATAGCACCTTGAGTCGTCAATCATAAAATTATCATTTTGAAATAATTTATCGTTAATGTTGAAACATAACATATTAGAACTGTATATTGTAAATACTCACGACCTAGTAGTTATAAATCAGTTGCTTTTAAGATATATTTTAAGATATTTAAATAGCAATGAGTCTTCATTAAAAATACTGCGTGTTTATAAATATTGAAAACATTGAAAATTGAAAATATTTTTAACATGTTGCAAATATTTTAAACACAAAGGCTGCGCTCAGTGGGTAAAACGTAGATTTGTTGGCAAACGAGTGCAGTCTTTTAATAACCCTTAGGAGCTGTAAAATCTTGAAAATAGATGATGACTTCAAGACTAGTATTTTTCGAATTCATGATACATTTCTGTCATGTATCAATGCTTCATATTGCAGCAGTAGCAAAAGGGAAAATGATTTATTTCTCTCGAAAGTTACAACCAGTAAAACGCAGCTACACCAAACACCCAATTTTTTAAAAATGAAAGAGAATGAACACTTTTCAGCGGTTTTCTAAGCCTCATCTACAACAGCAACTAAAGCGCATATCTTTTTTCGATAATATAGAAATTTTTAACGGAAGTGAGAGAAGCAGACAAAGTGGATGCAGATCATAAGCTTTAACTACACCCTATGAAGAAACATGCCACCCAGCTGCTTTGCCGGATCATCGGAATTTTAATTACTTCAATAGGAAAATCTAAAAAAATACCTTCAACAAGGAGTCGCCTCAATCATAATTCCCTTCGATATGATATCCTTTGGACTCCAGCCAGTCCTCGTATTGCTCACCTCTATCCAACCTGCATCTAATTAAATGCAACGCATTATCGAAAACAGATTATCTAAATTACATAAGGGCTTTTGAGAAGGCCGAAAGGTGGCTAGCAGCAGGTCTTTCTTTTAAATTTCCCAAACAAATCCCTTCCGATCCTGCCCGGGAGCCCATGACTCCTCTGAAAGGATTAAAGCGAATCAGGCAGAGGGGGAAATTTGCGAGCGATGGGCGAAGAAGGATGAGGGGAAGGGGGGCAGCGCAAAAGAAGGCTTCATCATGAGTGATCATTGGTCGAGAAACTGCCAAAGCGAGGGTGAGGGGGGGTGGGGAAGGGAGGGGTCCCGGCGGCGTGCAAGCCAGAGGCGAGAGAGGGAGAGAGCTTTCTTCAATCCGAGTCGTCCGATTAATGAAAGAACTCTGTTCCGGGTCGATCGAACTGATTCCACGATAGGTTTCGCATTCACCTCGATTAACAGAGACCAAAGGAATAGGGGGATCGGGTTGGTGTGGTGGTTAGAGTACTGGCTAACCATACGGGCGGCCAGGTTTCAACTCCCTGCAGTGGAGGATGTTTTTCAGAGGAAACCCGATCCCTACTTGAGTGTCTTGTGGAGGGCACTTCAAGTACAGTACTCCGTCTGTCAGATGAGACGTTAAGGCGTGGTCCCCTTGGCGCCTTTCGTTAAGAGCATGCTAATTCCGACGCCAGGTTTCTCTTTACCCTCCCTCCCATACCTGTCTCCTATGGCGCAAATGACCTCAGATGTCGGTCGCCTCCCTAAAAGTCCAATCCAATCCGAAAAAATGGAAATGCCATTGCAATGAACTCAACCACTGGAGCTGACCGATGCATCGACAGCGTAACGGAATGTCGATTTGCGGCACTGACCCAGTGGCCAAGCGATAACTATATCGACTTCCATCGTATAGCGATATATCTTGATACACGTTTAGTCGCATTTTGATATCAACGAATTCAAGGTATTTCGCAGTACGGTATTAATCGATGCGCGATATCTCACTTGTTAATCACAATACATATTGTATTATGTATGTCGATAACAACTGGTACACGAGGTATCGTAAGACAATATTAGTCGACAATTAAAAATCAAGCAATATGAGGCAAAACACTATGGAATAGCAATAAATGATTACAGTAATATTTTTGTGACCTACGATCCGTCACGGATGAAACCTAGGTTGTGATAAACGAAATGTTCATTTGTATGCACATAAACAAATTTCAGAGATATTTCTAGCTATTTTATTAATATTGACTTTTATAAAATAGGTAAGTATAATGCAATGTATCATACAATATTTGAGATTGTCCGATAAGCAGAATCATTCAATTGGGTATCTAGTGACACGCAACATTGTGCAGTAGGCAACATCAATCGACATGTGGTACCATGCGATGCGTAATATCATCCAATATTCATTACCTTACACATAATCTGAGAAGTGGTACCGTCACCAAAATAAATACTCGAAATTCCTAACATTTCTTGGATTACGCTCTCCACCTAATCATCTCTTTAGCTGACCGCTGAGTTAACTCACAATTCGTCCTTATGACGACCTTCATAATTATCTTCACTGATTCATATAGTTCATTTCTCGTTTATTGATCAATTCATTTTTCTTTGCGATATCTTTATAACAGGCAGTTATGTCTCCGAATATATCCATAAAGATTGACCTTCATACTTCGCGGAGTATTTCATTCAGCCTTATCATTCGAGTTAACGAGACTAATTTTCATTGCTAGGCAGCGATAACATCGCGGCCTGAAATAATGACATTTGAACATCGTATCGTCGCTCCACTCCTCCGACGCACAGAAAACACCCTCGCTCGGCATTAGTTAATTCAAGAAGGCCTCAAGGTTTCCAAGCCCCAACATTGAGGTCATTTGTAATTCTCTACAGTGGAAAACTTAAGCAGTTTTTATGAAAATTCGTAGAAATTTCCACAGAAAAAAATCCACCTGGATCAATAACCAAACCACGGGACTTAGGGCTGCCAGGCCGTGCACTGACCACCAAGATATTCAAGGTTCCTGATTCCTGTGGCAATTTGGAGAGGATTTAAGGGGATTACGTGTTCAACCATTACGGTCGATGAAGGATCGCACTCGCTAGGCAATATGGACTTCCAAGAAGTCAATGACCGCGAGGATTAATACTGTAACATTGCTTATACTGGACTTTAATAAGTTAAATTTCATGTCTTAAACTAATAGTAAGTTAACTAAAGCCAGGAGAGCATGGCCTGCGCATTTGCCCGCAGATCCAGAGGTCCGCGGTTCGATTCCTGATCTAGATGGATTATTCCTAGAGCAGCTTCGACGTATTTTCACTGCCGGTTCAAATTGCTTCAATGCCTTAAAAATTATTTGTATAAGTTTTTAAAAATCGATAAAACAGAAATTTAAAGTCAAGATTTGTGGAGAATATGACGTTACGTGCCCGAAATTGGCACGAGGTCAAAGGCTTCTTGAGGTTGATCTCATCGAGCGGAACGCAAAGCGGGGTGGTTTTGCTGTCGAGAGCGGCAGGGAAGGGTGTGCGGTGTGCTTTTGGGAGGGGATATGCGAACATAAAAGGCGCTTATACAAAGCGACAGGGGTGAATGCTGTGGGAGAGACGGGCAATCGCTTGTGTGAGAGCGATAGGGCCAAAATACAACGAAGCTAAATTTGGCTTATTTTTCGGATTTGTGGCGGACATGTATCCGGACCGCTGGTTTTCTCCACGACACACGCCCCATTCTCTTCCTTTCCTCTCATTTCCTCCTTGGCATCTCTTTCCAATGTGTACCGTTCAGGGTGAGTGGCAGTTTACTCGTCTTTGCATGGGTTAGAGGAGAGAATCGATGAAACCCTGCCATGTGATAGTACATGGGAATATTGAAACTATTGAAATGTGCAAGCGGCCATTTAAGGCGGATCAGTTGTGAAGTCAATGAGTCAACAACATCCATAATACATTCAGAATTGTCACTGTACCGCAAGGATTTATCGATACAACTGGAAGATGGAACTAATTTACAAAATATTGCTGCAAAATTATTCATAATATTTATGGAAGAATTCCACGAATTCCCGTTTGGTGGATAATTTTTCGTGAAATAAATCAGTGCAAGAGATAAAGTGGCATGAGGGAGGGAGGGGGTGGCGGAGTCGATTGAGCGTGGTGCTTTGCTCCGAAGGAGGGAAAAGTTCTTTTCCATTTGTACCTCGAGTTTCAGTTTATTTGAATGTACGTTTGTACGTGTGCCGATACATACGTGAAAATATGTGCTGTATTTGTGATTTTATATATCTTTTTGTCCACATTTACTTCCTGCATTTTCCCTCCTTTCCTGTAATTATTTTCGCCACGCGTACCACTCAATCGATGATGAACATGTCTTAACATCACTTTATGACTCCACATTCACGATACATAAGGCGAGCCAAGTGGATCAGTTACACTGAAGCCCGCATGAAAACGGAATGGTGGAGTTAAGTTGCAATGTTAGGAGAGCGACCAACGTAATGTATGAAGGCATTAAAGCTCATTTAACCGTAACATCTACTCGATTTGGAATTATGCGTGCATAAATAAAAATTTGGAAGCTTTCTCAAAATGAATTTGAAACTCCGACACATTAGTAAATGACTTCAGTATAGAGTTATCCAAGGATTAATCAACAGTAAGATATAACGAGGAAGATGAAGGATGGTAAAAATCGTGAAAACTTATGACTGATATTATAAAAATTAAAATGCTTAAAACCTTGCACGCATAAGCATAAACCAACTAAAAAGGAATATTTATCGACATTCATTTGTTTATTTACTGTCTGACTTGTATGCAAAGCAGAATTCTCCTAGTACTGCGAAAGCGTTGGAACAATACTTCAGGTGACACGGAAAGTAATTTCATTCATGTGCGGAAACACTTAAAATTAAAAGATATAATTTGAGTACCTACGTGTTCATTTTTAATATAAAATGGGATTTTTTTGCAATCATATTAGGAAGTCAAATAATTTTTTAGGGAACTCCGCATAATACAAGTCTCAATTAACTTGTCCGTTTCACTGATGAGGGATTTTCTTATTCTAAAGAATTAGTTCCATGATAGTCACTAAATATCGTCAAATATTTGACATTAATATGTATTTTCTATTATTTTATATAATTTACCGCTGTGTAAAAATTCCGATTGAAAACTTTGTCAATCAATTACTCTATCAAGAATGGAATTTCGTAGCTACAATTATATTTGCGGGGATTGAAAAATATACCCAATGTTGATGGGTTGACTGCGCCCCGCAGGGATATGTTAGACAAATTGGCTTTTATTGTTAGCTTGTTCAATGTGTCTACTGCTGTATTGCATCTCTTTTCAATTAAATTCTATCATTATTTATCATTTGTTGGCAACTAAATCGTCAAATTACCCAGAGGGATGAATTTATTCACATGAATATATGAAATACAAATATTTACCAGAGCAATCATTGTACACATGAAACGGCAGAAATCGAGTGCATTTGTTCTCATATAATCCACGAGCAGATTTTTTCATAGCATCAACAGCGGAATGCGACTGAACCACCCACAGATCTGCTCAATAAATTGCTGCGATACCTTTTGCGCCAATTTTTTGTGTCTTTTCCCGTAACCTGGCTCCTATTGCATGAACAAAATGCTAGCTTAAAACCATGATGTGCAATATCTGATGATGGTGCTTCACGCACCGCTTCGTGGTGGATATCCTTCGGAATTAATACCTTATGCAAGAAAATATCTTACTAGTACGGTGAATTTATATTTTCATTTACTGAAAGAGTTGAGCAGGTTTCTGACAGCGGAAAGAATGGCGCAAGACGAGGGATGGACCGAGATAGACAATATTATGGATCTTAAGAAGAGGAGGACGTCCTTACAGAAATTCATGACTATCACTTAAGTAAAAGAGGTAGGTAGGAATAGGGTTTAATGAAAGAAATTATCCAAACAAACCGGAAAGTTTTACAAAGGATTTAACTTTTTTGATTGTTCCTCTCCCGAAATAATACGGCTTGATCGGTGTACATGTACAATTAACTAGGCGAATTAAAAAGTAATACGTAGTCTTATTATATTCGAGTCACATCGCATTAATCAGTGGCTAAGTAAAACTCATGCCGACCATTGTAATGAAGGATAAACTCCAAACAGCTCCTCCCAGATGCAAGCTAAATAAACTATTGATATTTTTCATAAATACTTGTTTAATACTTTTATGGAGTAAAAATACGAATTATCCTTGGATTTGCACCCAAAACACCCACGGTCAGTGACAAACTTTGTTCTAATATAACAATGGTGGTCATAGGAATAGATGCGAATTGCCCTAATGCATAAGCCTAATAAACCACGAGACGCAAATTACTGGGAATAATATACGAGAGAAAAAACCTAACTCAATCGCTGTGATGCAAACAAATACTTTACGTAATCTTCCGCCAAATCGTGATTCTCAACAAAACAGCCGTTTTATCTCCTTATATGAACAAAAATACTCTCATTACTTCCTCCTCTATCCCCTAACTACCCTGCGAATACAAGAAAACCACAGCCGGAAAGAAAATGACAAACGAGAAATAAAGCACAGACATTTTATAAGCAACAAGAGAGAAAGATAGGGCTCAGTTAACCTTGAAGCATGCATTTATACACACTTGGCAAGGGTCCATTGTGTACGTGGAGCAGACACAATAAATTGGAAATGGAATGATACCCTTTTTTTTGTTCCAACGATCGGAGAAAAAACTTTCCTCATGCATTATTTGTGGCTGGGCAGCACTCGAGTATGACATCAGCAGAGTGGATGTCATTCCCAGAAGTGGAAAAATAGACCGCAGTCGTCAGCATTAGGAGTCAATTCAAATAAAATACTGCTATTTAGTGCTCAATTATTAGGAGAGCGGTTACCAATTTGACCGATATTGTTTTTCCAATTGAGTTACAAACAATATGTCAAATATCCTAAATATCTCGTGCAATAAAACAGAATTATATATCGCCGTAAATCATTTAAATTATTACAATAGAATACACACATTGCTGAGAACGATTGGAAACGGCTAGGATAAAACAGGCGATAAAAACTAGCATAAAATTTTGGTGCTTTAAAACTCTAATGGACAGACAGCATCGACAGATTCCATGTAGTTGAATAGTCATAATGGGTATTATCGCTCACGAATAATTTCTTAAGTACGAAGGTTAGCACCAAATGTGCGGCGTAAGTAACATGTCCTAAACGGAATGTGTAGAAATGTGCAAAAGCAATTGGGAGAGCACAAACCGTAATGATGAACTTCATGGTGGATCTAAGAAGCAACTCTGAAATGTAGCGATGATAAAAGGGAATCCCATATTCAAATAAAAGAATAATATATCAATGTTAATCAGTAAATGGATGAAAAGTTTGAAAAATAACTTGTTATATATCTTTATGCCCCAAAAATCACTTTTAGAAGGTACGCAGATGCATTGCTCTGAAGAAATGAGTTGAAAAATTGGCTCCTTGTGATCTTCATTACTTCAACTCTTCTAAAAAACGTGAATAATACATGTAAATGCTTATCCTTATCTTATCACGAAAGTAATTACAAACAGTATTTACAGATTATTGCTTAAGAAAGTCAAATCAATAATAAAATTTTTCTAGCAGCCCAATATAACAGAAAGTTGCAGAGATTAGAGTTAGACATTGACGAAGACATTTATCACAGAGATTATTTTTCAATCTACCCATGATTCAGGATACTAAATTGCGTTGAGTTTTCGTCTGAGAGACAAGGGAAACGCAATGCGGGCGGCAATATGGCTGCTCTTACATATCCCCGAGTATAAGGTGCACGATATATATTTACACTTCGTTTCAACATAAAAGTGCAAATGTGGAACGTGTAGATACGATGAATTTATATCAAACGTATTTGGCATATATGGAATAAACAATATCAGATTTTAAAAAATAATCACCAAATATATAAATGGAGCCGACATATTTATTGCATAAATAGTATACTACGACACCAGGATGCTTTCAGATGAGACAGGACTATTTTATTTAGGACAGGAGAAGATAGGTTTATGGTGAAATTTAAAATTTTCTCAATGGTAATATTTCAAATATGGTTGTGGCACTACGTTTGAACAACAAATATAAAGACATTTCAGCAGAGCATACATTTTTAGATAAACATTCAACCAAGTGAATGATTTCTCAAATGCACCTATGTCATCGGGGAGCAATTTCATTTTTCTCAATCGAATGGTTTCCACTGTGAATTGATGGAAAGCAATTCTGCTGTCACGTATGAAAATGGAATCTTTGATTGTTAGGAAATCAAAATATTGATTCCACTGCGAATTGAGAGTTTTGTAATTTCTACCCAGCATTAAATTAACAATTTAAATTAATTTTAATTAACTTACGTAAGCGTTTGGTGAGAATAACAAATATGTAGCCTAATACTTGGGATACGACATGCCGCCGAATTCCTCTCAATGATATTTAAAATTTTTGAGTGTGTCTTATTAGCCGAATACATCCATATATACTGATCAGTTTTTCAGTAAATACTGAGTCATTTCCAATACATACGTATTGAAATTAAAGTCATGATTCCCTCATGAGGATAGCAGATGGAAACATTATCCGTTTGAAATTGCCCTGATCACAACCTGTGCGCACTCAGGATTTATCACTTACCTCGATGAATAATGTGCGCATTAATGGATCGAGCGTCATGCTAGAATATATAATTCTGGGAGTATATAAGAATATCAGACACCTGCGATCATTGTTTCATAGTCACAATTCCCGCGAGCATCTCAAAGTACAAACAAGACTGAGAAATCATTTCAAGGAAATATGACAAGGGGCTCATCTTCCCATGAGCCATTCCATTAGCGAATTTTTGTTTCTTCACAGAGATATTTACAAAGCATATCATCTCCTTATTTCACGTAGAGGGAGGAAAGAACTGAAATGCAGATGAATCCATCTTTATGATTAGCTATGAACTTCATGGCCTCAAATCAACTAGCTTCATTTTAAATACTTCTAATTCTGGCAAAAGATTTGAGATCAATTCTTACAAATAATTTATACGAACAATTTATACGAATAATTTATACGAATCTTAATTTAAACCAAGCAAATTTTTTATACCATTAATTTACCTAGTCTTTTCACTTCTAACTACTAAGACCAGTCGAAGAAAGAATTTTAATTGAATTTGAAAAAAGGCCATCGTCTCAACTGCTACTACTCAAATATTTTTTTCTGCCGAAAGACATTACCAAAGCATAAATTGAACTCATGCATGCTGAGAGACGAGAGAACTGAGGTGTATCTGAATCCATAGTCAACAAAAAGGACCATCAACTCTGAGCTTTAAGCTGTCAGGTTCTACAGCATAATTTCACATATGCCTAACTCCGGCACAAAACTTGATCATTTTCTCAAAGTATTTTAATCATCTCCTCCACCAGTTTTGAAAAAGAAACGAACGTATAAATAATAATTACCCATCCCTTCCACATATCCCTCATTTTTTAGATGTCCCTGAATCCAACACAAACACTCCGGCATTCTTCTTTGATATCTTTTTAAATTTCCAATTTATCCCCGCCGCTGCTTTGCAAAAGCACGAACATTTGAAATAATCACGTTTTTACTACCATTAGGATCACGGGAAAATGACCCAGAGGAGCATTAAATTACTGCCGACCCCGGGAGTAAAGAACTGAAGTCACATAAATATCGTGCGTCGCTGTCGAGCCCAGGGGGTCACGGGCCTCGCCTGCGGTGGAGGGCTGGGGGGGAGATGGGAGGGGGAGGCGGGAGAAAACGAGTCGCGGGTGGCACTTAAGAATGACGTGTTCATCATAGTCTCAAGCCTTCGCGCCGTGCTCTTGAAAATTGTCGGAGCAATTAGGTCGGGGAAGGAGAGTTGAGGGGAGGTTGACTTCCTTCTCTGCCCTCCGAAGCAAGGGAAATTATTATCCTCACGAGACGCTCGGCTAAAGCGTTGTTGAATAAAGTAATTTCTTACTTTTTCTATCCTTCTCCGACTCTCCTCG
Source organism: Ceriagrion tenellum (assembly GCA_963169105.1). Lineage (NCBI taxonomy): Eukaryota > Metazoa > Arthropoda > Insecta > Odonata > Coenagrionidae > Ceriagrion > Ceriagrion tenellum. Next base: position 142,286,830 of record OY720638.1, read on the forward strand.
TGAACTTCTTGCTTCTAGTTTGGTCTTCACCACGATTCTATCTTTTCCTGTCTTTGGCGGAGTGTTTCATTTTCTGCTTCCTCCCTTATTCATTCCATGAGAGAACCTAGAGAATATACCGCTCTTTACTCCCGCTTTCAATCCAAAACATTATTTTTAGGTAGGCTGGCTGTTGCGCCTCGTTTCTTTAAATCCCATTTTCCGTTTATCAAAGGGCGTTATCAAGTCTTCTGTACATTTGCAGCCATAAAAACTATGAGAAATGTAACAAAGAATGTTTTTATACGCATCTAAAAAAGTGAGGGAAACATTACATCAATTAGTAGGAATAATATCTGTCCAACACACAAAAATGTATTTGAACAAAAACTTTGTTTGATACTCATGGATTTCCGGCAAATCATAAACATCTTCAGAGTTGATAATAATGATGAATATACGATATACAGCTACATGAACATATAAGGAGAAAACCTTCATTAGAGTTATTTTTTCCTCTGTTTAATTTTGGACTAATTAAAATTGAGTTTCACTTCTAGTAGTACTTCTGGAGCAGAACAAAAGTCTTTTTAATGACTTTTTCCACATTCCGTAGGATAGATGTCTCTAAATCACCTTAAACGTAATTACTTCTCTCTATAATCGTAGTGGTATGGGTACATAAGAACTTGTCGGCACTCGCCTGCATAAAGCATTTAGCCAGGGAAAAAGGAATGCCTGTTTGCGGAGTTGGGTGATTGGACATCGAGGGTACCATCAAAAGTTATGGTTATATTTTTTTGTTATTCTTTCCGCAAAGTCACGATTCTTTCATTCTCCCTATCTTTACAGCTCCCCAAATGCGATTGCCAACATGTTTCGCGACGCTATTGAATTGGCACGGAAAGTAACTCACCTGGACCGGGAATGATGTTACGGACCTTTCGAATTCCGATCTATTGACCAAATCACTATGAAACCCAGACTCCTCACTCCGAGTTGCAATTCCTTCGTGATTTAAGAACACTGAGATCCATACAATTTGCAACTACTGAACTTCCCACTTGGATCACAGAGATTGAGTTGATATGGCGCTTGCCATCTAGCCCGGAAAATCAAAGTTCCGCGGTTTAAATTCCAGTCCAGCCACATTTCTTACCTCATTTTTCAATTTATATGTATTTTTTCGTCGAAATCTGCAGCAGGGGTCAACGTGTTCAAGCTTAGAATCAGTCGTGGGGCACTAAACCTAGTCTTTTTTCAACACCAAACGGTTGTGTTATTGTAATAGGAGTAACCAGCAGTAACCTATAGTAAATAATGTACGTACAGCCAGGTTCACCCACAATTACTGATGGAAATTGCTAGTAAACCCGGCACTCGGTCACCTCGCTCAAATAGCAAACACTCGGTCAACAGTAACTTGTGTAGCAGCGGTTTTCGTCGATCAAGGCGTGTTTAAACAAGGATTAGGAAGAGCCTTGAATCCAATAAATATCTTCAATACTTACTAGATAACAGAAAAAGTATAATGTGATAAAAAGTTTGTGTAGTCCCATGGCTGGAGGCGTTGTCGCGACAATCATTGGCACAGAGTTACAAAAACATATTCTGTACGTATTGTTGGAATAAACATGCGCATCTGCCCATAAATAAACTAACAAATAGAAAATATCTAATTTAGACTCTTTCAATACTTCTGAAATAAACAAGACGATGAAAACTGTTGCAACACCTCTGCCTTACCCAAATTGTGTCCCACCAAGCGGTAATCGATCCGTACCACTGGCACAGCCTGTCGCATTACAGTTTAACTCGAACCCCTCGGGAGTCAACACAACTCGACTAAGTCAGCTGGGACAAATTGCTGATTCACACCGACAACATCCCGCCCGGTCAGAAAGAAAGACCGCCTCGGGATCAGATGGGAATCGGCAAAATAGAGGAGGGACGGAAGTTATCTGATGAAACGGAACAAGATCGAACAAAGAGAAATAAATCAATACGGTGGGAAGTGCTTTGGGGGAAGGGGTGGTTGGAGAAGAAGTTTAAAAGCAGTTCGCTGCCCCTGAGAATGAATGTCGGGCGGGGGGGAAAGGTCACGAGTGTCGATTGCGCCACCGGCGGCGTGGCTGGCCGTCCCTCAGGGGGTCTTTCACGCGCGCATCAATTTGGGGGAGGGTGGAGAGGGGGGGCAGACGGCCTCGGAACGGGCAGTGCCGCTTCCACGGCTCTCCACCAACCTTCTCGAAGAAAGCGCATCTCACCAACGTCCTCCACTTTCAAGAAAACTGAAAGCTGCCCGTTTTTACATAGGCGTGGTGTCTAAAATAAAGGTGGCTCTACGATAAAAATTGATGCATGCAATATAAAACTCCCAATATAGACCTCATATGAATATAACTTATCTTGGAATTACCTTTAAGGTAATGCCATTAAGGCATTTTGGTCGTATGTTAGGGGCACTCAAGGAAATAAATCAACAGTACACACGCTTAAGAATATCAAAGGGGAAAAGCTAACCAACAGTCTACAAAAAGCCAATTCGTTAAACTCATTCTTCAAAAGCATTTTCAATACTTGTACACCGCATCTTTTCGATTAGCAGCCTGTTCGTTCCCAAACATTTATGCCTGGAATTATTATAAATTATCGCGGAATAGAACATCAGCTTAAAAATATCAACCCCAACAAATCCCCCGGTCCAGATCAAATACCTGCTCGCTTATATAAAACATTGGCATCAAACATAGCGCCTTACTTAGAATTAATATTCACAAAATCTTTAGTAGATCACGTAGTGCCTAAGGACTGGAGAGTAGCAAATGTCACACCTATATTCAAAAGTGGCGACAGGGAAGACCCTAGTAACTATAGGCCTATTTCTCTCACATCCATTTCGTGTAAGGTATTTGAACACATAATCGTAAGCTCCATTATGAGTCATTTAGATAGGGAGGAATTACTAATAAATAACCAACACGGATTTCGAAAGGGTAGATCTTGCGAAATCCAATTGGCCCCTTTCGTTCATGACATCTTGCTCTCGGGTGAAAATAATGTTCAAGTTGACGCGATATTCCTCGATTTTAAGAAAGCTTTCGATAAGGTACCTCACGTTAAGTTGCTCTCAAAACTAGAAATATATGGAATAGATAAAAACATTATTAGTTGGATTAATCAATTCTTACATGGGCGGGAACAAAGGGTTGTCATAGAAGGTATCATGTCAAACACAGTTAGCGTTACATCGGGTGTTCCTCAGGGAAGTGTAATTGGTCCACTTTTATTTCTCTTGTACAAAGATGATATTAGCAACGTCGTTAAAAGTAAGCTTAGACTCTTCGCAGACGACGCGGTTGTGTACAGCGATATTAACTATTCCGAAGATAGCGACTCGTTAACAATCGACCTACTTGCTATTCATGCTTGGTGGAAAAGTGGCAGTTGGAACTAAACATAAAAAAGTGCGTAGCAGTCAGCTTTTGGAAAAAGAAAAATATTCCCGGTAGGGCTTACAGAATTAACAATACGGAAATTATTCACGCCGAGTCTATCAAGTACTTAGGGGTCACAATTACTCATGACATATCTTGGGGAAAACATATTCGGGAAGTATGCGGTCAAGCATACAGGAAGCTAGGCTTGATCAAGAGAGTACTCGGAAAATGGGATGAGAAAGAGAAAGAACATAGTTATTTTTCAAGCGTTAGGCCTCATCTGGAATATGCTGTTAGTGTATGGGATCCATACGAAACGGGGTTGATATCAGAGTTAGATCGCGTACAGAGAAGAGAAACTACGTTTGTGAAACGATGCTACGATAGGTTGGCTAGTGTGTCTGGACTGTTAGAAGAACTAAGATGGGAATCGCTATCACAGCGTAAATTAAAATATAGGCTTAACCTCCTAACTAAATTTTAGGAAAATCTTTCTCTTACGACGTAAAAAACATACCACTAACCCCCTCGTACTACGGCAGATTAGATCGCGCCAATAAAATAAGAGAGCTACATTGTAGAACCGATAGGTATAAAATGTCATTTTTTTCCGCGTATCATTCGAGACCATAACAGCTGTGATCGTCGTCATGAATAGTTCGAATTGTGGCAATAGGCAGACAGTAAATCTTTCTCTTTATATTCTCTACGTTCTTATTTATGCATGATGTAAATATTGATGTTCTTGAGTAATGAAGCTCAAAAGATTTCGAACTGTGTACTAATTTTTATTTCACCTCTTGCAAGTAGACAGTACGAAATCTTTTGAGCTTCATTACTCATTATGCTGTTCTACGATATCTCGCCTGAGAAAGTGGAGTTTATTGATGTTCTTATTTATGCATGATATTTTGAATATGTAGTAGTAGTCTTTGTATCCCTTGCATGTTGGAACGATTGACGATAGAATGTGTCTTGGTTATTAGACTTTTAATTGGCGCTTTGCATGTGTGGTAAGCGGGTTTCAATGTAATTTGGTGTTCTACCGTATCATTCATGCATGCCTGGTGTGGAAGCACCCCCTGCCACACACCTTCTGGGTTTGTGGCAGGGGGTACTTCCACACCAGAGGGTTTGGATGGCTTGCAGGGTATGACGTAGATGTAGATGTAGATGTACCTGAACTTCAGATATATCGTGGGGACACACATACAAAAGATATGCTGCACAGCATTAAAGAAACTAGGTTTTATTAAGCGTATAATAGGAAGGTCCTCGGATGAAAAAATCAAGGAGAGATGCTACTTCGCTCTGGTTAGGCCGCATCTCGAATACGCCGAGTACAATTGGGACACTGGTCATTAAGCTTTATCCAAAAAAAATAACAAAATACAAAGAAAAGCTACACGCTTTGTCAAAAACTGCTACGAACGAACATATAGTGCTACACAACCGTTAGAGGGATTAAGATGGGAGCCCCTAGAGACTCGGAGGCTGCACGCTAGGCTTAGGCTGCTTGAGATATTCAGAACTGGTGTGTTTCAGAGCGACACAGAGAATATTAAATTGAAGCCTTACTACATTTTGAGGTGTGACAGAAGCGATAAAATAAGAAAGATACTCACAAATGAAAAAAACGACTTCGTTTTCTTTCACTGATTTATTTTTTTGGTACGACATGTTTCGACACATAGAGGTCATTTTCAAGTACAAAAAATTTTAAAATTCAAGCAAATATATACCTGGAAGGGTCTTGGGGGAGGATGGAGAGGGGTGGAAGAATGGGTGTTAGGAGGGGGAAATAAATCAGTGGAAGAAAACGAAGTCGTTTTTTCATTTGTGAATATCAACTTCCACATATATGAGCCTGATACCATTGAACGTATGAAGAGAGATACTCTGCCAAACAGATAGATACAAGTACTCGTTCTTTCCTCGCACAATAAACGACCACAATAAAAACTGAGCTCCTCTGAATACACTCCCATAGACTCCACTTTCTCGGGCGAGATGTTGTAGAACAGCATAATTTATTTATTTATTTATTTATCTTCACTACCCCGAATACAGCACAATGGGCCAATTTACGTCGGGTGAATAACAGTAACAACGTACGAGACACAAACACCCATGTCCTGGGCAGCCATTTAAATAAAATATTTTACCCAGGCGGAACTCGAACCCGCGACCCTTGGGTTAGCAGGTGAGGACTTTACCCTGCCGCCACCGGGGCCGACAATGAATAAAAATACTCAAACGATACCGTACTGTCTACCAAATTTATTTCAATCTATTACAACACGTGTTTTAACTGTCTAGCAGTCATCAGTCAGCTAGCAGTCCTCTGCTAGCAGTCTTTTCTGATGATGACTGCTAGACAGTTGAAACAAGTGTTGTAAGAGATTGAAATAAATTTGGTAGACAGTACGATATCGTTTGAGTATCATTGTACACTCCCATAGTACATGTCATGATTTCACGTCCAAATATTTTACATATTTACACAGCTGGTGACCTACTACCCCCTGCCACACGCCCATGCGGCGGCACGCAGGGTAGTATGTAGATGTAGATAACTGTCGATGAGCCCGAAGCTTTATCCATGAGAATCAATTTGCTGGAGTCATTTTCAAAAATGATCCAAATGGGATGAAATTCACCTTGAACTAAAATTGCTTGAACTATACTTAACTGGCTAACTTACAGGACTGATAATTTTAGAATCTACAATCGAAGCCTGGGCAAGGCAAATGATTTTTCACATAAAACTCCACCCACTTTGATTTATACCTGAATGTGCCGACCCGCGAACCTTGGAATTCTTTTAATTTGCAGTGACTCGGAAAGTGATTTATGATGAAAATTTTCAATTCTAAAGTAATCTAAAAAATATGTAACAACTGAAAAATAAATAATGATAATTTTCATATTAACGTTCCTACAAGAAATAGCGTAGAAACGTACAGCTAAATGCGTGGCCAGCAAAAGCATTAAATGAATCATTTATTATTTTTAAGGATAACTTGATACAGAATTATTTTATCATTTCAGTTAGTTTTCTAAGATTTAATGAAATGTATACTATTCATCACAATTGTAAAAGCAATCAATAAATAATAACTTACAACTACGGCTATTTGTGGCTATTGCATGCGTCTCAGTTGAATTACATTCAAAGAGGAACATTGGTGCTTTTGGACCTCGAACATTTATGGATATGGTAAATATATCACTGAGTGAAAAAGGGTTCCGCATGAGTTTTATATTCCTCTGAGTTCAGCAATGGTGATAAGAGTAGAATAACATTGTTTGGCTTTGCAATGTCTCAGCATAAGAGCGAAAGTATATCCCCTACATAGCTCTGTGAATCAATTGAATAAGGGTCTCCAAAGGTGCAAATTCCCGTGATTTTAATTAATCATATCAAAATGTTAGTCTATTCATTATTTAGCACTCTCGATATATTTATCAACGACTTCAGTAAGTGTCAAGTTCGGAAAGCAATTATTCATAATAGGTTATTTGGAAATTTAATATTTTATTCTATGTGGCAAAAGATTCGTACTTGGAGTGCTCAATAGGTAATAACCTTAATCTATTTAAAAATGTATCCAACACACTGATCGTATTATTTTTCCAGTTTCTAGGCAGCAATAACTAAGGTATCCATTGGAGAGGTGACCTCACTATGTGGTTTAACAGTGCTAATCAGATGCTACATCCAGTCTGAAGTTCTCAAATCAACGACGATAATCGAGACTCCTGAATGGACCACACATCTCCGGACGCAGAAAGACGTCGCACCGGTACTATCCTCGAAAAACGCCGGAGAGACAGTCATCAGATACGTTGGTAGTGGACAAGGCACGGAGAAGCGCGGGGAAAAGGTCGCGTGCGTGACGTCACGACAAGGTGAATCAACCGTGAATCACTTCAACGCCATTTTATTCATAATATCGCTATTTGTGGAAAAATGCGCCCTATTTTTGATGCTTTCAACATACTCCAACATTTCTGCTTAATTTTATCGTGGTTTGAGCTGGAAACTACATGCTGCTAAAGTCAAGAGTGAACATGGGAAAAATAAAATCTTTCTAGTATTCTATAAAATATAATTAACGTCATTACTGCAAAGCTCTAAGCAACATGCGAGTTCTACCGGGAAACTGAATGATTATAAAATTAAGGGACCTGCTGCCTAAGGGTCAGCAGAGATATCAACAAGTCACTGCATGGTTTGAAGTGAAATTTCGTTGGTCGGAAGACGCTTTTCTGAAGTAAATATTACTTAGCCCTTAATAAGACAAGAGTACAAAAAATTGATTTTTAGCTCTTGTTAATACCAACACCTCCAATAAAATAAAATTGACCAATTTTCTCAACTGTTTCCCTCTGCAATGGTGAAAAATTGCTGTTATCTCATGTCTATACCTGCTGGGTAAAATGAGCTTCAGCCTGAGAACACATCTAAACCATTCTCAATATAAGGAATGTATGGACTAAATTCAATAAAAATACATTTGCTGTACATCTCTAAGCATTCATACCCTACGACATTACGACGGACGGAAAGCGAAACAGATGGACCAGTGCACGTACTTGCTTCTATTCTGGCTGCTCTATATTAGCCCTCACCAAGGACACCGCTGCAAAAGCCTCAAATAAATTTGATGGGCAACGCACGAGGATCGAGAATAGAACAGACGGGAAAAGCAATAAAAATTCAATGAAGCATCAAACATAACAGAAAAGACTTCTGCGAGAAGAGACGAATCAAAACTATTCCTTGATCTCGCAAACCTCATCAGCATTGACATTTTGTTCATCTATGGATGGGGCACAGAGTTTGGATGAAGATAAGTAATAGGAGAAACAACTATTTGGACGATTACGAGATGACTCATTGATATTCTTTATGTAGAATACATTCTCACATCTTCACATGTTAATTCACACGATCCCTCAAAAGACGATTCACTAAAATTGACTTTACCAAAATAATGTTAGTTTTCTTTCAGTTTACTGGATGCATTCAAATTATTCATTGAGTAGCAAAATAGGGAAGGGAAAAATTTTTCCAATAATAGAGAATCGAGGTGGGTTGAAGGCCAACCCCTTTTTCACTATTCACTAATATATGAACCCATAGTTAAAAAGTTAGTACCTTTTAGATGAACTCGCTTCAAAAACTCTTCAATGATCCACAAGTCCTACAACTATTTCTCTTTTTCCCGTTACATTAGTCCCTCTCCAATCGTGGTAATAAGCATTGTTATGTTTTGTATCAGGAATGTCAAACTAAGAATCCCCAAACACTATTTTGGTCACTATTATGTGGTTATAATGGCCAGATATGGAAGTTAATTGAAGTCATTTGTTGAAAAAGGAAAACTATGTAAATTTCACTTAGAGAAAATTTAATACACGATCCGGGTTTCAACACATTATGTCATCTTCAGATGCTTAGTTTTTCTTTTCCAACATGGAAAAATTTCACACATTCACCATGAAACCATACGGTTTGTTTGAAGTCATTTGATAAAAGTTATCGCAGAACTTTTATTTACTTAATCTTAAAAACAAAAATTGTGCCAATGCATGGGTTAGTAGATAGCCATATTAATGAATTCTGAGTCACGTTTAGCCTAAGGAAAAAGAAATTTTAAACGGGAACATAGACTTGTATACAACAAAAACGAATGCATTAAAAATCACCGGTTCAAACACTGACACGAAATATTGACCATCTTATGCATTCTTTATGCGGGCCACCTGTTGGACATACCTGCTTTATACTATTCTCTTTTTGTAGAGTTGTCACATACAAACAATATATATTCACATCATTTTGATGGTTGGTATACGTTTGGGTGAGATGTTTGTTTCACTGATTCAGATCATTGATATTGTATTGAGTGAAAACGGCCAAGTGTGAGTGGTAGATAACATTTGATTTCAGCACTACGTCAATGAATAACAAGCTTGTCTCACTCAAATTACACTGCAAAGATCAATTGCACGTATAATCCCACGCAAACAAGTTAACTTGAGGATTTTTTCCTCTCCCATGCAATGGAGTGTTTTCTCAAATAGTCATGCATTTTAACGTGACCAGTGTGATTGGTTAAATCCCAAATTTCTCCCTTTTTAACATTCGTGCTAAAGCAAAAATATTTATCCCACCCGCTGGTAAGTACAATATGGAAACGCGAGTGACCACCCATATCTCCTCAGTGGGATATTTGCATGAGAGTTTTCAAAAATAGGTCATAATCCCAGGTATGTAACTAAGCGTATGGATTCCAATGGATTCCAATCATGCGAAATGAAATCCAATATTCACACTGAAAGAAAATTTATCCGAAGTCCCACAAGCCGGTCCTTCTACACTGCAATTGCATCAAATTTTGATCGGTAATTAGGAAAGAAAATCGCCAGCCTATATATTTGGTAGGCTGATTCTTTGGAGAGGCGGCGGGCAGCTATTTCCATTCCCATCTTTGAGGTATGAGAGTCATCGGAGAAGAGAGGAGAGAAACCCGTCGTCCGTATTAACCTGCTCTACACAAAAGGCCTCAACGTGTCCACGAGAGTCCCATCTGACGGACGTTGCACTATGCTGGGAATTCTCTCCACATAACACTCAGGTAGTGTAAAAGTACATATTATTTGATACATGATTGGAGTAATTATTAACTTTTTGTTTTTCTGCAGACGCCTGAGACATATTGTGAACAAAAAATGGAATCAGGTCACGCTGAAATTGCGTCATTATGAAAGATTAAAGCTAAGTTATCGTTTGGCTTCAACTTGAAACGTTAACCATGGATTGAAGACACATTCACTATTTTCGATTACGATCGCCTTTCACAGGAAACTAGCTCCAGGAATTGTCATTCATCCTCGTTAACCTTGAAATGCTCAAACCAACATGAATGACAGTTATTTTCGTGGATAACAATTTGCATGTGCACGACTTGGATGGAAATGGTTACGCTTCTTAGCAAATGGTTATACAATATCAGTCAGCTCTTACTGCCGTACAAGCCGCGGAGACTCGAAAGATACCTGAAGAGAATGCTGAAAAATGAAGAATAAAATTCATAGCACGTACTGCGCATGCACTGGTTTTCGCCGTGTACCTCAAACGAGAAAGGTGAGACCGGATGAATTTTGACGTTGACGTTCACGGTTGACGCTATCACGCGAAAATTGACGGCTCCGTAAATATCAAAGATTAAAGGAGAATGAAGACGCCGATTTGATACACAAAAGTGAGGCCTGCTTTATTTAGGAAAATAGTTCACCCAAAATGGCTACTTCATACACCATTTTACAAAAATTTTAAATGCACTGCCATTTTTTCTTTACCCTTGGACCTTTGCTTAGAAAATTCAAAACGAAGCTGCGGTTTTTTTGCTACCGACACCTACGTTTTCGGCGCGTACCCAGCAAAAATGGACCACTCACCATGACCGATTGCGCATGTCAGCGGCTTTAATCACTTGCGCTGTCTACTTTATATTTGCATCAATTTTCCGCCTTCATTCATAATTAACACCAATGTAATTAACCCGCGGTTGAAGTTCCCCCGGACGTCAATCGCAAACTAGCCTTTAAAAAGGAAACGACGCAACACGGCTCCGCCAATCTCCAAATTCATCATCGTCTTTGAGATGCGTGCAACGGGGTCGTATAGCGGAGGATATGCATAGTGGTAACAAAATTTGTTGGCAGTCACCTGCGTGAAGCGTAACATTAAGGAGGGTAATGCTCGCGTGAAAGGACTTGCCAGCAGAGTGGAAGTGGGGAAAGCATGGGTTAAGGCGCGTACACACTAGGGTACGAGCAGCGAACGAGCGGCTCGCGAGCATCGTGTAGACGGCGCGGCGTCTCGAATGCTCACGAGCGGCTCGCGAACCGCTCGCGACCCGCTCGTTCGGTGCTCGGACGGATCCGGAAAAATTCGGTACAAGGGACGAACACAAAGGGACTCGCAGTGTGGACGGCGAGGAGGCGACATCTCAGTCCTCGCGAGCGAGGGGGGCGTGTCGTTTTCGTGTGGTTTTCTAGGCAGCGTATATTTATTATGGCGGAGTGGAGTGATGATGACAAGTTACTTCTCATTGAAGTTTACCAAAGGAAACGGACACTTTGGGATCCAAAAAAGATATTTCATTTAAATGAGGCAGTTACATTCAGATTACTAGGTATTTCTTTTTAATTTGCATTCCACGAGGGGCTAAGTAGCCCTATCACAGACATCCTCAATAACTGCTAAAAATATTTACTCACCTGTCTTGCACAGAAATCGGGGCGCGCATTTGTGTTGTCTTCTTTGATATCTTAGGCCCAACCTTATGTATAAGATCTTCAAAATCACTAGGCGACATTCTTGTCAAAATTTTGTATTGCCCACTCACACTGCGATTTTAAATCCAAAAGCAATTCCTCTCCATTGCGTTTTTTGTACAAATTTGTTCGCCACCAGCGACGTGGTTTCCTCTTCTTATTCAAACATGCGATAACTACCGCCGCACCACTTATTAATAGCTCATTTTGCTGCATCATCATCTGCCATTGCTACCGACTGACTGGCTCGCGTTCGGCTCGCGCTCGCCTACGGATCGCGCGAGGATCGTGGCGAGAAAATACTTCCCACGAGCCCACCGCGAGCAGCGAACGAGCGGCTCGTTTGCTGCTCGTACCTTAGTGTGTACGCGCATTAAGGCAACGCTGCCAACATTTGGGTCAAACTATTACTATGAAAATATAACGACTGCATTGAAAATCTCAGGGGGGCATTTTTAAGATGATCCGTAAGCAAGCATTGATGACAACGTTGGTTGGAGAGGTCGTCATGAGCACTGACTGACTGAGGAGACTGAAGCGGTCATTGTTGCTCTTCGAGTGCACATTTTTATACTTTTCAGGAAAGTAAAAAAATCTTGGACCATACTTCACTTAATTACATATTTTTATGCGGAGGAAATAACCGTACATAAACTAGTATAAATGATGTCAGTTTGATATTTTGACATTTTCATCATAAAAAGCATTGTTATGACTCTGGCTTATGTCGTGGCACTCAAAATTTTTTACTCGGCATGAAACCGTGATATTTGCTGGCAACCATTATATTAACATTAAACGCATTATTCCACGTTTATAGGAAAATTTGTTAATATTGAACTGAATTCTTTGTAAACGTACTTCAAGTTACATGAGGCTACTAGCAAAAACAGTATAAATTTACCAAGAAACCGAACTAGTAAAATGCAATAATTTCACTTTGATTAATACATATTGCCAATGAGTACCCACTCGTGGGCAAAGTTTCACGCAAATATGAGCGCAATGAAAATACTGCCTCAACAACCTCAATAACCATTACAGCTAAAAGGTTGATGTGAGGAACGCACTGAGCATTTTGAAGTCAGCAATGAAGGTTTGTGACCTCGGTCACCGTGGTAGTCAAACAAGGAGACTGCCTAGCTCCCCCGAGCCGATCTAAGTAGTCGTAGGCAATAGGCTTTTACTCTTAAAATGTCCATTTAAGCTGCAGATACCATGTTTCGTTGCCCCTGCTCCCGAAAGAGGCAGTTGTCTACAGCCGATGAGATGCTCATCGAGTCGCGGGCCTCGCCCGCCTCTCCCCTCCACCCGAAAACGCCACCTCCTGCGAGGAATCCCGACACTAATCCCGCCGCGCTAAACCCCCATCTGTTAAACCCACCCCGCCATTCACCTGCTGCCGCCATACAATTAGCCGACAATCACCGCGGATCCCTCGAGCGGATTGCAGAAGAGAGGCAAATGGCGGGAGACGCCCGCGCTCTTGCGGCGGCGAGGAAGTCTCCGGCCAAGAGGTCGGTTAAGAAGCGGAGCTACCAATCCATGGTAGCTGTGGCGGGAGAAATGAGAGAATTGCGAACCTGTCGGATGAGTTCACAAATGGGTCAACGTGAACCATTACTCATACACAACATGCTTATAGCAGTAACGAAACATGGTGGCGGTTACGCAGGTTTCTCTTTTCAGTGAAGACCACTGATTCCTTTCAGTGGTATTCAAGCGGTCTTTTTCCACCCTCTGAGGTACAATTGAGTGCACAAATACTAAAAAGTAAAAATGTAGACGTTAAAATTAAGAAAAAAATGTTCTTCCAAGCGAATCCGAGAATAGTAGATTCTCTATTTTTGAAGGAACCATTCATGACTTACGCGTTATTGCTAATAACGCATGGCATAGGCAAAAGAATTCAATCAAGTGTGCATCGCTATTACAAGGGAATTTGAGGATGGAGTGTCAGCAAGTTTCAATGGAGTACCCCCTTAGGTATATATCACTTCACCTTATACAGAACCTTATACACATAACCTTAGATATAGATCACATTCACTCGCCTGCTCTTGAAGGGTACGGACGTGTTCTCGGAGCGCTCCCTAATCCGGTTCCAGGCTGCCTACCTGCTCGCTGTGCACCTGCTGCTCAGTACCTTGAAGCTGCAACCTTAGTGTAGTGATATATATATATATTAGCCGTAGTGAATTCTATTTCTCCTAGTTATATATTCCAAGTTATTCACGTATCGTATCGTTTTTCACTTATTCGGTCGTTATATAGTAGGTCTTCTGTTAGTGTTAGTTAAGAGTGATTTGTGTGTGTGAGTGAATCTCTTCACTGCCGTGTTATCCCGGTTCGTGCGTTGAGTGTGTCTGTCGAGAGTGCTTGCTGGTAGTGATAAGTAGAAGCCAAATTATTATCATATCTTCATTTTGTAGTTTGTTATCTCTGTTGTTTATCCTCACGTATATTTTCATACTATTGTACGTAAATTGTTATTGCATATCGTTAGCTTATGATTCTGGTGTTCGGGTAGTAAAAGAATCTTATTAGAATAGAACTTATTATAACCTAACTCTTACTTAAGTACATATATTTTATTACTGAGTCTATAATATTCTTTTTATCATCGTTATTGAAAACTCTTTGTTTATTTTAGTTGTGAAGTTGTTTTAACTTTAGTAGTTTAGAACTTTTGTTTTGAACTTTTAGTTTTACGTCTAGTCTACTGATACTGAATAGTTAACTACATTTCTTTTCTTGTTGATTGATAGTTTTTTTTTCTAGTCGTTAAATAGTTTACTCTCCATCTCCCTTTTTTATATAGTATATATAACGTTATTAAAAAACCTTTACCTAAGACCGTGTGTAAAACCATCGACTGATATTCTAATTTATACATATAGCCAGTTAAAGCTTCTTTAATTACTACTTTTGCACTTATTTAATATAATATCATTTAGTTAGGTTGAATCCAAAAACACAGATCTTTCTCGCGTGCTTCGTCAGTGCTTCAACCCCTCATAGCTCACTTGCGTGACATCACCTGTCCTTCCTCCCCTATCTTTAGCGTCCTAAAAGTGAAAGTCAGTTACCTTTTGTGCTAGAGAGTTTGTGTTCTTATTTATCTCGTATTTTAGTTAGCTCTTTGCCAGGTGTGAGGTCTGTGTTAAAGTTATTTCGTAGAAGTATTGTTGTTACTTTGCCCATTGTGACCGAGCTTAGGATCGCTCAGTTCTTTTGAGTATAGCCATCTTTTTGTAGTTAAGCTTTTTTCCTTGGGAGTTCATTGCGAGTAGTGCTAGGATGTCTTCGAATAGGTCACCTGTTGGGATGATCAAAAACGCCGGCGAGTGTGCGGTTCTCCGAGCCCGCATCGCCGAGTTGGAGAGAATCCTGCGGGAACTCCAGTCTAAGGTTGAAAGAGTGGTATGCGTCCCGAAGGTGGATGGAAATTTGGGTCGCTCTTCGAAAGTTCGCCGCGCCCTACGGGCTGCACGAGTTCGCTCGATTGCTAACAGTGGCTGGACGATCGAGAGTTTGCCTGAAGGTCCGTCTTCCGATGAAGGGGCAGTACAACTCCGTAAACAGGAGGTCTGGAGGGTCGTGTCTCGGAGGAGTGGAGGTAAGGTCACTCTGAAGCGTGGTTCAGGAGATGCTTTGGCACCTCCCATTCCCGTTTCGAACAGGTACCAGTTGCTTTCGGATGGAAATTCCGAGGTGCCTGACGTGCCTACTCCTACTCCGAGACCGGCACCTAGGAAGAGTCGTCAGAGTGGGAAGGGGGGATTGTAGTGATAGGTAGTAGTAACGTCCGCCGTGTTATGGTCCCTTTGCGGGAAAGGGCAGGCCATGAGGGTATAAGCCACCGTGTAACGTCATGGTGCATTCCAAGTGGCGGTGTTCCGCAGGTGACGCAGGCGGTTGGTGCGGCGGTCCGGGGCACGAAGTGCTCAAGTCTGCAGATTGTGGCCCATGTCGGCGTTAACGACGCCATGGACCGTGGATCCGAGGAGATCCTGCGTTCCTTCAGGGAACTGGACTCCGAAGTGAAGCGGGTAAGTCGCGACGAAGGGGTTGACATGACGCTTGCAATTTGTACTCTTGTCCCGAGGATCGATCGTGGACCCCTGGTTTGGAGCCGAGTGGAGGGCATAAACCAGACGTTGCGTCGCTTCTGCACGGACATTGGAGCCTCCTTCGTCGACCTTCGGCCGGCAATCCGATCGTGTCGGACCCCTCTGAACCGTTCTGGTGTCCATTACACGGCCGAGGCAGCTAGCTGTGTAGCGAGTAGCATACTCGATCACTGTAGACCTTTTTTAGGATAGAGGGTAGGGCAGAGAGTAGGTCAGCTAATGGGTCGAATCAGGTACCATCGCGAACAATATTTAATAGAAAAAATATCCAAGAAAGTGTTAAGTCTAAAGAGAACAGTAAGAGGCCAGTTTCAAAAAATAGCAGTAATGTAACTTGGAATATACCTAAGAAAGCGAGTTGTAATGAGAATACACATTCCGGGAATACGCTCACTGATAAATCCTTTTCTGTCGTGGTAGTAAATTGCCGTAGCTTAAGGAATTAAGTAGCTGACTTCTACCATCTAATTGAAACTACTGACGCAGACTTAATTATAGGGACGGAAAGTTGGTTGTGTAACGAAATCGCAGATAATGAAGTATTCCCAAAAAATTTCACAGTTTATAGAAAAGATAGAGACGAAAGAACCGGGGGAGGAGTTTTTATTGCAGTGAAGGATTGTTATATTAGTAGGAGGGAGTCATTTTCCGACGACCAGGTAGAAAGCGTATGGTGCTCCATTCAAAATCCTAAAGCAAAAACAATCTATGTGTGCGCATATTACAGACCACCAGATACCCATATAACCTCAATATTAGAACTAGAAAGTCAACTCAGTAAATTAACCACTCAAAAAAACGACTGTCATATTATAATCGGTGGGGATTTCAATCTTCCGTCCATAGACTGGGACACGTACAGTTTTATCACTGGGGGGAAAGACAAAGACCTTTGTGAGTCACTCCTGTATACATTCACATCTCACTCACTACATCAATTAGTCACTGCTCCAACTAGAGGGAAAAATACACTTGATCTTTTAGCGACAAATATTCCACACATGGTTGTAAACATAGGTACGGATAAGGGAATAAGCGACCACAAGATAGTTAAAGCTAATTTTTCCGTGAGCATGATCAAGAAACATAATCCACAAAGAAAAATCTACTTATATAATAAGGCTGACTACGAAGGTATGAAACGAGAGTTCCAAAAGTCATTTACTAATTTTCAAAAAATAAGTATCAACAGTAATACTGAGGTTTTGTGGAATACTTTCCTCAACGTTACACGATCAGTAGTTAGCAAATACATACCAAGTAAATGGAAAAGAGCCAATGCAGAGCCTAGGTGGTATAACGCGGAGGTTAGAAAAACATTAAAGCACCAAAGAACATGCTAGGTTAAAAAGGGCAAAAATTAACAAATCCTCCGAAGAACTATAAACAGTCACCGAAAATTACAAAATATCTAAACTCTTAGCAAAAAAAGCGTGCCGAAGGGCGTTAGCTGATTTCAAAAGTAAATTACTGGGAGAACAATTGAACGATAATCCCAAGGCATTTTGGTCGTATGTTAGGGACACTCAAGGAAATAAATCAACAGTACACACGCTTAAGAATATCAAAGGGGAAAAGATAACCAACAGTCTACAAAAAGCCAATTCGTTAAACTCATTCTTCAAAAGCATTTTCAGTACTTATACACCACATCTTTTCGATCCGCAGCCAGTTCGTTCCCAAACATGTATGCCTGAAATTATTATAAATGGTCGCGGCATAGAACAGCAGCTAAAAAATATTAACCCCAACAAATCCCCCGGTCCAGATCAAATACCTGCTCGCGTATATAAAACAATGGCATCAGACATAGCGCCTTACTTAGAATTAATATTTACCAAATCTTAAGTAGATCATGTAGTGCCTAAGGACTGGAGAGTAGCAAATGTCACACCTATATTCAAAAGCGGCGACAGGGAAGACCCTAGTAACTATAGGCCTATTTCTCTCACATCCGTTTCCTGTAAGGTATTTGAACACATAATCGTAAGCTCCATTATGAGTCATTTAGATAGGGAGGAATTGTTAATAAATAACCAACACGGATTTCGAAAGGGTAGATCTTGCGAAACCCAATTGGCCCTCTTCGTTCATGACATCTTGCTCTCGGGTGAAAATAATGTCCAAGTTGACGCGATATTCCTCGATTTTAGGAAAGCTTTTGATAAGGTACCTCACGTTAAGTTGCTCTCAAAACTAGAAGCATATGGAATAGATAAAAACATTATTAGTTGGATTAATCAATTCTTACATGGGCGGGAACAAAGGGTTGTCATAGACGGTATCATGTCAAACACAGCGTTACATCGGGTGTTCCTCAGGGAAGTGTAATTGGTCCACTTTTATTTCTCTTGTACAAAGATGATATTAGTAACGTCGTTAAAAGTAAGCTTAGACTCTTCGCAGACGACGCGGTTGTGTATAGGGATATTAACAATTCCGAAGATAGCGACTCGTTAACAATCGACCTACTTGCTATTCATGCTTGGTGCGAAAAGTGGCAGATGGAACTAAACATAAAAAAGTGCGTAGCAGTCAGCTTTTGGAAAAAGAAAAATTGGCCATTTAGGGCATACAGAATTAAAAATACAGAAATTATTCACGCCGAGTCTGTTAAGTACTTAGGAGTCACAATTAGTCACGACCTATCTTGGGGAAAACATATTAGGGAAATATGCGGTCAAGCATATAGGAAGCTAGGCTTTATCAAGAGAGTACTCGGAAAATGTGATGAGAAAGTGAAAGAACGTTGTTATTTTTCAATCGTTAGGCCTCATCTGGAATATGCTGTTAGTGTATGGGATCCATACGAAACGGGCTTGATATCAGAGTTAGATCGCGTACAGCGAAGAGGAGCTAGGTTTGTGAAACGATGCTACGATAAGTTGGCTAGTGTGTCTGGACTGTTAGAAGAATTAGGATGGGAATCGCTATCACAGCGTAGATTAAATTATAGGCTTAACCTCCTAAATAAATTTCAGGACAATCATTTCACTGACGACGTAAAAAACATACTATTAACCCCCTCGTACTACGGCAGATTAGATCGCGCCAATAAAATTAGAGAGCTAGATTGTAGAACCGATAGGTATAAAATGTCATTTTTTCCGCGTACCATTCGGGACCATAACAGCTGTGATCGTCGTCATGAATAGTTCGAGTATTGACAATAGGCAGGCAGTTAATCTTTCTCATTATATTCTCCTCTTTCTTATTTATGCATGATGTAAATAGTGATGTTCTTATTTATGCATGATATTTTGAATCTGTAGTAGTAGTCTTTGTATCCCTTGCATGTTAGAACGATTGGAGATACAATGTTTCTTGGGTATTAGATTTGTAATTGGCGCTTTGCATGTGTGGTACGCGGGTTTTTAATGTAATGTCGGTGTTCTACCATATCATTCATGCATGCCTGGTGCGAAAGCACCCCCTGCCACACACCCTTTGGGTGGCTTGCAGGGTATGACGTAGATGTAAATGTAGATGTGCCCACAGTCCCCAGAACACAAGAAAATTTACAATGTTCAATTTAAAATAACAGACAAGATTATTCGTACACCTCATAGGTGGTCAGAATTTATGAGTGTGCCCGCGAGCACGCTTTATTCTCTCACACGTCCGCACCGCTCAGTCTCACTTTTTCCTTTCTCTTCCTCTAGGAAGTTTTTCTTGGATGGAAAAAGGCCAAAGTCAACCTCTTGGCAATGAAAATTAGTGGTGCATAGAAAAAGGTAATGTGTAGATAGACGTTGTGCTAGTAGAGAAAGCTATCATAGGAAATTCGCGCTCATTTACCTCAAACCTCAAATTTTAGGTGTGGGCTTCGATTTGCATCAACACGACGTTGCTCTTGGCACAACTGTAATGTTCGTTCCGCCCCAGGGTCTCTGTTGCACAATTATGGATGCGCAATAAACATTGCGTCGTGTACAGTGGCGAATTTCTAGAATGCTTGCACGATTGTATAAACGATAGCAGAGAAAATTGCTCCTGCTCCGATTCCGTGCCCAGGGTTATCGCAATTTCTGCACATCGAATTGCACAATGAATTGCCTCGTGTACACCGGCCTTAAGAGAAGGAATGTTTCAGCCTGTGGCCAAATTTTAGCCACACAAGCTCGCGAGCCAGCGGTAACCGGCAGAGGATATGGTTTGGCATTTTAAACATTCTTATCTAGTAAAAATCATCATACATTTACTCCGATTCCTTTGACTTGGACACCTAAAAGGATGACTAAGTCACTCGGGCATTCTCCGCGCGATTTCTTTTTGCGCAATTTGAATTCTTAAAGGGAAAAAGCTTTCGTTTTTCCTGGCCACATCGATTCCCATTGTCTGCTGGGCTCAAGCACGAGCGAGGGGCCGTTTCAGCTGAGCTCAGTGCAGGGTTGGATAGTCCTTGGCCTTGAGATGGTGAATAAGTATTGGTGAAGGGTGCAGTGTTTCACAGTGAGGAAATAGGCGGTTTAGCAAGAAGCGGAGGCCAAATGGAGTAGAAGGCCAATTAAAGTGGGGAAACGTGATAGGCTGTTCGTGGGAGCGGAGCTTTTAAGTTTCCCAGGCCAAATTCTCACCGGAATGACGAATAACTACAAAGTGATATGCACCCAGTCTGAAAATAAACCCCCGTTATCATTATTCTGAGTCATCCAACATAATTAACTTTGATGGAGGATTTTAGGACTAATTTTTCAAAATGCCCGGACGTATGATTCCGTTTTTATAGAAACAATACAGTGGCTGACATTTAGCGTAAATTTACAGTAACTTCATAGATTGCTGGTAGTGTTATTCGTTTTAACTATTCATTTGTTCATAAATTCAAATCACTTGCATTTGAGAGTCTTCTGGAGACATTTATTATGAATGAGGGTCGGACTGAAAAGAAGGGAATTTCCCAATCAAAAAAAGACTCGTTTTTATAATTTTCCCAAACCTCCCATTTTGACTACTTAAAGATTTTCATCATCATATTTTGTTTACTTGACAAATATTTTCTGGTGAGCTCTTGGTCTTTGACACTTAATTCATCACCTTGACCCCACGAGGGATTGGGCATATTGTTTATTTGATGGGCATATTTTTTACATGGCAAAACTAGAACATTGAAATCATAATTCATGTGTTTCATTTTTGTAATAAAAATGGTATAAGAGCGATCTTTGGTTGGTCGACTCATTGAGGAGGTGAGAACTGAGAGATTAGAAGTTTCATTTTTCTCACGAACGGTGAGAGACAATTAATATCACATACCAGAGAGACAACTATGGTTTTTCAATTGGTAAGGTTGGTAGCACGTGAGTTGACTCGTTATGTAATGCTTATTTATTAGCCTGCTATGACGACCCACTGACTACACGTTTCGCTCGCCCCCACTATAATCTTGCACCTTGGTATATTCCTGCGGGCAAATACGTTTATACTCATAGCTTTTATAGTATAGTTAGCACACCTTTAGTATCGTGCATATTAGGGAAATTGATTACCCTGACAAGAACTTGCTTATATTTACTAATGCGTTAACATTCGTAGTCTAATTAACTCTACCAGCGTATACGGTAGTGCATGAGGCTGATAACTCACTCTGAATAATCAGTCTTGAGCTGGATATCAGGGTACTACGCAGATATAGATGAAGGTGGGTTGAGAGGCATATACATATATGACGGTTATGGGGGAGAGGTGGAGAGAGACCCAGCATTGGCATAAACCTCCTCCTAACGGAATGAGCCACGAGGACCACAATTTAACGTTCCACCTACCAGCAAGCCAAGACGATTCCCTAAAAGTTATCGTGAGCCTCACCTCACTAACGAGTTGCAAGTCTGTAGCAGTTAAATTGGCGCTTCAGGCGGGATAGAAAGATACTGGATTATGAGTGGTCAAACGATCGGTGTTTCATGTCTACTCATTCTATGTCTACTCTTATATCAGTGCTCTGCTATCCATTAGACACTTTAGGCAAAGAGCCAAGGGCCTACGACATTTTAAGTTTTTTGAAATATAATAGCCATAGATATAAAATGAAATAATAAACTTTACTTCTCTTGTATTTCAATCATTTTAATGCGTTGGATAACTTATATGGTACATGAAGTATCAACTTAAGTATTATATTTTTTTAAATTGAAAACGGTCCAAGGCTCACGAGAAGCTTCACACGGCTCTGAATTACACATCACCCTGCGAGCGAACGCCTGGGCGTGTAGCAAGGAAGTCATGCACCGGCCACGGAAGGAAGAGGCTAGGGTTAATAAAAATGGGGAAAAAATGGAGAAAAGTGTGAAATGCATTGGTAGATCAGTGCTGCATACTGTTTTTTTCGCATTCATAAATGGTAGGTGAGATGGAGAACTACGTACGTAATCTGTTTGACAGCGTGTATTTGTAATTTTTATCAACTCTAAAGATGTTGCGTAGAAATAACGTTTTGCTAACTAATGTTCTAGATTTTTCTTGTAGACACTTTTTCACATATTTCAATCCACTCTGACTCAATTGACAACAGTATGCGGCTTTTTTATTTGTAAAACAATTGAATTATCTCTCTTTGATACCAAATGACTAGGGTATGATCAAGTCGGGCACTAAGTAGGGCTAAATAATATTTCTCCTGCATCATTTTCCCTAAGAATATACGCACTTATTCTTAGCGACATAGATGTGCGTCACATGGCTATTTGAGTGGCAGAGACATCACAGCTCAAGCGTTTAGCCATCGTTTGGCGCAAGCCTGGAGATATGGAATCAGGTAATGTTGGGGGCGGTTCTGCAGAGTCGCATAGTATTCCAGAAGATATCGCAGCGTGGTACAGATTGGTACACAGTAATAGCATTATTCAATTGGCTATTACGTGGGAAACGTTCAATCACTAACTTAAGCAATGCAAGTAATCGAGGAAACCAAGGAGTTTTTCCATGTCTTACTCCTCATCGTATTACACCACACACTAGATAGCAATTAAGTATATTATAATAAAAAAAGGAACCATCAATGAGTCTCAGATTCTACAGACATAAGAGTAAAGTGAAAATAATTTATCCCAAGCAAAGGGAAAAAAATAAATTATATCCACCCATCCAATAACTTTTCTTAACAACTGCAAGAAAAATTTTTACTTCATTTGATTGCATCTTGACCCAATAAATCACAAGAATTGGTAAAAATCATAATAACAGTCCAATTTATAACGCCAGGTTTATCAAAAATTTCTCTTTTTCATCAGGATTTTTTTATGATAAGTACAAGATTCAACTGAGGGCAATAATATTTTTGTTAGTTATTACAAAATATGAATGACTGAACAAAGCCTACTTAAACAACATATACCATAAGATGATAAATGCAAAATGGTATCAAAGACCGAACATCTGTATTTTTGGGGCAGCGTACTTGTAAAAATGCCTGGAAATAATTACGACAGCATGATTTCATCGCTCAAGAATTCTTAAGCCGTCTCTAAAACTGCTTGCCGACTTCGCTTCTTTTCAATGACTGAAATATTTTCGCTGACCAAGGGATTATTTGTGACTGTGACAGATTTTTGCCGAGTAAATTTTGATCAAAATGCTAATGCATTAAAATAATGCTTTTGCTCCAGTTCTTAGAAACGGAAGAAAAATATTCTTCCATGTAATCACTATGCAAGCATTCTTGGTTTCATTTTTTTAAAAGACTATAGATTTCACTATAGATCATTTTGATCATATCAGACTAATTTTAATCAAGGTTAATTCATAACAACTTTTGGAATTCTCGTAAGTACATATTAACGACAAATATATTTAGTTATAGTATACAGCGGATTCAATAACGACCTTAAATCACAACAAATTTTCACAAGCATATGCTATCACAGGTACTTTCATCTTGTTAACTTCCGGGAAATCTCTTCGTAAAACGACAAAGCAATATCTCATATTATTCGTGAAATTTATTCTGCTGCGGTAAGCAAAAAACACAGGAGGGTCAAAGTATTCGACACTCCAGATACAACGAGACCATTGATGTAGTTCATTTCCAAATGGTCAGTGGGGACAGTTTGGGCATAATTACCAAGAGAGCGCGTCACTAGTTGATGCACCAATGAAACACGTGAGAATCCGAAAAACAAGAGAGCGCAGATCATCCGTGACGAGCCCATCCACCACGCAGCAATAAACGAAGAGGTTTTTATTTTCCACTTAGGGCAAGCAGAATAAATATTGAAAAACGAAAAATGAAGAAACATTGGAAAAGTGGGAAAGGGTACCTCGAAAAACAACGCTAGCCGACGAGAAGCCGTGAAACGCGGGGAGGGACGAAAATCTTTCAAGGACGAAAATCAAAAAATCTCGGGAGTTGGAAGGGGTGTGGGGTGGGAAAAACTTTCCCTCGGAAAGTGAAACTAAATAAATGAAAGGCGTGGAGCGGAGGGAAGGGGAGTCGGCGGAAAAAAGGAATATGTATCCCAGCCATGCATGTCATCGACAACGCCCAAGAGCTCAGGCAGGGAGGGACGGGCGGCTTAAGAAAGCCCTTTTGAAGGCGGCGAGGAGGAGAAGAGAAAGGAAGTTGACGGCGAGTGAGCGGGAGACGAGAGGCTCGCTCGTCGCCGGGGGAGGCATTCGCACGGAACACGGTTTCATATGGATGTGGCACGGGAGGGGGGTAGTTGTGGGGGGGGGGGAGGGAGGAGGAGGACGGGGAAGACAGCCAGAAGGAAGTTTTCTTTTGCCAATGGCAGTCACCTCTTCCAGCACTCCGCCCGAGGCGATTCCCTACGATAAAACCCTTCCCTCCCATGCAACCGGACCATCCTAGGCCGCGTGACTCATGGCGGCTCGGAATGATATCAGAGCTTGACAGTGAAGTGATGCCCCCGTTTCCACAACATGCGTATGGACTGGGGTACCTTCACCTTCAGGCCAATATTGCTGTGTGAATACCTGTCCGTACGGCTGTAACACTCACTTCTTAACCCCCGGTTCGCATTGCTAGATTTGGATGATGGTCAATACGGCAGTTATAACTTACTTGCGTTTGCACAATTTCTAGTTTACTGTAGTAGAAATGCTTCCCGAGTAACGAATCATTGAAGAACAACTAAAAAATGTGCGTATATGCGACTTCAGCTGTTTTCTGATCAGTATACCCATTTCTTATCTGTCTAGAATGTTAATTCAATCAATGAGTCCCAACTGAATGGGATACTAGAAGCTATTGCCCAGGAGAACTTCAATTTCCCTATCTGATTATATCAGTACCACTTTTCTGCTCGATCCTCCACTTTCTCAACTCGTATTTCAACCAACTTTCGTTCACACGTTTATCAAGTGCCAGTAACCAGTGCCAACACTGGTAAGTCTAGCAGGTTTACTTAGCTTGGCGATAACTTGCGTTCACAGGGGAAACTTATTGCTAGGTTTTGAGTGACCGAAGAAGAAGCTAAACTTTGTTTCACTTTTTACAAATATCAGCCAAACACAGCTTTCTCAATATGATGGCGATTTCACAAATATGTATTCACAATTTGTAAATCGCTCGTTTGGCAACGATGCGCTTGAAACGCTCTATGCTAATTCATGGGAAATATAGCACCATTAGAGATCATATTACAGTAAAAATGTGGAGCGCATTCCAATATTTGAAACGGGGCAGAACGCAGACATTGCAGAGAGGCATTGCAGAGAGGAAACTGAAAATACGATGCATGATAACAAATGCGATATATGTTTTTCGGGTGTTCCACTGGGTAAGCACGGTCCCGCATAGGTCCCGACGTTTCGAAGAACGACTTCTCGCTCTCTCCATCTTCAGTGGTTCTGAAACGCGTTCGGAGGCTGGGTACTGGAAGTGCATTTCAACGGTCGGGAGGAGTGAATCCCTATGTCAGCATTAGCCCACACCTAACGAGAAGCGCCAGGGCAATCAAATGATAACGACTCCTCCGACAGATAGAGTACTCCATGTGTTTAATTTTAGAAGAGGTTTCAGTAAACAAGAAGCATGTAACATTATGTAACCTTTAGAAACTAATATATATTTTATGTATGTAAATGGGATAGGGCGAAGCAGGAGAAACTATAGGTAGATGGGAACCCTGAAAGTATAGAAAATTGGGAGAAGTATCTATGAATTTCAACAAAACCTATCTTTACTGGTAAAATACTCAAATAAATAAGATAAACACAAGACAGGCAGAGAAATGTTTGAGATAGCTATAATTGGAATTTGAGAAGTAGTTCGTGAAGGTTGGCTAAGCCCCAAGTTACATGGGAAATATCACAGACCAATTTAGTGGTGAGAGCATTACTAACCCTAATAACTCCGAGTAATAGGGGTAGTAGTGACACATAGAATCATGCGTTTGGAGTAATCCCGACAAAACTCACTTGCATTTACATCAAGATTAATTAATATGAGCACTCATTCAAATTATCACAAAAGAAAAATTATTTTCCTCTCTGATGCATAAAGTTGTGCAATTGCCCAAAAAGTAAGAATTTGAGAGATTATATTTCATAGAGAGGCCTTGAAGTCATTTGGCATTCACTTTGCCTTCCTGTGGCTCGTGACTGTGGCGCTCAATGAGTCATTCGTGTTTCGATTGATTGAGTCAGTTTATAGGGGTATTATGGGCTGTGGGATACTTGCATGAAATGAAGTGAACATTTAAGGAGAGTAAAAAATCAACATTTGATGAAGGTAATATCATACTGATATCTATTAATGCTTAGATCCCACTGGCTATTATAAGGAAATAAAACTAAGTTCTAAGGCAAAGAAAAATTTTTGTGAAACATGATTCTAGCTCCTATTCAGAGCTTACCCCTTTATCATACGATTATCTTAGCTATTGTGAATTAAAAATGTAATCCATTAATTGATGAAATACAGAAAGATAAATCGGGGCGCATGTCATCTTAACTGTATTTAATAAATATTTACGCTGACGGAGCGGACAGGACGCGTGAAATAATACACATATATACCTATATAACTGTACCAGCAAACCTATCTACTACTATATTGAAGTGTTGTTAAAACTGACAGCCTAGACATGATGTACGTAATATTCCTAGAAAATTTCAATGTGTTTTTAACCCTCTTCTAAATCCTGACCACGCCACCTCATTCGCCATCTGTGAATGTGTCTTTTACATCGAATTTTCTCATCGTCTACGTTTACATGATGCTCTGAAAGCCACCTCAAGGGTTTTTGGTGTGAGCTTAGATGTCACCAATATATACTTCAATACATCCTGCTACAGTAAATGAAATGACCATTATTTCGACATTTTTAAGCTCCACCGCATCACCATATTTCCATCAAACCTTATAGTCCTGGGTTTTGGATTATGCTATCGATTGAAAACCAACCATTGCCTCAAGTGGCAAAAACATAAATTCCATGTTACGCATATATCATTATGATTCACAATTTAAATGGATGTGAGAGCAGGAGAATGTTTCATTTTCGGTGGTTTATCATGGAGGGTATTTTATACCGTGTTTTAAAAGGATCAAGCAAGATTGAAGAGAATTTAGAACAGCAACTTCAACTTTTAGAGCTAATGCCTGCCAAATACAGTTGTAATTTCGAAGGAATGGTTCAATTAAAGGAAAGTTTCACGCTGATGACTTGAAATTTTGATCCTCCTGAACGCTTTCATGCATGACTGAGGCCTAGGAACAGCTATGTATTTTTTACCGCGCTAATGCATCAAGTTACACTTGGGAACGGGGAAATGCATAATATACTTCTACAGACACTTTGAAAACGCATAAAGATTATTTGATTGCAATAACAGAGTAACTCATTAATACACCATAATATTGAAATATGGAGTGATTCAAGTCATTGGAAATCTTTCCGGAAGAAACTCGTGCAGGAAGTTGAGAGGAGTCGGCATTCTTAGGTCACAGATGTTTTGGCGGCGTTTTTTTAACCATTCCTTCTTCCATTGCACCCTAATAAACCAAAATAAATCATTATACCTTGATGATCTGCTCGTCTTAATGTCCATATCCAATTCGTTTTCCTTCTTTCTCTCACCTCATCATTTCCCTTTCCTCAATACAAATCAATCGCAACAATTTATAAATACCTCTCGCTATAAATAGAATGGTTGAAGCTATAAAATCTCCCAGAAGATGCCTTGTCGAGAAGAAATCAGTTGCAGTTAGTGATAAGTTATGGCTTAGACAAAGTCCAGTAGTTACAACGGGTACCACGTCACTTGCATGAAGTGACGTGTAAAACGATAAAATGTGGTACCATGCCCATGAATTCTGCAACAAAACCGTTCCCTTGCTTCAAAATTCAGCCGCAACACAACGATTGATTAAACCGAGGCTCGCTAATTTTATTTGTTTTCGATCCGAACGGCCATCCCTCCAACAAGCTTTCTGCCCACTCTTCTCATGCTTCCTCACTTCACCCAGAGGCCATATAAATCTCCCTAGAACGTTGTGAAGCGAGAAGTCAGATTACAGGGCGCACTCGGAATCTTCATACATCCACAGAAACATGGGCCCGGTATTTCAAGGGACAGACACCACACACGATAAGAGAATGTTAGGGTGCAATAAAATAATGCCACGGAAGACCGTAATTCCTTTGCGCTCGGAACAGTTGCGCGCGGAAACGCTCGTAAAGAATTCCCCGCACTTGCGTCGCACCGAACAAGCAGCCGGGTAAGATGAAAACGATTCCGTTCAAATTTAGAAGGGAAAGCAATATGAGTCACGAGGATGACAGACTGACATCCACAAATGCTTTCTAATAAACGGAGTAATCAAAAAATAAATTATAACTTATCCATGAAGCAGATACTTCGCTGGAGGAGGCTGTCATTTGGAACGGAGTATTCCCGGATAGATTAAATCAAAACCAGAGTTCCGTATATATAACTGCCAGGGGAAGATGATAAACATTTTTGAGAGCATTGACCTATAGAGATACGCTTGTGAAAGATATTCAGTGGAACCGTCTTTAGTGCTAGAGGATTAAACGAGAACTACCGACATTCTCAATTCAGTAAGTACCTCGTTACCACTAGAATAATTTCCTCTCGACGAAATACTTCAATTTGATAGATACATTTTTTATTCTAAACGTTTCCCGTAATTCAGTTCATAACATATTTCGAGCTCAATAAATTTTGATCTGTATGGCCGTGCACTTCAAATGATATTTCCTCATTCTCTCACTCGGCAATGAATTGTATTTCCCGACTTCAATTTCTTTCCCACACATTCACTTAATATCTTCAGTCTTAAAGGCTTTGTAGCAAGTTCAGCCAATCTGACACTAACCTCACTAAATCATCAGATTTAGGTAGATATTTTTTAAACCTTAGCGAAATCCTTTCTCCTTATACACTCCATACCCATTCCATGACTTTTTAACCTCCATCAATGTGGAGTGTTGATCGAACTTAGAGTAATATTTGAAAAGGAACGAGGAGAATTAACTATAAAAAGTGTTGCATCCGTGTACATACCTCTCGTATCTTTTACATTAATGAGGAGTTTTCAAGGGCCTTTTCAAAATTAATCCACGGATAAGGAAAATCAATCATAGAAAAGAAAAATTTTAAACTGCTAAAATGGATAAACACGAGCTTCTCCCAAGACACACCAGGGGTTTTAACATCCAAAAAATGCATGGAATACGGCCATATATAGAGATTATTCTCCTGTTAAGCATTTCTATTAATTTCAGACAGCTTGAAATGTGTTTTCTTCCCTGTTCACTTCTCTTGAACACGACTAAACACAGGTAGGTGCAAAATTACCCCGCATCATTTGCCACTTTTATACAAGTAGTGATGCCAGATTTTCTTCACCACTTTACACTCTCAAATCTCATTAAAGACTTAAAAAGTATACTCAATCAGTAAAATTATACGGCCTGGTAATATGAGGCGATAGCATCTATGAGTTATCTTTTATTGACGTGTTACTTCACCCGTCAACCTTCCACTTTCGCCTAGCGTTCGGATATCTTTTTATTTTCCAGGTTACGGCGAAGTGTTTTTGGAAAGAATTTTGTTGCGAAAAACCTGCCCTTGGTACTTCTCGGCTGTTCTTCCACGCCAAAAATATTCAGTGCAAGTTCCGCACAGTGGATAACTCGCTTCTCCACCGGGTTATTGGGGAGTATTAAGTCGGCGAGTGCCGATTCGATACTAGCGCCACCTAGCACAAAATAAAAACAACGATGAAACTATCGGGCAGAACGCGGGCTCCGGCTCACAAGAAGCAAGAGAGAAGTAAGCGTCGCTAGCTTGAAGAGGTTGCTCCCCAGGGATCGACCCCGGTTCCCCTGCCAAGGCAACACGACCCTTCGTTCTAACCCCCCTCCCCACCCACACACCAGCATTCACATCGCCTCGAACTCCCTTCCCTGCAAACATACACCCACACACAGCCTCGCCATAAATCTTGTTTCGGCAGAACGGGTCCCGAGGCAGGAAGTAGAATAATATAAATAAGTAATGCCCGCGAGGAGGGCCCGGAGGCCGGATAGAAGGAGGCGTGTCGAGGCGGAAGTTCCACCGCGCCCCAGGGGAGTGGCGGGGGAAGATGAGAGAAAAGAGAAGAAAAAGGGGGACATATGAAAAACTTAAAGATGAGACGATAAAAACACGCGGAGCCGCTGGTGCTTCGTTCGTTCACACCTTCCTTCCTAGGGGGATGAGTCAGCTTCGTGGGGATCTTTCTCATCAGATGTCCTCCTGGGGTGGTGGTGACACGATCCTCGCCTCGACCCACCACGCCCCCGCGCGCGCCGCACGACACCCATCCCGCCCCCCCACACCTCCCCCCCCCGCGCCAATTCACCCCCTCGAGCGACGCCCCAGAGTGAAACGTGCGTGGAGGCATAGAGTAAGTGCATATAGAGAGTGGCAAAGGGATGGGGAGATTCAGATATGAGTTTTCAAATAATACTTTGGCCGATAGATAGAACAGGTGTATCGAATTAGCACGACAAGCTATAACAAATGAGCTTTGGCACACGGCCACTTCATTTAGTATCGCATAATTCACATGATGTTCTTATGATGATTTTGGTGCCTGGATGTTTACTAATCGACCCATAGCAACGGAAACAAATCTTATTGAGTCGTCGAGATCAAATTAAACATATATTTTAAAGTGCCTTCAATGAGCATCGTCTACAATGAATCGAATTCGCGTCAATGTGATAAGACATGCGATTACCAAACACGGATTCAACTGTTTACCGATGTATCATAGCAACGAAAAAAACAATTGATACTCGATAAAAAGCACACAACAGCTATGGTAAATCCACCACGTGGCCTTCTCTGTAAGCCAAAATTCTTCCTCCCATAAGGTGGTGGCACCTGAGAAATTCTTCCCAAAGCTCTCAAAAATTTATGTCCAGTTTTTTGCATTGCTTTGCCACTCTATATATACTTACTCTATGGTGGAAGGAAGCAGAGGATTCGCAGGAGTGCACTCGGGCCATGATCAAATTAGGGTGCTCACAAACACTCCCTTAGGACTCACGGGAATATGGAAATGTTGCGAAAAATATTTTCAAATTTGGAAGAGAGAAAAAACCTTTTCTACTTCTGATTGTCAATCTAGAGAACCAGACTAAACCTAATAAGAAGGACTTTTCATCTAAAAGACATTGGACACCTTGCACCCATATATTTCATATCGTTCATCAAAGTAGTATAATTAAAAATTGAGATAAATGCACTTTTCTCTCTCGATCAGATGCCAATATACTGGAAAATATTTCAATTTCGGAAGAGTTGATTCCACTTTTTTCGATTCCGATTCCTTCGATTCTTATTCCTAATAACCGGTGGGATATTGATATATCAGTAGCGTACGACTATTATTTAGATTCAAGTATTGGATGAAATAAAATAGCAAAGACAATTAAATCGCTCAAAAAGTATATTTATTGACAAATAGCTAACAAGTACTACGGCAGATTAGATCGCGCCAATAAAATTAGAGAGCTAGATTGTAGAACCGATAGGTATAAAATGTCATTTTTTCCGCGTACCATTCGGGACCATAACAGCTGTGATCGTCGTCATGAATAGTTCGAGTATTGACAATAGGCAGGCAGTTAATCTTTCTCATTATATTCTCCTCTTTCTTATTTATGCATGATGTAAATAATGATGTTCTTATTTATGCATGATATTTTGAATCTGTAGTAGTAGTCTTTGTATCCCTTGCATGTTAGAACGATTGGAGATAGAATGTTTCTTGGGTATTAGATTTATAATTGGCGCTTTGCATGTGTGGTACGCGGGTTTTAATGTAATGTCGGTGTTCTACCATATCATTAATGCATGCCTGGTGCGAAAGCACCCCCTGCCACACACCCTTTGGGTGGCTTGCAGGGTATGACGTAGATGTAGATAGATGTAGATATCCTCAGCTTATTGAGGTAGATAAAAAGTACAAATTGATAGCCTACACCCACAATTACTGAGGAAAATATGACGTGATAAATGAAATTTGATTTGAATATTTATCTATCTGGAATCGATAGAATCGGAATCAACTTTAGGCGATCGATTCTCGATATCGATTCTGATACTGAGAATCTGTGGAATCGGGAATCGGCATTTGAATTTGACTCATCCTCAATTTCAAAACTCACTATATTCAGCAAATAACTATCACGGACAATGATACTATCCCATCTTTCTAACTTAAATTCAGGAGAAAAAATTTAAAAACCTTCCAGTCTTTTTGTGGTATTCATTTAAATAAGATCAATAGATGAATACCTCATGCAGCGGAAAATAAATTGCAAAAAATTATGTGATATTTGGAAAGAGTGAAATTTGGAGGTAAAGATTATTTAAAAAATTTGTTAAATAGCATCGATTAGAATGATGGAAATGAAATGAAAGCAAGGAAATTTTATTGTTAAGATCAATGGGAAAACATAAACCTGGAAATGGCATCAAAACCCTATCACTGAGATTGAGAAGCCTAAGAACCTTTCCTAAGCAGTGCAAAAGGCAGATATAAACACATTCTTGATCAAGAGATTTTTACCAGCAACTAATGCTAAAAATACACTGCATATTCCTAGTGCGGATAGTCGCGGTATAAATAATTTTCTCCGGTCGAGAAAATTGGAAGTTTCCTCGGGAATTCCACTCAACTGGCAAGGTAAGCCTTCTTTTCTCCGTAAAATCTCTTTTTAACCTGTATCATTTCAGTTTCTTAAAGTCTAGCTACCGCTGCATAAAATAACAAATTAAAAATGTAAGATTAAAGTGATACATAGTCTGAAGGTCATCATGTGTTTAAATTCGTCACTCCTTCCAGTGGAATATTCCCACCCTTGTAATCAGAGGTGAGATAGTCCCCAAGGATTTTCAATTCACCTCGTTTCATGAAATTGTAATCAAAGTCTTTGGCATGACTTCTTATCCTTTCTTTCCCACTATTCCTTCAGACAGCAAACATTCTGTTCTTCCAAGGAAGGGATTTTCCCCTAGAGCTCAAGTCTCTCGGGAAAGATAATTTGTAATTTAAATACGAAATATGATTGTACGATGTAAATAAACCAACTTGAATACCACTTCATGTTCTAATTAACTCAAATAAACTCTGAGTTCAACACATGACAAGCATTTTGAGAATATGATTAAAATATTTTTAGGGCAGATATTAGCTTTAAGATGTGGGACTTTGGGCTACGTATACATTGCCATCCTCCAATCGCTCGCGTATCATTAGTTACCGTCGTATTTATGACAACTACATAATCACTCTCTCTCTCTTTCTCTCTCTCTCCCTCGCTCTCTCCACCCCCCCTCTCGAAAGCACTCTTGCTAAATTTACAATTTCAACGTCAAATTTTGCCAATCCTAACAGTGATGGCAACTAGCAGCGAGCATAACATATCCGAAAAGTCTCCATTACATTCGACATTCAGCATAGCTATTATTGATATCAGATTTATAAATAATTTTGCCATGATTCAATAATAATAATAATAATGCGTGCTAGGATGGTGTCATCAACACTCTCGTGTACCGCCGAATGATATTCAAGGCGGAGGTGGCGGACACGAGATGCAGAGCGTGCCGAGCCAAGCCGGAGACTTTGAGTCACCTTCTCTCCGGCTGCAGTTATTACGCGCAGTCAGCGTATTTAGCTCGGCACAACGCAGCTCTGCGGGTGTTGTATTTCCACCTCCGACATCATTACGGCATCGACGAAGTACATGTGCTGCCCTATGCCCTTGGAGATATTGAGTCCGTCGTGGAGAACGACAAAATAAAAATCTGGTGGAATTACTCATTCCCCACCACCAGGCAGTTGGAGGCGAACAAGCCTGACATCGTTCTCCTCGACCGCCTATCGCGTTCCATGTTCGTAATTGAGTTTTCGGCTCCGGCCGATACGAACTTGGACTCGAAAGAGGCGGAAAAACGGACGAAATATCAAGACCTGCTGTTCGAACTTCGGCAGATGTACCCGAGACACTCTGTAAAACTAGTAGTCCTAGTCATAGGTGTGCTCGGTGGAATCAAGGGCTCGCTGATACAGAGCATCAAGTGTATTCCTGCTTGCGTGGCACAGGCGGAATCACTTGCAGCCCGTATGCAGAAGGCCGTCCTCTTGGGGTCGCTCCGTCTGCTTCGTGAGCACGACCCGAAGGCAGCGTAGCCACTGATCCGATGGGTTAATCGGAAGTGGTTACGAACTCTGCACCGCCCCTCTCGAGCTCTCGGCCATTATGACGGCAACGAAACCCGATGTTAGCCGGGGACTCGGAGGGGAAAGTTACAGAAGTAATAATAATAATAACAACGTTTATTATCGTGGGCTACTCTTAGCCCCTGAGATAATGAAGTACAGTTTTTCAAATTAATACAATTTTGAAATTCAAAAATTAGATTAACAATACAGTGATGAAACTGAATATACAAAATCAAATTAATTATACAATGATGACAGGCAAAACAAAAAAAAATACAAAAACTCATTGTAAGCTTGGAATTCGTAATACAGCCGTACATATTACTGCAGAGAGCACTACTAGGATAACACTTAAATACATGACTAAGCATATAAACCGTGAGGAAAAAGGTAATTAATGATAACAGTAATAATTACAAGTACAAAGTTGAATACATTAATGTTCAATAGATCAATTCTTCTTCAATATGTATAAGGCATCCAATTTAACATTTGTTTAATTTTACTTCGTTTCAGTTTTAGACAGACAACATTTTAGGATTATTTATTAGGATATCGTACACCCCGGACTTGAAAGCATGGATGGATTTAATATTTCTAACTTTAGATGGTAGAGTTCCATACTCTAGAAGCGGTTACGGTGAAGGAGTTAGTGACGTGAAGTGTGCTACGTTGAGGGATGTGAAGGTCTACGGGATGATTCCTAGTGGGTACTGTATGTAGATCTTTTTTCCAGGTAAATCTAGCAGATAGGTAAAGGGGATTGCGAGTGGATAAATTTTATAAGTAAGCAGAATAACATGATATAAACGACGCTGTTTTAGTTTCAACCAGCGTAATTGGACGTAAGTGTCAGATATCCTATCCCATTTTTTGAGGTCACATATGTAGCGCATTGAAGAGTTCATTGTTACTTGCAATTTGTTGTTACTTTCTTCGCTGAGATTAGTAAACAGAGAAGAGCAGTATCTAGGTGTGGAAAAATTAACGACTGCACCAGGGTGGTTCGAATTTTGGGTGGTACTATGTTCTTGGTTCTATATAATTGATATAGTATGCTCGGACATTTCTGTTTTGTGACATGAACTTGTTTCTTCCAGTTGAGTTCCTTATCAAATATTATTCCCAGATTTTTTACCGTTTCTTCGTACGGTATTACATGATTTTCTAATTGAATTTTGGCCGGAGCGGAAATCTCTATTTGAGTAATAAGATGTCTAGGTCCAATTATAATGGCCTTAGTTTTTTTTTCATTGAGTTGTAGCTGGTTTTTCCGCATCCAGGAAGCTATTCTTTGGATATCGCTGTTGATTAATGTCATGGTGGAAGATAAATCTGATATTGTCGTATGACAATAAATTTGGAAGTCATCCGCATAGAGATGGTATTTACAATGCATTATAACCTCGGGCAGGTCATATATAAACAGAGAAAATAGCAGGGGGCTTAAAACTGAGCCTTGGACTACCCTTCTGCGGTTATATATCCAGTTGGATCTAGTGTTACTCAGTCCAATGACTGATTGAGTGCGGTTGCTTAAGTAAGACCGGAACCATTTTACAGTACTCAAAGAAAGATTGTACTTAGTAATCTTACAGAGTAGTAAATCGTGACTTACCATATCGAAGGCTTTATATAAGTCAAATGATTTAGTCACGTTACGAGTCATAGAGATTATCCAAGAGTATTTATTTTGAGCAAAAACATTTTAGATCGAAAATTGTTTTACTCACCGATTAAATCAGCAAACTACGACAGCTCAGAGAGATTCTGAAAATTAAATACTGATATTAGTGAAAGCCTCGAGGTAGAGGTGCTCATTCAAATATAAACATAATTGTCACTGTTACAAAACCGTAGTTCTCTTTGCCATTGAATAAAGAGATTACGTGGAAAATCTATAACCTGATACACATGTGCAACACAAATATTTTTCTGCGGTGGTAGGTGGCGGTGATATACAGGGTCTGTCCTAAAAGTAAGTGGAATGACCTTGCGCTGCCAAAGCAGGCGACTAGCAAGGCGCGCCAAGTGACGGGAAAGGTGGTGGAGGGTTTAGGGAAGCCAACAATAACCGCATCAAGTGCCTGCAGGCTATTCCACAGGGAGCATCGCTGCTAGTTCGAACCCTTGTTTTAGTGACGCGTCGGAATTTAAAGATGACGCGTTTCAAGGACCAGTGTTACGCTATAAAATTTTGTGTTGCGCTCAACAAAACAGGTGCCGAGACCGTTGCCATCCTGAGGGAAGCTTATGGCGATAATACAATGTCCCAAAATATGTTTTACCACTGGCACAAGATGTTCCGGGAGGGCAGAGAGGACGCCGAGGACGAAGACCACTCTGGACGCCCGTCAACGTCACATTCCGACCAAAATGTGAAAAAAGTGAGGGACATGTTGAACTCTGATCGACGCCTGAGTGTTAGAATGCTGTCCTAAATAGGCTCCAAAGCAGAGAGAAACGCATCAGGAAGGAGATCGCCAACACTTGGCGTCATCACCATGACAACGCGCCGTCGCACATCGCCTTCATTGTCACGGAGTACTTAGCGAAACGCGGTGTGGCAACATTGCCCCAGCCGCCATACAGCCCCGACTTCGAGGCTCAAGAATGAAATCAAGGGCCACCTTTTCAGGACTTTGGAAGCCGTCAAAGGAGCGACGACGAGGTGCTTGAAGGAGGTCCCCTTTCGATGACTTCCAGGGTACGTTAAAAGACTAGGGAAAACGCTGGCGCCGGTTTTCCGACACGGAAGGAAGCTACTTAGAAGAATTTTAGTTGCTTGTACCTTTATCTGCAATAAGCCTTTTTCCTGGACTTATTCAACTTA
Source organism: Ceriagrion tenellum (assembly GCA_963169105.1). NCBI lineage: Eukaryota > Metazoa > Arthropoda > Insecta > Odonata > Coenagrionidae > Ceriagrion > Ceriagrion tenellum. Next base: position 142,324,279 of record OY720638.1, read on the forward strand.
CTTTTGGGACAGACCCTGTATAGTCTTCTCTAGCTAGAATCTTGAGATGACGGGTTCGTGTTCCGTTAGGAATGGATGTTGACGTAAAACGGGGAAAATGCATAACATTCAAAATTTGTGTGAAGTTTATATTCTTAAACGTAAAAGACCAAACTTTAGTATACATGCAATGTTGTTTTCAGAAAATATTACCAGTTAAAAATTAAGAGCGCATAAAAAATCCATTAAAGCAACGGTTTCAGCAGCACTAAAGTGGGTAAACTGTAATCGAAACAGTGATGGAAGGAATTATTTGCTTTTCCTCACCCACATTATATTCAAGCATTGCATCGATCATTGATATTCGACGCTGAAAAACTTGACATAATAGATTGAAGGTCGCTCTATAAACACTCGATTTCAGCAATTGAGTAAATGGGTTGCATTTAAGTTACCATATGAGTCGAAATAAATGTATTTCATCTCGTGCGTTAATCAAGCATAAGAAATACATTCTATTCATACCCCCTCTTCTAGTGGTTCGGTTCAAAGAGAAACCTAAGAACATCTAGTTTATTATCAAGCAACATGGGTCACTGCAATTGACTGAGAGCCATAATTTTTTTCGCCCATGACTGTGTAACAAGTAAGCCGGAAAAATATTTACGTTATTCATATGTTAGAACACTTCCATATTAGCAACAATTATCTTAACACGTGCGTCCTCGCGACACTTCTCAGGAAATTTAGGATCCTAAAACCAATATATACGCATGAACTACCACAATTCAATTTATTAACCGAGATAATATGTACCCAATGCAAGCCAGACTGAGGAAATTCATGAAAGACGAAAGGAATGCAGGTAGGTAGCGTATTACAAATTCTGTTTACCCGACATTTCTGGCCAAACATTGTCAATTATGGACCAATGGAACAACAATTCTCCCGTAAAAAGACAAGTTTGAGTGGGACTCTGACCTTGAACTCAAGCAACAATATGATATGCAAATGGTGTTTATTAAACCACGAGTATGGCTACTGTTTTGACTGCTCGTCTTTTCTTTGACTAAAAGTTGCAAACTGCCAAAACACAAGTTCAGTTTTGTTATGAATCTGTCAGAAAACAATTAGATAGGCAGCCATAGATAAAGGTGAAAGGAAATTACGCCGGCAGGAAGATAAAAATCATTTATCAGTTTCTAGGCGTAGGCAGACCATGTTATTTGTACGAAGGGTACAGAAATTTCATCAAAAATGCTGCTTTAAAGTTGTTAGTATTTTGGTCAGACCACGTGATAACAAGGACCATAAGTTATTGAAAAAGTATTTGTAAGGAAACCGCCGAGGAATAATGGAACTTCCATTGGCGATGAAATTCACAAACATATTTAACATCAGATATTTCCCCTAGAGTAAAACTTGAATACTTATATTTATCTAACGAGAAAAGAAACTCGTAGCAAGACTTTCCTTTACAATGCTCTATGATTTAAAAGGTAGCTTTACATTCACTTCAAATGAAAATGTAGAATGATATAAAGTTGAAATAAGAATTCTTTAATAATATTTTCGGTATGTACGTAAAAAAGATAGAAATCTAAATGATCACACGCCACGCCATTTGGAATACATTTGTGTTGTTCGATAAAACGAAGAACAAAAGTTAAAGCAACAGCAACAACAGAAAGAAAGTGAAAATGTTGCAAAAGTTTGAACGATCACATCGCTGAAAAAATAGATTTGTATTTTCAGAAAAAAATGACCCAATAATTGCAAAGCTGATCGAATTAATCATTAGAGAAGCGGCAATCGAAAGGAATTCAATTCCCTACCGGGCGTCGCTAATATGGCACATCAGACGCTCATTCACTGCACTCCAGAAATTACAAAGTCATCCATTACCCTGATTGCTAAAAGCAGTGTCAGAGAGCACTAAATATTTAAGTCGGATGACTATTTAATCTACAGCGAAGGGCCAAGAATTACCACTCTCCTTAAAGACAACTAATGAAGCACGGCACGGAACTTCTCAGCGTAGGAGACTGCGAAGAGAGCCACGTCGATGACTGTTTAGGGCTGTAATTACGAAAGATGTCGCTCAACGGCCCCTGAAATTGCCAGCGCGTGTCTCTTAGAGCCTCGATTATGGAAGAATACCAATCAAGGAGTGAGGGGAGGGGGCGGAAAGAGGATTTTCAGGTAAGTCGATGGGGAGGGGGGGTGGAAGTGCTGTGACGTGGCCTCAATTTCGTTTCAGAGGGTTCCATCTTGAGTGTAAGTAGGAATGGGGCGGAGGGCGGCGGTTAGAGCAAACTATATTTCTTTCAAATTTGGAAATATATTATAAGTGTTCAGGAATAGAGAGTGAAATGGTATGTGAAGTGTAGTAGCCAACATGTTTATATATTTGTTGGGCTCATTCATAAAGAATGCTATGGCAAAGATTCTTTATACGTGGAAATTACATAAGAGACCCAAAGGGACCCCAAAAAACGGGACTATTGGTGGGAAAGGCTAAGAAAATGAGGAATGTTTGGAGTAATAGGAATATAGGAGCGAGTATAAAGCAATACAGGTTTGAGGAAGAAGCGAAATAGGTAAGGAAGAAGAACGAATTATTGAGGAAATCATCAAAATGGAGACAGTTTCCAAATGCTGAGTGCAAAAATTAAGATCCTTAATTTTGCCGGCCCCGAGAGGGAATGACATCGTACATGGACATGTAAGAGTTACAAATAAAGTTTAAAAAAGTTGTTCAAAATAAGCAATTGATAGAAATAAACCTATTATTTGTAAAATAAAAAGAATACTTTTTCTTTTAATTCCACATTGTTACATAAAATTTCAAAATGTTTAGGGTAGGGAGTTTTAAGACGTGACGTATCGAAGCTTCAGTTGAAGTGATTGGTGATAGAAAGCTAATAAGGAGGGGTGTAGTGATTGAAGCGGCTATACTGGGGCCACGAAGAAGAAGGGGTGACTGAATCACGAGCACTATACGAGAGGTTTGATACCTACTGGAAGGGGGCCCAACCTGAATTAGGGCTGGTTGGATGCCGAATTCAGTGAAACTTCCTCGTACACGATCCTAATTTCTGCTCTTTATAAATTGGCACCAAGCTTCGTCAAACGCGGAATGAAGCCTCACTTTGACACTGTTTCCTCAGGAGGATGTTTTCCTGGGAAGATCAAAACCTAACAAAAATGACCCACCGGTTCTAACAACGGATAATACTCCAACAAATGTATTGTTCATGGAAGAATTAAGTCTTAACCACCAGCACAAAAATAATCCATTGCTAACTCTCCCTCCTGGATCATGTTTTAATTCACCTTTCTAAGTTGACGTTGGATCTTCGACGGAATGAAATTGCTTCAGTTTTTCGGCACGATGGTTCACCATTTTTATCAGTTGAATGTTTTTTTCCAAACATTTGTTGCTGAGCGTTTCGTGGAACAATCAATGCAGAATTTGGAAGAAACAAACTGGCTGAATATGCATACTGAATGCATTTCCGCACCAAGATTCATTTTGCCAAGATGTTTAAAAAATCAAAGCTGAAGTATCCGTATGCGGATCGTTTTCAACGACGAAATTAAAGCGTGCAGGTCGGCATCCGCCGAAATGCATCTTGTTTTGATCTGCTGTTCTTTGAGAAATTCAAAGTTGGCAGTTTTTCTCATCCTTCCAATTGAAGGAGGAGATTGATTGACGAATAGTATGTTTAAAGGTGAGCACCTAGATGATTTGCTTGTTTAGACGCGGTCTTATTCGGGAAACACGCAGTAAGCACAATCTTTCAAAGTCGAATATTGAGGCGGAGTAATGACTTATTCCTCGGCAATGACTCTTGGAGCAATCTCTCCGGGTAAAATTTTTCTCTTGTGTATAATTACATCATTTTCTATTTCTTGAAATTGTCCCAAAATGATATGATAAGAGCGTTACCTTTTGTAGAACTCTTTCTGTCAAGGAATAGGCCGAAGTAGCGCCGGATTATGTCGTACCACCCACCATCATCATGCCGCAGTCCAGGTATCAACTCGTTCAATTTGTCAGGTCAGGATTAGATCATTTTCATGCGGTGAACTTCAATCCAGCTTCACTAAAACCGATTAGTTATAACCAACATAAATATCGAATAAAAACCACCTAAAATAAATGAATATATAGCACATATCAGTTCGGCGATTGAAAACCTACTACCGCTATTAATCTGCCAACCTAGCCCAGGAGCAGATCGCTTGACATTCTCATCCAATGTATAGTATTATTGTTCTTTCGGGTTCTATAAAGAGATATAAACCCTAAGGTTAATTTCCGGTAATATTAACAAGTTGCAAAAAATACATCGTGTGCCTTAATAACGTTGTGTCGCAGTCATATTAGGTATGCAAACTCTTGAAATGTTGATCCTGTTTTAATAGCTAAGTGTTTTTGTAGGAAAAGATAAAATTGTAACTGGTTAAGTGAATTGAACAATTAATTTAAAAAACGACAGCAAACACGTCGTATATATGGTAACAACCGTCCTGAGGGAGTAGTTTTTCCGCCTTACAATAGAACGCCTTAATTTACAACTAGATTTTGCTTCCTCAAACGCGGATTTTAGCGGCACACCATTCTCGTGGGACGCACCCCCGCACTCTGGGAAGTTTCACTGAATATTGATACCGATAAACAAAGCTGATTTCATCATAAATATTGAAAAATTTATAAGCTGGATGAACTGTAACAGTAAATGGCTAATTTATTACATGCCATGATTTTCCCCGGCTTGTAAAGATGGTTTACTCATCTTGCGCTCTCCAACAAGTCAAATTATTCATCACCGCCTACGTTCCGATCATAAAGTCGTTCTTTACCTTCAGCACTTAGTCATTTATCTCTAAAAACGAAGCACTTCTAAGCTTTATCCTTCCCTTTTACATGTAATTCTTCAATGCACCAAGTCAAAAACCTAAACATCTATCCTGTATGATCACAATACCCATTACACAGAACAATTTGCTAAAATTCTTCTATTAAAGCGTCCTAAATCACCTAAAATGTTAATGTCCAGAGAAATTCCGGAAATGCTGGCTTATATCCTATCGGTTAATAAGATAGCATATCAATGAACGAAACTGGGAACTGCTGGGGAAAATTATTTCCAACTTTGTAAATAGATGGCATTACTATTTCTTATTTAAATCGTCAATTTAAGGAGCTGAAACACATTATACATAGACAGTGTATTCATCAAAGGTAAAAACTGAAGGAAGAATTGAAAAAAACGGACGAATCTGAAAAAGTTACTTTACTTCACTCAAGTAGTAATTAAGATTCCGCCGGAAAATCTCAGCCACTGTAAGGATTCGAACTCGAGCCACTGGGACGGATACCAGTACATGTACATGTCTATAAACCAACCATATCCCCGATTGTAAATGTTCAGACCATGTATATCAATAAGTATTCTTGAGACCTCCATTGGGCATCCATATGGCATTAGCTGCTGAATGAAAGATAGGAACCTTGTCCTAAAAAATCACAATGAAGATCATGAATCAGATCGTCTTCCATTTATACATTACGTAATTCCTAAGATAAACAAGGTTGAGAAATCACTTTTAAATGCTGTATTGAATCATTAATTTACCCTCCGATAACTGCAGTAGCGTTATTTTTACAGTTGTATATGCTTATCACAAGATACGAATACTTTATCATTGCTAGATGGTGTAATAGAGAATAGATAATAATAATAATAATAATATTTATTTGTCCAGAGATTATACATACGATATATACATAATATAATATAGGACACGTCATTAACTTAAGTCATATATGTAAGTTGAGCATTGAGACATGTAATCATACAAAACAAAAAAGTAATTAAAAAACACAGGAACAAGCAATACACACAAGCTTACATTTTTATCCTTCAGTAAATTCATTGATAGAGTAAAATAGTGAGGCCTGCAAATGTTGCTTTAATTTCATTTTGAAGATAGGCAACTTTTTTATACCTTTGAGTTCCTCACTCAGCTTATTGTATAGCACCAATCCCATGGGATTTGGACCCATTGCTTTTGCATGGGTACGCACAAATCTTCTGTGTAAATTATTACAACGCCTAGTGCCATATGCATGAACAGAAGAGTTTTTTACATTGACTGATAAATTACTTTTAATATGCAATAGGCAATTTAGAATATATAGACAGGGTACAGGAAGCAGGTTAAGTCTCTTAAAAAGGGGTCTACAAGGTGCTCTTATGTGTTCGAAGGCAATTAATCGTATAACCCTTTTTTGAATTTTAAATATAGTTTCAGCATGGGTAGAGGTACCCCAGAACAAAATACTATACATAATGTGGGAGTAAAATTCCCCATAATAAATGTTGAGTAAAACATCCAGTGACACTGTGGATCGAATATTCCTGACTAGGTGACAGATGGAGTTGAGTCGTTTACCCAGCATTCTAATATGCTCTGCCCAAGAGAAGTGGTTGTCAATAACAGTTCCCAAGAATTTTGCCGAGGATGTCTGTGAGATCCAGCTGCCACTTAGTTCAATGTGTAGGTCAACTTTTCTTTTATTTTTATTGGAAAAGTAAATTAATTGTGATTTTTCCGAATTCAGGTTTAGATAGTTTTCCTGACACCAAGAGAGTAGTTTTTGCACTACTGCATTACAACAGGATGTTAAATCAGTGATAGAGGGAGCATGAAGAATCACGTTAGTATCATCAGCATATAGAATTGGTTTGGTGCCAGGTATAGAACTGATCATATCTGCAAGGTCATTGATGTATATTAAAAAAAGAATTGGCCCAAGGACAGAACCCTGCGGAACTCCACTCATAGACATTTTATGAGGAGATGAATATTTAGTCCCACCAACAACAATATCTACTAATTGTTTACGGTTAAGTATATATGACTCAAGCCAGTTATAAGAAATGCCTCTAATTCCAAAACCTTGGAGTTTTGTGAAGAGTGTTTGGTGGTTTACATTATCGAAAGCTTTAGAAAAATCAAAAAAGAGCCCTAGTGATTCTTTTTTCTGATCTAGAGCAGTTAGAACATGGTCAACCATGTGGAAAATTGCAGAGGAGGTTGATCTTCCCTTTCTAAAGCCATTTTGAAAAGGTGAGAGTAATTGTTGTCTCTCGAGATAAAGCATAAGCCTATTGTAGAAAACTTTTTCAAACATTTTGCTGAACTGATTGAGTAAGGATATAGGTCGGTATGAACTCATGTCATGCTTATTTCCCTTGTTTTTATAAAGAGGAATAATCCTGGCTGTTTTCAGTTGAGAAGGGAAAATCCCTAATTTGAGGGACTCATTGACTAAGTGCAGAAGGGGTTGTTTTATATGATCAAAAGAACATTAGATAAATTTAGGATTAAACAAATATAACATAAACTATAGATCATTGACAAATATAATTCAAAAAATAAAATTTAAATTGTTACGATGACAAAAATCATAGCACAATATAATAAATAAAAAATAGTATTTCCAAATTTAAACACGATCGTCTCAGAAAGAACTCGGTTTGTAGATGAATGGCAATCAGATTCGGGATGAGCAGTTTGTATTCACGGAGATGGTGAAGTACTTATTTCATTTGGCAACTGGTACAAAAAAGAGTCGATTGTTACATTACCACCTGCCATACGACTACGAAAAATTTACTCTCCTCCCAGGCCACACTAAGGAGAGACCACTTGCATTGCGAAGTCTCACCTTTAAGTTCTCTTGGGGACTGTTATTCATTTAAGCTCCGTAAAGTGTTCCTCTAGAGAGAGTAGGTAACTATAGGCCTAGGATACATCAAGTTGCAAACATTCAGACCTCTGTCAAAAGCCTTGCCCCTTTCTGGGACTTTCACCATGGAAATTCTTCTCGTGTTTGAAGGAAAAAGAAAATGCTCAACGGTGGAAGCGATAAAATGACTTCGTAAAATACACTCAGAGAAACCAAAAAATTGTAAGAACCTCACTAATGAGCCAATTTTACTCATTTATTCCACTATGACGGCCATTTTTTAGGCCCTGGGCAACAATTACCTAAAAAATGGCCTCCTGGTGATTCAAACTCCGGTATACTTGTTTGTTCACCAGACATTTACAGAGGGATCTTGGAGAACTATTATGACACGCTATATGTCTTCACGATTTCTCCATCGCATTTTTCTTGAGTTCACCTTTCGATTACGCTTCATAACGCTATGTAATCGGCACTTTACACAATTTTCACCACGAAAATATAAATGTACCTAATGACAAAAAATATAAGCTGAATATACGAAAATGCAAAATCGGACTGCGCTATGAAAAATGGTGTGAAATGAAGCATTTCTGAAACAAAAGGAAACTTGCTCATGAGAAAACACTTCTCTAATTTAAACAATTCACTAATTTAAACAATTAAAACCATTCGAAAAATCCTTGGCTGGTCTTCAATTAAGGTAGAAACATGTTTGAGGGCTTTAAAACTAATAAGTAAATAATTAGGCAACCAAATCAAAGTAAATGAAAGAAAATTTAATAAGCATCGCAAAAGAAAAGCCGGAAATTATGAAAAGCCCTTAACCTAAGCCAGCTTGCGGAGAGGACTTTACTTTAAGGAGTGACTTTGCGCGATAACTTTCGGGAAAAAAGGCTGGAAATGTGATTTCACCGAAGAGTGGTGAATGTCAAAAGGACAAGGCAAATCTTTAATGAAGAAGCTCAAAGGGAAGGAGGCATAAAAAAGAATTCTACCGAAAGCAATTAGAAAGAGGAGGAAAATTCTTTTGAAGTACCAAATGAGGAACAGGAGCCGACTGGAGGAAGTGTTAGAGAAAAAAGTGAGCTTAAGATGCACGACATGAGTCCGTTGTGGACCAACTGCGAAGGATTGCACTAATGCGTAGTTGTGTGCTGATGCAAAACCGAATGAGGGAGTAGGAACAACTCATGGAGGGAATGAATGGGGTAGTGAATCATTTTTTATATACTCGTATGTGACGTTGATTTTCTAGTGTGAATATGAACAAAATTTAATTGGCATAATAATTGCATATTAAAATATTCCTTGAGAAAATTACGCTTCTCTGCGGCATCAAAACACGGCATCGTCGGGAATATAGCGAAAGACGTCGCAAAACGTTATTACTACCGGTAATCCAACACTTTTGTATGTGAAATCCAATTCTTTTCCTGCCAGTTTAATTATACTTGGCGAAAATAATCGTTTTCACTTCTTGCGTGGAAGATAGCGAACTCTAACGATTTGATTCTTCCATTCGAATATACGTTAAGCGGAGATGTTATACCGTGCAGTGACGTCAGTCTACCAAGATGCCACTTCGGATCACGTGACTTTCTGTACGACTTTAAGGCTTCTTTTACTAATCCCATCAGAAATCGCATTTACATATTGATCAGATATTTCAAAGGTAGGAAAATGTTGAATTATGCGTTCTATTAAAAAATTACTAATGAATTTTATCCATTATACCAATTGGAGGAAGCTCACTTTCTCACTTCTATGTGACGAAGATACTGAATCACTAGGAAAAATGAGTTCAAAATATTAGCGAAATTACGTTTAAGTAAGGTTTTCAGAAAAAAACTAAATGGGAGAAAATGAAAAAATATTTTAACAAAAGGAGTAAATGTGTTCTTCCTTCACAATATGGCAGCCAAATTGATCACTTAGATATACGCTGACTACATTAGCATTATAGAGCGGAAAGCGCTCTAATAACAATGGATTTTGGAAATTGATGGAAAGCACCAATAAGGGACTGAAAAACGTATAATACGAGCCCCTTAAAGACCATGAATATCAAATAAGAGTCAATCTGACAAAAACTTAAAGTTATTACTACGCAGGGAGATAGCGAGTAATACTGCTTTCCTATGATTTTCCTGTTGATAGACTGCGCATGATCAGCAATTCCAAAATAAGAAATAGCTATATTTTTACACAAAGAGAAGTATTATATGATTTCCACACGTCTAGAGTTTGCTCTTTGATCTGAAATAAGGAATAACAATTAGCGTTCAAGAAAGCGTTAACACTAGGACGCTCGGACTTTTCAACATCATTCAACGCCCAAGGCGGGTCATTTTGACCCACTGTAATTAGTGAAATTATTCCTCACTTTGCACTATTAAGTTTACATTTTTAAAGTTTTTACTACAAACTGTCACTCTTTCCCTTTAAATTCATCGATTATTTCACTTTACAACTTTCATTACTTTGACAATATCGATGGTTTATTGATATATAAACTTACGACATTTGTGTCAATTTATGGTTTTTTCAATGTTATTTCATTTTTCTTGCTTATTGTGTCATAGCTCAATATACTACGACGACTTTTCACATTATTTAATACGTATCTATTATTTTTCAACGTTTGATTGCAATAAATAAGTTCAAAATATTATTTTTCGGTCGAAGTAGGAATTTTCCCGAAAATCAATAGTAACTAACTTTGGGATTCTTATTATTGCAGTGATACACATGTATAAATCTGACGTATTAGGAATAAAAATACACTGCATTGTTTATTGTATATAATAATAATAATAATTTTTTTGTTAATTTGTTTTTTGTTAATGCGTTTGGCACATGTGTATACAATTTTGTTATGGCACTGGCCTCAGTGTTGCAGAATTGGTCTTTTATTTCCTATATAATTCCATGTGGTTTGACACCTCAGCCTGTTTGCATTTATAATGTCAAAAGGTTGTTCCAGACCCCATCTCTTATTCGTGTAACAATTGTGATGTTTCTCTGCAAGTTGTTGGATGAAATTTATTCGCGAAATTTTCTTACCAGTGACGGCCTTGTATTATTAAATTAAATTAAATACTAAATATGCCATGAATCGACCGGACGAAAAATGAGGAGGGTGGGGATACTAAGTGGAAGGAAGGAATATGAGAATATTTTTGAAAGGTGATCCAGGTATGGAAGGTAACCAAATGAGGAAGGTAGGACAAAGTGGGACGGACAACATGTGCAGCAGAATAACTAATAAACACTAATAAAAAAGAAGTTTTGGTGATGATACAAAGTTCAAATACATTTCTGGGTCAAAATGACCCGTATGGGCGTTCTAGGTAAATTCTAAAAAAACTAATGTATGGATTACTCCAGGAATGTGAAAATTTTTGGACATAAAGGCATGTTAAAATGAATAAAAGTCACGGGAGGAAATCCTGCTCTCATTGAAAATGAAATAAAAAAATTCATTTAAAATCACGTTTGGGTCAAAATGACCCGCCTGGGCGTTCTAGTGTTAAAGAATTTTCACAACTTCTATGAAAATTAAACTCAGAGACGCGAGACTATGTCTGCATGGAAGATGATCCCGCAATATCAACGTTGAGACCTTGGTACGAGGCTAAAAGCAGACAGCGGTGTGGAGCCAAAATATAAAAATAGCTATATCAAAGATCTGCAGAGATATGCCACTCTTCATCTCAGTAAATGGTATCAACTCATTGATATGTCGGCCGAGCGTTGGAGGTTGAAATGCAGCGGGAACGCAGGGACCACAAGAGCTTGTGGAGCACAGCGACTTGGAATAGTTTGGAGGCCTAAGTCCGGTAGACCTAAGTCCGGTAGGCCCGAGGGTTACGTATGAAGTTGTTCGGGACATCTCCACTGAACGGAGATGGTGTTTGGTTGGTTGGTTGTTTGTTTGGTGAGGTGATTAGCAGTCACAGTAATTAACGTCATGAATAATGGCTGACTGTAATAGTTAGGGAAAGATGATTCGGAGAATAGAGGAAGGTTCAGAGTGACCCGTTGTCGGCGTATCTTAACGAAAGTCATACAAAATAACCTTACTTACCATACGATGGAAGAAGTAATGAAACGGAAATACTTCTTGCATTGAACCAGAGTAGGTTCATGTTTCCTAGGAATATCTTAGTCATAACCGTAATAAGAAGCCTAAGTGTAAGGGGTAGGAGATCTCAACACTAGTATATACTATAAATCCCATTATGTTTGCAGAACACAAATGAATAGCATGTACAAGAGAGAAGGATATTGCTCTATAAGTGTAGGAAAATTTTTGCCATAAGAAGTGTAGAGTAAACTCCACTTTCTCCAGCGAGATGTTGTAGAACAGCATAATGAATAATGAAGCTCAAATGATATCGTACTGTCTACCAAATTTCTTTCAAACTCTTACTACACGTGTTTCAGCTGTCTATCAGTCATCATCAGGCAAGACTAATTCAATATAAACAGACATGAGCTTATATGTTGCGTGAAACACCAATTTTGCGTCACACTGGGAAAAGGATAAAAGGATAAAAGGACAGGTGGGAGAAAAATGGAAAGGGGGGTGAGGGGAGAGGGTGGTTGGTGGAGGAGGTAAAGTTATGTATCAATGGTGTCAAAAATAGGAGAATGACAAACAAATTCGTTCTCATTTAATAGGTTCATTTTCTTTCGTTTCCTTTTGGCTATTTGCCACTGTTCCGAAACATCTAAACGGTGTCCTTTATCCAGGAGACGGAGGATTTTCACATTTAATGTGGAGTGGTGGGATTTTTCCATTGAATGTTTGGCGGAATAAGACTTAGGTCTTAGACTTAGGGCGAAATAAGACTTAGGACTTTGGCGAAATAAGACTTAAAAGTGTAGAGGCAAACTCGAAGTTTCTCTTAATAGTATTAATCTACCAATCATCGCATGCATGGTTTAAAGAAACGCTTGCTCATTATAGCTTAGCAAAAACACCTCGGTCCTATAAAAGGTCTCCAGATCACGCAGATATTCCATTTAACTGTAGTAGTGACGCACCGGTTATTACGGACTACGTGGTGACTCATGCTAAGCCATCCATTGTTTTCGTAGCAACAGCCGAATAGAGGATCTATCCGTTGACATGATGATGATGACCCCACCTAAATACGTATAAGCATTGACGGCTTCAACGGCAAATATTCGAGTTCTATTAATGACACCTCAATAAAAGTTGAATACAGTTCAGATAGCACTTATTCAAGTAACTCCTAACCAGTGCTGCCCGTAGTCCGAAGGGAAAGGCGGGATACGCGAGAAAATCGTAACCGGTAGGGAAGTGTGGTGAGCACATAACCGTACTGTCAGCACTACTCAGGTCGTGTTCAAGGGAAACGCTCTACCAAAGCGGATGTAAGACAAATAAAAGTTTGCGAAACATCTTAAGCGACTGCGCTTCTCAAAATCCTATTTCTTTCAAATCCATCTTCCTTATCACTCTAAATCTATCGGTAGGTTCATAATTGCACAATAATACGTGAACCTACTTTAGAAATTGTATACTCAATAAAACCGTAACTACCAACTCCCCTCTTGGAAATTAGCTAATAAGCCATGCATATAACGATATGAGCAATACCATTTTTGTAGTCAAGCCAACCAATGAATAAAATCCCCCAGGAGGCTACGGGATTAATTTCCTGCCAACTACTCTGAAGCTGCGGTTTCAAATCCCAACTGAGTAGATTTCTGACCACTCTGGGCAAGCCTGCTAGCGTTCGTCTGTTGGTACTTGTTGAAATGCCCGATTCAGAAGGCCATTAAAGCTGTTTCCAGGTCAGTGCAAGTAAATAATTAAATCAATACTTAAGGAGATGGATTTCTCGTAATTTCGACAGAATTATAACACAAATAATTAAGATAGCAATCCTGATGAACTACAACATGTCCACATGTTTTCGACATTTTTTCCCCGATAGCGGAAATTCCCAAATAATACATCCCTTTTTCCATTACTCCCGATTGGTATTGATCCGCACTCTGATGGATGCCGGCGCCATCGGTAACAGATAAGCGGGATAGAGTTGTATGGAAAACTCAATCGCAGAGTATTCTAACGTGGATAGGGCGGTAAAGGGCGATTTCACAACGTGGAATGGGACACGAGATAATAATCAACCCACTCTTTAACCGAGAAGTTCATACATCGAACCCAAAAAGAGAGGATTAAATTCCAGGACATGAAAAACTTGAGCCAGGGAGTGGGAGAAACAGGCAGTTAAGGGAATTATAGAAACTCCGGGACCAGTGAGGGGTTTAAAATGTAGGAAAAAAAGGATTTACCTGCTCTCTCCGCTGTGCCTCGATGGCGCACCCACCCCACCCACCGACTTAATATATGCAAACGGACGGCGTTAAAAGCCACATAATGAGGAAAAGGGGCGGAGGAATCGTTCGGTAAAGCGGACCCTAGTGTTCAATGGGGGCAATTAAGACGACATCGGGTTATTTAGCGGGGGAGAGCTCACGTGCTGCAGATGGTAGATGGCCCGCTTTACCCCAAGAGGGGTTCGACGTAGGAAAGGTTTTCGGGGAGGAGGGTACGAACGCGCCCCCGACTCAGCCGCACGAGAAGGGCTTTCCATTGGGGGGTTGAACTATACGATACTAGGGGTGCCCGAATGAAAATGGCCGGGAAACAAAGAGGTCATACCCGCTTGAAATGTCCCACCTTCCCTCTTCCAACAGCAATTGAGGTAACTAACGACTCAAAAAGTAACTAACTGCCTTTCCTTGATGGTTGGGAGCCCACCCCTGTATATATGCCAACTCGAGGCCAATCTAGAAAAAAATATATGATCGCAAATTGATGAGAGAATAAATTTTCGAATCGAAATTTTAATTTCCTAATAAGTCTCCGTTTTGGTAGTGTGTTGGTTATGTTACTTGCACCTACTCCTGAGCCGATCAATACGTCATTTTTTACGTGCACAGGCAGTCAATAACTGGAGGAGTAAAATCGCTTTAGGGGTTGGAACTCCAACGCATGAATCTCACCCCTTCGACGGATACCCCCAAACCGCAGCAGATATTAAATCGATGGCGGGTGGGGACCGCTACGTGGACCCCCGTGGCAAATCCAAAAGTCTGGTATTGCGTTTGCGGGGAATGGGATAAATAATAATGATGAAGGATACCGCGAATGATATAACGATGTTGCCGCCATTCGGTGTTCACATGGAAAGGTTGGGGGGGGGAGAGTTGGGTCAGGCGCCCACGATCACATGCAGACGAACCGTTAAAACTGGCCGGCTCTAATTCCGTTTCCAATTGGACACACCCCCAGCTTTGAGCAAACATTCTTCAGGCCATAATGGCCTAAATTTAGAACTTCAACCCGAGGAGAGAATCTCGAAATTCATGTGTACACAGCATTTTACTGCGGAGAACGTGTCGCGATATGGGGTTGGTCCGTCCGGTAGGTTAATAGATTCCCAACCAGGGGGCCAAGGTTCGGAAATTGCAAAGAATTACCACTGAAATGCCGACAACTTGAATACAATCTGGAAAGCACTCATAATGCAATGAGTATAGTTATGCATGCCTCTACATACAGTCCAGAATCCCGCAAATTTTAAACACCGGCATAAGAGGGCGTATTGATACAAGCTTTGCGGAATCTATAGATCTCCATATTTGAAAATAAACACTAGCACAATTCTCACACTTTTATTTACGTCACCGACCTTGGTTTCAGCACATTATGCCTTCATTAGGGTACATCACTTGCATACAAGGTTGAGACATTTGAAGTAAGATACCTGATGATGGCATAATATGCTGAAACCATGGTCGGTGATGAAAGTAAGAGTGAGGAAATTTAACAAGCGTTTACTTTCAAATATTGAAACACGGGCTAAGCATTACTATCAACAAAGATCAAGAAATAGGGAGACATGGCTGCCCGCTAACCTTTGCGAAAAAAGTAAAAAAGACAACTTTCCACTATCTAAAGAAGTAGATTATTCGTCAAGTCAAGTTTTTCATTTGACAAGGAAAATTAGCAACGCTAAAAATTAACATTTGTACGTATTTTCACCCAAATTAACCTTTGAATATCAATCACTGAATATCCAAAAAACCTGTTTTACAAAACGACTCCGATCCCTTTATTCCAGTTAAGCGAGTTTCCACTGCATTAACCGTTATGTGCATATACTTTTCTGCCTTTCCTTTATCCTTTCACACTAACATTATATTCTCAATAGGGCAAACTAACTTAATTGGTAGTCTCCTCCCCGAGAAACCATCCAATATGTGGCATGAATACAATTTTTTAAACGGTTTCTCACGAATGCGCATATCTATAGTTGTCTGTCGTGGTGGCAAGGTTACTAACAACCTCAGACTGCATGTATCTATGCATGTTGACTTTGTCTCTGGAATGCCACTCCTGGTATATCTCTAGCAAAAAGATGACGGTGCTGTGCAGTGGAAGAGTTTGTGAAATGTGCCACGGAAAACTCAAAACACTGCGAAACGGGAGAGGAAGGTTGTTTCTTGTGGAATGTCTGTCGGAAAACTTTTCTAGTTGTTGCCAACGCAAGCGCATCGAGATTTAGAGTGACTCACCACTAACGATCGTCCTGTTTTGACTTGCCTAACATTAACAGTTCAAGATAAATCTCCCGGGAAAGTCACGGCAATAAGTAGCCACTTGCCTATCATGCGTGTGCCTTTTACGCGAACTAGTTTGGTTCCCCCGCCTATCTCTCTCGTTGTCTCCCTACCTTCCCCTCCGTCCTTTTTCCAGCCTTTCTACTTCCACCTCCCCTCATTGCCGCACAGGTCTGCGCCAGGAACTTTTGGGCAAGCCACACAAACCCTAAAGGAATTGCAAGGAGTCGGGATCTGGGTAGCAGAGGACTAATCCAGTAAAGCCGTTGCTGCGTGATAATTTTAACAAAATCCTTTTTAGTAAAAACTACGGAATTTAAAAATAAACTTTTCATGATCAATCGAAAGTATACTCCCGTAGAATTGGAAGGAAAAGAGGATGATGTCCAAGTAGGAGAAATATTAAGAGTCACCTGAAAATCAAGTACCTTTGGAGTTAGATAGCAAGTACATGTAGCGAAACTCATATTTGAAAAATATTGGGTAAGTATCATTCTTTCTCAGGGAGAATGCCTTAAAAAGGCAATCACAGGCAAGCAAAAGGTGATTTTGTCATTATAATGTAATCCCAGATCATTCTTTCTCAGAGAAAATGCCTTACAAGGCAAGCAACAGATGACTTTGTCTATCTTATGTAATCCCTGTCCATGACAGCGATGATGACTTCGCAATTCATTTCAGGAGAACCTAGAATCTAAAATATGAACGTAACCGTGATTCTGATGACAAACATGTCAAAATGATTTTCATTGCTAATTCAAACACCTAATCTGGTTGATTAGGAAAACATCAAGTATGAAGTTTGTCAAAAAGCAATTCCGAGAGCGCTCTCTGTGAATGTAGCACTTAGGACTTTGTGGTCCGTACTTTGAGTGATAAGGCCTTCGTCTAAAAAGTACTAATAAACCTCAGTTGTTTGCTAAAACTATAGCCTGCTATTGTATACCATCAAATAGAACTCCCTTCTCCGATGATACGTTATTAATGAAACTATTTAATAACGTGACAATACTAAATTTACGTAAATTATTTCTGTAAAATCTCTCAAAAAAAATTTATTACTCCAAAAACTGCCTCGCTAGCGTTGAAATAACAATAAAAGCCAGCTAGGTGGGCGGAATATAAGAATTTTGGTCAAAGAGACTCGATTGTTTAAGAGCATCACCAGATCTCGGCCTGAGAAATATTCTGGAGGACATATTGCTGGAAGGCCGCAGACGGTGCAGGAAAGTAGTTAACCCTCCTAGCCTATAGGGGAGTGAATCTTTTTCAAAGACACACAGAAAATTTTAATTTTTACATTTAAAATATTTAAAAGGAATCCGCAGTGCAGTTATAAAGGTGGTGGTTACACTATTCTTCTGGCAGAAAATTGGCGCTGTCTGCACAGCAGCATGCCGAGGAAGGCATTAGACTTGCTTCTTGCTAATTAAGTTACAAAAAATTTAATGAAACCTACATTATTAAAAAATTGCTGATTTCAATTATAAATGATCATTAGATTTCAAGGCTGGTTTTCGCGTTACTCCTCATCACCAAGTACAGCTCAGTTAAAAAAAGCTCAATTTTTTGCGGAATTTTGCGAATCTTTTCCAATATAATTTTTATCAAATATACAAACAAAATTTTCCCAATTTCTCCGTAATTAAGTGCCGAATGGTGAAAACTAAATTTTTCTCTTTTGTGGCGCGCAACCGTGTCGATGTTAGCCCCTTTGGCCTAAAAATCCGTCATTCGTTGCAGCACCCCTGAGTTCCTCCCACCAGATACTCCTCTTCTATGCTACATTTTAATTTAAGAATCGTTATCTCTTTTGCCAAAATACCAGATATTTTATAACAAGCACCTATGCAAACAAAAAAGTAGCAGATTTTACAAAATACAAAATCACATAAAACAAGACAGTCACAGCAGACTGTTTTTACATGGATTTCCAAAGCAATTCGAGCCCATATTTTCACATATTGACTAAAGTTAAAATAATATTCAACGTTCAACATCCAGCTTCAATTTTTATACAAAGTTCCTGAACCTTTATTAAGTTAGCGACGTTATGATCAGATGATATTCGGCATTAAAATTTTCGTTTGGTTTCGGATATCGTAGTTTTTGGAAATAAAAATTACCTTAATGCATGGCAGTTGTGTCCTGCGATTCGCAGCATTGTTTATCCTTCAGCGTAGCACTTGGTTGTCAAAGTTTTAGTATCAAATTCTCAAAAAATTAGTTCAAATACCTTTTGCTCGAGCAGAACATTGTGGAAAAAATAACTCTTTATCCTGCACAATATTATTTTGAAAATTGCTCTCCGAATTTAATCATCTTTTGGAATGTGTATTCCTCATTAGTTGCTTCAGTGTGTACATATAGTTCCCATTCCACTGCCTCTATAAAACTTGCAATTGGGGTTAGACCGTGGTGACGGCTAGAGTACTGGCTTTGCAATTCACGAGACCGAATTCGGTTCTGGCCGTGGACGGGATTGTATTTTCAAAGATATCCCGAACCCTACCCACGTGCTACGTGGCTCTAAAAATGCGTGAACTGTCCAACATATGACGTGTTAAACACTGCGACCCGATGAAAACCTTCCGTTAAGAGCAAACTAACGCTGACACACTCGTCACTCTCAAACTATCGTTCTTTATCATTAGCTCCCAGGTGAGAGGCTACTGCAAGCATTAGCCACAGTTATCACTGTGACCTGACATGCTCACTTCACGGCTGCTTCACCTTCAAGCTGCTTCACCATCAACTATCCTCGCGGGATATGTAACTTCATCCAACTCACCAAAGTAAAATCGAAAATTATTCGTTTTCCCACGAAAGAACCAGTATGCCTGAGAAAGACTCAGAGGCCCACGACGCTCATAGCCTTGACGAAGAGGCGGGATTCACACTTCAATAGCCAGCGGCGACTGGAAAATTGGTGTTCAAGTGAAATCTTGGATACGAGAAAAGAAAGTCGCCTAGTTTCAGCACGGGTGCACAAAACTGCTGTACTGCGGCATTGAAAAACTCTAAATATCCCTCCACGAGTATGTTTTACGCCATTCATGACGGAAGCAAGACTTGTGCCTAAAATAATAAAAAAATCTTCAAGCACAGCCCATGCGAGGTGGGACAGAGACGTAAAACGAGTTAAAAATTAAATGGCTTCTGCAACGTCACAAGAGTAGCAACGAGCAATTGAAACAACGTGCAGCCATTCAGAGGAAAATAATCCGAGGAATATGATAAAGTATGCGAATTTCCATTTGAAGTCCAACTTCTTCAGCATTCCTAGAGTACGTGTATTTTAGGAAACTGGCAGAAATAGAGCTAACTCAAATAAGAAGATTCTAGCCTCAATCTTCACACTGTATTCGAATGTACAGTTTGCAATGAATAGATCACAAATTCTAAGAAAACATTATAGCTCCCCTCGAAAAGGAAATACCATTAATACTTGTTTGAACACCACCGTGGAGCTTCTCGATCTAAATAGATTGAACCCGCCACACGGAATGTGGAATGAATACATTTTTAGAACAACTTATGGTAAGAGATCGGGTAAATATCTCACGGAGTTGTTTGATCTAAGCTGAACCGGTTACGTTTAAATGTTCCACGTTAAACACTAATGGTGATTTTCAATTCGCAGTGATCCACAGCCGCAGGCTAGATATCGGCGGAAGCTGTCTAGGAAGTGCGGAGGCTTCAGGAGATGAGTTTTCATCAGGAAAGGGAAATGACAAGAGGACGCAGGTTAATGCCAAGGTGGAAAGAAGAGAGCTAAGTTTAGCGCTGATTAAGTTAAGGGTTTGTGATTATTCCCTCAACTTCTCTCGAGTAGTGGTGGGTGGAGAAGACGAATTAAATCAAAAGCGAAGGTCAGACTCCAACTATGGAAATGAGGGTCGAGATTAAAAGGTGTTCGTTGAGCTCTCTCGCAGCAATGGTAGAGCTTAAGGAACATTTGGGATTCATTGAGCCACTCCTCTGCTCACAATGGCAAGGAAGAGACTATTGTTGTTATCTTTTCTTACTCAAAACGCACGACGCGTTTAAAAGTTAAGCTATTCGAAGTAAATACTCAATACGGAATAATGTAGCATCTCAACATTCCCCTGCACACCACTGGCCACTCTCGTCATTTTGAGATCGGGAGCTCAAATTACTACAAGGTAGGGCGATAACATCATTACACGAGTGGTTTTTACCAAAAATCTATGTATCTACGAAGGCTTTCAATTCCAGTAGCCACACATTAACAAACACTTTCTTGTTTTTTTTTGCTCCATTATTCCGTATCAGCTCAGAAATACCATCATTGTATGCAATCAAAAATTTCAACTAAACTTATCTCCAAATGATAACCTATGGATTGCGTTTACTTTAATTGAAAAAGCATGGTTTTAAATTTCTCAATACATGAGTGTCATCCCAACATATAATTAAATAACCAATAGTTCAAAGCTACATCTTGAAAAGTAAAATTAAGAAACATGTTCCAGCTGAAGAGGGACTCAAGATCAACATTTTTGTGGCCAATTCATTGCTCACATTTAAGAGCAGTTTTAAATAAGCACCCAACGTTGACGACTGGCATTTATAAAGAATCGACCCCGAATAAATGGTTGGCTGCGGACAGGGGTTCTTCACAATCCGTCGCGGAATACGTGAAAGCGTTTTTAACGAACACAAAAGGCATATTTACGGGGGACATGCTCATCATGATTGCCCCTGGCAACTCAATCGAAGCAACCAACCCCACTAACAGAAGAAGAATGCTAAATTGGACCCCAGGAAACAAAGAAAGGCAGACATGAAAGAGAAAAACACCACTTCTACATCTGAAGGAACTTGATTGTTCGCATGCAGTCTCGGTTTTGGGAAGGAAGGACATCTGATCAGCTGAGAGAAAGGGCAAATTGAAGAATTGTGGAAGTAAAAAAAAAACATCTGCCGGGAACCCCTCACCCCCTTCCGCCTCTGACCTAGAGAAAGTTTAAGAACGTGGCCTCGTAACAGAAGACTCTCGCCGATTAGGGGCCAATTGAAGGTCAACGTGGTTTCCCAGGTGTAAAAGGAAGCAGATTCTTTTTCATGATTATGGCATTGCGGATGGCCTGCGTCATCCTGACGTCACCCCGCAAGGCCGGGACATGATTTCATGAAATTGCATTGCGAGGAATAATTTGGGGAAAATGTTGTGAGAAAAGCCATTATCTGTCTATCAACATTTTTAATTTTTCATGAGATGAATAAAACTTGAAAACTCCAAAAAACTTGAAAATGTACCCATTTTATGACCCCCAATAAGGAGCATGTTTGCTAACTACACTCACCGTGCATTTATCTTTATTGCTTAATTGTCGTAATAATAATTATAATAGCTTTAAGAAGGCTACGTCCATTCCAAACTACTTCTCGCTCAAGAATTTCGCCATTTCATTGCTAGTGGATATTTTTATTCTTCCGCTATGCGATCAAAATTATCAACAATATTAGATGTTGATCACTTACATTTTATTTCAATAACGGCCCTATCTATTATCACTTTAGTCAACTCACAATTGGTCTGCACGTTTGCATACTGGCAAATGGTGAAGCACCAAGGGCCATATCATATCTTGACGGATTGCGACAGATACATCTACGTCATACCCTGCAAGCCACCCAAAGGGTGTGTGGCAGGGGGTGCTTTCGCACCAGGCATGCATGAATGATATGGTAGAACACCGACATTACATTAAAAGGCCTAGCATACCAAGGCAATTGAAATGATCAGAATAGTGTGGGAGACCTAAATTCGTTCCTATGCGATGATCCTGTCAATGGCAGCCGTGTTAATATATTTCTCAAGCACGGAGGCGTTTTTAGTAATATATAAATAATTTCATGAGTATTTTAATGATATTTTCAAGATGTTGATGACGCCAGAAGTAGAGAATTAATGTCAAAGACTTACTGTTAGTGTAAGGGCTCAAAAAAAAGAACAGCGAAAACTCCATTAGGCAGTTAAGCATTGCATGGGGTAGGAACTTGGACTCCGAGAAAATAAGATGACAAGAGCATTCAGGTGTCTGAGATATGGGTGAGGAGGACGACTGTGAAAAGGATGTGACGGACGAAAACGAAGACAAAAGCGGATGTGTTGTGTAAGGCTTAGTGGAAGAGGAGAAGAAAATGCAAAAGGAAATTAGGAGAAGGTAAACTAGGCAGTTGGAAAAGAATATGGGAGGCGAGTGTGTCCCGAAGGCCAACACGGAAAAGAGGAAGTTTGGCTGGAGTGGAAGGGGAAAACAAGAATAGGCTCTGCGGAAGAACGTTTGGGCGCACACCGAGTTGAAACATCTAAAAATGTATACGGACGACGACCTTCCACTATAAATTATTCATCTACGTATTTCTAATTAAATTTTATCCGAAATTTATCGACAAATCCCTTCTAGTAATAACAGCCTGAGTATTTCGTTAACTTTATTGATACCACATCTACAAAAATGCATGATTTTGCGTGAGGGCTTCGATTGCGGTGGTGTAGTAACTTCACATGCTAAACTTGGGGTCATGTGCTCAAATTATTGTCGGGTGGATTTTAGAGCACCCAGTACATACAACACAACGCTTTCGCCGTGACTGCGAGTCAAAACAAATATCATACCCCACCTAATGGTTTATTTGGCTTCCTTGCATTGATTTCGGTAATGACTTTTATTACCCAACGAAAACCAAAGTTAAGGTACAATGCATGTAGATTATTCCGCAAACACATTTTTAATGAGCACATTTAGCCAGACATAGCCGACGACAGCGCCTTTTCTATGAAATTACTGCGTTTTGACTCAAGTATCGCATTAGTTTCTTGAAAACTCATAAAATAAGCTGGTAAGACGCTGTTATGTTTTATTTTCATTCAGTTTCTCGAGGTAATCTCCTTTTATAAATATATTCCGGGGCAGAAACGTGGACCCTGAGAAACGAGTACGAGAGTGGGCTGCAGGCATTTGAGATGCGGGTGTGGAGAAGGATCGAGAAGGGGAGGTGGATGAAGGGGAGGACTGGCGAGGGAGTGCTTGGGATGGTGAGCGAGGAAAGGAAACTTCTCAATGGAATTCGAGATCGGCACAAGAGGCGGCTGGAGGATGTAATGGGGGGCTGTGGGTTGCTCAAGAGTGTGATGGAGGGAAGGATGTTGGGCGGGCGGGGAGAGGGAAGAAGGAAGATAGGTTTCATGGACGGAATGACGAAGGGTAGATCGTATGCTGAGGCGAAAAAGGATATAACGGGGGGAGATAGGCCCCTGAAAGTGTGGTGAACCGGTAGGAGATTTTCAAACATTCAACAAAACCTATCTGAACCGGTAGAATCCTTTGAAAAAAATATGAAAAAACAGCGTCCCGCAGAAATGGCATGAGGAAAAATCCGATTTTTCCTCGTATTCTTAAATGTTCTCACATCGAACCACATGTAATTTCAAGTAGCATTAAGGGATACATGCATGCCTGGTGTGGAAGCACCCCCTGCCACACACCCTTTGGGTGGCTTGCAGGGTATGACGTAGATATAGATATAGATACATAGCCACCAGCAGATGTTCAATGAATTCTGTGATTCAAACCTTAAGTAGAGGGTCATGAGGCCGTATTTGGTCATTTATACGAGTAGAAATACTTAGAGGTGGAATCAAACTCAACTATTCGCCCGCCCCGAAGCTATTTGTACTACAATTACATAGCGCCCACGACATTCGCAAATATTATTTTCGTCCAGTGTCAGCTAGTCGCTCAAAGCTGCCGTGCCTCATCTGTCACTGGTGACGATGCCTCACGAAGAGCAGCGTAAGCAAGGTCGCTCCGACAACCGCCACGAGAAAACAGACCTCACCCAATCCGGCGGCCCAAGTTATTTACGTTGTATTTCCGAGGGCAGCAAATCCCCACCCAGCCGAGAACACGCGCTCTTTTTCTCATTAGCATCTTGCCGAGTGGCCCGAATCAACGTCTCGTTTCATCAGGACGAATCAACACTCGCATTTCCAGAGGGCGCTGGAAAAAAAGGACAAGGCGCGTATGAGACGGGAAACTGAGACCTAAAACTTATATTTCTCTCGCGTCATTATTAAGGCAACAGCTCCGCCGTCGGTTTCCTCAAAAGTTTTCAGCAAATACATCTCCAATATTGCCGCCGAAGAGAGAAAAACTAACAATAATAAGTAATTTATTGATATTGTATTTTTCATTAAACTAACAAGACTACTCGCGTAACAACGTAAGACTGCTTCTTACGAAGCCTACAAATGCCCACTATCAGCGTTGATTCCAACTTCAAATTTAAGCACAAGTTGTAAGTTGAAAATAGGGCAAAGTGACCTTAGCAAATTGAGAGCCCTAAATAATAACAAATGCTAAGAGGGCTTCGGACTAAAATAAATAGCGATGCAATAGCTTTTGACTCACATATTATAACATTAAAAGATGAGGTTACAGAAAAAATGAACATGGGCGATCAAATTTTGTCTCTTAGCATCCTGCTTATAAATAATCCAACGCACATTTTACTGAACTAAACCGGAGTTGAAAACTAATAACAAGAAAATAAACTAATATGGAATTTCCAGTTCTGGTATTGTCCCACAGAATACATATGCAATTTTTATAAAAGGCTGAAGGTCTTCTCAGCGATGCCTCAATAGAATGTATGCATATATAAACATTTACTGGACGAAGACTGGCTATAAAAAGTTAAGTTTCCTTAAACAAGTCACCAAACAGAGCCAAATCTATGCATTTAGAAATATTTGCCTCAAGTGCAATTAAATGTGTGGTAATGAGTGTAATACGCTCTAACTTTAATGGGCCACCCACTAATCACCTAGACACAACAACTAAACAACGCGTCACACGAAGCACTTCTGTTAAGAGAGCTGTCTAATGAGAGAGTAGGAAATGTTATTTAGCGCGTGACACCTGCCTTGTCCCACGAAAATTTTGCAAATACTGAGGTGATATGTCAATCTCGTTATACTTGAGTGGACAGGATAGTACTTTTTGATGAAATGTAACAATGGTGGCGGAAGTAAGCCACAAACAGCACCTATAATATACTATCCGTTTTCTCCAGAAAATCTTCTCAGTAGCACGACACAATCAAGTGTAACTCAATCGCTATTGAATTACTAGCAATTTTCAAAAATATATTCCTTGAGATTTTAGAATGGATATATCTATAGATAGAAACCACTTCGCTTTCAGAGATCCAGCATGATAACGTGTTTGAACTAATGAGGCAGTATAGCCTTTGGCTATGAAACAAGCGAAAAACAAGATTTGAGAAGCTCGTGGGATCTATAGACACCCTGTGGTGACACAACCCAACAGGATCTCAAGTCACTGCAAAGGCTGGGGAACCTCCAGCTCCGAAAACCACTTGCTATAACTGAAAAAAAACTAAGATTTTCTCAAAAAGTAGATATTTCTCAGTGGAAGAATACGCTAGCAGGGACTTCAAACATTAAGTGAAATTAGATGGAGATATTTCAAAATATTTTCTGAAAATAACTATTAAAGTAACTTATTAACACCCACATGTTAATGTATGATAGATAAATAATAGATAAAATCCTACTTGCATGTCAATAGTGCATGTTTGGTGATCTTCACCTCCTGCCACACACCCTCGTGGTGGCTCGCAGGGTATTACGTAGATGTAGACATGTCTGAAAAGTTGCCACATACGTTTAGGGAAGACGAAATCTGTGAAAAAATACTAGTATTTCGAGGAATATGAAATAGCTTAGAGTCATATGGAAACTTCGGAAATTCAAATCCGAAAAATGAAATATACGTATGTTCTATTGTATCAGATCGGCTGCACGAGATATATTTCTATTCCCATGTTCTCGAAAGTGGCATAATAAGCAATAAATCAGGCCTTCGATAGCACAAGGGATAGTATGTCATGTGCACTCATGTGATGAAATCCAGCCAAGCTTCGAGAGCACTACGTATAAAAACAAGAAACAGACTAGTGTTTCTCACAACCTCGCAAGAATGCAAACAGAGAAAACCTTGAAGTCCGAAAAGTCTCGCTTCGTTCGTGCCTCAGGAGAAATAAATAGGAGTTTCCAAATAAAGAGCCAAGTTTCTCCTCCGACCGAGAGGTATGGCCGCACGAGGCTGGCAGCTTCGGTCGTCTATTGATACGAATGCCAATGATATTCCTTTTGAATTCCAATAGTTACATAATTTCCCAGCCTTTTACGCGTGCCATGAATAATTAAATCAAATCATCAGTTTCAAATTGCAATCAAAACTTTGCAGAACAATGTCGCATCGATGTTCATTCGTGCACGCTGCCCGGAATAGTCCGCGATCAATCTCCGATCAAACGTATTGCACGCACCGATTAATGAAAATAAAACGTACCCGAACGAAAGCGCATTAATTTTTGACAAGAGAGTCAAAGTTTAGCGTGAGGAATAAATGCTTGGTTACAATATACACGCGATGCAGACGGCTCTCGAGATTTATTCGCGTTTCGAACGCCACTTGTCATAGGTGGGTAACGAATATACCCGTGTTTATATCATTTGCACTTTATTCATGCAGTTCAAAATTTCATCTAGATAATACTTCGCCCAAGGAGCAATGTCATCTATGCACTGCAAGTAGACATCTCGGTAAATATGTACCAAAATTTTACGCTGGAATTTTCAGCTCAGTTTTAAAAGGTGACTGGATATTAACTACTTAGTAGGTGAGCGCACTAAAGTTTCCGGGAAAAATATCAGGCTGCAGAGGAAAAAAATGGACGGTCTTCGATATGTAATAATAAAGAACCACCCACAGAGCTTAACACACGCAATTTATTGGTCAATAGTAAATATCGAGATGAATATTTCAAAGTGTTCTCCTTAATCATGTCAATATTCCACAAAATCCCCTCGCCTACCGAGAAGAGGACGCAGTCCACAAATTGTCCGATGGAATGACTTTTAACGATGGCAACGAGGGCCATCACAAGGATTGCTAGTGTAAATCAAACGCTGCAACTGTTCATCTCGCCAGCCGAATGAAGTTGACGCTCGTGCACGCAATGTTTTTACGAGCGTCTTTCCACCGGCGGCCGAAACGGACGTCGTTCAGTGATGAACGACGCCGGATCCGTCCACCCTAACATCGGCGCCTTTCGATCACAAGTCTCAATGCCTCTCGCGGACACCGATCTCAAAAGACCTCCATCGACTAGCCACCTGCCTGGACTCCATACTCACTAGCTAGGAACTGGAACGCTGATTTCGGAAAGAAACGTATAACGAGACCATAGAAAGTGCAAGCATTACCATGAGCCATTCAAAACCGAGATTGATTTCACATCAGTCCGCTTAACCTTCCCAGTCTCCTAAGATTTCTATTCAAACTCAATACGCCTTTATAACTCTTCTAATTTCAGACCAGTTTACTTGGATAGCATATTTATTCCGATGATTTCTTCACGAGGATTTTCCTTTCGACGCGATCGTCACGAGTTCATTTGAGTCACAAGCGTCAAGTCGATGCCCCGTGGACAAAAAGTAGAAGAAAAATTTGGAAAAACGGGAAGAATTTGAGGTAATTGTAATCGCACCACATGTCATCTACGATTCGATCAAATTTCTGGAATTAAATTACAATTTCTTCAATTCATAATGCCACGAGACACTTGAACACGTTTTCTCAACTTTTTTGCGACAACATTGGAAATTAGCGACACCCGCTCAAAGATTGCAATTAGAGCATAACGAGAAAATGAATCCGCAAGAGACACTGGTAAACATCGGAGAAAAAGTGCCACGCGATCATCAACGTTGCTTACCTCCTTCCGTCCGTCACTTCCCGCGAAGAACTCAACACTGGCCGACAGCACGCGCCGAATAAAAACTTCCGAAAGAGGGTCAAAAACCACAAAACTTCAAAGTAAACACAAACAGTCGCACTCGGTGGGCAAGAATAGTGTGTGGGAGGAGACGTTTGTCACCGTTGATATCTCTGAGGGAACTCGGGGACAAGAGAACCAAGCACGCCGAAGCACACGGGGTGTGGGGGGGATCGAATGTCCGGCCGGAGTGTCGTCGCGGCGGACGGTCGGCGGTGTGCGCAGGGAGCGAAGAAGCGGGCGGCGAAGCCGAGGGAGAGAGGCCCACTTGAACGCTACGAGCACCGCAGCCGTACTGAGCCAAAGCGAGGTGCGACGGCGGGGAAGGAGTGTTGTTACACCCCCCGCCACTCACCCTCCGCGCACCTCCTCCGGCACACCCCCTCCGCGCGCGCGAACCTCCCCACCCCACCGTCCCGCCCCCCGCGCACGCCGCCCCCACCTCCCCCATCCACCTCGCCCCCCCTCCTCCACCGCCTCGCCCGCCCCTCCACCCGCAGAAAACCTAATGGGAAAGTGTTTCTTTCTTCTTGGGCCGTGTCTCCCTCACACCAGCCGACCTAACGTTCTCCCTCCCCCCTCCCCCCCTTCCCCCCCCCCCCCCCACAACACACTTCCCTCGTCCGGTCAGCGAGCAGCGAGGGTCCCCCCAAAGATAACGACCTCTACAAGGACGAGGGATGGGAGGGGGGGGGCGGGGCGGGGAGGGCGCGAGCGAACCCTCCCTCGCGTCCACCCACCCCCTCGGGGCATCGAAATAAGAAGGGAGTGAGTGGTTGGGTGGCAATATTCGCGGGTGGACGCGGAGGCCGTCGTGTCGGCTCCGCGGTGCGTGCGGCAAGAAACGAGGAGACGGCGACGGACGCGAGTCTCCGTCTCGTTGGCGTTTTTAATCTTCACTCCCGCGCTCCGGTGGAGGACGCGGCGAAGTTTTCGGCTTTCCCACCGCTGCGCTGGGAGTGGAGGGTGCGGCCATACAAGGAGAGTAATGAAACACTTAAGTATGCAGCACTTCTTCCACAGGTTTAACTTCTATGGTACAACGCGTTTCAGCTGTCAAGCCATCATCTGATGGAGTCTTGACAGCTGAAACGCGTTGTACCATAGAAATTAAACCTGTGGAAGAAGTGCTGCATACTTTAGTGTTTCATTATGATATCCTTCCACTCCATCTCGCCGGACACAGTTACGTTAATAGAAGGAGAGAATAAATTGAACCATGCGGTGCACTGGACTAGGAAAAAGATTGATCCTGTTTAAACACGCAAAAAGCCATACTGAATGCATCTGTAATGAAGTCAATGAACAAAAATCATAATCATTAGCCGAGTAATTTACAATGATAACTCGTAACTTTGTGATTCCAAGTATCTTTATTTGGAATCACAAAGTTACGAGTTATCATTATAATGTTAACAAATTCCACCAAGTTACGCCTGATGCTACGATGCCGAGTAATTGTCTCGGCACTAGATTGATTTTTCTTAAAAACGCAAAATGGAAATAATATCCAAGATAAAAATAAATAGTTCTAACATTCGTAAAACATCGGAGCAAATTGCATGCGCCATGTTAGCTTGATCATTTTTTGCCTCATAAAAGAGACCTCAATTTCGTAAGTCAAGACGTTATCTACACTATTTTAATACATTCAAGAGACTAACGCATTGGGCACAGACAGACATGAATGAGTCCTGAAAAAGTTACCAAGAGAAACCGGACTCGTTAGTAAGTGTCAGCGTTAAAAAACATCAATAGAATACAAAATGAACTTAAATAATAGTGCTTTAATGAAGAAATATTAACTACCATTTTGATGAAAGTTCAATTTTAATTTTAAAAATTTGGGACACGAAATATATTTATTCTGTAAAATATAAAGTAAGTTGGATGTCTAATGAGAACACTCGAAAACAGAATGAGCAAAAAAATTATAGAAAAACTATGGAACAGTAAGACCAGCATAAGATGGGTCGCAGAAATTAAGGAAGATATAAGTAAATCACACTTTACAATAGAATATTGAAAGAAAAGACAGACATAGTCATGAAACTCAAGGACAGACAGACCAGACTGCAAACCAAGATTAAGAAACAGAGAATAGGAAGGGTGATCCTAGATGAAGAAAGAAAATTACGATCCAAGCGAATGAAGAAATACTGGGCAAACGGAAAAGAGGATTCCAGAAGATGACTGAAGTGTTCCAATGAAGGCCATCAAATGCAATAAATATATAAATAAAAATTTTCAATAGCAGACTTCTTCATTCTCATCAAAACTCAACCAAGTCCTTCTTAGCCTTCTTCTTCACTTCTTCACAACTTCATTCTCAGCACTGATAACGATTACAGTCTTGGAATACACCAACTCATTGTGGAATATAAAATTAGAATGAATTTGCAACATAAGATCGGCAAGAAACAAAGAGAGAAATCAATTAATGGTGAATTACTTTAAGAAGAATTCCGTTAACTATTAACACGTGTTGCCTGCTTTAATTCCAAGAATTTTTAAACGACATTTGACGCATAAATTCCTATTACCCGACCATTATGTCCTTTTGCAGCATATATTGTTTGCAGTATATATTGTAAGTTTAACTTTGGTTCTTATTGTCTTTTAACTGAAAATTTATCGCCAACAACGAACCCTAGAGTAATACAATCTAGAAATTGCACAGGTTAGGAAGTAGAATGACGTAAAGAGTGACCACACCAGACTTTGGATACCTGATTGGTTTGATAATTTAAAAACACACTGAATTCGAATTCGACCGAAGTTATATGGTACTTCGTAGCAGCACTCTTGCCTGGTTTCTATCACTAAAACCTTACCATAGACGGATTGATAACCATAGTCTTCCAACTTTATCACTACTAGAACTACTAGGTATTCCTAGCACTTACAACGTTTATAGAAATGTAGATAATGCCTTTGTAGGACGAAGTTTGAGTGGCAGTTAGCTGTTCTGCCTGACCTTCGTGGCTCGATAGAGATGTTGCGGTATTCAGCCTCATTCAATACTTTTCTTTTAATAAAAAAACAGGCAATACTTGATTGAATATTTGATAAGACGACCGGCAACTGAGACCATGGGCAAAATGTCAAGAGGGTTGAGTAGAAAAAAATGAGATAATTTGAGGAAAGCTGGAGAGAATACTTTCAGTGGCGTCATCGACTCCAAGCAAACAGCGTCCACGGGCCGTACTGTCCGACATAAGGAGTAACATTATCGAAAAGTCCTCCTCTAGGCACTTATTCAGAGATCGGTATTCCTCTAATAATCTTCACCACCGCTGGGATTCGAACCCAGGCCCTCAAGGTGTCTTCTAATTTTCTAGCAACTACGTCAACCAAACCACGCAAACATATTAGGATATTCTCTCTCCATTTAACATCGCTCTAATCCGTCAACCCTTGCGTTCCTCTTCTTACTTCTAAAAACTTACTAAAAAACTTCTTACCGTTGCGACGCTAAGCAACCAAAATTTCATGGTTTACTACTAAGAAAATGCCCGACAAGTAACATTTACATGCGCAGAATGAGAGGTATAAGAGTGGACGAGGATGCGTGCCAAGACAATTATATTTCATCCAAAACAGCTCCCGTTTGGTACGTAAGGACTCAGCGAAGTTAATGGCCTCTTGGCCAACGGTGAGTTTGTACTCCCCGGTTCGTCGACACCCAACTCATTGGCTTCCCTTCCCGAAGGCCCGAGGGCGAATTTCGGCGGCGGCGGAGGTTTTTTTAGCGAGATTCGCAGCGGATCTCAGGCCGGGTTATTTGTACTAACTGCCAAGAGAGACGCTACCAACGTCAGCCTCGAGTCAGGATAGGGATATAAACAATGAGTGTCGCGACCTTATAGTAGTAAGAGAGTGCCTAAGCAATCCTACCCACCCATTCTTCACATAAGAAATTACTTCATTAGACGGTTGCCCGACGAAATAACTAGGAATAATCACACCAAAGAGTTTTCAATGCTTTGGCGAGCGCTGCTGGTCCGCATGCATGTAGCGGGATCAAAGCAAGAAGGGAGGTGCTTGGGATAGGAAGGCCATGCTTACTTGGACCAAAACATTCAAATCAACGCAGGTTTAAGGGTAGCATCAAATTCTCGATCTCGGATGGTGTATCTATTCTATTTATACCCGTACACCACTACGTGATCAGAGTATATTGATAGTGTCACTGAAGAAATGTAACGCATTGAAGGAGGCGTGACAGGTAGAGTATAAAGTATGTTTAGAGAAATGATCAGCATCACCTGACGAGTCCATCTAGCTATGTCCGTCGGTCTGTCTCTTCGCACGATACTGATGTAAAAATTGAGATATTGAATTGAAATTTGGATCATAAGCCTCTAGTAGTGCACAGACGGCATAATTCTCAAATTGGTTGGCTCGGACCAAAACCACATTTTTTTAACAAAATTGAAAGTGGTGGTGTAGGGTATTTAAGCTTTGGCAAGATCGAAGATAATTTCTTTAATAGTCTTTTATACTCTGGCAATTGACGGCCCCTATGGAATTTGATTTTCTCATATAAAACTTACAGAATCCTATTTTAGAGTCGTTTAGGTCATCAATGGAAGTCGTCCTTTGTGTTCCTTAGCCGTGGCTTCTGTGGGTTTCGTATTGCAAGCAATACTGATTTTTAAAAGCTCCCAAAGCTACCATTAAGTAACCCCATAAGTTTGCTGACGAAGTAAATCTGAGTATTGTGGACTCTACATTATTGTAGTTAAGAATATAATATTGCGTATAAGATCAAAGGAGTAAAATTAGGCACGTAAGAGTGCAGAATATACAGGTTGAAATGTCGTTCTTCTCGAGATCGACAAGGGACGAAAATAGCAGCTAATGACACTTCAAAGCAGGACGTAGAGCTGATTAGTTGATTAGATCTATAAATAACATTTAACAAGTCATTATTTATGTCCAAAGATACCACAGTTTTAAAATGGGTTGGATCGGACCAAAACTACGTTTTTTCAAAATTGAAAGTGGTGGTGTAGGGTATTTAAGCTTCGGCAAGGCCGAAGACAATTTCTTTACAATTTTATTTCATCATCACTGCCCCGAGAACAGCGCATCTGGCCAATTTATTTCGGATAAATCAACAACAACAGACGAACACAAAGACCCATACCCTGAGTGGGGATAATTCCACTCAGACAGGATTCGAACCCGCGACCCTCGGATAAGCAGGCGAGGACTACACCCCGTCGCCACCGGGTCCGGCAACGGCTGAACGACTTCTTTATCTAAAATCTTTCAGATGTGACATAATGGGGAAGATGCTTAATTCCTTTAACTATTTACATCGGAATTTTAACAGGCTGGAGAAAAATAAGGATGAATGACGCTAGTAAAATTATTTCTTGAAAAAAATTACGTGCGTTTGGCAACGTTAAAACACAACGTAAATGGGAACCAGGCAAATTTCGTCACGGACAGATGTCGCTATCAGCAGTAAGGCGTGTTTCCATATGAATTTAAGCTTTTATTTTCCAACCAGAGGAAAGTATTCACCTTGATTTCCTGTCAGAAAACCTATAATTTGATTGGAAGTTTAAAGAGCTGAAAGGAATAGATAAGCAATGCCGTGAGGTAACGTCAAGTCAGCAAGAGGCCGTTTGGATCATTTTAATTGGTGTATTTTTATGCGCTTTTTAAAGGTAACTAATAATGACTGCGGTGGATATATACATTGAATATTGTTCAAAAATTTGCTACCATAAGCTCTTCTCAGATTTGCAGAATGAATTTGTACATCTTCAACACTCAGGAAATCTGCAAACAAAAACTCGTGACAAAATTTTTCTTCTTATGTTGAAGTAAAATTTCGGCGACACTGAACACAAAACTATTCTCTCGACTCAATGATCCGATGATTTCTGCCGGATGCAGAAAATAATTTTCCCAATTTGTGCAACCATTGGTTTTGGCTACTTAGACGGCTGATCTCAAGACTAGCTGGGAATCAAAAGTAAGGGAATATGGGAATTTGAACATCGATTATCTCCGCGTCCACTTACGCGAGGGTTCCAGTCATTAATACGGAATGTATGCGCCTTTAATGAAAAAATTCCTCGGAAGGAAAGGAGTGGGCTCTTCAGCTTCACTAATATGCTAATGATGTACTTCAAATGCCGCCGGTCAGATGAGCTCCATGGCGATAATTTAGTCCTCGAAGCTTGATCATCACAGGTAAAAGTGCGCGCGGTTATTTTTAATCATCCATGACACTCAGTATTTCTG
Source organism: Ceriagrion tenellum (assembly GCA_963169105.1). NCBI lineage: Eukaryota > Metazoa > Arthropoda > Insecta > Odonata > Coenagrionidae > Ceriagrion > Ceriagrion tenellum. The sequence goes on from OY720638.1 coordinate 142,358,858, forward strand.
TTAGTATTTTAGCACTATGAGGATGAACTGGGTAGCTCGACTCTTTGTTTACTACGACCAAGTAATTTAGTGGTTACGTTTCATTTCATTAACTAAAAAAATTCGGTATTTTTCACGTTTCTCTATGTTTTTGTGAAACTTTTCTTGTGCCATTTTTGACGATGCGATGTGGCTAGAGGGACGGTGATGACGATAATTCGTCCTCTCCTTACATTCGGTGGCAATTGTTGATTTTCTTCACCTCTCTCTCTCCGACAGTCCAAATATATTCCTTGAACATAAGTTGAACGCTAGGACGGGCGGGTTCATCTGACACCATTTTAGATTTCAAACAAATATTTTATTGATTAGTTTTCACTTGATTCATGTGAAATTTTTCAATGTTGTTCGTTTTTCTAAATAGTTTGATGAGGAATGTGTATTTATGAAATCATTTATAACGAAATAACGATAAATTGTATCTTTTTTAACGATAAATTGTATCTTTTTTAACGATAAATTGTATCTATAAGAACGATTATGGGTGATTTGATCCCTTCTCGTAACTGGTGGAATGGCTGCGTTTTCCTCACCTCTTCTTCTACCTTTAGATTCGATATTATAGATTCACATGACACTATAAAAATTATTCTATATTTATGGAATGTTTGGTGACCCTTTTTAATTTAATTTCAATGTTGACGGATCCCTCGTCATTATTTTGATAACTTAATCTCGGCACAGTTACTGCAATATGGCAACAAAAAAGTTTCATACTTCTACGTTATATGCCATTAATTACGATTAAATACTGGGAAAAATGTGTGCAAGTAAAATATTCCTTCTATGCTATTCAGTTTAATAAGCATATGCGAGAAGCGTATTTCACGTGATCCATTGGCATACAGCTACATCCGTTTAGTTCATCTTGTATCATTTTTATTCTCAGATAAACGACTTTATTACAGATACATTGGGGTTACAAATAAAAAATAAGGCGCACAACTCATTGATGACTCGCTAAATATTTTTTCCAATTCATTATCGTCAATTTATCCAACATATCTTCTAGTTCTTGTGAGTTACTGACTATTACAATACGTAAAACTCACTTTGCAGCCATCAAAATCATCGAATAATACATATTATACCTTTGGGAAAGATATTGATCGCCGTCCAATTCAGGTCACAGAACTGTGGTAGTTAATCGTCACTGATTGTGAGTCAAAATTTTTCAAAATGGATTTAGCGATTTCGTGGCTGTTGGGTTAAGTATAATACTTAATTTAAACTGTGCCTATAAAAAATGAACCATATCGACAATAGGCTAGTTTTCCTATCGTTTTATACATGTATCAGTCATATTCTTAACATTTTACTTGGAAAAATCAGTAGTATCTAATGGCGTTAACAATTAATGGTTCATCGCATAGTGATCCTGAGAATATGTCCACTAGTGGAGTGGATATTAAGTTTCCGCGGTGGAAATTAGCAGATCGTAACGTCCTCTTAGCTCTTAACTTTTACACAGATCCTCTAAATTCTTTCCCCCCCTTTACAGTTGATTAAAATGTTTAGATTAAGGATTTGTGTCGTGTGTGAAGGCTCCAGCTTCACTGCAAGAGCAAGTTTTTGATTTATCATTTACTCTAGCTATTCAAAACTCACCGCAAATTTCATTTACTGATAACTCCTCCACTTTCTCAGTATCACCAGTTTAGAACTCTAAGTAGCTATTAGTCAAGAATATGGCAGTAAAAATATCTTTCAGTTCCATATAGGTCTATAAAAATAATATCAACCGTTTCCGTAATATAGGCACATCTCGAGATGTATATTTATATGCTTCTCTAAGATGTTACTCTTCTTCGAAATTAATCCCTCCTTCGATAAATCTGTGAGGTATTTTATAGTAATATTATAAGTGTTACTTAATAAAATAATTCCATTAATTAGAGCCTGAGAAGGTGAATTCGTAAAGAAAGCTTTCGGAGACCTTCGCCTAGACACCGTGGCGTATTAATGCAGCATCACTCAGAGGAGCCCTTTGAATGCTAAATACCTGTGATATCCTGAGTGGTAAAAATAGTCGTAAATATCCCGCTTGAATACTCATTAAGTGCCCGTTACTAGCGACTCCAAAGAGTCGGTAAAGCTGAGTCCAATCCAGCTATTAAAAAATCCACTCAACTCTAGTTTAGAAAGTTAATACGCCTTGTTTATATTTAATATTTTCATTTCAATAATTTAAACATAGACAACAAAAGCATTATACTTCATAATAAACTCTAGCACTGTTTCATTATGCTTTAAAATGAACTCAAAAATTATGGTGTACGGCATTTGTAGCCATGAGCTAAATTGAATAAATATGCGTGTTGAGTCAGTCACGTGAAAAGCTAGAAAATTAATTGTACAGTTGAGTGGATCCATTCATGTGTCAAAGCAGATTATGAATCTCTAAATGAAACCTAGGGTTAAAGTTAGGTGACTGAATATCTCATTTACCGCTGGCGATCGTCCCGCTACCGGGTGGCGGTTGCACGATGCCTGTTTACGGTCCTGTTTTCGGCTAGAGTCATGGTTATATGTTGGATTCTTTCGTAAAACTGAGACTAAAACCGTGATTTAGGTCTCTACCGGGCAACACGCAACCGGCATAATGGTTTTGGGGAATAAAATATTCCTTGGAATCATTCACCTAAATTTGCAAGGTCCCTTAGGGGAAAGGAGACTCGTGACAATATGTGACAATATGTAATCTCGTGACAAATGGTTCTCTCCCTCGATGTACAGGCTAGACCTAAGGCGATAAATTAAGAATTTGGACTATTAGAATGTGCCATGATTTGAAGAATGATTGCGGGAGAATTGCAACTTCCAGGGATTATTCTTAAAAGGTCTTGACAATAAAGCTAGTGATCTAGTAAACCTATGAATAAACGTCACAGTAGTTTCCATTACGCATGTTACGCAATCAAATGGATTACCGCTCACAGCTTCTATTAATCCTTCCAACCAAATGGCAGCGCTCAAACCAAATGGTTTATCAACTTTTCATAATCATGATAAGACGAAATCGATCGACCATGTCCGAACCGGGGATAACAGACTTAAAAATATCATAAGCTTCGCACGAAATATCGAACGCTGTCAAAATCAATACAAAGTCTAAAAATCAAGCTGAATTCGTGTCACGGGGATGAAAAGTTCTAGAAACTCAAAGACACTTTGAAGCTGAAAGACTAACAATTCATAAAGCAGATGAAAATTCAATTTGAATGCAAGAAGTTTCAAATTTCAAAATGGAACTGCAATTCCACCCTCTGGACGATTTCTTCTTTCTCTAGAGAGTATCAGATTACACTAATTCAGGAAACCACATCCGAGGGAATATTTCATGCCTGTATTGAAGTAGGAAGAATAATTTTGGTGTACCACATAGTATTACTAAATACACGATCTTGATTTCAAAGCAGAGCGTCATCATCAGGTTCTGAAATATACCAACGTCTAAACTAACAACTTGTATTCAATAAATTTACAGTGAATTAGAAAGTTACTTTTCGTATCTTGGCTTGAACAGTAAACCATGTAGTCGCGCTAGAGGCACTGGAATAATTTATAACATGAGATATCGATTTAGTGTGAAATGGAACTTCAACATTAGAAAAATTTTCCTAATCATTATACATGCAATGATTGGAATTGTCAAGTTCGTCGTCAAAAACCGACAATGGAGGGTTGATCACCTAGACAGAGCCTTATTGAGCACGACCATCGTCTCCTGAGTTATAATGTGAACTCGAGACGTGAGCACTTAGTTTGCATTAATGTCCGTCAAAATTTGCCTTAAAGAAAGATGGCTGGGAGGCGTAACTGGCTAATTCACCTGACCGGCAATTGGGAGACCCGGGTGTAACTCTCGATCTAGTAAATTTTTTTATCATGGCGAATTTCATCCCTTGTAAATATAGGCATCCTATGAAAACTATAAATCAGGAAACGGTGAAAAACAATTCGTCGAAGTTTGAGACGTCAAAACTTCACACAAAATGGAGAATCGCAATGTGATCGCAAATAAAATTGATTGAAAATGCATCCCAGCCGAGGAGCATGTTTTTCAGAGGAAACCCGATCCCTACTTGAGTGTCTTGTGGTGGGCACTTCAAGTAAAGTACTCCGTCTGTTGAATGAGACGTTAGACCCTGTTCCCTCGGCGCCTATCGTTAAGAGCAGGCTAATGCCGACGCCGGGTTTCTATCCACCCTTCCTCCCTTACCTATCCCCTATGGCGCAAGTGACCTCAGCCGTCGGTCGCCTCCTCAAATATCCAATCCAATCCGATTGAAAATGCATCAGAAGCATCGACAAGGAATTCAAGAGTGAACCTAAGAGTGAGTGAGCATTAAGTGAAATCACGATAAGAATGTTAGTTTAAGTCTTACTTGATAACCAAGGGGATTAGCGCACTAGAAAATGACCGCAACTTAAGTCTGAGCCCACCCCAACGCGGATATTACTTTAATGTATTGCTCGACTGGAACTAACATAGCACGGAGCTGGTACTTGACCACCCACTGTAGCACGTCTTTGAGCTAGCTTTCGGGGTAGTCGAAAGGCGTAGATGTAATTTTGTATGACCTAAATACGGAAATAATGCAGAATGGCCGTATCACAAGGTAAAACCCGCGGTCGCTTCCGTGAGGGAATGAGGCTCCAATACTGGCCAGATGCATTTTCCTCTACATGAAGGCTGGTTAGTCGTCTTTGTTCACATTGTTCCTTAGGAGAGCCGTAACATAATGGGTTTTGTTAGGTTTTTACCTTGCGTCTTGAATAAACTTCAACAAGGATAACGGGAGACGCTAAAATTGATGCTGCCTAATTACCGCTGACGAGAGGATTACTTTCCAAAAAGAGAGGAGGAAATACTTCCAGCTAACTACTGCCTCGGCCTTCACTGCATTGATTTTTCATTTAATAATTTTTCATAATTATAAGAATTTCACCCTTTAAATGGTATATTTTGTGATATTGCCAACTTCTGTTACCGACCCGAGATGCATAATGTCACGGAAAAACGCGTCATACTGATAAATTGTAGATTGTAAAATGGTACCTACGCTGCTCGTACATTTTAAACGATCAATTTTTTTAGCGTCGGTTTGTTGTACATGCAGGATTTTTCTAAGCACCATATGATAAATTATATTGACAAAAGGAATTGAATTTTAGGTTTGAATCCATAGGTAAATTGGCCCAAGAAGGAGCCTTCAATATGGGTATTTATTGTGGCTTTACCGTGAGAGACTCGGATGATACGAATCGGTTTGCATTACTTGATATTTTTAAATGTGTGACTTTCCTAATGGCATGGAGAATATTATTTTGAGTCCGTAATCTATCACTTAAGCTGACAAAAGCAACATTCATTAAAATAATCGATCGGCTAGAGGTAGAATTTGTTGAAGTCGGAGAAAGGCCGCCATTTTCTTACCCGTGGAGGGTCTTATCTCCCTCTATTATATCTTTCTCCATCTCCGCCTAGGCTCCGTCCTTCCTCATTTCGTCAAGAAAACCTGTTGTTCATCTACCCCGCTCGTCCAACATCTTTCCCTCTCTCACGGCCTCGAGCAAACAATTGCTCCTCGTCACGCCTTTCAGAGGCCCTGCCTTCTCCCGATCTCAGTCAATGAGTCAAACCCTCTGCCGAACTTGTAGACACTTGAATTCCTTCTTTCCACTCACCGTTAGTGACTCAGAGAAAGAAGAGCGAGGCACTGAGACATTGCAGCATCCAAGTCAACTCTGTGCTCTCCCTATTCCATCCTTTTCATAGGCGTCCAAACACCCCACACATCCTTGCGGTGGCTTTCGGGTATGTGCGTTGATTTTGATTCTTATTTGCTCTTTCAATATCTAGGTTACAGACTAATCTCTAGTAGCTATAGTCACTCTTTTCTCGTCAACTTCACTCATTGTATTTTTCATTTCTTTATTCGTTCATCTGAAGGTTAGGGTTAGAAAAGTAATAGTGGCACGTCATATTAAATTTTTATGGGCAGTGTATCTACTAAAAAAATGGAAGTAGCAAGCTTTTATACTGCGCTGAAACGCACTTCCGACATGTTGCATTGTGATGTCACTTCGCAGTCCTTTATCGCCGCCACTGTAGCCTTCGTTGCCGTGTTGATAAAATGGGTGATATAGCATTATTTCTGCGCTTGGAAAAACGTTTTGGTGCGTTGAAAACGAAAAACTATGTCACCCATAAATGATACGTTATTGCCATCAATAGAAAATTTGACCACTCAGAAACTTATAATAGTAGCCATAACTGGTAGTCCACAAAAATGATGTGAAAAGAGTATTAACCAGTGAATGCTATAAATTTTAAATGCATGGACACATCATTGTATTTAATTATATTTTGTTTTGTTATCTTGTGTGATAGTCGGTTTTTATGCGTATTTTGATTGTCTTGATCTCATAGGCATGTCGTTTACCCAATGATTGGTGGTGGTGATTTCTTAATAAATCAAAAAGTTAGCAAAGACAATTCGATTCAAGCATTGGAACAAAATCTCAACAATAATCTATAGCAATTCGAAATCCTATCCAATATAATAGCGAATCTGACAAAATTAAAGTCAATCAGTAAACATGTCCAATACCTGACAAGGAGTGTAGCCGATTAATTGATGTGATATCTAATGCATGTTTCTAAATGAGTCGCGTAGTGCTAGTACCATATTTACATGTTCCCTGCATGACTCTTGAATCACGTTTACGCAGTTGCACTATAGATTAACTAAATAGTTTCTGCAGCATTTGTAGCATGCCTGTAGTTCAGTGCATGTTTGTGAAGTTTAAATTCTACTCTGTATTGAATGTTGGTGATAATTCAGCCCTTACCAAACACTCTTAAGGTGGCTTGCAGGGTAATATGTAGATGAATTCCGTTTGGGGAAGGAAATCACGGGATCGAATAACTCACGATGGTGGTCTTTGTTTATATCATACAATCGCGGAAAAATTGTTAACCTTTTATTTCTTTCTAAGCCAAATCAGGATACCAATATTCCACCGCGCTTATATGGACTTTACCTACTTGCCGCCACTTTGAAAGCCGTCTTTGAAACCGTGCGCAGGTTTCGCAGAAGTGATACATCATGCCACAGCATGTAAATTTAGATTCATACTGATGCCTTCACCCGCCATACTCTCCATTTCATTCACTCCCGTGATCTTCAGTGCCTCTTCTTCTCTCTAACGGACACTTTTTAATTTCACCCACTTTCATTTTCACTCGTCCCCCCCCCCCCCCCAGTTCTCCCCTTTTACTTTCCACGATGCTGATCACGCCCGGCGACTCATCCCGTTACGTCGCTCATGCTACGTCCCCCCCCCCCCCATTCCCTCACCCACCCTCCCAATCCCCCACCTCGGAGATCGCTCTCGCACGCGCGGTCGGTCGTGAGACTTCGGAGCCGTCGTGAAACTTCTGAAAACGTTCTCGAGCGCGCTCGCTGCCGTCTCGCCTCGCCCAAATCGAGCACTCCCGCTCCCGTTATGTTCCCCGTCCTCTTCCACTCCACCCACGCTACTCATGCTGCCATTTTCCATTCAAGGAAGCTATTTGAGTTGAGAGCGCAGAAATGGTCTCTCGAAGTTGCTAAAAATGTTGCCGAAAATTGTTTCTTTTTTCAATAAAAAATAAACAAAAAAGTCAAAAGTTGGCTAAAGAATCTGAAAAAGTCTCTAACAGGTACGCGGCACTTTATTGTGAAACAAAAAGAGAACTTTTTATCAATTTTTCTGACCTGATTTCCTCAATTTCAATGGATTTGTTTGGTTTTATTCCAGCGTCTCAACACCGGAGGCTTTTTCACACCTTTGCAAAATTTATCAATAGCTGTTAGATATCACACACATACCATTTCATAATTATATAAGGCATGCGTAGTTAATACGCGAAACAATACAACAAAGTAATGATCCAGTATCTATTTCGAAGTACCGACCGATTTCAACATAAATATCAAGTGCGAGATTCCAGAGAAGAAAAGTCATTTGCTTTGATCGGGACTCAAACCCTGATCCCCCTATATCGCCCCGAATACTTGAGTCACTTGTAGTGACACCCTTCTTCCTTATACATTTTTTTGCGTAGTGTGATGTAAATGTCACGTTAAGGATACATGATGAAATAATAATCTCTCGAGTTTGGGCCTTTTAGTCGACGTATTGATGAAGCAGGTGAATACAATAAACTGAAGAGAAGCATTTGAAATGTGGCTCCATCGCAGAATGTTGCGTGTATCCATAGGCAGATATGATCACCAACGATGAAATGCTGCGAAGCTGAATGAGGGGAGAATTATTATTCAATGCTAAAATGAGAAAGATGGCGTAAATGGGACATATAATATGGAACAACAAATGTGGTCTAATACACCTCATCGCGAAAAGAAAATTTGAGGGCAGACACGGTGTGGATCAGGCATTTGCCCTGGCTAAGAAATATTTGAGAGCGGAATCCAGAGTGGAAGCTGTTACGGATAGCACAGGACAGAGAAGTATTCACTAGAGTAATATACGACGTCAGAGGGACGTAAAATGGCACTCAAGAAAGAAGGAGAAGTCAAGGTAAAACTAATACGGGCTCATAAATTGAGGCTTTCCATTGATTTCACGGCATGGGATACCATTGTAATTATTTACGCACTGTCTCGGTAAATTTGTTATTTTGCATGGAAACGTCACTGAACTTTAAAAAAATGGTCCCCATGGCGGATGAGTAAAACGTCAATCCCGCACAGCGAGAATTATATTCGTCAGCAGTATTAAATGTGAAATTCTCCATACTACACATAACAGTATGTTATGTAAAATTGCAAATAATTGCATGATGGTATGGCCGGCCGATGGTAAATGCCAGATGCCATCTCCTGCTACGCACCCATGAGTTTTCTTGCATCGTACGTGGTCGATTTTGATGTACATATTTGGAAAACGACAGCAACATAGCTCTCCATAGATAGTAAATACATAAGGTCAAGACTGCCATCATCAATATATTTTCAGCCGTAATACTCGAATTAACAATAATATGTATCATGAGAAACACCCACAACGGTCTCATTACCTTCTATGAGGGAATACTAGCAAAAATTGCTTGAGAAATCACATTAACTTATTATGTCTTCATAGAGAAATTCAATGAGAATGTTCACTCGCAGCACCTATTAGAGAGTTTCTAATTCTTACGGTGGATACGTACCCATTTACATGATAAGCGTTTTACTATCATCTAAATTATGCTGTTTAAAAGTGCCAGTCTTCGGTATTGCGCCCCTTTATCAATTGTACTAATTCCCGGCAGCAAGTAAGAATGCGGTGGCTTGGGCAAAGTAAACTGTACCAATGTAACCGTAGGAATGAAGTGAAAAAGATCGACTCACCGTCGCTGGAGATGATGAAACATTGCTTCAATTCTTTCAGCATGGCTTTAGATTCCCCTGATTTGTCGGCAATCAGAGTATGTGAGAGTTTCTATAACTGTCGTGCTTCGTCACTAACAACAGGAACTACGGAGAATGGTTGTTTGTTGCAGAACTATCATTACTTGTTATAAATGGATTGTTTCTTTCTAAGTCTCTCATCACACGATAATTAGTCAGCACAAGTTCGAGGATGCTTTGAAGGTTGAGAGGCCAACAGTAATGTTTTTGTGGTGATGTAAACGACAAATATGACACCTCGAAATTTTTTGGCCATTTCATTCCATAAAGTTTCAGTAAAAATAAATATTTGTACCATGATACGGCTTGTGTCATTTCATATAGCAATTAAGGCAAGGTCACTGGAAATGGAGAATGTTTTCGACATGCTTAATATGATCGGGCCCTCCACCCATTCATGTCCGAACGAAAAAATTCGTCGCAAGCACAATTAGCCCAGAGTCTCCAACCTCTCACTTACACTCCAATTCTGTTCGTCATTTCCCCAGGCACATAATCAGATGTAGAGATACAAAGTCACTTTCTAGTGAAATTCATCCACACTTGTTGATAATGTGCAATAATAGGAAAGTAAATACCCCTTCCTCGCTGGTTAAAGTTCAAAGGTCACACGACACCTTCTGGGACGGCTCAAATAAAATTAAATCCTATTCTTAATATCATGTTCCGGCTAGCACACTCGGTCGTTCACTGAATCAAGTGCCATGTAACAATGGCTTATGCCATTATTCAGAATGGCACTGTCGGTCGTGAGCTTCCTAACTCTCGTTTGTTACGGATGAGTTCACGTGGAATTCTTAACGAGCTGTAGAATAAATAGCACCATTGAACTGGGATGCAAGTCAGTCACGCTTCCAAGGATTCCGTTATATTTCGGTTCAGAGGAAAGTTTGCCTTCGCTTTCATGCATCGAATTCACAGCTGAATGAACCAATTATTATTGAAAGGGCTTAGGTTTTGTTCAGGTGAGTGAGAGTAAAACTCTTTTAGAATTTTTTAGGCGCCAGTCCCCATTTCCTAACACGTCTCCCTTCCTTAGTTCGGCACACGACCTAATTCTCTTCTTCCCGTTCATAAATCCACTTCTCTTTCTTCTCTTTCCACTCTTGCCCAAGATCATTTCCGCTTTCAATGCCTTCTTACTCTCTATGCTCCTCATTACCAGCTTCGCTACCTCCTCTACCTTCTCCTAATCCCATCCAGAAGGTTCCTTTCCGTACACACCACGCAGAGAACTTCCTTATTCGTCTTTCTTGTAGCACATAGCAATGTCTGCATTATCCTGTACACTCACATCTTAAACTTCAGCAATATTCTCTCGTCCTCAATTCTTAGAGTCAATGCTATTGCTGATACAGATCGACACTCCACATTAATTCGTTGTCAGCCTTTTCATTGCGCTTTCACACAATTCCTCTGTCACCAGTTCTCTCTATTATTGAGCCTCCTCTTTTCTAGCGCGAATCTCCTTCGAAAGTCTTGACTAATCTGACCATTATCGTAGATGTGTTGTTGCGATCGATATCGGTGGTCATGTGGAAACTAGCGTTGGTCATAATTCGGCTAAGCCATGTAGCCGAGAACGGGAAGTCGAGGAGCGGACCATTGCACCTGGACCGTGCACCAGTAGCCGCAGCGCCATCCCTCCCTGCCTTTACCCACGACTTCGCTCCTCTCCGAGACATGGTAATATTCTTTTTTCATTGTTCAATCAAATACTTGGTAAAAATAAACTGTCAGTCTCATTTCAAAACCTCTTTGTGATTTTTCAAGCCTGGACACCAAGGGCAAGAACCCACTCTTTCGAAGTGTATCACGTGTCCGAGCGCGTCGTCGCCTTCCAGCGGACGTCGCCTCCGCCTCCAACAGTATCACTGACTATATTAAATGTTCCATTGTGTTTTGTAGGTGCCCTTCGACTGTTATGACTAACCTATCTCTCAAGTAATTCTCTGACCTTAAGTTTTATTATGGTTGACGTAAACTTTTATTTCTCAAAGTGATTTTTAAATTCAATCCTTGGAATAACTGGTTAGCCAACGCGATTGGACCAAGAGTATATTAAATTGTCCAATGAATATATTATCTACAAATAACGTATTAAAATTTCCGAAACATGCATTTAGCATGAGTTCGTCAAAGCAAAACAATCATATCGGGAAACCAAGAAAAGGATGTCTTCATGACCCGAAGATGGCGACGAGCGTTGGTCGACAAAACTGGTCCCAATGGCACGGGATATATCGACCCTCAGCGTTCATAGAAAACATCACCCGTGAACATAAAGACTGACGGAAGGATTTCGCTTCCGATGCTTTTAATTTCTGAGCAACATGCACGGCGTTGTGGACTAAATCTCAAATGCTTGCGCCATGACGATGACACCACAGAGGTCCAAGAAAGAGATGACTATAAAATATGCATTAGCTATCAATTAAATCGAGTATGAAGATACCAATTATACTTCCATTAGGTAAAAATTAATTGACTGCTGAAAAATTTATCAGACACTGTTTATACAGCTCAATTCCCAGCACTATATCTCAACAACTGTTAGAAAGGGCATTGTAGTGCGGAGAAATTGCTTAACTGATTATTGTTTTTTTTAAGTAATCTACCGGTAAAAATAGGTTTTGTTGAATGTCAGAGGATCTCCTCCCGATTTTCTTCACTTTCAGGGGCCAATCTCTCACTAGTATATTCTTTTTCGCCTCGCAGTACGATCTACCCTTCATCATCCCGTCGATGAAACCTATTATCCTTCTTCCTCTTCCCCGCTTGCCCAACATCCTTCTCTCCAACACATTCCACTCGCCCTCCCCGGGAGCAACCAATCATCCCTTTATTACATCCTTCAGCCATCCCTGTCCATCGAGCTCTAGTGAATAAGGGTGGTAATTGAAGTAAAAAATATGTAATGTTAATGACAGTTGGCTCCTCGGATTGTAAAGGTTATTCATCGAAGATTAATTTCATTAGCCAATCTGCACCATTAAAACTTGGACTATATTTTTCAATTAACATGGCAGATTATCAATCAAAAATTATTTTTTAAAGGAGACTTATGAAAGAGCGGACTTTTTCATCCATTTTGGCTCCCAAGTTCGCGGCAATGCAAACATATACAGAGTGAATACTACGGCAGAATTATCGTTTTCTGATCTCTGGCGCTTTCACCACCACGGTTGCATGTTAGTGGAAGAAAAAAATTCACCATCCATCCTCAGAGGCCTTACTAGATGAAGCAATGGGAAACGTTTTCAGTAAAAAAGCTGATATAAATCCTTTCGGAAAAAATAGCAAGATTTGCAAAAATATACGACCTTTTACTATTTCCAGGGGTATGTACTCAATATTGGAGAGTGATACGGAATCCCACAAACGTATGCGTAATGCATTGACCCAATACCATCGAAGTCACTCATTACTTGGCAACAAAAATTCCATAGAACATATAAAATCGTGGTAAACGACAGGGATATTCAGCCTTCCTCGGTGCGCCGCCTTCCACGCAACGAAGCATTCTCACCAGGGCCCCGTAGTCGACCCCAACTTCCTCCACCGCCTCCACAACTCCCTTGCGAAATTTACATACATTTGACGGGTTTCCATTGGTATTTGCGTTAAGTATCCACTCCCCTTAATATCCTCATGTGGAAAAATACCCTGTACTGGCTAAATATATACTTGACAGGTTCACAGCGAAGTCAGATACAGAAGTTGTTTGCCGAGTCGTTCAGTCTATTCTCGGAAGCGCCAGTCTCGTATCGGGTGAACGTGGCTTTATGGTAGGCACACGACTCATCTTTCCACCCGGAGAAGGGTAATCCGAATGGTGCGCAGGGGGGGGGTACCCACAGCGAGCGGGGGCATAATACGAAATGGGGAGCCGGCGGGCTCGATACGCAGCCAGCCACGAGGACTAGTCCTAACCTCAAACCGTCCCGACTCCCATATCGATCACGCCCTCCCGCCTTGACCTCATATTTCCCAAATATGCAAAATTGCTTTCTCTCCGTCCTCTTCCAGAAACCTCAGGCCTCAAAACAAACGAAAAATGACAAATGGGAGAAAAAAAGAGGACGAAATTGATATTTCAGCGAAGAGCAAAAATGGATATCTTCCGCACGACACATAGGAATAAGTCCAAACATGTGAAATATTTCCATAATCAGGTGTACACACAATTGTGTTTTCAACGTATTTATTTTTCAACAGCATTGACTCTTAAGTTGTCACCAGGTACGTAACTACCTTATGCACCTAATGATGGCTCAGCAGCCAAAACCGGCCATCTTGTGAAAAATAAACAAGTTTGATACACATAGTAGCGCTCGTTTAAGTATTCCCAATTGGGTTATTGCTTAGGGTGAGTGAAATGGCTGGACGGCTTCCCAGTCCAATGGCTAAGGTTCGAGTTCCCGCGGAGGTAGAATTTTTATTCGGAATCCTGCTTGTTGATTGGGTGTTATGCGGAGAGTAGTTTACTACGTTTATCTGTTCACTGTAATTGACAGTTTACTGAGGACCCTTCAGCGCCTTTATACGATAAAAAGTACCAAAACAAAGTAACCAAGCAACAAAACTTAGACGTAGATGTTATGCCTATTCATGGATTAGGGCCTTAAGTTAGAAAATGCCAAATTGCTTCGCCAATTTAAAATTACAATGTACAACATTACTGCTGCAAATCAAATGCATGAATTACGCATTACTACATTCTTTACGTATACAAGCTTCATACTCTTCTTCACCTTCATCGTACCCCATTCCATTTCGACATTTCCAAAATATACCTCGGCAATTATCCTCAATATATTGTCCTCGATGATCTCGCACTCTGGCAGTCGGTCACCTCTGAGTAATAGTAATCAGGTGAAGCTTCTTTTCCTAATCACTCACCCCTCTTAGCACTACGCCATCTCTAACCCTTCTGCTCCCACCAGATAAACGACCTAGTTTCTAAATAATCAATCTAATTCACTGCTTCCATATACTTAACCCTTAAGCACCATTAAACTCCTCTCCTGCTTTCCAAACCAGAGCTCTTTTAAACCGTATGACTTTACCCACCAACACGGGAGAACCGGCCGGAGTGGCCGGACAGGCCTGGCCAATAACTCAAAGATCTCAGGCTCGAAACTTAGACGTTGATGTTATGCCCATTCTTGAATTAGGGGATTAAGATAGACAATACCATATTACCTCGCCAATTTAAAATCACAATGTACAAGATAATTGCTACGAATCAAATGCGTAAATTACGCATTACTACGTACCTGATGGCTCCGAATCATATCGTTCGGACGCGATGCATTTTGTTCACAATAAACGCTATGGAACCAGCACATGAAATAATTGGATGGAGAGAAAGTGGCCGGCGAATGTACGAATGGGTTTAAAAAATAGGTTGAAGAGGGTCATACACGACATAGCGTAGCGTAATCTATAGTGAGGGAAAAGAAAAGTAGGAAACTTGGACGGAAATAAATGCTGAAATAATTCCATCTTATGCAAAGATTTGAATTGACATAAAAAGTTGGAAAAGTTATATTATTGACATGAAAAGACTTGGGAAAACTTCCTCCGATGTGCCCTCCGATCATGTTAAGGGTGATGATAAACTCTGATTTTCACTTTAACTCGTTGCCTAATTACTAGAAGAGGCTAACGAAAAAGTGATTATAGCTGCCGCGAGACTGGAGACAAGACCGAGATTTGCATTTCGAGACGAGACTCGAGACGATACCGCAATTTAGCGAGACAAGACCATTTCCGTGAGGCTCTCAAAAGTCTCGTGAGAAAGTGGTGACGAATAAAAGTTCTCGGCAGTGGAAAGAATTCTCTTTGCGATGGAAAATGTTGGCCTTTAAGAAATACCTTCATTGGGACTTTATAGAATTAATAATTACTAAATGATAGAACTTTCAATGCATTCCTCTGCATACGAGCATTGAAATTCTTGCCCAAAATGATGCCAATACTGATGCTATGAGTGCGACTTTATAAGCAGCGTGAGCTATCAATCCCCCTGATTTGTACATGATAACACACTTCCACAAAGTTAAGCCGGAGACGATTATGTATTTTTCTTTGAAATGTTTATTGTTACATTGTTAGTTTTGGCGTCCGTAGATACTAATTTTGAAAGAATGACGGGATTTACAAGAGGACAATAAAAAGCAAGAATTGGGTAATTTCAAAATGGGGATGGAGGTGTTTATTTCACGGTGTTAGCTATGTTTTATAGAGAGAAGGAAGAGGAAGCAAAAAGCGGTAATAATCTCCATAAAATTCCATCTTGTTCTAAAAAAGTGATTCGTCACTAAATAGGAAACGAAATTAGCGTTAAGCTGAGGCTCAGTCATCGAGTCGCAGGAACTGATAGCATCTTAACGGAAATTAGAAATGAAGAGGACAGGCAGTCTTTAGCTGAGGATTTAGATGCGATTGATGATTGGTGTGATAGTTTTCAGCTAGAATTAAATTTGAAGAAATGCGCGATAATGAGCTTTGGAAAAAGAATGGCTTTCCCCGGAATAATTATTGCATCAAAGAAAATAAAATATCTAACGTAGAATCTATTAAATACTTAGGCGTCACTTTCACTGAAGACATGTCATGGGGGAAACACATCAGGGAAATAACTAGTGTAGCAAACCGTAGATTAGGATTCGTAATAAGGGTCTTAGGCAAATGCGATGAGAGAGTACGAGAAAGAAGCTATTTTACACTTGTCAGGCCTCATTTAGAATATGCCGCTAATATATGGGATCCGTACGAGGAAGGTATGATAAAAGAATTAGAGCGTGTGCAAAGGAGATCCGCTAGATTTGTTAAAGGCCGTTATGATAATTGTATAAGTGTTACGAATTTAATAGAAGAACTAGGATGGGAACTACTATCAGAACGCAGGTTAAAGTTTAGGTTAAACCTTTTAAGTAAATTCGAAACAGAGTTGTTCACAGATGACGTTAGATATATATTGAGAACCCCTGCGTATTATTCTAGGTTTGATAATATTAACAAGATTAGAGTGATAGATTGTCGTACCGATAGATTTAAAATGTCATTTTTCCCTCGTACTATAAGAGAGAGCAATAGGCAGCGTAGCAAAGGGATAGGTAGGTGAAATATAGTTAGAGTAGTCTGTAGCGCATGATGCATGTAATAACAACCAATGATCCCTTTCTTATTATGTAGATACTAACCATCTAGCTCCATGTGACCCTATTATCTAGCATATCTCCCTTTAATTTCCTACTTGCATGTCAATAGTGCATGTTTGGTGATCTTCACCCCCTGCCACACACCATCGTGGTGGTTCGTAGGGTATTACGTAGATGTAGATGTAAAGGCTGTTTCTCGAATTAAAATAGGAAGTGATATCGGAGAGTCTCTAAGTAAATGGAGGTGAGGTTTTCTTGGTTCACAATTCCCATTACGAGAATACAAAGCCACCTAGTCCCTTCTCTTCATATCTCTAAAGGCCGCTTTACATAGTACATTTTATTGTACAATGAAGGTGTCATAGAATGTACAAGAAACTGAATGGAAATAGAGTAGATTCAATTTCCCGTGAAGTCATTCAGACAATCATACAATTTGTCACTTTACATGGTGCAATTTTCCTCATGCAAGAGTTCATACATTCGTATGGACAATTAAATGCACCGTGTGAAGCGGCCTTCATAGTGGAAGTAGATTAATTCACGGGAAGTTTTTAGCATCCTCTTATACATACAGGTAGGAGAAAGTGGAAGAAAATTAGAACTTAAAGAGTCAAATGCGTACTAGAACCTCCCTGTGATTTTAATCAGAATCGGATCTGTAATTTTTGAGTCAAATATTACCAATCCTTATCGAGTAATCCTAATGCTTACCGCACCCTTGCTCGTGGATTACAAGAAGGTTGGATGGAGAAAATCTGAGGAATCAAGATGAAGCTGCGCGTTGGGAAGACGACCTTTCAACAGCGGCTCTCAGGAAAGAGATCCGTGGCATTACGCACAACTGGTCCCATCATCTCTTAATAGATGCTCATCCAGCACCTTAACATTGCACCTGCTTTGCATTCAACTCATACCCCACGCATAAGACAAACATTTTACAAAAATATCTGGAGTAGAGATGATGTGCGTTTGTCGGCCCCGGTGGCGACGGGGTAAAGTCCTCGCCTGCTAACCCGAGGGTCGCGGGTTCGAGTCCCACCTGGGTAGAATATTATCTGCCCAGGACATGGATGTGTGTGTCTCGTCCGTTGTTACTGTTGTTCACCCGACGTAAAATGGCCTAATGCGCTGTATTCGGGGTAGTGAAAATAAATAAATAAATAAATAAATAAACAATAAAAGAGCTCCGATAATCACATCCGCGATTGTCTTTCTTTTCGACTTTCAGGGAATGTGTCAAAAACGGATAATGTAGTCGTTATTTGCCCTTTGATAAAAAGCATTTCTATTGCTATAAACAAAGTTTAACGCGGCCACTATTGCGAATGTATACAGAATGACACCGGCAGATCACAGAACTTGCACCTGAGTACATCGTTTCATTAATCGTCGTTTGTGTGCGCTGCTGTGTGCTGAAGTGTTCTTAATAGAGTCAACTTCATAATGTTCTCCTATAATTACACCCAATGCTATCAGTTTCAGTACTATGTCTATCGGTTCAAAAAATGAAAGCGTTCTTACTTAGTTACTCAATAATATCGAGAGACTTGGCTGGACATGATACAGTGATGTATTACGGTTTTCATTTTTAGCGATTAAAGGTATTGGAGATTTTAACAGATATTAAGAACTATTTTAAGATTTGAAAATAAAGGCATAACACTTTCCCAGCACAGATGTTAGTTTCAGTAGAAAAACTAATGCAATTTATTCCAAAAAGCAAAAATGTTGCTTAAGTATTTCTTTGAAGCCTAAAAATATGTAATACACCACGTTAATTTTATTCTCAATCATGATTTTAAAATTGTATGGCTACTCATTACTTAAATGGTTGTTTGAATTGCTCCATTACTTTTGAAGGTTTCTTAGTGTTAACACAGCAAGTTCTTTAAATTTTCACTTTAATTGAATATTTATAGATATACATTTAAGTTATTTACCCTAGTATAACTTTTCATTCATTAATAAGCATTAGTTAAGTAGAGATTGCAAATTTCATTTATTCTTTAGTATTTCCTAATTATAGAACGGTAATTATTTGAAAATTTTAAACATGGCATGTGATATTTTTGAAGAAATCACCATGAGAAAAATTCGGCCGAAAAAAAAATTAGGAAGCCTGGATAGCGTAGTGGTCTGCGCATTGGTCCGTGGTTCGATTCCCGGTCCCGGCCAAATTTTTCTCGTGGCAATTTCTTCAAAAATAGTAATTATTGTATCAAAAAAGTTTTGTTTTCTTTTTTTTGCGAAAACAATACGAGATGAGACTACGGGACTCGAGACCGAAATGAGACAGGTTCACGAGACGATACCCGAGTTCGAGAAATAAGACTGAGACGAGACTTACCCAAGTCTCATCTCAAAAGTGATTACTAGGACTATTTATGAGAGTTAAGTGCTTGATAAGTAAAAGTATCATTTGGGGAATGGAGTAAGGGTGGAGAAAAACATATCTCTGGATGTATTAACTCACCAAGATACCTAGAAGGTAAAAGTTACCAAGCGGTCCAAATACTTAGCATTGCATTCTACGGACGGATTAATGGACGTCGTAGTGCGCCATTTTAGGATCCTATTGAAAAATTTCCATAACTACTGGGATTTGAACCCAATCCCTTAAGACGGGAGACCAGTACACACTGACCACATTCCCTTCAGGCACACTAACACGGTAGAGAAAATGTATGACTTCTGACGACGGTCCAGGGGGAGTGATAAAAAAGTCAAGCAGTGGTTGGAGCAGTCTCGTTGACCGCAGCGCTTCTCCGACTTTCCTGTGGTATCACACGAACCATTTGTAGGAACGCCCTGAGGGTACACCACCACCACCTTGTACCCTTTTCATATCCATTCGTTCGTGGAACGGGAGGGAGAGCCACTCCCAAACCGCATCATCGTGCTCCCCACGGCCCTCTCAGCAGAAATCGGTGCAGTGATCACGGCAGGCGGCACGACACGAGGTGCGTGCCAAGGAGTATCATGGCACGGACCTTCATCACGGTCAAAAGTTCGAACGAATATTTTGCTGACGAATTATCTCACTCAGTTTCAGTTTATAAATTACGAAATACATTTAATTAATTCCTGAAAAGGTGAGTGACGATTGTGCTTTACTACGATAGGTTTCACGGTAAGGGTCAGATTATATCGGGGATTGGGGAAGGGTGGATAGAAGCCCGGTGAAGGAGGTTGAAATGTACAGGTGAATGTGCTGCTGGTCTCATGCATGTAACGAAAGTGTGCCAGAAATAGGAGTCGTTGGAATAGGAAGACCATGCTCACTTCGACAAAAAACATTGAAATCTCAAAAGGATTAAAAGTAACTTGAAATACTCAAATCTTGGAGAATATTAGAAGAAACTCATAATGAAATTATAACGAAATGCAATTTGCAATCTTGTGCATCTGAGGTGATGTGGATCGAGGCTTCCATGCATAATCAAAAACTTGATGACGCCAAAGGCTTGTGAGCGAGCATACATTAACACTTAAGTAACACGTTTTCCTGAATATCCTATTGTAATTTTTTGCATGGTAGGAATAAAATGGGGCTGTGGATTCCCAGGTATAAATGATCAAACTCATGGCAATGTCTCAATGTCCGTTGGTACGAGCTGAACTAGTTTGGTACTGCCAAAACTTATGTAAACTAAGTGGACCAAAAAGTAAGTTGAAAAGTTTAACTCTTGGTAATAGGTTAGTAAAAAAACACTCGAATTATTAATATCTGTAATGACTCGTAAGACTTCTTTTCTTAAGACTCTTAATATTCCTTCTCTATGAGTCCCTTCTCCTCACTCACCGATGGCTCTCTCGATCTGATGCTTCTTCTCACGTTATTCTGTCATAAATCCAAATATGAAATAATTTATTCTATTTCTTCGAGGTAACTAGCAAAACTTGCTGTGTACTGTCCTGTTGTCAAAATATGAGGAAGTTAGGCGCCTGTGAAGGTTATTTAATAATGTTCCCAACGGAACAAAAGCAAATTTGGGAACGAAGAACGTATATTTTCTAGTACCTCACAAAATTGATAAAATGTTGATTATATACATCTACATACCACTCTGCGAGCCACCATGTGGGCTGTGGCAGGGGGTGTTAGGTCACCAGCCGTGTAAATATGTCATAGATAAGGTTTTGGGAGGAGAAATTGTGACGTGTTTTATGGGAGTGTATTTTGAGGAGCTTACTTTTTATTATGGTCGCTTATTATGCTCGGAAAGAAGGAGATTTGTAGCTATCTGTTCGGCAGAGTATCTTTCTTATTTTGTCGCATCTGCCAAACCTAAAAATGTAGTGAGGTGTCATGATAATATTCTCTGTGTCGCTCTGAAACCCACCAGTTCTGAATTTCTCAATCAGTCTTAGCCTAGCGTGCAGCCTCCGAGTCTCTAGGGGCTCCCATCTCAATCCCTCTAAAAGTTGTAAGACACTATACGTTTACTCGTAGTAGTTTTACACGAAGTGTGCAGCTTTTATTTGTTAGCAAAGCGCTCAAATCTTGGAGCGATATTCTCATAATATGCTTTTTCGTAAATATACTATATTAAAGAAATGAATGGCAACTTCGATTCGAGGGATCGGGTTTGTAATGTGGCCTTAGTACTGGCTTCCTCATTTCGAAAGCCCGGGTTTGAATCTCGGCAATCACGGAGTTTTTTCAGCAGAATCCCGATCTCTAGTTGAGTACGTACGGTAGAATAAATTATGAGCAGTACTTCGTTTATCGGTTGAGAAGAAGATCAGGAGTCCCCTCGGTGCCTTGCGTTAAGAGCCCGACGCCGGGTTTTACTCAATCCTTGAGCCGATCTCTGCATAATCCAACCATTGCCAACCGACTTACCTATTCTCAACATGCAATGGCCATGGTTGAAATTGGCTTCCCGAAATAACCAACCGACACATTTCCATAATACTGAAGTTGACAAGCCACGTTGAATTTGAACCGTGCAAAAAACTCCTAGATGGCGCCTCCTGTGTATTTTAACCTTCATAGGTTCGGCGAAGAATTGGCATTTCATTTCAGTTTTCAAAAATAAAAGGGGTCCATTCTCATGTATGGAAACCAAGACTAAAATCCTCTTTTTAAGATGAAGTTTTAATTGAGATGCATAATGTTGTCTTAATTTTATATTTATGGCAGGGGATAATTTTTCCAAACATTTGCGAAACATCAGTGGCGTCGAAAAAATTTATCAAGCAAAAAGTATGATTGTCCCTAAACTTGAAATGAAAAAAATATGCTATACAAAAACATACATCCACTTTGGGCTCATACAGATTACACCGGTTGTTTAGAGCGCGGTTCAGAAAGATTAAATGCCTGAACATAGCAAAATAGAGCTGAGAACCGAGCGCTTGGCTAAAAACTACAGGTGAAGAGAAAGAGTGGTATAGTTTGGGTGGGACTGGAGCCACTAAAGACTCGTAGGTCTAATGCTGGTTTCACTCGCATAACACCCATATATATCTCGAATATTTTAATGACACGAATAATGTAATAATACCTCGATGCTATAACAGAGGAAAATGCAAAAGCGAATGAGATTTCGTTTGAATGGATAAGAATAAGAGTTTCTTCTTCCAACACACCATTACAATTACAGCCAAAACAGATGTATGTATATCCTAAGTCAGTACACCTGTATTTCCACTGTTCCCATTCCAACATTCCTTTTTTGAATTTAAAATCTTCCATGGCTGCTGCCCTGACATGCTCTTATGCCTGCATACAGGACCTTGAATACGCTACGGTCCTCGGTGAAGGTAGACAACGATTTCGCCTATCGATCTGCGAGTTGCGGGCTGAAGACTCGTCTGAATATGAATTTTGCCTCTCAGACCGTTGGTGTTCTTGTATCGTAAAATCAATAAAATATAAGGAATGCTTGGGTAGACCTAACTCAGCTCAATAGAGAGGCCATGCCTTCTTCTTTAGATGAAGTTGGAGAAATATAACCCATACAAATATCCTCAGGCCTAACTTTGTAGGAGTATTTATTCGGAAACCAAAAAGCTAATTTGATCTCCGATGTTGCGGTATTCATCCATATTAAAATTTGATATAACCAACCATGATATCAACGGATAACTTTCATTAACAATCGCATTGTAGTTACAACATACCCCCGACTTTGACCCTGGCGATTCCAGATCAATCATTTTCTCTTACAAAGCGTCGGCCGATATTTTGAACTCTAATTGAACTAGCATCTTAAGGGATGAGTCGCACGATGCATTCCACCGTACAGGTACGTCAGCGTGTTTCTAGGAAGAAAGTATTGTGATTTTCTGCCCGTATAGGCTGCAATGTAATGGGCACCAAGTTCAGACAGTGTACATGAGCGCCGACGCTGTAGTATGATCCAGTCTATACAAGTTTTCGAGCACTGAAAGCCATTGACATTGAATACAGGTTTGTTGATAGGTTTTCAAAATCACACAACGACCTCTAGTTCTCTTATCTTCCATAGTGAATTTAAACTTCTATGGTGAATCTCCGATCCAAGAAAAAAATAGATATTAAATCTTTTACGAAAGTTTGATATAGGCTTTATTTTTTCGAACGTTCAATACATTTAACTAGAGCCAAACTATTATGGTAGAAACAATCACAGACATAAGATTAATAAAATAGACTGCCGAGCCGATAGGTTTGAAAATGTAATTTTTCCACGTACAATAAGGAACCATAATATTTGCGATAGATTACTTCTAGGATACTGACTAGGTTAAAAAGGTTTTTTTCGGTAGTGCTAAATATCTTAACATTAATATTAGCCACTAAACTCGCATGTAATCTCCGGAATGATATACTATTGTATGATTTAGTACCTTGTAGCGCTATTTATCTGTCGGATTAATGGTACTAACCAGTAGTCGTTTCTTAAATAGTGTTCTGCATGGTAGCATATTCTTCTACGTATCACTCTCCATGTTTCTGGTCTGACTGCGCACTGTTGTCCTGACAACTTTTGGCCTGCGCCTGGCATCCGTGGGAACGTGCACGGTTCAGATTTAAACTGGGATGAGTGCTGCATGCCTGGTGTAGAAGGTATATGCCGTGCCACACAGCCTAATGGTGGCTTACACGGTATTTTGTAGGGGTAGATGTCTGTAGGCTTAAATACAGATTTGCCCTTTTCTTGCAATGCAATAGTTGATTTTATGCTTTCGTCCAAGGAATGAAAACAACTGTCCACAGAATAAAAAAGGCTTAAATTGTTAATAATTGATGTTTAATTTAAAAATATGGATTAAGGAAACAAACCAGAATTGATGAAACTGAATGAAATCGATGGACACTAATTACTGCGAGGATTTAATTTATTGATGTACAAGTAAGTTCGGAGTTGTAAATAGTTAACACTGCGTCACAATGAACTCCAAGTACGAATCCTTCAACTAAAGGGAAGAAGCATATCTGAGCAAAAAATGTCCCTATTTTTTGTTCAATCATCTCATGCTACATGCCTTTCTCCTTACAAGTGAAGCCTTTGAGCACAAGTGCTAGGCTGCGATGAGCGAAGAAGAGGAATAAGTCCACTGACACTATTTTATCCTATATGAATTGACGATAAAATTGATAAACCAAAATTTAATTTTCATAACTACTCCTTCATGATACCTACACTACCGCAGTGATAGCAAGAGAACTGAAAAAGCACAGCGTTCTCTTGGACTTATGAAGATGTGATTTTTATTGAGTACTCCAATTAGGACAAAACTATGAAGAGAATTTAAAAAAAATCGTTACGTATACTTTTACCTGACGTTATAATGAATTCGTCGAAGCCCATTTCCTTATTTTAGCTTCCTATATCCCAACATAAAGTTATAAGTGCCATATAATTCCTGCAGGGAGCATGTGCCAATTAATTGCCGGAGAAGATTGCCGGACATTCTCAGTGAGGCGAGATGGTAATTGTTCCAATAAATTGGAAAGAAAAAGCCTTAGATCAATGAAATCAATGTTGGTCGATGATTTTGTATTTGCATCCATTCCCCAGGTCATTCCAAAAGACGAAAAAATTGATACTTTTAGATTGTGGACTTTTGCTCATTCCTTTATCCACCCAACGCAACTTTTTTCTCGATTCTTATATTATCACTCGTTTCTCTCAAAGGAAAATTCAGCGGGAAATTATCATTTGCATAATCTTGAGCATGATCGAGATAATATACATTGCATACATACTTACATCTACATATGCATTCTACCCTGCGAGCTACCACTTGGGTGTGTGGCAGGGGGTGTTATGACACCAGTGGTGTAAGGGGTAAGGCTTTGGGAGGTGAAATGGGGACATGTATCATGTGAGTGTATTGAGTGGAGCTCAGTTTTTATTATGGCCCCATATAGTGCGTGGAAAGCACAAATTTTGGTACCTATCTATTCAGTGTATTTTTACTATCACATGCCCTGATTAGTTTTAATATAATCAGGAATATGAGTACGAACAAGTGTATTATATTTGGCCTGAATACAACGTTAGTAAATGAGAAGCATGAAAACCGACTTCAGGGAATGTTAACGTCTAAAAAAGATAAAAATTACCCCTGTTAATTCGATTCTTTCATTATTATTTTGTTTCTATTCTAAGAGATGGTTAAGAATAACTGGAGTTATGCAAAGTCTTTGCTGTAGAATTGTTGATCATGAGCTTAGACCAAAAAGAGCATTCCATGATCATAACATTTGGTCCACCACAAGGCACCTCCTTCCCGCCTCCCCTTCTAATTGGCACCTTACATGAGAAACTCGTCAAAGTCGCTTGTATCCCTGAATCTCATTTTATCTGCCCAATTTGAGGAAGGACATTTTTCAAATTTTGATGAGATATGCATCCACTACTCACCAACGTTTTTTATGATATATTATCTTAATCTGACAAGACTTTTACCAAAAGTACGATAAAACTCTTAAGCGGCTCACCTCGCGAAATTTAATACTCGGGTTGTCAATTTGAGTTAACGACGCTGAAATCATTTCAATGATAAATAATTTGTAAAAGGAACATCAGGAATGGAAAACTAAGAAATTGCTAAGTCATCAATGCATTTCTAGCAAAATGTATGCAAATTGTTAAAATTTAGCATCATGACATGCTGATTTTTAATTGATTACAGGATGACGTATTTTGTTAAATCCTGAAATGTACAACCAAAATGAATGTCTTAATATTGTATAAAATTTCTCACCAGAAAGTATGTTTAGATGATTTATGCAATATTCAATTATTACCTTCGACAATCTCATTATATACATACTTTCTCAAACCAAGGGATAAGGAATATACTCAAAACTTATAAGTTAGCTTTCGCTTTACGCATGCTCTGCATTTATAAGATAAATCTTTCTTGGTAAAGAATAATGCTTTTGTACGTACACGAAACGATATTTCAGCTAAATAATACCGACACGAACAGCAAATGAAACAAAATTAGAATAAATTGAGACTTTAGCCAATGAATGATGATCATCGACCATTATCGACCATCGACCATAAATTACCGATCATCATCGACGAATCGGTGATCATCGGTAATTTATGCAAATAAATATGATGATAATACATAGTGCTAGAATGTGTAGCATATCGATATGATTAGATAAATCATGAAAATTCAAGGTTAGTTTTCATTAGAAGTTTTGGAAATGGAGCAATAGTTTTACGCCAAAATTGTATACGATCTAATGCAGCAATCTAATTAACAGTACCAACGCTGAAGTGAGAAGGTTGGCACCCACGTCATAAGCCACCTCGCAAACTTCCCTTCCCTGAAAAACTTGAGGGTTTTAAAGTTCAAGTGTAAAAATGAAAAGCTCTCTCACCGCTAGAGATGCTTGTGCAGAAAGTTGACCTTATATTGATTTGACACTCAAGTTATTGTAGATGGACATTTAAGTGTGTATAAAACTGAAATTATACTATACGAGAGCCGCTGTTTTTCACTATTTATTGTTATTATTATTATACGAGAGCCGCTGTGCACGCCTTATAGTTTAAAAATGTTAGAGCGCAAATATATTTGACAAAGTACTGGGTGTTTTCATTTCAAAATGTGCGTCTAGCGCGAGAGAAAAACAACTGAAAGGAGAAAACTAACGCAACTAGTGTGTGTGTGATACAATAGTGTGTGTACACCTAATACGACTTCTACCCTAACGTTTATCGAAGTTCGATATCTTTTGTGATATGACAGTTAACTAAAATCTATAGAAGTTTTTTTCTTGCGCATAATCACAAATTTGGTCCTAAAATTGTCGATCATGGATTAAAATGAGGGCAAAGAGCACTGTAAGCACTCTATCAAAGTTTACTTTAGCTATACGTTGCAGAACTTTTTGCGGTCACCCTCCCACATTAGGCACATGTCTCAAGTGTTACAATATCTAAAGGATGTCAATACTCACAGCAAATGAAAGCTGCAATACTGTGAGATGACCTAATCGGTGGCTGTTATGCAGTTGAAGACAAGTGATACTCTTTGTCCATTCAGGCCGCATGGAAGACATTTGACGCTGGTCCACAAGCGATAAAAGCTACAGACTTATCCCCCAGGTAATTGCTTCCTCTTTCAATGTATTAAAGGCTGACTTCGCCATCAATTTTAGGAGAGATGGAGAGCAAAACGTTCCAAACGAAAGCACTCACCTGAAGGGAAAACCGTGAGGGCTCCATGCGGTTAATCCGTCGGGAGAACTTCTAATTAGTTTTCAATACTTGATAAGAGCCAAGTGGTCACATTGGTAAGACATACCACAGGGATGTGAGATTAAAATGACTGTGATTGATTGTCTCTATTGATTGAGATATCTAAAAAGATACCTTATAATTTGAAGAAAGCTCAAATGAATCAGGGAAGATTAAAGTTCGGTTGAAAATTCCTACCTTCTTGATGCGATGTAAAGTTGTAGAGAAAGCTGTGAGGTTTGCAGTGATCGCAAGTAGAAAAAGTAAAGTCATGATTAATAGAATGACCACTTTCATTAATACCCCGTTTTATTCGCAATTGAAGCCAAATAAGGTATGGTCTAACCAAAAATGGTTTTCTAAACAAGTGCCAAGAATTTTTAACCAAGCTCTACCCTTTTTCCTAAATCAGCAAAATTAGACTGCACAACAGTATAAATTGTAAGCAATAACACATTAAGCTTATGATACTTATATACTTTTGTGAAGCATATCGTTTAAAATCCATGTTTTTCGGACGAATTGACTAATCACTATCATCGCATTTGCCAAAAATTATCATGAAATGATTTAATGCAGAATTCCGATGGAATTCACCTGGTATCGATGGTAGAGAAATGCTAACTGTATAAAATTTGTGTGTAAATTCCATTTTCTCAGGCGAGATGTTGTTGACCAGCACTTTTAAATGATACGCAAAGGGTATCGTACTGTCTACTTTATTTTTTAATTCGTACTACTCGTGTTTCGACTGAATATCAGTCATCATCAGGTACAACAGAAGGTTGTACCTGATGATGACTGATAGTCAGTCAAAGCACATGTAGTGCGAGTTGAAAAATAAAGAAGACAGCACGATATCCATTGTTTTTCATTAAAAATTTGTGTAATTTACCAAAGAGAGGCATATATTTAACTTTGAGAAAAAATCTGTAGCATTAAACAGATGTAATATGGCCTTACCAGCTCCTTTCTCCAAAATAACCACGATTCAAAAGGAACTCCATTCATGATTTCATCTTAAAAAAATTGCAAAATGCCTTTTAAATCCTCTGGAAATTTTGTCTTGGCATTTAATGCATACAATGAAAATGTTACTCTATGAAGATTATTTTTAAACTCCCCAGGGAATGAGAAACGGGTCATTTGTGGCGACGTCTTTGCATCTCTCCGGGGAGATATTTCCAGCTTCCTTACTCTCTTTCAGCATTCCCTTTGAATGATGGGATGCTTTGTAGATTCTGCCTTTCATACATAGTCAACAAAAGTAAATAAAAATTATCCACCCGTTATCTCTGCCGTTCTCGTCAAATAAAATTATTTCGCTGAATTGACACAAAATTTTGTATTTTCGCGCACTCGAAAAATCTGCTCATCTATGTTTCTTTTGAGAATTGATTCTGTATTCCTGTATTATGTAGCATTCCCCCTCGTAAAATGTTCTGAGTCCAAACTGAAGCTATTTATGTATAAATTAAGAAAATATACAATCCACAAGAAATTGATAAGTTAAGACAAGGAAATTCAATCAATCGTTGTTATTTATCTGGAGCGATGAAATATCTTGTCAAGCACATCATATACATCCTGGAATACATATGGTTATTTTTAATAACTAACCCATGAAATCAAGTTCATTTTATTGTTAAATGACAAATAATTTTACCGTATTCTAGCAGATCAAAAACGTTCAGTAAAACTAAACGGTATGTTAATACAGTAAATTAAAATAATCTCCACTATTGATTCGTTTTCAAAAGGTCTTGAGTTTCAGAACATCAACATTTTTGGTAAACTACCCCTGAATTTGAAATGCGTACTTGATTCCTGAGAACCGAAGTATATCAATCACTGATCAACCAATATAAATCATATAATGACGCTTGTTTTTAAAGTAGAACGCATAAATTGCAAAGATACTGCCACTGAAATACTTTCAGTGGCAGTATAACTCATAAAACGTACTGAATTAAATTGAAGTTAATAATGTAGAAATCCCCGATCCAAAATGAAAAGAAAACTCCGATCTACAAGAAACTCATAAGTTAAAACGGGAAAAATCAATTGTGCTATATAGCGGAACTAATGGCCATTTATCTGTGGTGAGGTAATATACACCGTTTTTGAACGTAGAATCGGGCAATCTTCCGAGGCCTGCCCTTCTCCCGAGTTCACGAAAACAATCTTACTTTAAGACTTCCAAACTCTGTTAGAGCCAATGGATAGTTGGCAGAATAAATAATAAAACTACAACTAACTATGCACTGTAACTTTTTTTTACCTCTTGAACTGTTGCATGCTAAAGCCATTTACCTGTAACAACTGTAGATTTGAGATGACATCAGTTTCGTCACGGTTATGACTTGTAAGGCCGAGTTTCATTTTTAACTAACTCTTGTCTGCTAATAAATGACCAAATTCCAGCGTAACTTATTCGATTTCAATAGTTACATACAAATACGAGTAATACATTGAGAGCGGCATCAATTTGTCTTCATGCTTCGAAACGCTTTCCTCAAGACACCGAGATCAATCGATACTTGGCAAGGCACGTCGGCCTCAGTGCACTGTGGGGCACTTGCCAGGGTAACCTTATAGGCGGGTGGAGAAACATTCGAGAGGTTACATATTGGCCGCTAGTCATT
Source organism: Ceriagrion tenellum (assembly GCA_963169105.1). NCBI lineage: Eukaryota > Metazoa > Arthropoda > Insecta > Odonata > Coenagrionidae > Ceriagrion > Ceriagrion tenellum. The sequence continues at coordinate 142,388,881 of OY720638.1, forward strand.
TGTCGGAGAGGAGAATACGATAGGAAGGCGGTGCGTTTGGTAAGATCTAAAAAACACACATTATACCCAAGAAATTTTAAACATGACACCATGAAAAATGATTATCTCGCCAAGTGTAAAACAATCCTGAAAGACAGCTTGAACGAATAGAAAATGGCTAAGGATGGCGGCCGAACTGATGAAAAGAAGCTCGAGTCATAAAACATTCAAATTTGAGCACTTGGATGCACCTTAAAACCTGTTTCTGGCCGAGTGTAGGAAAAATTATACATTTTGAATACAAATATTCTGTATTGTTCCGCATTTATCCTTAATGTAGTAAAGTATTTAAATTTCAATGCATTATTCTATAACTTTGTAGAAGTAATTGACCCTAATTCATGGATAAATTTTATTATAATGTCCAGAGAATCAACCCTTCCTCTTTTTCCCTCGCAAAAATTCACATGGCACAAACAGTGAATTATTTGCGTAGGGTCCAAGGAATTTTATTCATTACCGCCAACCACAGAAAGTATCGAGAAAACCAAACCGTTTGATAGCATGTAATACTGAGGCTATTTACCTAGGGCAATTTTAATAATCTTTCCCTGTAGGTAAATTATAAATTTTGTGTTCACTGTAACAGAATATTTTTAAAAAAATTTAACGAGGAATACTCTTAGTTATAAAATTACTCAATAAAGCCTATATCATTATTTCTTCTAAAGGTTACCTAATCTTCTGGTAAATGCCATTGGGGCTACCAAAACCTCTATTTTTATATCTATTCCATTTATTGGATTCGTAAGTATTAGAGGAAAATGATTTTTTTCTTAATTAAAATTAATTAACGCTGATTCCGTTTTGCTCACTTCCAATGGCGACTTTACAAGAAAAAACCATAAATATAAAGTAAATATACCGGTTCAAGTAAGATTTAACCGAAGCGACTCCAATTCTTCTTGATTTTTACATGCTGAGAACTCCAAATACCCACGTATTTTCATTATTCATCTCAGTTATCATCCTCCCCAGCTTCATCCCGTACATTAATCTTATTATCAATCTTACTATTCCCCGCCGACTGAATATTCTCCTTTCTATCCCTGGGTATTAAGCTCAACTAATATGTGACCCACGAGAATCAATTTCACAACATAGCGAACATAAGTGTCATAGCGCGTCGGCTGGACTGCAATAAGTGATTTTCCTGAGTAGCCTTCCGCCTCTAATGGAATTCCTGGGGTCAACCCTAATCAAGCCGCCTCGTCCTGCTAAACACGCTTTCTAGCGAGTACTACCATAGAGTAGACCTACCATAGCATATACTCTGTGGTACTACCTAACGGCGTCTTGCTTAATAACGTGCACACTTTCGCAGTCCTTTTAATCCTGATATAATTACTCTAGCGGCGATGGTTAAGGAATCATACGGTCAGTAAATCCTAAAGGAAATGTCCTAAAACTCAAGATTTTCAGCAAGACAATTAACAGCATAAATTAAGCACCGTCTTAAATTTTACCTGCTTTGGAAAATCACCCGAGGCCTGAATAAACATTTGAAAATGCTTGATGGGCAGGTTGAGTCGAAGAATCATGAAACCACACGAAAAATTAAAAAGCATGAAATTATCAGTAAACTAATCAAACTTTACCTGGACAGCCTTAGGGCTCATAAGTTTTATAATGTCAAGGGATAACAAAATTCTGCAATTTGTTCGAGGAGAATAGCATATGGGAACCATGAGTGAAACGTGAATGTATTACAAGAAAACAATATTTATGAACGCAGGAAAAAAAATGCTGAATTATTTTTCGGACCAAGCAACGTTTTGTCCAGAAAATGAGACCATGATGGTCGGGTATACGTGGAAACTGACTGTGGGAGAAAATGTAAATCGAATATTTACGGTGATGTGAAAATAAAACGGTGAAAAAATTTTATCAAATGTCTTCATCCTCATCAAAGCTTCATCAAATGTCTAGAGAAGAGCTGGCTGACACATTTGCTCGCCGCCTGATGCAAAATTGATGGAAGTGATTGCCACAATTTTCCCCGAGCAAACACGCAGGCATCCAATTGGTTTGTTAATCTCTATATCGTTTCCCCTTACTAAAATATTCATTCCAAGAAAAACGGTTCCCATCATTCCGCTATTTTTGATAAGGATTCTCAGTCGGTCGAAGGAGTAAAAAAAAAGGGAAATTGAAAATTTAACCGACCCTCTGATGGAAATGTGAGAGGAAAAAGAAAGGGGGACGATGATATCGAAGACTTTTCGGGTTCTCTTCCGCGTGCTTCCACTGTCGAAGACGAAAGTTTCGACAGCGTTGCAGCTGTCTTCTTCAGATCAGAAGTGACGATGAGTGTGAATGTGACCGTCATTTTTTTTAGGAAAGGGGAAATTTTTTAATTTTTAAGAAAGGGGAACGTTGTTGTTATATCCTTTAAAAGAAATGAGGGGATAGGAAATAAGGGCGAAATCCCACCAAAAACCGGAGCCAATAGCGCGATGTCACATAGAGACCCCCTCCTCCCGTGCCACTAAAGTTCATCTCGCCTCGTATTTTGCTCGCCGTCTTCGAGCAGCGGGGAAGATGAACACAGAAAGAAACTGATTGTCCCCAGCAATTGCAACGAAAAGGCGAATAATGGGGAGAGTGGACTGGAGTGAGTGGGAAGTGGGGGGGGGGGATGATGTTGGAGTGAGGTGGAGGAAGATGGGAAAACCTCTAGGAGAGGCGACACTTCATAATAGTTCTATAGCATTTGCCACACGGCAGTGACAAAGTCTTTGCCATTCGCCCCCTGCCACCCTCCTCCGCTACACCCACACGCACGTATACCGTCTTTGATCTTCGTCCTCCGTTTCTCCCTCCTTCCCTTCCGTCCCTCCCTCCCACTACCGCGCCCTCCCACCCCCTCCCCCTCCTGCCCCCCCTATTTTCGCTCTCCTGCGCTTGACACGACGACGGCTTCGAGGTCGTCCCTTTCGCCGCGGGAAAAGTCAACCGATTTTTTGATGCCCACGCACGGGGAGCTGACTCGATGGATTCGAGGGGAAAGAGGGAATGAGACGAAGAATATAAAAGGGCTCTTTCTCTGTGATTCACCGTTCAATTTTCTGAAAATTCACGCACGGCCTTGATAAACGTCCGCAGAAATGATTGGCCAAATTTTCTGATGCTATGCGTATCTATTATGCTCCAACGGGGCAACGTGTTGTACATGAACTCTCTCGAGTCTCTCTTCTCATCAATTTTACAAACTTGAAGACGATGGAATGTCAAAGTGCATCGGGAACTTGATATCGCGTACGAGCAGACCATCGATCAGTCTTGGATTCCGGGTAATATGCTCGAGAGTTTGGAATTTTCTTCCAAAAACGTCCTGTATTTCAGCAACACGCTAAAGGACAAAGGGGTAAGCCTGCTATTTGGGTTCACCGTTATCATTTGATATGAGAGAGAATAATTGATTGATAACTATTAACCTTTTTCATTCAAAAAGTCTAATTCACGGAAATTGGCGCCAGATGGCCATCATTTTGTCCCAAAATGAACGCATTTTACTCGCACATTCCACGCTTTGAACATAAATTATTTTCCAAAACCTCTTACATCACCCTTGCCTCTCTCTCTTTCTCTCCTACCTCTATCCTCTTACCAATAAGATACATAGTTTGGTATGGCTAAGGTTATCTTTCTGGATATTGCAGGGTGAAATAATAAGCTTTGTTACAAATCAGCCAATATTTCAATGTAAAACTTAATGATGCTCTACAACACTGGAAATGTAAGCCATGTCGTTACTCTTTACTTTAAGACAGCAAAGACCAATCGTCAGAGCTAATCCTTACAATTTCGTTCCCTTCATCAAATTATGACATCTCTCCAGCACCGTGTGTTCTCCAAAAGTCACCACACTTCATGCTTAGTTTCATTGTTTCATATTTTCCAAGGCAGGTCAAATTTCAAATTAGAGTCAATGGATCTTTCGTCATCCAGATCACGTGGTTAAATTTTCACTTTACTTGTCAACATGTAAAATAGTAGATTTTCCGGATGAATATGCCTAGTGCAAAAGTTATAGAAATATGACTCTTATCATGGATACGTTTGTGTGGCATAATTTCTAAGGATGAAATCCTGAGGGCCGATTTTGAGAAAGAAATCAATTCAGTGTGTGCCTAAGCTACCACATACTTATACATTACCTTTAGTAATATTGGAACACGATCAATTACGGAAAACAAATGTCACTAAGAGTAATATGGATCTTGCCTGAGATTTGCAGGGCTGTTCGAGTAACCCGATACTCACGGTATTCACTTGTGATGCATCATTCGCACGTAGAACGTAGAGGCGCGCTGGGGGATTAACATTAAGGAGGACCATCCCTCCGTCGTAGTGGCAGGAAATCAATGAACTTGGGAGCTGACTTATAAATATTCGGTCCAACGACTGTTGAATGACCGATTAAGACTTCTACCCTATCGCATCACTCGCGGATGTTCGCCGACTACGGCGATGGAACGAGAAGAAAACGTTTTCAAAATCATCTTTAGGAGGAAATATTCTGAATAAATGTTAGAAAATCTGTCTAGTAGACTAATTTAATAAATACTAACTTGTATTGTAATGAATTGTAATGAAGGAGGAAATGGCTACACGGGTATCTATATACCAGCGCCAATAATATACATAGTTTGCTAAGACAAAGGTTCAATTTCTGGGTATTGCAGGGTGAAAGGATAAGCTTTTTACAATATCAGCCCATATTTCAATATAAAACTTAATGACGTTATTTCACCCTCGAAATTTAAACCATGTCGTCACTCTTAATAAGTAAATTTGTCTACAACTACGCAGCTTTTGATTCCGAATATATTCTCCCTCCACTACGTACTACGACACCAGAGGCGTTGTTCCACTTCAAAAACCTTCGAATATGGAGCTAATTTCAGGTATTTTATTTAAAAAAGGACAAAAACATTCGATGATCGATCTAATTTTCTAGATTCTATAGTTTTCAAAGCGGCCCAACTCATAGTAATAGAGTTAGGTCTGCGTGAAAGCAAGAAATATTCATGAAATACTAAACAAAATTTAGCAAAAGGTATTCCTCAAGATTTACGCAGAAATTATATTGATATCAGAAAAAGATAAAAAGATAGCTGACCCGTAGACGATGGGAAACAATGTGTTTTGCTCGGATTAGATGAGGCAAGGGAGATACTGATGATTCAGTGGCCATCGTGGGGCCAGCATTGATCGTAACTACCTTCAAAATAGTCCATCTTGAAATAATTTTATTTTTGCTTCCGAGGGCAAATACCCCGAGGGTAGGCTACCATTGATCCCCGCACAAGGAGGGAGAAATATTTTGGTTTCCCTTCTCCTCTTTGATTTCTCGTGTCTCGATGTTCATCCCAAATTCTCTCTTCCTCTCAGTGCCACGTCCAAACCCACATGACTGGTAGTCGCTCTCGAGCCGACCCTCACTTATGCATGCTCAGCTTCATTATCCTACATTTTATTTTTTAAATATTTGTATTCTTCCAATTCCCCAAATAACGCAACGTGTTCCCATTTGATTGGTTCCATTACAATTCATTCCAATTTGTTTGTTTGCATTCCTCTTTGTGTAAACGAATGAATATGCAAATAGAAGAAATTTACATGATATAATACTAGCGCGTTCGATGACGGAGAATTATGAATTGGGACATGAAAAGTTCGATTGGGAGGTAGGGATGAGTGAAAAAGAGGTGGCAACGGCGGTGAGAATACTAAAACTTTAAACTGCCGCAGACGTAGTCTGATATGTAAAGCAAATGCATGGGAAAATAAAGCGCATTAAGATTTAGAGAAGTCTGCTCCGAGACTGGGTATACAGTATAGAGCAGGGGAAGGTTTCGAGTGACTTCGTAGTGAATAAGCAGTTATTAAATATTTTAAAGGCTATGCATGATAACAGATAGGTGTGTTTGATAGTGAATGGGGGCTTAAGTGCCTGGTTTGATAGAATGCAGAGCTTAAGATAAGGATGCGCATTGACTTTGTGGCTTCTACATGTTTTATGGATAAATATGTGAGAGATACTATTATAATGCTGAAGTAATGGTAGGTGATGTAAATGAACGAGTTCCACAATATTTAAATAATGCTGTGAAGCTGTCAGGAAGAACTAGAGGATTCCAAAGGCTCATGAAGGGTTCTGTTAAGGAACAGAGGAAATTTTAAGAGTGAAGGCATCAAAGACCGACAAGTAGAGTGGTTCTTGAAATGTAGAATGGAATGTATACTGTTATGGTGAGGAATGGTTAATCAAGTGAAGGATTTTTTGGGCCTTGGACAAATATTAGTGAACTATGTGAATCTAAATGAAGAGATAAAATGCTTTAGAATGCTGGAAAGAAAGTCATAGATTATATCAAGCAGTGAATGCTTGCCTGAGAAATAAAAAATTGTTTCATAAAATATATGTTCCTTCCAACTTTAACAACTGATAGCAAGACTTGGGTATGCAGGGATGAGCATTAGAGTAGGCCTAATGCGGGGTATTTGAGAAATATTGGCGGTAAATGTAGAAAAGGAAGGGTTGAAAATCGTGGGTGATGAAAGAATGTGGAGCGGACGCTCCAGAGATGGACACGTATAAAAGGAGCGTGATTCATAGGTTTGGCCACGTTGAGTGAATGAAATTCAAATAACAAAAAGCAAGTTTATGATATAGGAACCGAGGAGAAGGGCAGACCGAGAAAGTGAGTGTCTTGAAAGACAGCGTTAAGAGAAGGAATGCGAATACAAGAGACTGTTGAAGCAGAGTCGGATTTATCGGCTTCGCATTGGCAATTAAAGTTTTGGACTTCGCCTCTCAAATCGGACGCGGAATAATGGGTTCATTTATTCGTTCAGAAAAGAATCATTAGTCGAGATAAAATTAAAACTATAAAGCCACCAAGCTTGGCAGCTGGTGAATACAGAATACAAAAAAGAAGCTTCTCATTACTTTATTCTCAAATATTCGGTCGGACAATGCGAGTGCTCTTCTCGAGAGAGTAGACCACGACTCGACAACTGTCATCTCCCAAACGGAAGGACAGCATTGAATGGGGAAATTAATTCTTACGAGTGCTCTTTTTTGTGTTCTGCGTTCACCAGCAGCCACGCTAGGGGGCTTTATAGCTTTTATTTCCGCTCATAAAAATACGCTCAGATGTGCGTACGAAACTAAACAGCCATGTGATCAATTCCATCTTCAAGCGCTCAATAAGACCACAAGCACCAGAAACGTTCTCAGGATTGAAACTTTTTCTTTGTCTTAGGTTTTTACTCTCACCATTTAAGTGAATTTATATGTGTGAATATATGTACTTAAAACAATCCCCCCCCTAATCCTCCCTACTACGACAATATTCTGTTACGCCCCGCAGCTCGTGGATTCCCGAGTCCCCCCCCTCCCAACGACTCCCAACGACTCCCACCGCCACAATCTCATCCACTGGATTCATCCCCGCCCACCCCCTCCCCCCCAACAGCCGCTCCTCCTTCCGAGCCGCCCTCTCCGCTACACAGTCATTGACCTGCCCGCCGTCCCCACACCCAACCTTCCTCCTCCAACATGCGACCACGCCCCCCCACCCCACCCCTCCATCCATCCCGATCCAGTCTTGGTGGATGAGGGCTTGGGGGTGTGGAGAAAGGGGAGAGATGGGGAGCACCATTTCGTCCTTATCAGCGGGGATGGGCCGTGGTTTGACATCCCCCCGTCGACTCCTCTCTCTGGATCACGAAAATAAAACAAATGCGATTGGCTAGGCCATCGCCGGTTAAGGAGTTTCCAAAGCGACCGTGTTGGTCAAAAATAACAATAAATCCCAACCATAACAATAACACATTTCATGTTAACATAACGGTTGCTGAAATGAAAACATCAAAGGGTCAAGTCGAGTCCTAGATTCGTAACAACGTATGTAAATATAATTTGACGAAATTTCGAATATCGCGCCGGACAATCCAGTCATAATACGCTTTACTTATGGCAAAAAATACAAAATATGATCCTTGTGTCGTTTCCATTACTACAGGTACTATGAATTTCACCGCATAAACACATATCATCATTATTAGTCGTTCAATCCTAAGATATGCTGATTGAAGCCCTACATTCTTCCCTATCTAATGCAAGGCCCTTTACTTTCTTGTTACTTTTCCTATGCACTTTCCTCTTTCTATGGTCCATGAACTCATTCCTGGGTTTTCCTCTGGAGACTTTTCCCTCTATTTTGCCTTCATTTACGTTCCTCACAAGCCCACTGTGCCTCAGAGTGTATCCAGTCAATCTGGTTCTTCCTTTCTACATGGTATTCCATAATGGCCCTTTTCTCTTCTGCTCTTATTAAATTTCACCGTTTCTTATTTTGTCAGTCCATTTTATCTTCAGCATCCTCTGAAAATGTCAGGTTTTGAAGGCCTTTGGTCAGTTCTGGACAGTAATTCCCAAGGTCTATGCTTCTGATCCGTTTAATGCCTCACTCCATACCAACGTTTTTACATACTGTTTCCTGGTTTGCAGTCCTATCTTCTTAAACACAGCAGTAGTCTTTCTACCATGAACGCTTTCATAGCTTGGACTATTCTACGCTCGATGCCTCCCGTACTTCTTCCGTCCCACTCGCTGGTACTTCCGAGATAGCCAAAATGCTACTTGCTCAAATTTCTCTCCCCTCTGTGTGACTTCCGCATTCAGTTTCACTCCTCCGCATACTATGATTTTAGTCTTAGTCTTATTTATTTTCATGTTTATTCTTGGTGAGTTTGACCCAAAACGTTTAGTGTCCTTTGAAAATATTTAAGATTTCCAAATGTACTAAAATGTTATGTGTCTACAAAACATGCATAAAAATAAAATGTGGCCCTAGAATTTTTTCCGGCTTGATTTTAATATAATTGTAAATTGCACTCAATGACCCACGATTACCTCTCCAGCCACCTCAACTAATGCCAAACATGGAACCTTTCCGCAGCGCTTTTCTCGCCTGGGATGCCGATCATTTCACCGCGAGGAAATTCACGGGTTCCAGTATCAAATTGGCGCTATTTCAAAGCATCGAGAGACGTGGGGTCCACCGGGTGTCGCTCGCTATCCTTATCAACGATCTGGGAACTCCAGACTGTATGTAGGCTACGTTTAGCGAATTATTGCCTAAAACAGTGGTCATCACTTCAATCGACACCTAAAAAGTTCGATGCCATCGAGACCAAGAATATCATATGGAGTGCCAGAGCGTAAAAATGCCACCTTTTACATCCAGGTACTATCTTGAGGGGCATGAGGCAAGGTAGATGCTAGAAAACTAGCCATAAAAAGGAGAGTACAAGAGTAAAAACAATGAAAAGCACGAGTGGATGAAAATGTATAGTAATCTAACGAAAGGTTCAAACAGATATTCTCAATTTATGTTGTTTCTTTTGCTGTTATCAACGGGAGTGGGAAGGGGTTTTTGTACCTATCGGTTTGTCAAAGAGTCTCTCGTTTTTATCACCTCCATCACTTCAAGAATAAGAGTGCCGCTTGTAATAATATGCTTACATCATAAAAAAGCTTGCTTGATTTAAATTTTCTAAGTTATCCTAGCTTGGCAACTAACCTCCAAGTCTGCAAACCTAGTCCTTCCGTCGACTGTTTCCTTTTCCACAAGCTCACAGAAGTTTTAAAGGAAACGTGCGGTCTTCATTTGTATTTTGTTTATTTCGCAAATGGAACCTATCAGTGCGAGAAAGCCATTGCTCAAAACCGACAACGGCAGAGAAGATAGAATCTCCCTCTTCAACATTCAAGAGGAATATCGAGTAGATTCAAATACAATTAGCATAATTAAGCAAACTATCACAAAGTCCAAAAGGAAATTCCTGAGAGTTATCTTGGAGAAGTTCAATATTGGGTCTAGAGTTCGACAGAGAGATGGGCTCTCCCAGATTTTTTTAACTGTATCATGGAGAAGATAATAAGGGTGAGGAAGGAGAACAAAAAGAAAGGGAACTCCATCATAGGATCGGGTAAGGGCCAAAATTGAAGGAGTTACGTATAAATTAGATAGTCTTGGCGGATAACGGCAGTTTTCACTGTAAAATTTATCCAATATATGTGAACAAATTATCTTTTCGGAAATATTGCGGAGAAAGCTGGACTTATCTTTTTAAAAGACCAAACTCATGTCCAAATTGGGAAAATCATCACTAGAGTCAATGAAAAAAACCGGAAATAATTGACAGAGAAGAGATTCAAGTAACTAATTAAAGTGAACGGGCTTGACAAAGAAACAAAATGAAGAGCGAGAAAAATTGAAATAGCAAGCCAAACGATGAAAGCTTTGTACGTTAAGAAAAATCTTTCCACTTAAACCAAATATATGCAAAAAATACAATGTTCGAGCCAGAAAGTCTTTCTACCACGGAATGCATATTTTCAATGAGATTAGGTGGACTAAAAGGATAGAAAAAGGAAAAGAAATACACAGTGGACGTTTTGCAACTAAACTAAGATGCAACTAAACTAAGAATATTGATGCGGAACTTCTAGAGCTTCGGGAGGAAGGAAAAGACAGAAAGATAATAACACTTTGACTACAGAAAGAAAAAGAAAGCAAAGCGAATGGATGATAGTAATTGGAGGGCAAGAAAAGCAGCGGAAAAGGAAAAACGAAAATAAATGTGTTAGGTTACTGCACGTGGTCCTTAAACGGCTAAAACCGAAAAAGGAACAATTTTTTGCTATCGTACAGTGGAAATAAGAGACAGGAAATAACAGTGGTATATCAAGTGCGGTGAAGATGGGTGAACCCGTATAATCGCCAAGGACAAAGTTCACCTCTCATTCGTTTAAACAGACATTATGAATATTTCAATGGCCAGTATCTGGAAAGTTTAGGACAGATTAGGTAGCATGGTAAACAAAAGGTTAGGGAGAAAAAAGGGTAAAGTTAACAAAATAATAATTGTGTTACACATTTGGAAAGCTAAATGCAATACGACCTTTCTACATACGAATTTTAACGGAAACCCAGCGGGAAACAGCTGGTATTATTTTTCCGCCTCCCACCCTAGCAAAGCTCCCATAAAAAGGAACTTTCTTGCGTAGGAACAAAAGATAACTCAGGTAGAAGAAGACTACTCTTGCATAAAATTATTCATATGTAATCTGAGTGAGCCATTATGAGACCTTCTTTAATACATGCAAAGTACTCTGATGAATATTGGAGTTAATTCAAGATTCGAGTGAGTAGGATGAGTTCATAGAATAGGTATCCAAAAATAGAATTTTGAAATAAAGTTCATTTAGAAAACATGAAAGACAAGCTTAATAAGGTTAAAACTATGAAATATTTTATCAATGGTTAAACTTTTCAAAAACTTAGAAGCTTCAAGTACAACGTATATTTCCCCCCATCAACTAAATGCATGGCGTGCTTCATCACATACAATTATGGACACCATCGGGTGGCCTAAATGTGAAACAGGTACACCTGATGATGTTGCTTATGAGAAGAGACCATCGTGCATTAATGCATGTAATAATGAATCTTTGTAAAATTCGGGTTGTTAAATGATACCCCATGAAAGGCCTCCGCCATCCCATAAGGCGTCTTTCTTGGTCAGTCTTCCATCCGCATGGACTAAGCTCTCTTAGGGTGAGCCTCCTTTTCATTTCAACGTGCTCTTTTTTCAATAACATGTTGCGTTATTTTTAGGCAATCAAGCGAGGCTAATCAGTATACAAGATGAAAACCTGGAGAAAGTAGATCGTGTTAATTGCTTGGGTTGTACGATTGAAAAATATGGGTATGGTAGCGAAAACAAGAAGGGTAAAACGCGCTAGCGAAAGAAGTGTCCAACAATAGGAAGGAAGGAGCTAATGGTGGAAACCTTGTATGAGGTTAAATCAAAGGAAATTGAGCTCTACGGCCTCTCTAGATAGATAAAAATAAAGTTCTCCAATAGCCGTAAAAATGCCGTAACACTTACAACCTCGTGTTGCAAGTGCTTTTCCCTTCAGCTCGCTGAAGAGGGCCACCTTGTGGCCGAAATACGCGTATCCGACGCTCACCCTCGTTTGTTTCTGTGTGTTTTTCTTTGACCAAGCTCTTTTTGAGCGATTTCTCCCAGAAGTTGGGCCCGTCTGTGTGTTGTGAGTGAGTGATTTGAGTGCGTGTGATTGTGATTGTGGTAATAACCAGGCATCCTTAGTAGGGTCCCATTAGCCCTATGAAGGATATCAGGTTATAACCCAGGCATCCTTATCAGGGTCCCATTAGCCCTCGGAAAGGATCCCAACTGGGTTGAGTGTGTGTGTCTGTGGTGGTCACTGGCGAGGAAGTAACATTCCCGTAAACCATCACAGGAGGGTATTCTGGTGGAGAGGCAGTGGTTGGTCCCTTCTGTGGAATCCCCTTTCCCGCAAACCAACACAGTAAGTGTATTTGTGGTTACATGTTTGACGAGTGGTGCCATTTTTACGGCTATTGGAGAATTTTATTTTTATCTAACTTGTATGAGGTTGTATAGAAGTGGCTGGTGAAGAGTTCAACAGGAATGTGGCGTTTTGTGGTCCAGAAACATGGGCCAGGAGATAAGCAGATGAGAACAGTTGGCAGATGCTCGAGATGTGGTTGTGGAGGAGGATGTGGACGGAACGGAAGAGAGAAGGGAGAAGGAAGGTCATGGCGGGTGAGGATAGCTAATAGCCTGATGAGATTAGGAGGTGGAAATGTTGGAGAGAAGGATAAAGAGAATAGGTTTTATGAGCAGGTCGAAAAAGGGAAGGACACATGCTGACATGAAGAACGTAATAAATAATAAATAAATTCATTTTATTATTCTAGGAGTGAACTCCTTTAGAACAAAGTAGTACATAATGCGATGTGCAAGGACAAATAATAAGAAAGTAAATCATATACTCCATCAAGAAACAAATAAAGAATAATTCGTTCATATAAAAAAGTACTACTAGTTATAGGATTGGATTGGATTTTGGGGAGGTGACCGACAGTGAAGATCATTTGCGCCATAGGAGACAGGTATGGGAGGGAGGGTAAAGAGAAACCCGGCGTCGGCATTAGCCTGCTCTTAACGAAAGGCGCCAAGAGGACCACGGTTTAACGTCTCATCCGACTGTTGGAGTACTGTACTTCAAGTGCCCACCACAAGTCACTTAAATTTTGTTATAAGCCTTTACCAGTAAATTTACTCTATCATAATTAAACCTACCTTAACTGGTTGATTACAAAAATTATAGAAATAATCTGCCACTCTTGGAAATATTACTGTGCATTGAAATGGTTAAAAAATGGAGTAACCATTCAGCGATAACTCATGAGGTACAGCAGTAAGCTGAATGCCGTGCTAACAGTAGAAGAGGAGAGAGTAAGAATAAAATAGGGGAAAAATAAGAGGCTAAGAAACCCTTCTCGATAAACATTTATAAATAATACATCCAGCAGGAGAGATGAGTGGGGAGAAAATAAAAGGAAAGACATGCGTAACAAACTAATGTGGTTACATTTGAGATATGATCAGCCACTGTTGAGGAAAATAATACATTTCCCCTTCGAGGCAAATTACGTCCTCTAGTTGCATTCTTTTAATTTAATGGTAATATTGATATCACTGCATATTCATACTTTAGCCAATACTCTGCTAACAAACTCTTTTGGTAAATATGATATTTGGACTCCTTTTAAGATACAGCTATCAAATATGGATTCAGCTAACGAATTGTTTGTAGATACGCGTGTCAGCACAACGCAGCCATGTTGTGAGCTGAATTTTTACCCTCATCATCTTCAGCAGCATGATTAGCTTTTATCCACCTCGGAGTAACTTCCAAGAAATATCTTTATACCTCTATCAATTACAAGGATCACTTTACTGAGCAAAATGCACGAGAAATCGCGTTTCGAATGGCGAATATTTCGGCCAACGAATATGGCTCCGAAACAGAATTAATTTCGTCATCTGTGATTTTACTGTATCATATGTCTAAGACCGAACGATTTAGTCCTTGAACAAGTCCAGAAACAAAACAGGAAATGCATGACAGGTAAATACCAGAACGATGGCAACGAAATAATTGGGAAAGTTGTTAATTTCGGTTTCCGGTAATTTCCGTGAAATCCAGCCATGTCAAAGTTTGAGTCCACACTCTTTGAACTTTCTGGGCAGTGCGTTTCCTGCAAATCTAGTTCCTAGGATTGGTCATAGAAATTTCCTTACATTAAAATACTACAAACGCATTGGCACGGGGGATCTAGAAAAAAATATAGTACGTCAAGTTTAAACGGTGACATACGAGCATAAGATTTCGAAGTCAAAAAGCAAAGTCATTCTAATATCCTAATCCAACTCTCGATGTGCTTTGAGATGGAGAAAAGAAGATTTTCTAATAAAAAATATAGCCAAACATTTTTAAGATTAAAAGAAGTGTTTCCTCCTAATTGAAGAGATTCCTAAATAAACGACCCTAAGTATGACAAACCATCGATACATTAAGTTGCTAAAAATACATTGAACAATACAGCACAATTCAAAATAGTCCTAAGGCAGCAGTGGGCCCAAACGCAGCATAGTAACAGGTCACCCGCTAGCATCTTTCACTACCCTTTTGTCGGTGGTGAAAATACACTCCCCTCGCATTACTGACATTATACAGTGTTATATATAGATATATTCTTTGAAAAAAATAGAAAAATTTTGAGATCCAGTCACAAAAAAGTAACAGTTTAGGCTACTAATATTTACACCACCCCCTTTATCGTAGGCATGCAAACGAAGTCCTTACCAAACTCTATTGCGGCTGCTTAGGTGATATAATGCGGCTGTAAATTTAAAGAGATTTAAAAAATAAACAAATTAATTAATAATTACCTGACTGTACTTTTGTGTTACAAAGCCCTGAGGACGTCAATATATTTGGCGAAACAAAGGCTGTGAGTTAAATATATTGATGACCAAATTTCCTTTATTTTAACCAGAATCTTATTATAATCTATATAATATTGGCCGAGAAAGTTATCATTGATGTTATTATTGTTCTAGGAGTGAACTTCTTTAGAACAAAGCAGTACATAATGCGATGCGAAATAAAATTCTTGGCTAGCGTTACATGGCCCAGCACGTGGGTAGAATGTACATAGAAAGAGAATTTGAAGCATGGTGGACCACAGGGCACTGCTAACCCGAACCGTCTCCTCACCACCTTTTTACCCTTTGCCACTGATTCCCTTCATACTATTGAGGTCGTTGGAGCACCGGGCTCTGCTCCCGGCGGTGGAGAACACACGAACCTCTGGGAAAGATGTGGAGAGTCGCCATCAAGGTAAACACGGCTGCGCCTCGTCCATCCGATGTTAACATTGTTTATTAATGGTTGTGTATAAATTTAATGGGTTTCTACACCGTCAAATAGATAAAATGCGCGTAGTCTCGCAATCTCTGTTTTAATGATTACTATTTAAAAACTTACTTAATTTTCACAGAAAAAGTCTGATTAAAATGACACTTTTGAAGTGTTCTCTACGACACGGATTTATTGAAATCAAATATTTACACTTCAATGCCGGAGGTAAATTTAAAGATGTGATAATGGGTTTCTATCGTTAGGCCGGTGAAAATTCCCACAAACACACCTTTGATGAAGCCTCCGGTATTGGAGAGCAACCGCTAGAATCTAATCAATCAACGAGGCGGACAAGTCTTCAAATTTATTGTATAAATCAGTATACTATATCCTTGTCTAAAGTGATGGCGCACGACGGATGAAAAAGTGCTGACTAATAACCTTTTTTCATCAGTAAAGGATGGTTCTTTATCCTGTCGTGTTGATTTCTGCTCCTAAAAGCCGAGAATAACACACTATGCAAACAATATACTTGAGGTTTGTATTTTCTCCGCACTGTATTAACTGTTAAATATAGCTGTACGACAAATATCTCCGTTTACGCTCACCTGGGGGAAAAAACAGATTTACACATGCACACATCTGTGCTTGTCGGAACGATAAGTTAAATGAAAATTAAAGTGGGATAACCAATGCGGATGAAAGTGGTTACATTTTTCCTGACATCATGCTCTCTCCATCTGTCACGTCAGTGGTTCAGGCGCCACCTCACCTTCCACCTGTGGGCGTGGACGATTAGAAACCACCAGCCTCCATCTCCCTATCTCGCGTCCCGCGGATCAGAAACACAATGCGAATGCCAGCCATTCTTTCTTCTTCCCTCCACGTCGATTTGGACCACTCAATACTTCACTGTTTCTATTGCCCTGGTCACCTTTGCCTCACCTGCCTTCATCAGGATGGCTGTGCTCTCATTTAACCGCCTCTTCAGGGCAAAGAAGCTCCCGGCTCTGAACCTAAAATCGGAACAGACATTGGGTAGCATCGAAAATGAATGTTGTCTCGTATCTCAGCGTGAAATGAATAGGGTATGGGTTGGAGTGGTGTCTATAAGTGAAATAGAAATAAAAAATGCTGTTGAGGGCTGCGTTAAAAATACTAAGCATTGCAATATTAAACTCTCCACCATGTTGAAGTATTCACACGGTTCCTATATTGAGTCACAAATTTTCTTTCTTTTTTTAAGAAGAGGTTATTTGGCCTGGGTGAACGAGACCCTATTAACTTCAGGATCTACTGTAATACACTAACTCCTGAGTTCATTATTCCTCTCTTGATTACACATTCAGATAAATAATACTTTCATTAATTAATGAAAACTTTTGTGGTTCATATTTGTAAAGGGCTGTTCCGTTTTTTGAGATTACCAGTGTTTAGGTTTTAAGATCCCGGCGTTTCATTACGCTGGCAATTGAAGTTTCAGTAGTGGATAACCCCAAGAGACGGTTGGGTATCCGGTGGGAAAGGACGTATTCAACTCACATACGATGAATAATTATACATTTTTGCATTGAAAACATTTTCGATAGTATTCCTAATTTTGGATGCCGAAGAGTTCCAAGCCCAATTGTATGAATAGTGAACTGTTTATTAAAGTAGTATAAATGGACTTCAAGGTAGGTAGGCACATATTTGCAATGGGTGACTGACAACTGAGGCGATTATTGCCATTGAGACAAGATATGTGGAGAGGCAAAAGAAGGCTTTTTGTAGAATGAGGCAGCGAGACCCTCAGCATCGATACTAGCGTATTCTAAAGGAAAGGCACCAATAGATCCACAGTTTTGTATCCCATTTAACTTACATTAAGTGCTCTCCTAATTGCGCTCACGTTGGGTTTGGAATTGTGCTGAAAAATATCCGCCACTGCCGGGATTTAAACCACGGCCGTCAGGATAGGAAGCCTGTACTCCAACCTAAATCCCATAGATTCTATTCTCTTTAGACCAAATGAAAGGTAGAATTATGATAGGAGTGACTCTTAGACCAACGGTTAAAATTTAGTATTTATATTTAATGCGTGTTTTAAGGTGATTTATTTGCTGACGACATCAGAAAAATTTTTAAAACCCGTCATAAAAAATAAAAAGAATAAAATTAGGTAATTTGAATGCAAAACGAATAGATTGAAAATGCCATTTTTCCCGCGAACGATAAGAGACCATAATGGCTGCCGATGAGACTTTTACAAAAAGTCTCTTGTCTTTGCTTTGTGACTAGGTTTGCTGAAATGCAGCAAAGTTAAATACTTGATCAGTTCTTCTATTTCTGCTCATTTTTGTAGTTTCAAAAGACATTACTACACATTGTTGCTTCAACATCCATAGCTCATGTGCCGAGCAGTGCAATTTGATGAAATTTATCCTCATGACAATTACATGTAAGTTTCAATCAATTCATTAAAAGTCTTTGTTTTATTACTTTTGTTAACCTATGAGCTAGTGTATGTTAGCAATAGGTCACCACCAACCACACACCCATGGGGTGGCCTGCAAGGTATTATATAGATATCGATGTATAAGGACAGCTCACAAGCAATCTAGAATCTCATATCCACGGAAAAGATTTTATGTCCGGCAAGATAGCCATATTACGCCATGAAGGGCAAAATAGATGCAATAGGTTTGTAGGGATTGATGCCTGAATAGTAAAAGTAGCTTAGATTTTATTTCTTTCCTGGCACAAGTGTCGTCATTTCATTAAGAGTTGTCGGGTTTTCCACCACGTCTCACGTTTGATCGTTGCCTTTCGTGTTGTAAAAATCTCCCGTCAAATCTGAAAGTCATCGTAAACGGAGAAATGTCATAAGGTGTAATCCAACAACATGTTTAATTTAAAACCTTCGAATTTAGCCCCGTCTACTGATGGGCAAACAAATTAAATCTTTCTATGTATACGACACACGGTGGTAGTTTCTTAAGAATTTTCCTTTCACTTCACCGACGGATGATCTCTGCTGAACTGTTTCATTGATTCGCTGTATCGCCATCCGTCACGCAAATTTAACACTGGATTCCTCTCGCTCATTTATTTTAGGAAGGAAATTTAACCATTTCATCATTAACAGATGTGCTAATCACCACGGTGGATCCATTTTTTAGTAAAACTGGCAATAGAATTCAGCCAACAGGGAATAACAGAACACATGCAAATAATTTGAGGGTCATAGCAAAGAGTCAAATGTCAGAAAATAAATGACTTTGCAACCTTATAGTAGTAAAAGATTTGTAAGAGAATAAATCAACAGCATCTATTTCTCATTAATTTACTAAAAGATTTTGTGCTTGAATATGCAAAGGACTCTTAAACATCTTTATTAATGTCGGTTTACCTCCAGTTATAAAGCGACAGTAGCCGATGAGGAAAACCTCCGCCAGAAAATGAGGCAGAGGGTATAACGAGAAATCATGACGTACTGAAAGACTTAAATTGATAGAAAGACCAAAATTGGGCAAAAGCAATCCAAATATTGGAAGGGCGCTTGTGTTACTCAGTGGTTCGACTTATAGGCTGCTACTCTGAATGAAAAAGCGTTGACGCTGCATAGATTCCCCATATAGCGGCCATAGATTCCCTACCGTAGCAGTCGATTAATTCTTATGATGTTGCAGAAACCTGACAGAAGTGCATAATATGTATTAATGATTTATCAAAACACCAACTGGTAGTAGGAATACTCGCCGTGAGCCATCATGTTGTGTGACACTCGTCACCACCGGCTTATTATGTCAACCCCAGAGTAGTTTTCGTTGAGAAAAAGCGAAAGAAATTTGGTCAATAAGATTCATTTGCAGCTACTATTGCCGATAGATGTCGCCGGGCCCAAGGGACTAGCACGCACTACGCGTCTTCTATATCAGGCGTGTGCTACTAACTTTCGAAACGGAAAGGAAAGAAACATGTAGGGATACTCCCTCGTCCCAAACGGAGAAAACGTCGAAGTGGGAGAGCAGCTTGAAAAAATAAGAGCCAGCGTATGAGCGAGGAAGCTCAGTGGTCTATTGGAGTCTATGTAGGCCACGAGATTCACTGTAGTTGCCAAAAAAATATGAAGGCACTAGTTTACATGCAGGCGTTTTAGGTGGGCGAGACGTTGAGTTTTTCAGGCGGCCGAGCGGAGGCCATGAGACGTTGCCAACCTACCATGACTGCACGATGGCATAATTGGAGGTATCTTAATTTCTTGCATGTGAAGCACATGCCATTGACAGCATGATTATGAATATTGTGACTGCTATGGGGCAAAAACAATGCTGAAGGGATGGAAAATGGGAAGAATACAGGTGCTAACGAATACGAATATCGATGAGTTTGCGAATTCCAATATAAGGAAAAATGATATTGTATTGCGTGTATCTAAATTATTACTACGTTACCTCGTATAAAAATGGCCTACTAAGAATACTCACTCAATCAAGGTAAAATTCAGCACAAAAAATAATTGAGCGGTCCAATATAAAATTGTGAAGAAAGACAGTAAGGAATGGGAATATCAACCAGTAAGCATCAGTGACTGTTGACATCTGACCTGATTATTGAAGGCAGAGGAAGCAATTTCAGTCAACGTTCACTTGGGTTCACTCAGTCTTACGATTTCGATAATCGCGCAAAAGAGCAAAAGGTCATGTCCCACGCATTGAATACAGTTTACTCTTTTAGGAGCGGCGTGTTGGAAGAACACTGGTTTCACACCTCGAAGGTCTGGTTTTGAATCTCGACAGTGTTGGAAAATTTTCAGTTGACTCGTAATCCCTACTGAGGTGGCATGTAGAAAGCTTAATCAGAACAGCATTGCGCCTGTCAGCTAGAAAGTTAAACCATAGTTTTCTTGGCACCTAAAACTAAGAAATGGCTGATAGCAACGCCGGATTTCTCTCAAACATTGCCCTGCCACCCAAATAGTCCTTCACATACCAACCTACTTACCCCTTTTCTTAATGGCGCAAATGACCTTAGTCGGTCTTGTTGGACCCTTGTTGGTTGTCCTCCCAAATTAACTATCAACCTGTAAAATTAATTTAAGTCATCGTAATCGTCAAATGCCCACAACCGAGAGACAATTTGATACCCTTGGCCAAGGAGTCTGAGAGGCAATAGATACGCTATCTATGAGATTTTTCTTTTGACCAATAGACCTCCATCTTAGTTCCACAGATATTGCAAAATGAAGTGGCCTTTCTTTCCTCAAAAATAACTATTATCACGAAAAACTGTACGGCGACTGCCAGTTTAATCGACTTTCAGTGAGAAATTTGAAAGTCCATTCCATAAGACCTTTATAGATGTTTCCCTAACTGAATACCTCTTTTAGACAATATGAAAATCAATTTTCCCCCATTATTACGCAGCAGAACGCAACAGCCTGTGGATTTTGGTGAAGTTTAAAGAAATATTTGGATATATAGTAAAATTTTTTAAAAATAGATAGCTTTTCTGACACCATTTTAAAGCATAATCTCTTCAAGTACACTACTCCGTCTGTCGGATGAGACGTTAAACCGTGGCCCCCTTGGCGCCTTTCGTTAAGACGCCGGCGCCGGGTTTCTATCCACCCTTCCCCTTACCTATCCCCTATGGGGCAAATGACTTTAGCCGTCGGTCTCCTCCCCAAATATCCAATCCAATTCCTCTTTTGCCAGTCCTTCATCTTTTGGTTTGCTCGTGCTAATTCTTCCCTCGGAAATCGAACAAATGTCCGTAATTATTCCTCTGATAATTTCTCTGTTTCCATTATCATCGGCCCCAATCCCACTTCTACATATACCGGTGGACTCAATCATGGGACTTACATCATCCTGTCCATCTGACAAGTAAAAGCAGTCGACGACACCATTGCTGTAGTGCGGACCTGCGTGGTGTATGCACTCGCAAACTGAAACCCGTCCAGTACATCTACCTCTACATACTACGCCGCGAGCCGCCGCTTGGGCGTGTGGAACGGGGTGGTAGGTCAGCAGCCGCGTAAAGATGTAAAATTTTTAGAGGTGAAATGGTGATATGTACTATGGGAGTGTATTTGGAGGAGCTCAGTTTCTATTGTGGCCGATTATTTATAGTTCGCGGAAAGAACGAGTTCAGAGTTACTCTCTTATTTTATCGCTTCTGTCACATCTCGAAATGTAGTGAGGCGTCATGATAATATCCTCTGTGTCACTCTGAACAATATCAGTTCTGAATATCTCAAGCAGCCTAAGCCTAGCGTGTAGCCTCCGAGTCTCTAGGGTCTCCTACTTCTCTACTCTACCCCTCTAGAAGTTGTGAGACACCCTATGTACGCTCGTAGCAGTTTTTAACGAAGCGCGCTGCTTTTCTTTGTATTTCGTTAATTTTTTTGGTTAAATCTTCACGATCAGGGTCCCGCGGCTTATTCGAGGTGTGACCTAACCAGAATGAAGTAGCATCTCTCTCTTACTTTTTCATCCGAGGACCCTCCTAATACACGTTTAACAAAATAGTTTTTTTAATTCTGTGCCACATATGTTTTGTATGTGTAATCCCCACGGTATATCAGAAGTTAAGGTAATTCCAGGATATTTTATTGTACATGAAGATTTTATGCTTACTCCACCAACAGTATAAACGTGCCATTTTTGTGATGACTTTCGCAGGAAGTGTGTGATAACTAATATTTAATTCTAACCCCCACTCTTGGCACCACGAATGAAGGTTATTAAGGTCAGAAGACAGAACTTCAAAGTCCGCGCCTTCGCTTATTTCACTTTCACTGTATCGTCCACAAATAACCTAAATTTACTGCTAATTCGAGAACATAGGTCACTTATATAAATAATGAATGAAAGAGGGCCAAACACGCTTCCTTGAGGAACACCGGATGTGACTTCGACCATATCAGAGCTAAAACCATCAATAACTACTTTTTGCTTTCGATCACTGAGAAAGTTCCTTATCCAATACACTATTTTTTATTAACTCTGCATGAATACAATTTATAAATGAGTTTTTTGTGAGGAACCTTGTCGAATGCCTTCCTAAAATCAAGGAATATCGCGTCGATTTGCTTATTCGATTCATCTACATCTGCATCTACATCCACGTCATACCCTGCAAGCCACCCAAAGGGTGTGTGGCAGGGGGTGCTTCCACACCAGACATGCATGAATGATACGGTAAAACACCGAAATTACATTGAAACCCGCGTACCACGCATGCAAAGCTCCAATTAAAAATCTAATAACCAACAAACATTCTATCTTCAATCGTTCCAACATTCAAGGGATACAAAGACTACTACTACATATTCAAAATATCATGCATAAATAAGAACATCAATATTTACATCATGCATAAATAAGAACGTAGAGAATATAAAGAGAAAGATTTACTGTCGGCCTTTTGTCACAATTCGAACTATTCATGATGACGATCACAGCTGTTATGGTCCCGAATGGTACGCGGAAAAAAAATGACATTTTATACCTATCGGCTCTACAATCTAGCACTCTAATTTCATTGGCGCGATCTAATCCGCCGTAGTACAAAGGGGTTAATAGGATGTTTTTTATGTCGTCAGTAAAATGATTTTCCTGAAATTTATTTAGGAGGTTAAGCCTATAATTTGATCTACGCTGAGATAGCGATTCCCAGCCTAATTCTTCTAACAGTCCAGACACACTAGCCAACTTATCGTAGCATCGTTTCACAAACGTAGTTTCTCTTCTCTGTACGCGATCTTACTCTGATATCAACCCCGTTTCGTATGGATCCCATACACTAACAGCATATTCCAGATGAGACCTAACGATTGAAAAATAACAACGTTCCTTCACTTTCTCATCACATTTTCCGAGTACTCTCTTGATAAAGCCTAGCTTCCTGTATGCTTGACCGCATATTTCCCGAATATGTTTTCCCCAAGATATGTCGTGAGTAATTGTGACCCCTAAGTACTTAACAGACTCGGCGTGGATAATTTCCGTACTATTATTTGTGTAAGCCCTACCTGGCCTATTTTTCTTTTTCCAAAAGCTGACTGCTACGCACTTTTTTATGTTTAGTTCCATCTGCCACTTTTTGCACCAAGCATGAATAGCAAGTAGGTCGATTGTTAATGAGTCGCTATCTTCGGAATAGTTAATATCCGATTAGTTCGGAATAGTTAATAATAACACAACCGCGTCGTCTGTGAAGAGTCTAAGCTTACTTTTAACGACATTGCTAATATAATTCACTGATTTTATGATATCATGAAGGAAGAGCGCAAGCTGTGTTACTGAAGCCATGCTGACTGCTCTGTAAGAGGTTACTATTATCCAAGAATGCCATAATATTGCTAACGACGATGTGTTCGAGGATCTTGCATAAAAGCGATGTTAACGATATAGGCCTATAATTTATGGGGTCACTTCTATTTCCTTTTTTAAATATCTGGGTGACATTGGCTCTTATCCAGTCTCGGGGAACCTTGCCTTCGGATAATGATTTGCTAAATATAATTTCTAAGAATGGTGCAATCTGTGGCGCTAACTCCTTGAGCACGCTTGCAGGTATTTATTTTGGACCTGGGGACTTGTTACTTTTAATCGAACGCAGTTGTTTAATTATTCCATGACGCTTAATTGTCATGTCCGCTATCGGCTCGTTAACGTCCGGAATGTCTAAATGGTGTATTGTGTCATCCTCAGTGAATACACTTTCGAGTGGCCTAATATGTGCGGTGTAGTGTAGTGGCAGTAGTGGCAGAGAATCAAGTCAGAATTTGCTAATCCCCACAAAGTGTTAATGAACAACCTTCCAATCTTGACAACATCGGTGTCATGTGAAAACTCTTTTTCAAAGTGGGAAATATATTTAAAAACGATTGGGCTTGCCCGAGGGGAAAAAACAATGCATATGCGACTATTTCGTGTCTATATCCCCATTTGGCTTTTGGAAGAGTAGGCAATGTTTTATAACACCAATAATCTCTGACTTAACTTTAAAAAGGTATCTTTTCTCGTTCCCAAAATTGTTTTTGTTTCTTTACTTGAAACATGACAGACTTTGAGCTGTATATATAGAGTAAAAGCCATATGTTGTTTTTTTAGAATAAAATAAGTGTTTTATGAGAAATTTATGTGCTGTACACTTTGGCATTTACTATTTTAGTCACAATACAATCGCAACATGATCAACTTAAATTGAACATCCGAAAATAACATAGTTTTGGTTTTCTTTTGCGATATAGAAGCTTGTTAACTCAAGTTTTGGAACATCAGTTAAAGTCGAAAAAGAAGGCGAATGTCCACTTTTGTGCCCACTAGTGGACTTTAAAAGTCGGAGCGTCCAAAGTTTAAGTCGAAAGTCGGCTTTTATTTAACAACTCCAAGGGCCACCAGAGGCCCTTGCCCTTTTTCAGGGTTTATCAACCACCTTGGGCATAGCATTCTCGTAGAAACTTACTCAGTTTGCTTTTTCGACATAGATTTTCGATCAAATACCAAATACGTATATAAAATTCCCACTAAAACACCACAATTCTCTATTCGGTAACACACACATAAAATTATAGAAATGTAGAGCAAAACGGGTCTAAAAAATATTTTTTCTCCATCTACGGTTTGGGACCGCAATACCTATGATCATTGCCGACATTATTTTTAACGGTAACACTCTGTACGGTTATAATAGTTGTCTATTTTTCATAATTTTTCGAATTTAAATTAATATTTGAATCACTTATTAATTTTACGTTTTACATGCCTGTAATTTTGATACAATATTTGCATTCCAGCAAGACAGAGCTCAAACAAGAGCCTCGTGATGCATGAATTAAATTCTGTACAGTGGCTGTTGGAGAAGGAAGATGGTTAACAACCGTGCTGGATGTAAGGTCCCTTCCTCGTACGTCGCTTATTTTCACAAAAAACTATACTTGGGAAGATATCTCATAACAGTGTGGCGGCGTTTTTGAGGATAAGGATAGCATTCTCGGCGTGGGCTCATCCCTGTAACACTCATCCATTAGGTGGCTTGCTGGTCACCACGGAACGTGGACGTATTGTATAATTAAAAACCTTCAGGATCCGTCATCGCGTAATGACTTCGGTGACACTTCAATGCTGGCCTTAAACGCGCGTAAACTAAGTGTTACACGCACCCATTGACTCTTCAGACACCTGTGTATCAGCCACCAGTTTTTTTAAGGCTGCTGGGGCAATAATCGTGGGTCATTGAGTGCATATTGTAATAATTTTTTTAAGAATGTGGAACTAAACCCTTGGACCACATTTCATTTACTTTCATATTTTTACGTATTGGAGCTCACCAAGCAGGCAGCAACGTAATTGATACGAGAATTCTATTTTACTTATTCCGTAAGTTAAAGCGTGTTACGACAAGAATTTCCCGCGTGTCATTCAAATTTTCGACGAAATTACACTGAAACATATCTTTTTCGAATATTAGACTCAGAGCGGCATTATGATAATTTTAGCATAAGTAATAATCATAAGAATTGTATAATTTTAAGTTTAGAAGACATTCTACAAGTACATATATATACAAATTGTTACGAAATATATGCCACGCGTGACAAAAAAGTGTGTTAAAATAACATTGAAATGCCAAAAAATGTTTTCCACGTGATGCAGTTTTTTCAACATTATTTATAGATTTCACAAATTAGAAGATGCACGCAAAGTTTTATGGAAATGGGTGCGTAAATAGAATTGGCGCCTTAAAGGCGAGAGACCGTTGAACGCGTCGAGAGGCCAGACCTCCGAACGTGACCACCGCAGCAACGTTCATTGTCGGGTGCGGGACTCAGCGAAGCGTACCTCCCACCGCCGCCACTCGCTAATGACTGTCGGTGTCCTCGCGCCACCGACCGACCAAATATCAACCCTCACGTCTATCCCGACCCATTGGACCCTCGTCAAAGCCGTAGTCTCCACCGCACACCACCATTAATCTTTCATCTCCTCTCATTAGGAAGAGATATATGGACGGATAAAATATGCGCAATTTCACTAAACCAATACACAGGTTTTATTTTGAAGGATTGGATTTTATGCAATGCAATATATTATATAAATGTGTAGAAAACCGGGAGGAGATTGTCTGATATTCAAAAAAACCTATCTTCACCGGTAGAATACATTATAAATAAATAAGTGAAATGCTTAAACCATAAGAAAACAAAAGTTATGAGATTCTCGAGGACAAAGAAAACGAGGCTGGTCATTAAATTTAGAGGACGCTAACTCGAGCAAGTAGAGCATTTTAATTACTTGGGTAGTACGCTAGAAGAAAACGGACATAGTAGCAAAGACATAAGGAAGAGAAAAGCGCTAGCTAAGGAGGCATTTAGTAATAGAAGGGAGCTGATGATGGGGACATTGGGTAAGGATGTGAAGAGGAGGCTGGTGAAGAGTTTGATATGGAGCGTAGCGTTGTGTGGGGCAGAAACGTGGACCCTGAGAAAGGAGGACGAGAATAGGCTGCAGGCATTTGAGATGTGGGTTTGGAGAAGAATGGAGAAGGTGGGGTGGATGGAAAGGAAGACTAACGAGGAAGTGCTGGAGATGGTGGGCGAGGAAAGGAAACTTCTGAATGAAATTCGAGATCGGCAGAGTAGGTGGCTGGAGGATGTAATAAGGTGCGGGTTGCTAAAGAATGTGATAGAGGGTAGGATGCTGGGCAGGCGGGGAAGAGGAAGAAAGAGAATAGGTTTCACGGACAGAATAAAGAAGGGCAGATCGTATACTAAGGCGAAAAAGGATATACTAGAGATAGGCCCCGGAAAGCGCCGAAAACCGAGAGAATATTCTCTGATATTCAACAAAACCTACCTTTGCCAGGAAAATACTTAAAAAATAAGTTACATTCGACGCAACATCCCCTGAATATTTTTAAAAGAAATAGAAGTAAATGAATATGAGCAGCTGAACTGCTTTGACGATAACTCGGATGTTCCATTATTTGACGTATATTTTATTGACGTTTACGCTCCTCATGTTTAACGTACAGCCAGCAAAATTTTCTGTGGCTGAAATTTCGGCGACTAACATCATTCTCTAGCTCCCGAGACTGAATGGCTCATCTGAGCTTAGCCTCATGCATAGTCAATTATGTTAATCTAACGATAGTTTTGCAACTTAAATAGTATAGTCTGTGATATCTCCAAGATACAACTCATTTTTACTGAGGTGAATCTTGGAGAATCATTACAAATGCAACAATGTTCTGAATTAAAAAGTCAAAGGCGGGGTTCGATGCCGCAACTCCTGGGATGGTACAAATTTTAATCACATTTTGACTTTCGTAGATATTTGCAGACTAATTTCTACGAGGTTGGAATCCATATTATATCCTCTTTTTCATCCTTTATGCTTCCAGCATAAACAATACTGAAAATTATCAATAGCAGCGGCTGAACTGGTGATACTGTAATCTCAATTTTCCCGACATGTTGGTATAAAGGAGACACGGTGGGGGGCATGTTGACGTACAGTGTGACGTCATATAAAGAGGAAACTTAGCTAAAAAGTGGGAAGAGAGGGATAGAATGGGTCCTTCTAGAGTCCGCAAGGAAGGTCTTTGGTCCTCTTGCTCGCTAATTACTTCATAGCTCGACCTCTCCTATCTTTAGGTGGTTACAGGTTCCATCATTCCATATCCTTTGCCAGACATGGGCAAAAGTCCTACTTTTTTCCTTTTCACGATAAATTCCCCGAAGTGAGCCCAAGTCTCATGTTGTTAAATGCGAGAATGGATGAAATATAGGGAAAAATAGCATCACGATATGGCACATGATATAAAAACCACATTCTAAAGAAACCCATAGTAACAAGTGAATAATCTCAGGGAATTTTCATAAAGTTAGAGCACCAAACCAATTATATTTTTAATAATCACCAGATTACTATCAAGATGAACGGCAGTAAAACTGGTTTGTTTCAATGGAAATGGCACCACAGTCGCATCATATGGACTTTAAAATGTTTATAAAGAACGCAGTCTTCGAATTATAAAGACATTTGTATATATATGCTATTTTCTGACAGCAGAGGCTCGTCACAAGTGAATGCAGTATTAAAAAATCTTTTTGCAGAGGTGGAATACGGCGTTTTATTTGGAACACACAGTTGCGGCGAAGCCTTATAAATGTTCTCTGCTAGTCAGTGATCCCATCACCAGCGATCATTGGATATCTTTCTCTTTTCATCCCGCCGACCCCGTTCCAATTATCCCCGGGTTCTTCACTCGAGGTGAATTTCTTCTCAATATCACCAGCAAGACCTATCCCGCCATTGGAAGGAGTTAAAACTCGGTCAAATAAGTAGCCTATTGCTCATAACAAAAGAAGTACGACCTTTTAAAAGGTACATGAAATCGCAAGAGTTTACGTCGAGTTCTCCAGGAGACGATCCCCCCCCCCCCATTTTCCCCGTAACGCGTTTACAAAAGAGTATTTTGGTGAGTAAAAATATTGCTCTATCAAACTAAAAAACTTGACTTAATAAACCTTAGCTCTGAATAGTATGGAGGCATAATTTTTCAGAGTAAACTGCCACTTTTCGACTATTCCGCAAATTACTATTTGGACGTATATTCTAATGTGAAATGATTCCATCCAGACATACCTGATAAAACGCTAAGCTTTCTACGATAGATAATGCGCTCGTCTATTATTTGTGCCAGCTTCACGGGTTCCACTAATGCCCGTAATGCTCAGCGGCTAGGACTAGAGCTCAAACTTAGTTCAGCGCCAACCTTAAATGTCCTTCCTGCCGCCAGAACTCCTATAAGCTGATGCGTGTTAAGTCAGGCACTTAGGACGTGTTATCATACTGGTGGAAGCAGAGTTACACAGCTGTGTTACCGAATACGCTTGGATTCTCTCTATCCCAAAATAAATGCTGGACACTGTTTAAACTGGTGAATGCAAACAGGCATATTTACGTTTCAAAAGTAATGAAATTAAAACAAATGAACGGTTCCTGCCATCATTCCCTATGCTTGCGGGTAATTGATATGAATATGAACACACTCATTCGAATATCTTCAGAGAATGCGGTTTTGTACGATTTATACAGGAAACAAGGTTCAGTTTGATAGTTTCCATATTACTGCATCAAAAACACTATGTTAAGGACCTTCACCAAAACTTGGCGATGAAAAGTCACCGGTTTATACAGCGCTAATGATTCCGTAAACATCTGGTACTTATGCAACACATACTACTGAACACCATATTGCTGAAGCTACCAAATTAAGCTGAGTAGTAACGTTAGCTAGTCCGTCATGGCCTATTCATGTCGGATTTAGGTCATTACTAACGAATCAACGGCAAACTTAGCACCTAGACACGATCATTATCTCCGCAATCTCACGAAAATAAATGAAAGAACATGAATACCAAGATGAGAACTCGAAAACTGGCCAGAATTTTAGGTTAACGTTTAAGGTGTTATAGACAAATTTATCAATTTCATTTAAATGCGAAATCCTTTTAAATATAAAAATTTTGTAATTATATACCTATTACTGCAATAACTCTATTCAAATCAGAAAATGATATACCTTTTCTTTAAAAAGTAGACCGTGTTAAACTTGGGTACGTATCTCACAACAAACAAAGCTCCTATCATGTCAGCCAATAATTTGCCGATCTCACGCGCTCGAGGTACCAACCTCAACTACGCATGGCTTGCCAATCACGTCACGTCAACCGGGATGATTCGCAGAAACAGGTGTGTATTCCCTTTGTCGCAGCCGAACGGGATGTGTCGATCTGCCAATCAGAGCGGAGTTCTAAGCCAGTTGCAATTGGGAAGCCCTGTATTTTTCTCGTCAATGAGAAACGTTGAACGCGATAATCTCTTATCTCCATTACATTACGAATGCCCTGTCTTCAGAGTGTTGACTGATTACAACCAAAAGAAATAATTGATAGCGAAGAGTTATATGCTGTTAAATTGAGCGATGAAAGCGAGAGGAATGAAGATCAGTTTCATGAAAATTTACAAATCCTTCTCGTTCAAATTTTCTCAAACTTTCCAAATTTGGCAATCCATACTTCCTTACTCTTTGGAAAATTGGAGCATGGTAATATTAATATATTGTAACATAGAAAGCTAATGCTGACAAAGAACGATTCCATGACTGACGTCAACCAGACTAAGTCAAAAACCGCATTTCCTAGACCTTGGGAACTAAAACTACCAAACTCGCGTAGTGAATGACGTAAATAAAGGATTTCTATCCCCCTAACGCATTTAAAAATGTTTATGTTGATCTCATTAATTTTAAATAAAGTGAAACGCTTTAAACTTTGCATTTCTATAACGAATAACTGGTTCAAATTGGTTGTAAGTGTACCCTTCTTTACATAAATAAATAAGATTCAATTCCTTGCACTCAAGAATAAACAAAATATTATTATGAGAAATAAATAAGATGAAATACCTCTCATGCAATACGCAACTGCACTCCCATCCATTTACTCAGGGCATATCATAGTTCAGTGTCTTATCTACAACATTCTTTCGTCCAACCGCGACTTTCATCGTACTAAATGGCTTCGATGGTTGCTAATTATGTAAAAGGATAATTAAAACATGTGAAGGTTACCAGGCCTCGCTCTTAATTTTGGGTTCTTCAATCTTAAAAAAAGAACTTATTCGAGGTTGTCCTCTAAACTACAAATGTATCCACAATCGATAGAAAAAAAATTCATCCTAAGTTTTTTAAATATTCTTCTCGTGTCTCTTTGAACACGCTAGATTATCCCCTCTTATGCATCACTGATATCAATTTTCGATTAAAAAATAACCTTAAACTATTGAATGTTCGCTAATGAAATGGCCATCTCCTTGTGTGAAAGGAACAAAAGCACCTCGAAGTGAACTCAGCTAATATGTTGAATCCATCCAAATCTTACAAACTAAAGTGATGAACTTAAAAATGATCACCAAATGCACAATCACAATTTAGGTTGAAAGAAGAAATCAAAAGTATCCAATCAGCTGCTGCACTGCTAGAGCACTAGATTTTATAGAACAAAATATTCCACTACTATGGACTCTACAAGCTGCAACTTGGTCTCATCTTTTCATGTAAATACTTCAATTAAAGGAATAAGGAAGGGGTACATAAAAAGTTAATTAGAACGAAATTTGTACGTAACGGTACGATATTATTTACACTAGTTTCTGCAGAACAGATATTTTTATATCTATGGATCAAATTATTAGCTGACAGTCATTTTCAGTCGCGATGAGCGAACGAAAATTTCAGCCGGCAGGAAAAATAAAAGCACACTCGTACAATGCTGACTCCATTAAGGTTTTTCATGCATAGCGTTTCAAATTCGTAGCAAAATGAAACATCACGGGCCATCTTTGAAGGAGGAAAAGTTTCGTTTAGTATCGCACACTAACATAGATATCTGCCGAAACTGTGAGGAATCATTGAAAAGATACTGAAAGGACTTCATGAATTCCTTCCCAAACACGGACTAAGGAATGTGTAGACCTCGAACTCGAACTTTTAAGAGTCGGAGTCAGGTTTTATTATGGCACAACTAATGTTGTTCGTCTCTCGCAGAAGCGCATGTGGAACTTAATTGATTCTGGTCATTGAATCTAAACCCTAAATCAACATCTTAATTTTCATACCTAATCCGTCATTCACAAAACATTACTGGTTATTGATGTAGAGATTGGAGCACACAAATGAGCTCCGTCACGCTAAATCTATTAGAATGAAATGAAGGGTGATGCAGAGTTATAATAAAAATATTCTAATAACATAATAAAGGTGGCAACAGCAACATTTACCTGCAGGTGTCGTATCCCATCCAATGTACAGCGAATTAAACAGTGCAATTCCACAATGCAAAATTTGTATAAATATAATATCTGTATAATTTTTGCTGTGCATTTCTATCCACTAGACTTGGGTTACTTTAAAACATCCAGATCAGGCGAGTTTCAGAATAATACGGAGAATTATATTTTAACCCCGTACCACATCTCGAGAACTGATAAAATGAGCACACATGAAGGTCACGCCGTCGAACTGAAAGGTTTAAACATTCTTTCTTTCCACTGGCCACTGGTTACGATAGCAAATATAAAATGATATACTGAGACACTTCGCTAAAAAGCTATTCACTCTATTACTCTTCTTTCTATTCCCTGTCTCTAGTGACACCCATTTTGCTCGCTAGAGTCACAAAAATACCTGCTTCATGCTACTAAAATGGCTCCCAAAGCAGGATGTAATTGTTGTAATACAAACCTCAACTAAATGGAAAGCGCCAGATGTATCAAACACATTAAACAACGGTCTCCGTCCCGATGTCTGAATAAATTGGCGTGGTTTGAGTTCACAGAGAGATAAATCTAACAATAAAAGTGTTTGAAATGCACCTAAAATGGTCTATTACTTTACATACGCCACATAAGGTTTCCCAAAAATATCTGAAGAGCAGAAAATCACTCAGCTTAGGTTACATGAACTCAAGCAAACCCAGATATGGAAATCAGAACGCTATTTCGTGGTAATTGGAAAGTGAAAGAATGTAGTTAGATTTGGTGGCACAATTTGAAAATACCAGGTCCACCGCATAATTCCACAATATTATGAGATTGTTCAAGGGGCTCTATACTCACGTTAATTGTAATTCTTTGATGAAAAGACTACAAAGTAAACTTTGAGTGTGTTCATTCATTTATGGGTTGTTAAATCCTAAGACTTGATGACTGCAGCCCTCAATCCTGCCCTAAATATTATTAATTCCATTACTCCTGAATAGTAACGTTTACGCAATTTCCTCTTTGATGGTCTATGTACTAGTACCTTGGACTCCTTTGTGAGACTTATTCCTCCATTTTTCCTTCTGTTATGTTATTCACAAACCCATTGCGCCTCATGGTGTGGATAATCCACCTCGTGCTTCTTCTCTCAATATGTTCCATTTGGTCCTTTCCTCATCTACTCGCACGATACTTCTTCATTGATATCTTATCTGTCCATCTTCAGAATTCACCTCAAATACCAGGTTTTTAATGCATCAGATCTTTTCTGGTCTGCCTTTCCAATGGTTCACGATCCCCATAGAGTCTCACGCTCAAATCTAACTCTTCACGTACTATTTCTTCGTTCGTCGTCCCATATATTTGGAATACAGCAGATACCTTTCATCAGTAACGCTTTATAAGCTTGGGGTATTCTGTACTAGACGTCGGTTATACAACTTTTGTCTCACGTGATGGTGCTGCCAAGGTAGGTGAGGGCATTCACTTCCGACAAAATCTCTCCTCCGAGTGTTCAGCACTCAACTTCTCTTCCGCGAGCAATGATATTGACCTTCTTATTTCTTTTCAAGCTACACTCATTTCATACACACAGACACTCATCCATTGCGTTCAGTGGCTGCTCAAGATCCTCATAATTCTCTGTTATGACAGCCATGTATTCTTATATTTTCTCCGATAACCTTAATTCCGTTCACTCCGATTTTTGGTGGTTCTCCTATTGCCTTCTCCAAATATACGTTGAACAGTCAAGTGCGTTGTTATACATGACATCTGAAGGGCAAAAATGAAATTCATGATTTCATTAAAAACTAAACCCTGCTACTGTCTGCAAAAGAAACCGTGGTTTGAGATAGTTTATCTTCAAACTTAGAAAACTGTCTACAATGCATTAAAAGGTGCCTCAAAGCTTGTTTAGTAAAGTTTTTCCGTTGTCTTACATTCACTTTTAAAAACTTTCATAAAAAACGGATTTTGGCTAGTAAAACCTAATCGTTGATATTTGAGAGATAGCTTTCTTTATTCCTTTCTGGCTAAAAAATTGTGATTTTGAAATGAAAATCCCAAATTTGTCGTTAGCAATTTAAGAAAACGATTAGTTTTCGTTACAAAAAGCACAAAAATTGTCATTATAATTGTGAAACCCAGCTAACTTTAATGAAATGGCTAAAATGATACTCGATTAGGACCATAATGTGCCATAGAACGTGAGAAAACGGACAATTAGAAGGAATTTGTTAAAATTCACCATCTTCGATATAAGTTGTTTGATGAGAATTAAGGTAGTTACTTGCACAGGAGGAAATAAACGCCAATAGTTGAAAGCTGTGTCATTTTGTCATTTCAATCGTACAGTTTTCAAAATTTACTGAACTTCAAGCGGCTGTGATTGATTTGAGCTTCATTTTCGTTTCTCTTTCCGCACGTTCCATGAGCAATGTATCTTTCATGACTTCGACTTTTATCCGATAATTTCTTCCCCTCCTTTTCCCACTGAATAATTTACACGTAGCCATGCGTCTCAGTTGAAACGAGTCCCGTAAATCCGAGGGGATTGGTTACTCGTTGCCCATCGCGAGATCAATATTGGATTCCCCGAGGCAGAGAGGCCTCGTACGTAAAACAACCACAGGTGACAAGATTTTGTGGTGACATTCTCTTCAACTCGTGGCCACGTACGCATAGTAGTCTGCGCACCCGAATAAATTCGTCGATCATGACTAATCTTTCTTCAAATCTGTGTTGAAGCAACTCTGGACTACTTCCCGCTTTTTCACCGGCAATATACCTCAATTTGCAGCTTCCCAAAAGTCCCGTGATGCTCCGGGATGATGTTTGACCGAATGAGTGCTCACCACAACAGTGAAATACTGTATTTTTTATCTCTGAATGGGGGAGCATCGAGCGGTTTGATTAGCGCCGTTGTAACAGAAAGTGAACGTACCTCACGCTGGCCTATCTCTTCATTTACCTTCTGCCTGGCGAATTGAATCATCTCTTTTCCAATTTCCAACTATCCAAAATTTTCTCCGAGTGAATTAATTCCGAATTCTCAACCATTTTCGTGAATTACTTTTATCTCCCATTTCAGCCCGTTTTAAAGGAGGGCAGTAAAATTGGTAAAAGATTTTCTTCAAACAAAAAATATACGTAATACTGAACATAATACGAGGGTTGCCCAGGAATCTGATGCCACACATTTATTTAACTCCCTGATTTAAAAAAAATGAGTGCGTTGAAACGGTCATCGAGAGAAATGAAATTGAAAAATAAGTTGATTGCTCTCCGACTATTCGTCCTCAAAGAACAAAATCGATTTACATCAAATACAAAAGTCTGGAAATTACATTATATACAGATGTTTGCTGTGAGCGAAGACTCAAAACCTAATAAAAGTAGTATAAAAAAACAAACAAAATGTTACCATGGTTTCACCTTGGTAACAATAAATATAATAGCAGAATGTTACATTTATAAAATAGATAAATTACAAATAATTATGTTCATTGCAATGGCATTAAAAAAATAATATTCATGATAGGTTCATAATGTATGAGGTAATTAGAACAGTTGGGGATGATATAAGAACAATCACAACAATAGAAGAGATACGAGAGAAAGTAAAACCTGTGTGCACATGAAAAATGACTCATAATGAGTCGCTAAGTAGTAGGCAATATATCTTTGATTTAAAACAATTTAAGGAAGAAACGCTATTCAGCTCATATGTGATAGAGTTTCAAAGTTTGGTCTGCACCTCCATTGGTCGCAACGACTTAACCAGGTTATCACGACGCTAATGTATCTGAAATCCGAGTGCTCCGACCGATTTGATGGACTCTGTGGAGGACAGACTGCGAGATTAACTCATTGGCAAACTAAAGATGTGAAAGAATGGAAAATCGCTTCATAATTTCTCTTCTTCATAATTTCTTTTCATATCCATTTTTAAAAAATGACAATAAGTACTTTTCCAGGCAATTTCTTTGGACCATGAGGAGGCGATAAGCGCAGTGCAAACCTGGTGCCTTAACTAAAGCGGGGAGTGGTACACACGGGGCATACACGTCCCAGCGAATTGCTGGAGGAAGGCAATAGAACTTGACGGAGAATGTGTGGAAAAATAGAGTATGTAGATGAACATCATTCTTTCAGAAGTTTAAGTTTCATTTCTACATCTACATCTAATAATACCCTACGAGGCGCCACGTGGGCGTGTGGCAGGGAGAGTTAGGCATAGTCCCTCAACCCAGGCCCGATACGGATGTCCGACCGAGCCCGCCTCTGTCCAACGTGTGACTGTCCGACTGGGCCCGATCCGACGGAAGGCATGTCCGACAAAGCCCGCTCCGACTTGGCCCGACAGCACGAGTAGGGAAAGGTTCCGGCCCGATTCAACAGCCATCGGGCCTGGACTGCACCGAACGGGGCTTATCTTAAGGAACCGCCAACGACTATTCCTCCACATACTAGCATAGTACAGCGTAAGCAATGGGGTTCCTTATGGGATTCCCAGACAAGAAGCTGTAAAAAAGAGCAAAAATGTGGCCCTCGTGCGTCTTAAGAGCATTATCTTATGCGCGCTAACTATATATGACTTAGAAGCCTTAGCAACAGGATTGTGTAACAATTACAAATAATGTACACAATGATGATTACTTATAAGAAAAGCAGAATAATATTTCAAATGAGAAGTTCCATTAAAGGGAAGCTTTAAGGAAACATCCTGAACTGAGTAATAGGTTGCAATGAGAATGGAGTTGAATGAAGGACAAAAAAAAATTGATAGCCAATTACTTATACCGAAATTCTTTTGAAATTTATTTAATGAAGTATTTTACAGCCGGGAAGTTCTGGCAGGCTTGGGATACATAATATCTATTCGAATGAATTCTCATGCATATATGCTGCGAAATTCTAAATCTCTAGACAGTTTCGAACAATATTCTGCACACTTTTTAAGAGATGGATATCGCGTGGCTCACAAAGACTAAATAATGCATAGGACACATTTGAACAAATCGATGAATCCGGGAGAAAAAAAGAGGAAGACCACTAAATCGTTGGTCTTGAGGAATTAAAAAAAATAATTGGGAGTAATGTGATGGAGGCCAAGAGCAAAGGATCGCTCAGTCTTCAAAAATAGGAAAAATGAGGAATAAGAGAGGTATTCTAATCCCAAAATCAGTATCTATCTTATTAATAATAAATCATTGATTTTTGATTTAACTAAGAGAGTTGGCGTAAAGGAAACCTCATTTGAAAGGGATAAATATTCCGCAGCACAAAAAGTTACCGATATTAAAAAAATGGCTTGTTTTTAACTAAGACAAACTTAAAAATAGTGTCTAACAATATACTTTCACATTTAATATCAATTCAACCCAAGAGCTGTTATTGTCACCATTGAAAAAATATCAAATAAATATCCAATGAATTCAAGTAAAAATAATGGGCTATCTTTATTTTTTTGTCCTTTCAACACCGTTCTCATTACAATGCATTGCTCAGATCAGAAGTTTTCCTTTAAGTTGCGCGTTGCGCGTACTCATTTAAAATACTATACTGGTTTCCACATTAGTAATTATTATATTTTTTATTATTTCTATTTGTTAGGCGTTGTTGTAGCTGAGGATTGCAAGTTATTACTGTTAAGGTTCATTAGAATTACGCCAGTGAGATACACGGGAATCCCATTGCTGCTCATTTTTAAAGCTTGCTCTGTGGGAAAACAATTAGGAATCTCATCGTTAAAGCTGTTACCATGCTAATATCTTCAATACATATGAGTCAAAATCTTCTAGATACATATCCAAGAACAATTTTGACTAGCAATTATTTTGCCTTAGACGAGAGCGACAGGAAAAATTCGAGGGGTAAAATGAAATCGTCTGAAATTCTCTCCAGTTCACATGCCTAGTTAGGGCGTCTCGTGAATATAGGCTGGGCTTTAGGGAAGTCGCGCCTAGTCGGGTGGTTGAGGGAATCGGGCCTAGTGGGGCCTACACGTCAGGCTTTCACCCTATCGGGTAAAATCGGGGCCCAGTCCTAGCGGGCTCATACATAATCGGGTCAGGCTTCCCTTGAAAATCGGGCCTCGGTTGCAGTCTCTGGTGTTGAGTCACCAGCCGTGTAAATATTTAAGGTTTTTGGAGGTGAAATGGTGATATGTATTATGGTAGTGTATTTAGTGGAGCTCAGTTTTTATTGTGGTCGCTTATTGTGCGCGGAAAGAAAACGTTTTGCAGCTAGCTGTTGGAAATTGTATCTATATCATTTTATCGCTTCTGTCAGACCTAGAGATGTAGTATGGCATCATGATAATATTCTCTGCGTCGCTCTGAAACACACCAGTTCTGAATTTCTCCAGCGTCATAAGCCTAGCGCGTAGCCTCCGAGTATCTAGGGGCTCCCACCATAATCCCTCTAAAAGTTGTGAAATACTATATGTTCGCTCGTAGCAGTTTTTAACGGAACGTACTGCTTTTTTTAATATTTTATTAATTTATTTTG
Source organism: Ceriagrion tenellum (assembly GCA_963169105.1). Taxonomy (NCBI): domain Eukaryota; kingdom Metazoa; phylum Arthropoda; class Insecta; order Odonata; family Coenagrionidae; genus Ceriagrion; species Ceriagrion tenellum. The sequence goes on from OY720638.1 coordinate 142,427,599, forward strand.
GTTAAATCTTCTAAATATTTTGTAAAATACAGAGTTTTAGAGTAAAAACTATGGGGCGTTACTTTCTGGAAAACCCGCGTGGAACTACATACCCAACTCACATTGGGCAGAAAGGTTTAGTTTGGATCCTTAACGCAAGTACCGTGTTCACTTGGTACATCAAAGACAACGTCGATGCAATGAGCACCCAGCAAAGAAGACAATCTGATGAAATCAGTGTGTTGAGTGCAAGCATAATAAAATTGGAGACAAAATTCAAATTGCACTCAATTACACTTAAACTTGTAATTCTCGTTTTTGTGTGAGTTGGATTATCGATTGACTGAAATTAATTTTCCCTCTTCTTGCGTCCGGTATATTCAATACACAAGAGGAGAGGGTATATTTTTACGTAAGTTGGACATTTTGAAACTCAAAGCATTTTCCTCTTCAGTAGGTACTCAAGACTATGACGTTTGGGTGTAGGGCGAGGCTAAATCTGATTATTTAGAAAAGATTACAGGGCATGGCTCTCCTAGAAATGAAATAGTTTCTTCATTGCTATTTTTGGTAAAATAGCCAACAAAATTAGAGCAGGGGTATTTTTAAAAACTGCTCTCAACTTTCCTTTATTTTTTTTTTTAATCTTTTTCCGTCATGAATATTTTGGTATGTTTTCCCTTAACTAGAGCCATGTTGATTGGAAGCATATTCCTCTTTTCACTCCTTGCTTTGACCATGGTATTTCGCAGCAGTAGAGGGATCCGTTTGTTGATGGAGGAAAATTTGCAAGGGGGTTGGCTTTCCTAGAAATGAGCTAGTATCTCTATTGTGCGGAAATTCCACGAGGTAAAAGCATTCACTTGGACCAGGAATAGCACCGTGGAAAGTCTCGATATCCTCACAATTTGCTTCTTCATCACCGTTTCGGGTAAAACGTCCGCGCTGTTTTCCTCCTTCCCGCGGACCCCTTAACCCTGGTCCTCGCCTAAAGCAAGCACCCAGTCAACCTGCCCATTCCCTCCAATTTCCGCTCCCTTTCGATCACGCACCGGTGATCCAACCCTTCAACCCCGCACATCTCTCCCCTTTGTCGTAGTCCGGTGCCCTACTCCACACCTGTCCCGCACCGCACTTTCCCAGCATTCGTAGCTCGGCAACCCACCCAAACCCGTCTCTCAACATGCAAAATCCTCCCCATCAACCCAGCCTCTTCCATAAACTCCCAACAACCGCTCCTCCGCTCGAGAAACACGAGTGTTTTGCTCGTAATGGAGCAGACCTCTTAAAGCGAGCGAAGGGGGGACTAATTGGTTCGACGAGTCACATCGACGCGGGGGGCCGAGGGAGGGGAAAGGGTTCGGTGGAGGCCACTTATTTAAGCAGTAAAATAGGGGATGGGTTAGACATCTGCTAATGACGATTTCCTTCACGCCCACGAACCCTCTCAATGGACGGAACTAAGGCAGCCAAAATACTGCCGTTGTGCGGAAACCCCTTGGGCGCCGAGCCTTTTGTCCCGATATAAAGGGGCCGTCTTGTCCGTTTCGTGGAATTTCGCGTAAGCGTCCGGCATCCATGACAATGGGCTCGTTACAAGCCCCCGCCCCCCTGCGCACCTTTGGGGCGCGGCTGCGGCCGTGCGGGGCGCAAAAGAGCTACGGAGGCGGAGCCGTCGCTAAAGAAGAAGCGCTCGGGGTTGGAGAAGAGGGGCTTAGGGAAGGATTTTTTGGAGACTTGCACTAATTAATGTGGACGACGACGGCACATCACCCGTTTTGACGAGCGGTGATTTTCAACTGGTTCACCGAGACGAGGAAGTGCGGGTGCCGTCCGAGAGAGACAATGGCCTGGGAAAAGTATTCCAACTCGCACCAACTTATTACTTACCTATTCCAACTGAGATGTCTTGCTGGATTACACGTGTCGTAATCCATTCTCCATACAAAAACTTGGACTGAGGCGTCAAGATCAGGCACGAAGCCAAGCTTTTATGCGTTCCCAGAGTACCGGCCTAATTTGAACAGGGTGCGCAGAAACACGAGAAGAAAATGGATTTATCTTATCAACGGTTCATTTCGTCAGTTTTTTTATCGCGCGTCGTAGGTCAGTAATTCACATTACTGCAAAAATTATCGATTTAGGATTTATTGAATGTCAATAGTAGATCCCTCTCCGACAATTTTGTTAAAACTTTCAACGACCCATCATAATTACTTCCTCAAAAACTTCTCATTGATTACATAGATCCATATAAAAATGTACCCACGCCGATTACACCTACCAATCTATCAGGCTGGGACGTATTTTTTGTCTGGATAACTAGAGAACAGCTAACTCTAAGAAAGTTGAAAACTACGCAACTTTTTAGACCGATTATCACATATCATTCCGCATCTCTCCTGCGAAATTCATCTTTTAACTGGAGTGCTTTATCAAGAAGGACGCAAGAATTTATAAACTTGAGTTTAAATCTAATTGGCAGATTGGAATGCTATGAAAAAGAAACCTCTCTTTATGATACCATTTAGACTTATTTGTATTCTTAAAGAAGGACTCATTAACCATTAGACCAATGATGTAAAATTATGAGAGTATGAAAAGATCGAGGTACTCATTAATGAATGAAATCATTGTTGCGTTCAAACCCGGAAGATACAAGCTGTGCCTCTGCGCCGACAAGTGGACCTGGGTGATATGCAAAGCGGATTAGATATGTATATTTCATTTGAGCATGGAATAATTGAGTTAATACGATTAAAGCACGAGTTAAGTACGTTGAATTCACAAGAGGCTTTTCTAATGACGTGCCTGGCGCGCCGAATACCTTGTGGTGCGAGCACTTCACGGGCCAGCCTCATCACTCCAACCGATTTCCTTTCGCGGTGACTGCGTGCGCCTCCTGGCGCCTCATTCCATTGCACTAGTCCCGATACCTTTCCACGTAAATCCACTCTTCGCCTCCGTTTGCGGACATTCTCGTCCGTCCCCGAACACCCTGAAACTTGCTATCGACCTATCTTTCGCCAGTGGATTCTGAAACCTTCATTAGAGCTCGTTACCCGGAAATATTTAAACATAGCTCAAAGGTTGACGCTCATTGGGAGTCGATGATTGAAACCTCCAGCGTCCTTTTTGAGGAGTCTTATAATCCCATCAGGCTACGGAAGAAAATTAAGGACCTTCGAAAGCACTGCGGATGAGAAATAAGAAAAAGGAATGCAAGGAAGTCATTCTCTAAATGACAGGTTGAAAAAAACTCGACAAAAATTGTTCTTGGAAAACGATAAAATACTCGTTTGTATACGCAATTATTAACTCATAGCTCACTCTAGCAAATAATGCTTGAAGTTTATGATGAAAATACGGAAGATAACTAATTCAGCATAAATTAATACCAAAAATAAATACAATAAACAATAAATGACATAATCCTATTCCGTATTTTTGGAAGGAGATTAGTAATACTCAGATAACGAAATTCCGATGAACGTCATGACACATATCAGAGAACAAATTTCAAGTATCACTAAAACACTGGGAAATAAACAGAGATCAACGTTGCTTGGCCACGAATTTGAGGAAGAGAACAAATGAAGCCATATATAACTAGATGTTCAAAAATATTTTGAAAAAATGGGCGAATTTGGTTTAATGATAAGGTACCTACAGTATTTAACCTCTAATGTATCAGCTATGGTGAACTAAAAAAAAAGAAATATGTACCACTTACCATACCTATGTCCACCGTAAAACTTTTTCGTGCGCGTTGAAAAGTTGACTCACCGTATAAAACTTGGAAAAGCCAAAGTGTAAAAATGGGCGAATAAAGTGAAAATAATATTTTCTTATATTAAACGTACTTTCAGTCATCTCCCACCAAGTCCATGAATGGCTCACTAATCTAATAAAAATTCAAGTGTTGCCGGAAACGTAAAATGTATTGATTTTTGTAATACATTTGGGAAACAATGCTTTCAGAATCATTAATAAATGCATAACTAATATTAGAAAACTATAGCGTGGAAGGCAGTGTCATCAATTTCCCTAATTTTTTAGCATTAGAATTCCAAATAGCTACGGCCGGGAAAGTTACCAATACATATAAATATATTTTGCTGCTCCTTTTCTTTGATGGATTCCATAGTTCTCCCTTCTTCTGTAAGGATAATGGTAACAACAACTCGCATTTTAGTTTTAATGATGACTCGTCTCAATCAAGCCTTGAAAAAATGGTTTTTAAGAGCATAGTAATTTTGGTATAAACTTCACAGGAAAGGTAAGGAAATAAGATCCTTATAGGTTATAATTTCAATCCGTGACACTTTCCATAAAATCAAAACAAAATTATTTCAGAATTTTCCAGTATTTTGACATATTTTGCGGCATAGTTCTGAGCCACAATAATGAAAAACAAAGAGGGCTACTCAGGCTTCCAGTTTTTCCGGTGCAGCTGCGTGGGTCATGAATACTGACCCACGCAGCTGCACCGGAAAACTGGAAGCATGATCAACAACCGCTGCGGAAGCCTTCGCTCTAAGGCTACTCAGGGTTATGCAATCAAGTAAAATGATGGTTCATTCATGCCGAGAATTTCAGCTAGTATCAAAGTTTTATTGAAAATAAAAATATAGCCAGGAGTGGGGATGTAGACGAAAAAATGTGCTCAGAAAAGCCTATTTCCCAATGCCGAGACATTTGATTAAGCCATAAAAACCGTTCCCAGCAGGAGAGTAAAATTAAAAAGTGGCTACATAAAATAACATTGCGTAATAATTCTTTCAGTGATTTGACACCGTCCGGCAGATGAGGTTATCCGAAGACAAAAATAATGTTAAAAGCATTTATGTGAGGAAAAACTCGATTTGAGATGCTTAGATTTTCAGCAAGCCTGGTAGCACTATGTTCAACCCATCTATATAACAATAACTCGCGAATAAATGGACATAAGGCATGTGCCAAAACGTAATCCGATTGTTTTTAATAAACTAATCCCTTGATAAAGTTATTCAGCCTTCAATTACGTCTCTTAACCGACGACGTAATCCTATTAACGTCCATTTATGGCAGCGCCACCAATTTTCTTCGCCTGAATCATTGTTAGAAAAAATTTTCCATAAGGCAATAGGCAATTACTATAAAAATCCAAGAGGAAAGTTGCACTATATGGGTCCGAGACATGAGTCATTGGAAAGTTGGAATAGAAGGGAATAGTGGCTTTCAAAATGTGGTGGCGGAGACGGATGTTGAAGATGAGATGGATCGGTACGATTAAAAGCGGAGAATGGTAGAGAGAAATGAAAATTAAGGCGGCCCCGCGGGCGACGGGGTAAAGTCCCCACCTGCTAAAGTGAGGGTCGTGGGTTCGAGTCCCGCCTGGGTGGGTTTTTCACCACTCAGGCCATGGATGTATGTCAAGTTCTGTTGTCCTGGTCCCTGCAAAACCTGATGACAGGCTTAGCAGCCTATTGGGATTCCAGGGACATATGAGTCGTCCGGGATGCAAAACAAAAGTACTTACATCAAGTTCCATGAAAAAGAAATCGTCCGAATGGATAGGTGACACATTGTGAATTAACGATATAATACGGACAATTATAGAATAGGAAATAGGGACAAATACATAGAATAGCGAAAACGAGATATAAAACAAAATAACTCCAAAGACAAATTAATATGCGCGGGACAAGTTAAAATGAATACAGTTAACCAATCTTAATACTGAATCGCTATTGATGAATGATTAATGCTATTTCATGACGAATATTGTGCTTTTTGACACAAACAACCATTTTGCCAATTCAAATTGAGTATCGCCTAAATTATGATCTCGAACAGCAACAAAAAATTGGAACCAGGAAATATGTAGGAAGAACGATTAAATTCAGCGTCAGTTTCCATTCAGGAAAAAATGGCACGTATACTAACAGGCGGACCGCTGCAAAAATCCGCCAGGGGTAATAGGGTTCCACATGTGCTAAGCTCAAATTGAAACAAATAGTGAGAGTTCGGAAATCTCGGGGGCTTCATATTTTGCCGCTAGTCTAAAGGTCACAGAGTAGGAACTTATGTGCGACTAGAATTGGTTGCTTCATTCTGTGGCATCGCCGCAAACATGATAATACCATCTATGCACATAAAATAATCGAATGTTTATTGCATATAATTCAAATTTCTCAAAAGGAACATTTGAATCAAAAACTAATCATGAGGAGAAATTGCTATTTTTACTTTCGCGTGGTCTTGATACTATTATAGTCAAATGAAGGCTATGCCTTGATTGGCATTAAATCCGTCGAAGTGAATAAATTCTTCTTCCGGATTGACTAACTTTCATCGACCTAAGTAGTATTTTATGCAACGGTTGCCTACGAAGATCAAATAAGGATTTTTTTGGTTTAGTGCAGCCCGAAAAGTCAGTAACAAAATTTTGTCTTCGGTTTTACAGCTTATGAGCTGACGTGGAGCAAGTGCAAAAAGGCTCTAATAATGTAAACGAGAATATATGCGAAACTTAAGCCGTGAGTTGACGACTAAGAGAATGAGATTGCACGAAACATATGATTGAATGGATTCCGCCTCATTCTTAATAAAAATATCTGTTCTTTTGATGAATGCGAAAATGCGAGCCACTTTTTGAAACTCTATGATGAGTAGAAATGAGGCAAAAAATAGACTCCGTTTCCAACTGAGTACGGCACAGTTGTGCGTTCCATAGATACGATATTATAAAAAAATGACTGCGAGGGCTTAGAAATTGCGTCAAAAATGTAAAGGTATGTAGCTCGTTACCTCGGTTATAATTTTATAAATTTCATTCCCACCGTCTCACTTTTTATAAGATGGCAGAAAATAGTTTGGACCTGACGGCGCAGCGGACTCAAAAAAAAATATATCGTAATTAGTTATAGACAAATTATTAATACGAACTTACAGCGCACGGTGTGAGACAAACGCTCGATTTAAAGGCTCGATTTAAAATATTTAGTTAACTTACGAAAAGTATAGCCGTTAAACAAAGATTTTCCCCAATTGATAACACTATATTCTCTTCAATGATGAAATGCCACCTACTTACCAAGAAACCTCCTATAGATGCCGAGGGAGTCTAGTTATGACATGTAACTCTTCATAAGTCACAACTATAGATTTTACTATTTTAGGATATTAAATTGTAGTTTACGTTTACTATCACAAAATATAGCATTGCCTGTCACAGGAAAAAAACAAAAAGAGATGGTAATTAGTTATAAGCGATTAATTTATGCGGCCTGTATGAGTTCGGGCATTTTTCGTGAGGATGATGCCGATATATTCGCTCGAAGTATGAAGAGAGTTCGCATTTATTACAACCATTAAAATTTAAAATTTGCATTTGGTCTCCCGGGTGACCAGAGAGAAATGTTGCTAAAATAAAGTTTATTGTCAGTATGCCCTCCCATTGGCAACCCGTTATCCCCTGGTTATTTTGCCCTCTCCGGTGGCCACCACCGAGGCGATTTTCTATCCCACGATGCCCTTCCGCACTCCTCCATCTCTCGCCACTCCACCCCTTCTTCCCTCGCCTCACTCCCCTTTAGCTTCTCCCCTCCCCCCCCTCCAGCCGCCACGTTTCAAATCAAGCGCTTCTCCGCCGCAAAGGCAACGCATCACCGGGTTCGAGGACTCTTCCCCCGTCCTCTACTGCCCCCCCCCACCCCTCTTCCCCCCCGCAACACCTTAAGCCCTCCTCCCACTTATCTCCCCATTCCCCGGCTCACCTGCACGTTGCCCTCTCCCCACCGCCTCATTCCAATGCCCATTCCACTTCTTTCACTTTATCTGTCGCGTCTTCAACCCTTCTTCTTCTTCCTCGATCAACTCACAAAGCTAGACAGCGGAGCGGCACGAGTCGTCAACAGGTTCTTTCTTACGCAGGTCCTCCTTCGTGACTGCGTGCGTTCAAACGCGAGAGAAACGTTTTCGTTGGTGTCTTTCCAGGACGCTCCACCTTGAATTTAAGAATATGAAGTTCGCATTGGATTAGGTTTTAATAATTCTGCGTGTTTCCCTTTATGGAGGGAATACACATGCTTCCTGGCTTCCCTCACCATTCCCACCTTTCCTGGACTCTGCGCACGAATTTTTTATAACATTTCGGAATGGCCACAGATAGCACAGGTCACTCCCCAGCATCACCCACCTAAGCGCAACAGCAATACTAACTAGTTACGGGCACCTTGAAAAAAGCAAAATATCTTCAATGCTCATAATACATTTGCATCATTGGATGTTTTGAGCGTAATTGTATTCACACAACAATAATTAGGAATCTTTGGTAGCGTAGTGGTTTTTGGTAGCGTAGTGGGCCCAGCAAGGCGTCCGAGGTGCCATTTCTACTCCAGTCGGAAGTCGTAACGTGTACATGAATCGCATGTGGGTAACTCATTACTAGACAGGCCGAAGAGCTCAGCTTTCTAAGATTTTATTGTCATGCTATTAAAACGACTGTGTTCTGGCAGAACATAGCATCCACAACCACTCGTCACGTTCTTTCTCCCGTCATTGATGTGATAGCAAAAAAACACAATAGAGTTCTGGTCTTTGTGCTTAGGTAGGTAAACGTTAACGTTGGACATGAGTTTTTCATGCTGTACTGCCTAACTCTTTCTACAATGGCACGGCATGTTTTTACACTATGTTCTTCGGGGACGCCAGAGAGCCGTTGTGTCGATTATAGAACGCAACTGACTGCTGGTGATACGTTATTCACTTGGATTCACTAAGTTTTATGCTGCTTCCACCGTTTCAATAGTAAAAAATGCTCAGCAGCACAATGACAGCGGGGAGATAAGCATATATGTTTCTGGAATGATCAAGGGAAATTTATGAAACGGAAAACGCATAATTTCAACTTGCAAGTTTTAAGTATTGGGTCGAAGCATTATATTTCGGGAATCAGGTTGGTTTGGTGGCTAAAGCACTGGCTTAATATCCCAAGGGTCTGGATTTTATTCTCAGAAGTGGCAGAAAATTAGAAGTAGTGATTCCGATTTAAATTCATACGCAGTGCTCCGTCTGTAGGAATGGATGTATAACCCTCGTCCCCTTGTCGCCTGCCACTCAGAACTGGGTAATGTTGACGCCGGGTGTCCCTCCTTCATTTCCTCCGTATCCAAAGAAGTCGTTTCTTTATCTACCTATCCTCACCGGCGCACATAAACCCATTCATCAATCTTCTTACTTATATAACCAATCTGAATTTCTCTCTTAATATTAAATTTCAAAAAGTTTACAAGAATGATGCTAATGAAATTTTTTCTCAGGCAAAAATTTTTTGGACTAGAGATAGACATATGGGATTCAGGGAAAAAGATATTAATTGAAAAAAAGTAATTGGGATGAATCGTGTAAACTGCTGATCCAAATGTGGACTTCTATGACAAAAATACTAAGAGAACTTTAAAATTGAAAATAAAATGCTAGAATTTCAGAGGACACCAAACACTTCATGAGCCGATCCTACCAACTATGATCCTTGGATTATAACCTCTGCATAAGTTTTTGGCGCAGACTTCCGTGGCAAAGATTGGTAGTAGGGGTGGTGAGGGGAAGGGAAAGGGGAGAGCTAACGGGAAATGTGAGGGAGGGGAAGCAGGCTGCTCCGCGGTAAAGGCAAAGGGAAGCACACACACGCAAATGCAAGAGGTTGAGATTACCCATCGCGATGAATTGCTCATGGATTCTGTCTTGGCGTCTCATCGCAGAATGAGTCGAAACGGGACGACAGGAAGTGGTGGGTCATCCCAACCCTCGAAGAACTTGTGTTGGCAGAAATGAGGTTATGACTGATCCCTTTCACAAAACGAACTTCCTCCCACGTTAAGGATTCGGAAATTTCCATGCTATGTACACCAAAATCGTCTACAGTGCAAAACCAGAAATTTTAACGGGAATTATACTTGGATTATGCGATATTTTTAATCAAATAACCCATGAAAATAATTTACTACACCTAAAGTGGACCCCTGCCACTTCTGTCGTCACATTATGGCTGTTGATTGGAGTGGCGTTAAGTTAAAGCAGTAATCAGCCAAATAGTCTAAGGCAGTTGTCCATCATACTTAATGAGTTTCCAGCTAATTTGTAAATCAGGTTTTTTTATTATATAATCAATACGGACAAAACGTACGGAAAAAGTATAAGGAAGTGAATTGGTCTAGAAGAAAGCGCAACATCGAGACGCATACTTGACTCATAGTTTCCTTCACTGGAATTATTGACCAAAAAATATACACAATAGCGGCTTGTACTGTAGTTAAAATTTCATGATGCTAGAAACTGGGCACCTATGTCATGACGCTATAAACTAGCATTACCTGGATGACGATCATCGAAAGGTAATACTCAGCCACTAGTTCGATAGATTTCTTCAGTATCATTTTTGGAAAAGTGTACTATCATCCAAACGCATGAAAATACCCCGAAAAATATAAGAACTGAAACCATTGTCAATAAACCAGAGAAACGATTCTAGTGCATTTTCACTGAAAACATATGCAAACACCTATGGTGTATATTTAAATAGCTATCACGTAATAACTGACCTGTTCTTCAACGGCGAAGTGCTTCGGGAGAATACGGGAAGCGATGGTGGACGGCCAGATGGCGGCGATGACGTCTATGTGGGTCTCCTTTGCCCTGGGGAAAGAGGAAAAATGATTACAGTACGCAGCACAGGGGTAATGTACAAGCAGTTCACCAAACACATACTAACATGCAAAGAGACGAGGCAGGTCGATATCAGGAAATCATTGTAAGGCCCGTAGAAAGGGTGTAGCGATGAAAATAACGGTATTAGTTGACCTTGAAGGCCTTCGCTATCGTCACAAAATCGCATATCCGATTTTATCTGCGGAGGGATATGTGTGACATGACTCAATAACTTCACGAATATTGAATCGTGAAGTGTTCCATTGCATTTTTCACGGCAGTGACAAGGGAGAATGCAGACGTTCCTTTTGTTGAACCGCCATTGCAACCCTCATCTTTCCACTGAAGGTCACAATCGGTATGGCTGGCACGAGAATAACGTTACTCAGAGTATGAGGGCAAAGAGATAAATACGTAAAAACAGGAACACCAAGTGCGCTTTGAATTATCAAATATAAAGGATAAAATCGAGAAACCATTACCATGAGACACAATTTAAAAGAAACCGAGTCGAAGAGCATCTGAGAGATTTTTTTATTAGGCACATATGTGGTTTGTTTAATAAGATTCCTTTAAAAATTCTATATTTCTCTTGTCGAAGAAAGGATTCACTCAAACTTCTGTGGTAGGTTTAAGGGCGTGCATGAAGATTCCTACAGAATATTTACAGTGATGATAGATGGAGAGGTATAATTAATAACCCCTACTAACTCAGTAGCTGTTCTAATCAGCTTTTTGCTAGCAATTAAACCAAACATAGTTCAATTTTATTTCAATTTTCATCCTTATCTGCTAAGTGACTGGAACTCCATCATCAGAAGTTGTGGCTTTGAGTGTTTATGATACCAGCAATAGGTCAGAGAAGTGGCAAGATAAATATATTGGTGAAAGTAAGAGACGTGTGGAGTGCGACATTTTTTGATGGATTTATAGAACAAATCTTCTCATGAAGATCAATGAATTTGGCTTCAGTGGAATGAACATCCTCGCACCTCTTTAACGATACCAAAATATCAGCCTCGTACCGCGATAGTTTTTAAACATTCCTTAAAAACGCAAGCAGCTATAATGAAATTTACGACGGCTACGGTCTCAAGAGGAGCTTCTTTTACAAGGACGCCCTGTTACGATTCTGTTCTAGCCTACATGAGGGTATAAATTGTGGCTACAAAGCTGCGGGATTGTTTAAAGATATAACTAAAGTCTTTGATTCTGCCAGTCATAAAATGCTACTACAAGGATTCTGGCAAGCTGGTGTAAGAGGGGTTCCACATAATGGGTTTCAAAGCTATCTTAGGTATAGGTATTAGTGTGTGCGGATTAACAACCGATAAAGTCGAAAAACACAACTCATCTGTGGAGTGCCGCAGGGCTCAGTTCTGGGTTCCATTTTATTTTTTAATTATGTGAACAATTTGTGCAATGGATGTTTTAATGGCAAGCTAACTTCTTTTGCTGATGACACAGTCTTATTTTATGCAGCTAGAAGTATATACGCCTTGCATATACAAATGCCAGATGATTTAAACCAGCTGCAATGCTGGTTTTATAGTAATCTCATGAAGCTGAATAACAAAATGAAGTACATCTTGTTTAGCCTAAAAAGTATGCAAGTAGAAAAAAATAAACTTTTTTATAGATGTGACTTATATTTCAATGGCAATTCCCCATCCTGTGATGAATGCAACGAAAATGAGCAAGACAGTGACATAAAATATTTGGAAATTAACATTGATCAACACTGTAATTGGTAAAATCACATGAATACATTAAAGTTAGAATTTATCTCCGTCAGTAAAAATCTATCTATTAGATATATTTGTCCATTACCAATACTCAAGATTATTTATTATGCTCTTGTGAACTCGAGGTTACAGTACGAAATAGCGTGTTGGGGAGGAGCTTCCTCCACAAATGTTAATCCACAACTGGTGTCCCAAAAAAGGGTGTTGAGGGTAATGACACGAGCCTAAACTACAACGCATTCCTTTCGGATATTTAAAAAGGTGAATATTTGACCCCTAAGCTATTTGTTTTTTATACGGTTTTACGAATTTTTTATAACCGTGGTGTAGAGTATGAAAAATCCAGAGTCTATACCCTAAGAGAAAATTATAATATTGGTATACCTAAACCACAATGAAATTTTTCGGCAATCATTTCTTTAACTTGGCCTTATATTGTTCGTTTCCCTACCTTTGAATATTGTTGTTGATAAAGAAAGAACCATTTTAAAACTTTTTTGGAATGATTATTCGAGAAAAAGGAGGAGGAATATTTGTTTAAAAGGAATAAGTTAAGGTCATTTATTTGGATAGGGTGATGAGACTGGCGTAATTTTATTTTGCATGTTATGCTTGCATGTAATTATTTTACTTTAGATTCTTTTTTCTGCAAAAAGGTTCTTGTTACATTATTTATGCATCACAATTCTATAAAACTATCACAATCTCTGTGAATTGCAGTGATCCTAATCAGATTCTGTTGTGTGTTTCGGCATTATTAATGTTTTTTTTCATTTTAATTGTCTTATTGTTTATATTTTTTTAACCACTAATAATTTTTAAAAATTTATTTGTAATTTGCGGCACCGTGACTGATTTTTGTCGTTTTCTATATTGATGTGATTTTGTGAAAACAAGGAGAGTCGGTTAACCTCAAACAGGATGTTATCCTTAGGGCAACCAAAGTGCCTCGTTTTGAAATTTTGTAATATATACGTGTATGTTTATGTGCTTATACGAGGAATAAATAAATAAATAAAATAAACAAAATGAGGACGTTCAAACATATTGGTCGCGTAAAGAATGCAACCATGTATTGCGTTATTAATTTTATTTCACGTACCTCATGCTTCTTACAACTTCATAAATGTTAAAATGACAACCAAATATAGTGTCTGTAATAACTAGAGATAATTCTTGCTATATCTAGTCGCTAATATCATGAGAATGGAATGAAGGAATAATTGTACCAATCCCATTTAAAAATAATTATACTCGGATATATTTAATGATTTTTACTTATTCATGACAAGTTTTTTATTTTGAGCGTCGACTAAGTCGCTTTCAAATTTAATCTGTCTATTCTGTTCTGATTCTAACTTTCGCCCCTCCATTGGCCATGCATTGTTGATATACTACTTGTTATTAATGTTATGAATATTTTTTTCTCACTCATATATTTCTCAAAATGGTTTCATTTATTCATTCACTTGGTTATTCTTCTAGATGATTTGGTAGGCTTTCGGACAGTCATCCTATATTCCCCTAATCTGGGGCATCAACTCACTTTCCCTCCGACAGATGGCTTTCCATCAAGAGTCTCGTAAATTCCTCATACTCTCTATTTCACCTTGAGTCGTTCGTAATTCTATCTCACCTTCATCACACTTTTCAATATGCCCACGTTTCGCAAAACGTCCTTCATCCACCTTTTTACGAAATTCCGCCGCAACTCTCCTCCCTTTTTCACCTTAACCCTTACCTCCTCCTCCTCCTACACCTCCTCATCCAGCTAAAGCTCTTCATGCTTCTGAAAACCCTTGCCTCTCATAACTCCAGTCCGCGTACATACTCTTTCCGCAGTGAACGCTTAACCTTTACAGCTATATCAGAGTTTTTCACCAATGTTTTTCTTACCTATTAATTAATTAATTAATAATCTAGTTAAATCATCCCAAAAAGACCTACTGGCCTTTTACATCAGAATAATTCAAGTTACATTGAACAGCAAATCACATTTCATCAAGTTACAACGGACGATCAAAAACACCCTTATACTGAGAGGTAAGAATCCACTGACGTGGAGCTCGAATCCGCGGCTTCCGGATTGGCAGGAGGTGACATAACTGTCGCAACCGGGACCGGCAATTAGAGCAGTTCTACAACTTGAAGAGTAAAAAAATATTAATTCAGTGATAACTTCTTCTCAATAGTACACTCTGTTGTACTTAAGGTAGTCCAGGCGAGATAGTTCCCTAGTTATTATAGAGACCATATTCCAATTATAAGTTTTGATTTCACCAGGTGACCCGGTGTGTCAGTACACCGCATATACCTCCTAGTGGTGGATCGTGGGCAACAGTATGCTGGCTCTCACGGTAGTCCTATCAGAAGGGATCCTAGCTTGAGCAGAATAGGGAAAGCGGGCCTAAGGTATTACTATGCTTTGGTTTCTCTTGTAGCATACTGGCGAAAATGTGCCAAAACTGACCGGTAGAGCGCCGTAACTGTTAGATGGGAAAGCTGCACGTAGTGCGGGTACTGCGAAGGCTGGTAACCTTGAATACTCTATTACAACTTACTGCTAAACGTCAAAATGTTACCTCAGACAGCCGAAGCCACGATGGGCGGCGGAAGCTAAATAAGGTTGGCCCATCAAGATACGGACTGGAAACGAACTGGACTCTCGGTACTTGGAATGTGAGAGGAGTGTATGGAAAGGAGCATGAGTTGCTGAATGAAATGAAAGTGAGACGAATGGATGTTTTGTGTGTATGTTAAACTAAGCGTAAGGGGCGGGATGCTGTTACATTAGATGTCGGTAGTCTGGCATTGTGGTCAGGAGTTGAAGATAATGTACGCGGCAGTAAAAGTGTTGGACTAATTCTTCATGAGAGAGCTAAGTTGCTAGTAAGGAAGTATGAGTTAGTATCCCCTAGATTGCTCTGGGTTCGCATGAAAGTAGGTATTAGGAGAGTTGTGATTGTGGCGTGCTATGCACCAGTGGATGGAGAGTGTGACAGTGTGAAAGATGAGTTTTGGGAAAAACTGAGAGAGGTTTTGAATGAATGTGATCCTGGTGAGAGAATATTTTTACTAGATGACATGATTGGGTGGGTTGGTGTGAGGCGGGATGCATCTGAGAGAGTGGTTGGTCCTTTTGGTGACCCACGAGTGAATGATAATGGTGAAAACTTGGTGAGTGTGTATTTTGAAAAAGTATTTTTTGTGTCGAATATATGGTTTAAACATCAGAGAATACATATGTATACTCGGCAAAGGAGCGATTGTAAAAGCATGATTGATTTTATTGTGCATGATGAGAGATTGAGAGAGTTAGTGTGGGACACGCGAGTGATGAGGGGTGCTGAATGTGGAACAGACCACTGTTTGGTACTCTCCAAAGTGAACCTGGGAAGAAAGTGGGTACCAAGGAAGAATATTGCGCGTAAGCAGTTGAGAGTCAAAGTGGAAAGGTTGCTAGACAGCGAGGTAAGAATTCGGTATGATTGCATGCTTGAGGATGCTCTATCGCTGAGGCAGAGAGAATGGGACGAGCATATCAGAAACGAGAACGTAAATGATGCGAGGGAGTGTTTAAAAGGAGTGATTGTGGAATGTGCTGAAAGTGTATGTGGAAAAGGAGTGGTACAAAGAACGAAAGGTGATGATTGGTGGAATGAAGAAGTGAAAATTGCAGTCAGAGAAAAGAAAGAGGCGTACAAGGATATGATTGCTGCCAAATCTGAGGAAGAGCTTACTAAGGCATGTGAGATTTACAGAAAGAAAAAGAATGAATGCAAAATCGTTGTGAAAGAGAGAAAAGAAAGAATGCCGGCGAATGAAGCTAAAAAATGCAGAGTGATTTCGAAGGTAATAAAAAGATGTTTTGGAAGTGGGTAAAAAGGGCTAAGATTGGTGAAGGTAGGGGAATGAATGCGAGAAAGAACAAAAGTGGAGAGATCAAGTTGGGCGTGAGCAATATCAGGGAATGCTGGAGGGAATATTTTGAAGAATTGTACAATAATATTGCAGGCGTTGAGGCCTTGCATTGGCTTTGCACGCCTTGTGAAGTGGTATGTGAGAATTTGAGGATGGAAAAGGATATCAGTGAGAAGGAGGTCACAACGGCTGTGAGAATATTGAAAAATGGGAAGGATGCAGGCATAGATGAGATATCCAGTGAAATGTTGTAGTGTGGGTGTAAATTACTAATTTGTAGACTGCGTGAACTATACAATTTATGCTTACAGGTTTCTGTTGTTCCACCCGATTGGAAGAATGCCATCATCGTTCAGTTGTACACAGGGAAGGGATGAAAGTCCGAATGTAATAATTATCGGGCCATTAGTTTATTGAGTATCCCGGGAAAAGTGTTCAGTAAAATATTAATCGAAATAGTGAGGAATATTACTTCCGACAAAATATGGGTTGTGCAGTGCAAGTTTATGCCTGGGTGAGGATGTTGTGACCAGCTTTCTGCACTTCAGCAAGTGATAAAAAATGTGTGTGTGTCCGAAAGAAAGTGTACTGTGCGTTTGTCGATTTAGAGAAGGCATATGACAGAGTAAATAGAAAGAAGTTGTGGAAGGTTTTGAGAGACTATGGAGTGAATGGGCAGTTATTGAATGTTATGATGGCGATGTATGACAATAGTAAGGCAAGTGTAAGAGTTAACGGGGCTCTGAGTGATTGGTTCGTAATAAATCGGGGTGTAAAGCAAGGATGCGTAATGCCTCCATGGCTGTTTGATGTATTTATGGATAAATGTGTTAGAGATGCATGTAGTGAAAACGACGGTGTTTTGATTGGAAATGTAAACGTGCGAGCTCTGCTATATGCGGATGATGCTGTTTTGATCTCAGACAGTCAACAGGGATTACGGAAGCTCCTAGATAAGTTTTGTGAATCAACGGAGAGAATGGAATTGAAGGTAAATGCGTGCAAGACTAAAGTAGTAGTTTTTGATAAGGAAAATGGGGAGAATAACTGTAGGATGAGGGCGAATAGTGAAGTAATTGGACAGGTGGATAATTTTGTGTACTTAGGTAAGATTTATGCAAAAGATGGAAGAATAGATAAGGAGATAAAGAGACGTGCGAATGCTGAAGGAAAGTGGTAGGTAGCATGTGGAGCATATCAAGGAATGAGTGCTTGTCTAAGGAAGCGAAAATTTCCGTGTACTTCTTCCCACTTTTCTGTATGGTAGTGAAACATGGGTATGTCTGGATAGACATAAGAGTAGACTAAACGCCGTGGGTATGAGTTATCTGAGGAGTATTTGCGGCAAAAATAGGATGGATAGGACCAGGAATGAGTGGGTCATGAATGAATGAGGGTTAAATGCTCCAGTAATGGACTTGTATGAAAGGAGTGTACTTCGTTGGTTTGGCCATGTTGAGAGAGTAGATGAGAGTCGAATAACGGAACAGATATATGAGAGTAGAATGAATGGTGTGAGAGGTAGAGGTAGGCCGAGAAAATCGTGGTCGAGGAAATTCTTAGGAGGAGGAATATGAGGAGTTTTAAAAAAAGGAGGGCGTGTATGAAACAGTGTATGGGGGTAAATGAGGCAAAAGAGGTTTGCAAGGATAGGTCAGTATGGAGGAAATTATTGAAGCAGAGTTAGGTGTACAATTATGTATTAATGAGTGCTACATTTTGACTGTGCCTACCCCGGAAGGGAACAGCGTGATGGGTATGTATGTATAATTTCACCAGCTGTGGGACACATCAATTAAATATTGCATTATTAATAGTGCAATTATATAGTTTTATATGACAGAAATTGTAAGTAATTAAATGAAAATATCTAAATAAGTCTTTAACTTGACTCATTTTTTTCGCGCGGTGCGTTTGAAACTCCTTCAAAACGGAAGGTTTTTGAGATAACCAAGAACCTATTGCGGTGACAATATGACTAACTTTCATATGTAGTTGGGAAAACATACACACTATACGCTGCTAGTTTTTTTACGACATCTAAATGTTAGAAATTCCTCATTTTGTAAATAATATCTCTCTGGAGTGCATACACGTACCATTTCCCATGTAAAATGGATGTATTTCCGGCAAATATCTCCGAAAGTAATATGGTAAGGGGTTGGATTTTTGAAGTTATCAGAAGGGTGAGATATTTTTCTTTAGAATGAGACCAAATTCATTGTTTTCTAGGTAAAATTATATTTCGCTCAAACTACCTGAAGGAAGATGAAATGAAATGGAGATGGTATGGCTACGAACGCTCACGGCTGATGGTGTAGCAAAAACAGGAGAACATGGGAAAGATTTTGCGCCAAACTGACGTGGTCTAACAGTCACAAAACACTGCATTGCAAGTGTACTGTAACTCCTATTTGACGAAAGCCAAACACGACCCCTGGAAACGTAAGCTGTAGCAACGTCAGGACAGAGCTGTAGCAACGTCAGGACAGCGCCGTAATCAACTGCGGCATTGGTTTAAAGAATCAAGCGGAATGTCACCTCCTTTTATTTCTAACCTCCCCGATTGCATTCACCAAATTCTAAAAATTGGTGTAATGCCTTGGAATCCAGATAGTGACAAAAACCAATTGCTAACACATTAACAGCAAATGTGCCTCGCGATCAGATGCAAGGTCGCCACCAAGGAGGTGACCCGACATTTGTGGCAGTCTTAAGCCCGTTTAACAAGGAGCATGAAATTGCACAATATAAAACATCATGTACTTCTCAATCTAGAGGACAATAACTATCAAATTATAGCTGGGGCTATTTGGCATCTTGAGCTCATGCATTTGCGCATGTGATCTTGCATTTTACCGCTTTACACAATGCAGTTTGAAATGTGCGCTCGTACATGCATCAGATTGTGCAATTACGTGCCCCGTGTGAAACGGGCTTTTAAATCCGAACGCAGAACCCAGCACTTCAAAGATATCCCACCGGTGAATCAAGGCACTCGATTTCGTTAGAAAAAAGAAATCGCTGTCATGAATCCCGAATCCCGATCATGATTTGAAGGGCTCTCTCTCGGGAGAGAGAAACGTGAGCCTCCCAGTCTTAAAAGCCTCGCAATCCAATCATACGTTTCGAAGTGTTCCAACTAGACCTGTGCGCCGCCGATGGTTTTGGTGACGCCGCCGTCGCCGTAGGATTATGTACGGCGAGTCGCCGATAGCGCCGCCGGTCTTCCGAGTCGGCGGCGCGGCGCGGCGCCGTCATAGGTGGTCATTTACCGACCATTGCCCCCGATGCGTCGCAACTATACTTATATTCACTTATTACGACGGGCTCCTCATAATAATGAAAAACTTAATAACTAATGAAAAAAGAGAGCAGCTCTTCTGGCCATATTTGATGTGCTGATGAAAATAGTCTTTCAATTAAATCTGTTCGATAGGAATTAACAAAGTTATCATTTTGTTTTGAGCCAGCAACCACACGTCCACGCTTCTTCGGCATGGAGTTTACTCCGCTCAAGCCTTTAGTGCCCCATGAGTGCGTTATACTCAGTTTCCGGCTTGATGCCGTCCGATCAACATTGAAAAATAGGAGATTCAAGTAATAACATAACAGGCCGCATAATCGAACAAGGTGACGAATATCCTTAGTGCTCCATTTCTTTATACTATGCGTATTTAGAACGTGTGATATCCAGATTTCCCTTTCTCACTCACCTACCTAAGAAACTTCTCGTTAGTCTTTCCGTGTATTGCGCTTGTTCTGTTCTCCCTCCATAGTTACATCTCAAAGACTTCTATTTCTTCCTTTTTCCCTTTCAAGATTCCATGTCTTCCAGCCATTCAATGCAATTTAAATGTGTCTGATAACGGGAGTTTAGCCATTTGGTTTAAATACATGCCCTGGAGGCTCGAATATTGGCTCCTTTCAATATGAAAACACTAGTCGTGTATTTAAACAATAACTCTTTTGCATTTTGATCGTAGGTAAACGAAGTTCAAGGAAGTAAATCAACAATGCAATCATAGTGTACATAGGAGGATGGTGAGTGCATTCGCCATTTCTTCATACTCGCCACTTCGCCATATCTTCTATCTATACTTCTATCCCTGATACAAGGTTTTTATTTCCTTCGACATAGATGATTCGTAATCTTCCATGAAATGCCATTTACATAATGCAATTAGCATCTGGATCGATTCCGATCCCTCACGTAAACAAGCACTAAAATAACATGAAGAGAAACCTAAATCACCTAAATTTGGTTAACTTAAAAGCCTAGTTAACGCATAGGTATAATTTTGTTGTGTCGTTACTTTAGTTTTCATCTTAGTTCCGTAAAAATTCTGAAAAAACCATGAAATAGGCAAGCTATTTTAAGTGTCTCTGGAAAGGCTGTAATGAATGGTTAAGCTAGGGGGATCCAAGTGGTGACATGGATATTCTCTTCTCCTGCGGAGCTTGAAACAAGAAAAATATGTCCTCTTTCTTTTACCGCTCTTAAACTTTAAGTCTTTAGATATTCACTAAAATATGTATACTGGCGGAAGAAATTAACGCAAAATTTTCGCGCGCCAGAATGCGGCATTCTTGGGAACTTCTAGGAGCAGTACACACTCGAAAGACTGGCAACACAGAGGAAAACATCATTTCCGCAAATATTTGAAATCCGCAATGGAACTCACATTTGCCGGAGCCTAGAACTTAGTCATCAATCGCCTCATTTTCGAGCTTTCTTCTCAAATTATTCGCACATTCAGTCGCTGTGTATCGCTTATTTCAGCATGGTTCTTACGTCAAATGATATTATTTATACAGAAAGACTGATTATAAAAAATATTCACTATCCCACCCTATTTGGTATATACGCTGAAATCTTTATCTTCTACCACCAAGGGATATTTACTGTGGTCGACTTTCCGAGGATCATTTTGAATGACGCGTACCGTATCTTTTTCACCGAAATGATATAAATCGAGATTTATCCGAACCAAATGTCGATACAAAAAAGATTTAATTAAAATAAGTATAGTCTGCGTGATGTAATTTTTCACGATTTTCCATTTGTAGATTGACGAAGATCCTTAAACGGATATATTTATTAAATTCAAAACGGATATTTATTAATGAATTGTTCTTGACCCAGTATAAATCCTTCTTCAGTTCGTCAGAATGGTAATCCCTATGAAAACATACGTAAATATGTATAATTTCATGAAATAAAAATAAACGTGCTCGCATCGATACCGAATAATCTAGGCATATTTTCCCGATATTTCTTTCATCTTATCAGGCCATCTTATTATCTTATTTCAGGCCAGCTACCTCAAGTCTGAGTTAAAGCAACGAGCATTCTTGGAGGACTCTTGAGGATTCCTAGAGGTTTCCCCGTGTCGATACAAAGCTCCACCAATACTAATCCATTCAAAATTAGAATGTATCAAGGGAAATTGTATTGATTTGGGAAATAGTATGCCTTTAATATTTACTTACTTTCCCCTTGTGTTGCGGGCAATACCTTTTCTGCCAAAGATAATGTTTCGGACGCCAGTCGTATAACTCACTGGAAATAAGTGGTATTTGACTTCCATTACACCCTTAAAAGTATTTGACAGGTGCTTCCGATTTTTTCGAAGCGCGACGAGCCTTTTCTTTCTGGTGCGGCAAGCATTTGAAACCTGTGCGTTAGTCACAACAACAAACCACCCCGACCATTGCCACCCTTGGCTAAGGTTTACTGATGACTACGTCATGGAGACGAGCGTCGATAGACAAACAAGCAGAGCGGACAGTGCAAGCAGAGATATTGTTCAAAGTTTTAGCGGCCTCTCCCTAAATTCTTGGGGAAAAAAAGATCTTATTAGCCTTTAAGTATGCCTCATTTTTCTCCCAGGTGGAGGAATCGGATAGTAGGTTTGTAAAAGGCAAAAACATCCGTCGAAAAATTACCCGAAGAGGTGTTGCGCCTTCGACTTTCACCCACTGAACTTTTATATGGTGTTTAAAAGTAAAAAAACATATTTCTCACTACTATCAAACGAAAATCATTAAATTTATGTCCGCTATAATAATAACTATGTTTATTCAAATGTTTATCAATATTCATTTTTCGTCCGCAACTAGGAATACTTGCGAGTTCACAAATGTCAAAATTTTAGGAGATGGTTCAAAACAAATCATGTAACATAGATGGAGCGGGCTGCACGGAGCGCAGCGTTTATTATGAGGATAATGCGAGAAACAAACGTTTTTCGACCTCCTCAAATGAAACAACCCAAAATTAAGATGCAATGATGAAAATCGTGGAGGAAGAATGGGAAATGAAGCCAGTAAGAGGATACCAAAATGTGGACAACTCCATGTCACAAAGACTTGGTCAGGAAATCGAGAATGGAGGGGGATGGATTGATTATAAGGCTAATAAACATCCACATACTTTATGTAAATACCAGTATACTTCTCGATGATCAATTGCTGTGATCATGTGCACACATAACTCAAATATAGAGAATTACGCATACATTTAACCTTTTCCACTCGTTCTAAATAAAGCATTATAGTGTTTCTTTTCAACATCCGTTAAAACATATTACCACTAAGAGATGAAATTCATGACCCTGTAAAAAGTCTGTTAATATATTCATGTGGGGGCACTCATAACTTTAACTTCCATTGAAGCAATTATATTACGACACATTTGAAGAGGAATAGATTCTATAGGAACGTAGCAATTGTATAATCTTTGATGGTGCACATTCCTAATTTGTACTCCATTGACTACTCTGCGGATTTATGAGGAGTATACAAATGACCACAGGGAAAATAACTAATTACTGCTTAGTCTCTATATGGAAAAGATGATTTTTAGTATTTTATCACTTTCACACGGGAAGATACGCGATGCATTTTTGTCGGAGTATAACTTACGTGTGGGTATAAAAATGCTCCTCATAAAATTTAACTGCATAATTTTAGCCAAACATTTTTCACTGCGAATATGTCGAAAGGTATTTAAGTGATTCATTAATTTACCTTATCCTCTAAGTATTGTCCTCCATCCTATGAGTTGAACTTTTGAACTACACGGCTAATGATTTGCTCATAGCAAACCTAGAAAACAACGCTAGGAAAGCTTCAAAAACCGTTTGAAAGATATTTTGAAGAAAATTCCACCCTTGTTTGGTCTTTCACTCAGATAAGTAATCGGTATTTACAAACTCAGCAGATAGAACCAAACTGTAATTCCTTATAAAAATAATTGCCCTCTTTACTAAATCATTTCAAAGTAATTTAAAGGTGCATCAGGTAAGCTCACTAAATCGAGTAACTGACAGAAACAGAGATCCGGTCTATTCCCTCCTTCATGAATAGCTTTTCATTGAGTGGTAAAATTGCGATTGAGTGGATATGAGCATCATACGACAGGCAGGACGTAGAAATCAAGTGGGGCCGAGTACCCGAGAATGGGAAGTAAACATCTCATTCGACGACCAAGGAGACCGCTCTGATTCTTTTACAAAGCCCGAATATGCGTAAAACTCACGCACTCATGGTTGAGGTCAATATCCATTTCCTGGGCCTTCCGCGGATTTCAGTGAAGTTTTGGCTGCAATAAAGTCACATCGCATAGATTAATTATAAAGGCACTAAAAGAGGCCACGCCAGGATTAGAACCCCAGTCATTCTTGGCCGCAGACGAACGCTCTCTCTCTAGGCTACTTCATCGATCAAGAGAAGTCCGCGTCCAGTGGTTCTTATTATGCAATGAAAAAAGGGAATTCTAATGTTTCCTTTAAAAACTGGACCAAATAAAATGTTCTGGATTTTTAAAAGTAGTTTTCAGAAAGTAGATAATATTAAGTTAGGAGGAATTAAGAAATTTAAGTGTTTGGGACGACCCGAATGCACGAGAGCAGAGACTTGCGTAGGGATTTAAGGTATTGGAAATACTTGTAAAGAAAACTTTTCTCCACATGGAAACCATTCTATTCTACCAGATTTCTTACACTTTAACTTGAAATTTACAGGATATTACGCCAAAATGTTAATTGTAATGCATCATATTTCTCGGAAGTAGTTTGAGGCCTATTAAAACGATGTTCATCCACAGCTATTCCCTGCACGCGGAAATACGTTTTATTGTAAGTGAATTTGATCTAGAGAATAAAAAAATTTATGTCCCAACAAATAATGCTTTCATCGTATTGCTTCTTAAGTTTAAATCAAGAAAATTTTTTTAAACGGTCCAAAGCTCTAAAATATATGGTAAGCATCTCTACATAATCTACTACGACTTCGGAATCTCGACTGGGTGAGGGTCGAAGCAAGCTCGTCACGTTTATAACTACTAGACGATCTCACGAACGTAAACCCTATTAGTATGACTATTTACATGACGCGTAAAATCGATATCCATTCATAGAGAGTTTGAATATTCCCAGTTTCCATATGCTGTCTCATTGTTGCCAAGTTGTCGAAGGAAAAGCGATTTCAATTAGTTCCCGTATACGCCGCATTAAGACGCCAATGAGTTGTGCGTTAATTTTTTCCGCCACTGTACATCAATCCATGTAACGAATTATATGAAACGTATTTTTGCAATTTTGTATTCCGATTAATAACAGCAGCCTGTTCTTCGGAATTTTTTACTGTAGCGTCCCCTCCTCACTCTCCCCCTCTCCCCCACCGACTGGGATTTCTCGGCTTGAGTTTGGCGGGTCAGTCTTAATGGTTACTAAAAGGGGAGCCTTATGCATTTTCCTCTGTGGATGAATTGAGTGCTGAAGAACAGATAATGGATCTTATTTAAAAAGATAATAAGCGTGATAGGAGGGACGGTTACAAAATAAGCGTCTCTGCGGCAATCTGAGAGGAAGAAAAGTTGTCTCGGCCCCGATGCAAAGAGACTGTGGGTACGATTGTTGTCTGAATGATTGGAGGGGTGGAGGTCTTAGGAACACAAAGGAGGAAGGAAGAGACCCTGACCATGTAAACTGACAAGTTTATCTGATATGCGGCACCCAAGGAGAAGAACAAATGTGCCCATCAGATTCCACGCATGGCTCTCAAGCAATAATACCGCTGGCGCATTTCTACTCCAAAGATGATTGGCCCGTCGAAAATTTGGTGGTGGTGTATGCGTGCTCTAGAGAGGAAAAGTATAGACACTTGCGCTATGGTCTTCATTGAGACAAGTCGTTTTACTGTCGACGGTCTACCATTAGAGTATCACAAATCTACCATAGCTCCCACTCACTTAAACCGAAACTATTCGAGAGGAGGAACAGTTCCGTAATGCCATATATGGTTCAATTTCTACTTTCATTCCGAAACGAAACTAAAACCAAGCCAGACTTAAGGTTTCAATCTGAAACTAAGTTACATTGAAAAAGAAAGCTTATAGTTTTGTTCTGGTACGGGACTACTCATGGGTTCCTGTTGTTTGATTCCTGGTTTTGCAGCCCTATTTTTTAAAAGGAGTGCATTTCGATTAAACAACGTGGTGACCATATTATGGGTGGCCAAAAAATGGGTTTGCGCGCTTTAGATACTCCAGTACTTTTCGGACAATCGTTGAAGTATAGAAGACGGAAGGCACAATGGTCTAACTTATTTTTACATTTGTGGTACTGCATTGTCAATGGAAACATTAATGAACCACCTAATTAATTTCATGCTGACTTCGACTTTTCTTTTCTAATTCAATACAGGAATAAACGAACGGTGATATTTTACTTAGGTCGTTGCTATGTTTTCTGCTCTAATTGAATGCCCTTCCGATAATTTTCGACTACGAGGTCGTCAAATATATAAAATACAGATTCAGATATGATGTGGTGGTAAAGCTCCTTAATTACAGAGAAAACACTTGCAGTTCCACTAATGAAAAATTTTACTCGACTAGTCCCGATATTACATCATCATCGTCATACTATTCAAGATTTGTGTATAAAATATATTCATGAAAAATATAGGTGACGGAAGATATATGGGTCAAACAAAGCAGTTTCAGAAGGGCGTGGGGCTAGAAAAGAGAAACCGTTGATGCTCGGAGAAACCCTGGGAAAGGGGTGTGTGCTGGAGAGGTAAGGGGAAATCGCAAACAAGAACATTGAGAGTCCAAAAGGTTTAAGTTGGATGTCTGTAGATGGATCGTTCGCCGCTGCTGGTGGGGAGTGAAAAACAAAAACCGTAAAGGCTTGGGAAATCCTGGGAGAGGGCGTATGCTGGGGAGGAAGAGGGGATCACGAACAAAAACATGGAAAATCCAAACGTCATATCCTTGATGATGGGTTATCGGCCGCTGCCGAGTACCCCCTGCAGAAGTGCAAGACATCGCTTGGGTTTGGCGGTTTCTGCTTAAGCCAGGTAGTTAATTGTTACATGTGTTATTCCTAATTTGATTGGTTGATCAATTTTTAGACTTCATTTGACTTTTCACCATTCTCGAATTACTTTTTCTAGGACACAAATTAAGAGTAATGTTGAGAGTCCATCTCTTTGACTTACTCCTGTTTTGATTTCGACGGGTTCCGAAATTTTGCCCCTGAATTTCACCTAACATTTTCTGTCAGTGAGAGTCTGTCTAACGGTTGCAAGTGTTTTAGAGTCGAGCCCTAGTTCTTACAAAATTTGATCGAGAGATTTGCGATCAGCTGAATCAAAGGCTTTTTTGATATCAACGGAGGTGCAGATTATATTCTTGCCGTACATATTTTTGTGCCGAATTGTTAGTTTTAGATTTAGAATTTGTTCCGGAAGTGATCTACCTGGCCTGATGCCTGCTTGATATTCGCCAATTTTGGATTAAAGTGGTTACTGAAGAAGGCAGCATTGTGAGGGAAGTTTATATGTAACAAGAAGGAGTGGAATTCCTTTGTAGTTGTTACATCTGCTCTATCTCCTTTTTTTGATAAAATGGATAAATAGGGGCATTTTTCCTGTCATTAGGGATTTGTTCAGTTTGCCAAATTTTTTATTTCTTGTGTTATTTCTGCCTTAGTTTTTGGTCCAACTGCTATCAAGAGTTCTGCTATGATTCCATCTTCACCTGTTGCTTTAATGTTTTTGAGCTTTATAATTTGTCTTATAATTTTTCTCTATCTGGTGCTTGTGAATTAGGATTATTTTCATTGGGATCTTTTTGTGGGAATCTTTCCTAGGGTTCTGGTCAGTTTCGAAATATTTCGAAATAATTAGCAAATTCTTAGCCATTGTCTTGATTACTAAGTTCCAGTTGCCTTTTTGTCGTCTAATTAATTCGGATATTAAACTATAAATATTAAATTTTTAATAAAAATCTAAAACACGGGAGGCCTTTTCCATAAATCCTCCACTCTCAAAATTTACAATGTGGTACATAGATGAATGCAAGAGGTGATAAAAATACATACAGGATAGTTTGAATGGTATTTCATCATATTTGAAAAACTATAAATAAAATTTTAACTGTTAAATGGATATAACTGTTTACAACGAAATTTTTCGCTCACATTTGAGATAACAGGTAAATTGGTAATGAATTTGTCTTATAAAATTTTGCAATGAAAGGGTATAATATTAGGCTTGATTGAAGTTGAACGATACGATATTTGCTTAAATACTTGAAATTAAAAGAAATATCTCGCATACGTCATTAAAATGTAGTCAAATAAGTTTTAACATGAAATAAACAATTAAATACATTAAATAATGAGAAAAAAATAAAATTTATGCTATAACATGCTGAAATACTTGTAAATACATTATGGGTGGATAAGTACGCTGCCGGTGAAAACCATCGGCCCGGCGCACCCACGGCGCGCCGACGGCCGTCGACCCATTTCCAGCTGGCGCGGCGTCCGCCGACGATAGTTTATCCATCGGCGCACAGGTCTAGTTCCAACCCACCATCGCAACACAAAGAGCCGACTGATGCGCCGCGCTTGCATCATACCTCCATATTTTTGGCCGAA